>BSBM01000863.1:4277500-5477500 GCA_027924585.1 Larix kaempferi
TGTTTTTTTTTTTTCATTTCATCATATCTACTTTATTTTATTTACTTTTGTTTTTTTTGTCTTTCAACATTCCTTTGCATCTTATAAAACAATTGCTTGTAATTATTGTTTTACACTAGTTGTAAGAAGAAAGTAGAAAAAAACGAAAAGTTATCAAATTTAATGCATTCCTACTCCTACTTTTTCTTAATATTTCCTTATTTTAATTTAATTCTCGCTTTACTTAATTGTTTTTTGTATCTCCTATTGTCTCAGTCTCCTCTAATGTTGTTACTCCCAATTCACTCTCCCTAACGCCGATTGATTCGATTCCAAAATTTAAACATAAATGGAAAGTTTGGTGAAGCTACATATTCCCAATATATTAATGTTTGTTGATTGAATATTTCGATTCACCTCAAAAGTTTGGTATTATCTTTTGGTTAACCAGTTTGAGGCAGACAGGTGCCGTTTTCTGGTTGAAAGTTTGTTGCTGTTTCTTTATCGTAATGCCCCGAACCTTTGCTAAAAATAGAATAAGAAGAAGTGCGTCGATCAAATTTTTTGTTAATTGGTCTTTTCAATGTATTGATATTTGATAGATATATATTATTTTACTTTATTTATTACAAACTATTTCTCATAACATTTAATTTGAGATGATTGTTGATCATGTAATTGATCATTTCCTTGAAGTGTTTGGGGATAAAGATTTATTATATAATTTTTTTGTTAAACTATTCAAATTCTTGAAGTAATAATTAGAGATTGAAAAGGAAAATAAAACATGGAAATTTTAACATTAAAAATGTGATTTTTTTACATTAACAAAATTAACTATAATATTTAAATAAATTATGTTGAATGTTTAAATATGTAAAACATTGTGTAATACAACAAGATAATCAGAGAAAGAGAAATGGCGACACTAAAAGAGTTAAATATGTAAAATGTCTTGTAATACAACAAGATAATCAGAGAATTATAAATAAATTATGTTGAATGTTTAAATATGTAAAACGTTGTGTAATACAACAAGATAATCAAAGAAAGAGAAATGACGACAATAAAAGAGTTAAATATGTAAAACGTTGTGTAATACAACAAGATAATCAAACAAAGAGAAATGACAACAATAAAAGAGTTGTAAAAGAATTTTTATTGAAAAATATTAATTTAGTTGAAACTTTTCAAAGACAGAAAAAGGGGTAATGATGACATGTAATAAACAAATGATCAAATAGCAAAATCAAAGGGTTATAGAAAAAGAAATTGAGAACCTTGAACAAAGATTAGTCTAAGTTTAAGTCGGATCATTTAAAGGAAGTAGTGATGATTCATGATGGCCTTTAATATTTAAACTTTGAAGATGGAAAGTTGATCCCAAACATTGGTTACCTGGTTTTGGTGGAAAATGTGATATAAGATTTTAATTCAAAATTGAAAAGGAAAGAATTTTTTTTGAGTCTAAAAACATTAAAGAATAGTTAGGAAAGTTAGGAACGTTAAATTTTTAATTCTAAAAACATTAGGGAGTGGTTTGTCTAATTAGTTATACATAATGACAGGACTTAATACTAGTATAAACACATTGAAAGCCTAGTTTTATTGAATTACTAATAGATTATAGCTATATATTAAAAATAAGAGCATTGTTGGCTTTAGCATGAATCCCATAAGTAACATTATATTCCCTCCTTAGTTGCCTAGTGTTAGCCATAAATATATAGCCATGGGCCTCATAGGATCCCTTGCCCCCCATAAACCAAATGAGCATATCCATGTATAGGTGGTGGGGTTTAATATTTATCTAATTTTGAAAGCAACAAAAAATCTATTCTTTTTTAAAGTCACAAAAATCTATTTTTATTTAAGATCACTTTTTTCACTTAAGAAAAGATTTTTATCAGTAATGGATTTCAGAGTATTAATGAAGCAATGACTAAATTGATTTGAAATAGTGTTCATCACAGGATGCATCAAATCCCATCTCCTTTCTTTTTAGTTCATTTTTCTTTCCTTCTTGAATTTTGTCAAACAATTTCTTATCCTAAATTCACAATACTTTTATCTTTTTCCCACTTTTTTAATGGAGTAATAAGTTAAGACTATGTTACTTGCTTCTATGCTCAATTTTTTTTATGGAGTATGATGGATATGGACATTGAGAGTCGAAGTCTAAATCTTTTACTCAATCTTGCATGAAACAATCATTCAATGTAAGACAATATTTGATACATATGACTAGATTGTGACATCTTGGAATAACTTCTATGAATATAAACTCTCCTTACCTATCTTACATTAATCAACTTTGACTCTTTGAACCCATTAAGAATAAATAAATGTGTTCTTAGTTTATTTTCACTAAAACAATTCCATCCGACATACATATAAGCAATTGCTATATTTTAGACTTGGATATAAATGCAATGGAAGCCCCTTTTCCTAAGAAGTAAACAAGTGCGGTATTTAGTTTGTCAAAGTTATTCTAGGATTTCACATGACTCTACATTGGGAGATTTGAACCTTAGTGGGGATGACAACACAACTCCACTTTTACTAACACAATTAAGCACACACTGACATGTCATGCTATATTTTATGCATTTCCTTCAATTTATTTGGATTTTTTATGTACACTTACTTAATGAAGTTGGAAATAGCCTTAATCTTCCATAAAGTTAAACATATCTTATCATATAAATTGGAGTTTGGATACAGCCTTAATCTTCAATAAAATTAAACATCTCTTCTCATATAAATTGGAATTTGAATTTGAATTATAATTATTCATAATAAATTTGAGATTTATTCATATTTTTACATGTTTTGGATTTTATCTTACATTTCTTTTTTTAATCTTTTTAATAAATTTAATAAAAATACCATTATAATATTTAATAAATTTAATAAAAATACCATTATGATATTTAATAAATTTAATAAAAATACCATTATGATTTTTAATAATAATTAGATATATTTAACTTTTAAAAAGGATTGTGATAATAATAATGCAATGTATATTTGTATTTTATTTTATTTTAAAAACTTGTTACACAGGGAATGAATACTTCCAAACTCTACTTAAAAAGTTATGTACATTATTGAAATTATTTTACAAAATCCACATCGAAAATATAGGTATGTGTAAACATGGACTTATAAAGTCTCATAGTTGGCTTTGATTTGATTGTAATGTTTATTTATGAAGTCCTAGGGATCGAGGGTTTCTACAGGCGAAGTGAGGGTTTCTACAGACGTCTAGGTGAGGGATCGAGGATTGCATCTGTGATCTGCCGGAATGGGTGCCGGAATGTCGATGCAAGGCTCTAAAATGAGTTTTTCTGGAATCCGTTGACAGTGACATGCTATAAGGGGGTTTTATCACTGTATCGGCGGGTTATAACTCCTTTTCAGGCCACTGGAATACATACACTCCGGTGCGGTTGGTATTGACGTGTGGACCACTTCACTATCAGCTCTTTTATTTCTATTCTGGATGCCGTTTGGTTCCTAAATGATTTCCCCCTTGTAGTAGCTGTCGCCGTTGGTATTGGCACTATGGATAACACATCCGACACGAGGTTATTGTCGGCCAAGTGTATAATAGAACCCGTGACGGCAAGTTCATCTCTGGGTACTGAGTCGTCTAGCTGCCGGAATGGGAGAAAATATACCGGCCTCCGTAATCCTGGCGGATAACAACTTGAACGTCTCTGACTTCATGATTGAAGAGGCTGGTTTATTTAAACCGGATTCATTCTTCAAAAACTGGTTAAAAGGGAAAAGGGCACTAAACCTAAATAATCGACAGGTGGCGCCTCGTGTCAAGTCGCTTAAGGGACATCTGTCTGTGGGGAGGACACCTGTTGAAGCTTCAGGTTCAGACCCTTCCGTTGGCAATGCTAGGGGGTTACCTGGACTGGGTAACAACGACAAAACTGGGCCTTCCTCTCGCGCGGCTAGAAGGTTGAATGGGAAATATTTTTGTAGACCTGGGGAGGCCTGGTTAACGGTTGGAAGAGATATTGGGCTAGAAGAAATCGTGGAATTTAATATGACAGTGCTGGTTGGCAAGTTCTCATACCACGCTATGAACCGTAGAGACATTGTTAAATGGGTTACGGAGAAGTGGAATCCCATTCTGAATTACACCCCTCAAATTTTCGCATTGGCATGTGGCTGGTATGGTTTTAAATTCGAACAAGAGGCACATTGTTCCATCATTCTGGAGGGATTGTGGCTTTATGGTACGGGTAGTTTAATGCTGCAGAAATGGCAGACCGACTTTGATCCAGAATCTGCTTCGGTTCGGCTTCGGCATTTGTGGGTACTCCTTCCTGGACTTCCACTGGCTCTTTGGAACCGTGGGGCTTTTGAAGCCATTGGAAATTGTATTGGTCGGTTTCTACATGTTGATTAGGATCATCTTAATGGTTTTGATCGCCGTATGGGTCGGGTTCTTGTTGAGGTGGATATTTCTTTGGGCCTTATTAATGTTCTGCACATTAACTGGCGTGGCCGTAAGCTCTCGCAGATCATAGACTATTGGGGCATCCCTTTCTGTTGCTCAAATTGCAAAGGGGTGGAGCACTTGTGGCGTCAATGCAAGGCACAGGCTTCATCTGGTCGTCTTAAGGATGGGGGTCCGTTCTGGTCTTCTGATGATGGTAGCGACATCGAGTTGGATGCGTCGGGCTCGCTAGACGGCTTCTCCAATAGGGTTCCCACCCCTCCTACTCCAGACTCGGCCTTGTTTCGTAAGTTGGAATCACAGGACCCTAAATTCTTCCATTCACTAAATGAGTTGGATATTTCATTTATAAATGCTTTAGATTTAAACAATGGAAATAATGGAAATTACATGAGTCGTCGTCATCACATGGCAACAAATTCCTCCTGGTCTAAACAGGTTACTAATGAATCTTCTGGGAATGATGACCCTGTCTCCGAGAATGAGCTGTTTGAGAGAACGACTATACTTAGCCCTGTCGATTCATCCCCGGTTATATCTGTCTCTCCTGGGCTTCCTACTTCCGTTACCCCGACTGTTATTATATCCACCGATTCTGAACTACCTATCCTTGCACCAGATGTTTTTGTGAGTGGGGGAGTTGAGACGAATCCTGGTGGGATTTCTTCTGCTTCTGATGTAAGGGTGGAGGGGTCCAGTGGGATGAATCCTGTGAATCTGTCGGGGATAGATTGTCACAATGTGGGACCAGATATATCTACGGATCCAATTGAGAAAATTTTACTTATTCCATCATATTCAGATATGGTGAAGAAGACACCCATCCCTACATACTTCAAAAACCGGATGGTGGATGTGACTGAGCCAACAGGTGGGGATTTGGGGGGTTTTTTGGGTTTGAAGAACTCTGACCTGGATGGGGATATTAATAATAATATCTCTGTGATTCCTCCTGAAACAATTGGAGACATATGTGTTCAAAAGGGGGTACATAGGGGTGGACTGGCCCAGGATTTCTCTCCTTTGAAAACGAGAAGTGCCAGAAAAAACAAGAAGGTCACTCTGGGGGGGATAGAGGATGGCCGATGCAAGGTGGATTCCCCCAACTCTTCTGATACCCGGGCTCTTAGAGGAATGAAATCCCTTGCAAGGGTTCGTAAATGATATTTTTCTCTCTAAATATCTGGGGTGTGGGGGGTCTACCCAAACAATTGGCCCTCAAGCGAGTACTACATATTATCAATCATGATTTGGTTCTTCTTCAGGAAACTATGGTATGCAGGGAGAAGGCCCGCAATTTTTTTAACAAAGTTATGCCGGGATGGATGGTTTGCACTGTGGATGCTGTAGGTCTTTCTGGTGGTGTCTTAGCTGCATGGAACCCTTTGGTTTTGAGACTAAATCCATCTATCATCTCTCTGGGTATTTTGTTGTCCGAAAATATCAGGGGATCGGAAAAGAGCTTAAATATTATCAATTGTTATGGGCCTTATTGTGATAGGGTGGCTTTCTGGGACATGGCTGTCTTGGGTCATCTGCTAGAATTGGAGAACTTAGTTCTTGCTGGGGATTTAAATTTCACTTGGGGGGATGAGGAGTTTTGGGGCATTTTGGCTAGGCGGGACCCACTGGGATCCTATTTCAGTAATCTCTTCATGAAATTCTCCCTAGTTGATGTGGCTCCGTGGCCAATGGCTCCAACTTGGTCAAATGGTAGAATGGAGGAAAATCTGATTTAGAAACGCATTGATCGTTTCTTAATATCGGAATCTCTTCTGGATTGCTTTCAGAATTACAGGTCCTAGATACAACAAATTAAAATCAGTGATCATCTTCCTATTATTCTACAATTTGATGTGGAGGCCTCGCACCAATATTTCCCATTCAAATTCAACTCCACATGGCTTTCGGATGTTGAATACACTATGGGTGTGAGGACTAAGTGGCAACAGATGGATGTTTCGGGGGAGAGATCTGCAATGGACAAGCTGGAGGTGAAACTCAAGGCTGTTAAAGATTATACTATTTTTTGGGAAAAAAATAAAAAAGCTTTGATGGGAATAGAACTTGCTGAGATAGAAAAGGAAATGAAAACACTGATGCAGAGATCTGTAGGTTCTGGGCTAAGCCTAGCAGAAGCGACAAAACTCTCTTCAATGGAGAGCCGAAAATTGAATATTCTTCTTATTCAGGAGGAAACATGGAGGTTGAAGAGCTGAGCCATATGGCTCAAAGTTGGGGATCTGAACACAAATTTTTTTCATCATTTTGCGAATTCTAGAAGGATGCAAAATTCTATTTGGGATCTTAATGATCACAGGGGTCGGCGGATCTGGGGGGAGGAGGAATTGATGAATGAGGCAGCCCGTCACTTTCAGGAATACTACTGTGACCCTAAAAACACAACACTGGCAGAACAATTTAAGATTATTATGGAGTACCCTCGGATATTTAATGATTTGAAGGGGGACTATATATTTATGGATGTTACTTTGACGGATGTGGAAAACACTTTGCGAGGGTTTGCTAAAGATAAATCTCCTGGCCCGGATGGGTGGTTGGTGGAACTATTTATCCATTTCTTTGATATAATGGGGGAGGATATCCGAATGGCTGTGGATGAGTCTCAGAAATTAGGCACGGTCTCTGGGGCATTAAACTCAACTTATTTGGCACTCATTCCGAAAACATCCCATTCGAATAACTATAATGAATTCAGGCCTATGGCCCTCTGCAATTTAGTCTACAAGATTATTTCTAAGATTATTGCAGATCGGATCAAACCAATGCTTTCTAGACACATTTCCATGGAGCAGTATGGGTTTCTACAGGGCCGTCAGATCCATGATGTTGTGGGAGTGACACAGGAAATTTTTCACACAGTAAAACAGAAGAGCCTTGATGCACTCATCCTACAATTGGATTTGGTGAAAGCATATGATAGGGTGGATTGGAATTTCTTGAGATTAATTCTGATCCAGATCGGTCTACCATGGAAGGTGATGAAATGGATTATGGCCTGTATAACTTCGGTAAATTATGCTATTTTGATTAATGGTCATCCAACGGAATTCTTTAAGGCATCCCGGGGCCTTCGTCAGGGTTGTCCTCTATCACCGCTTCTCTTCCTATTGGTCATTGAAGGCCTGAGTCTATCCATTCATAAGGCAAGAAGGGAGGGGTTGATTATTGGCATTAAAATTACAAGAGATATTTCTGTTACACACTCTTTGTTTGTGGATGATGTTATGCTTTTCGGTAAGAGTATCCTTGCTGAGTGGATTCAATATAAGAAGATTCTTGACTTATTCTGCTCGGTTTTTGGTATGATTATCAGTTATATAAAATCCCAATTTTTGAAACATTCCCTGTTGGATGATGTGGAATGTTCGATAAGCTCTGTTCTACCATTAAAATTTAAGGAGATCGATGCTAGAACGAAATATCTTGGTTTTTTCATAAAGCCTGCTAATTACCTGAAAAATGACTGGACATGGCTTGTTAGACGATTTGAAATGAGTATAAGTCACTGGAGCTTTCGTCATTTATCCATGGGTGGCAGACTTACGCTGGCAAAAGCCGTCTTGCAGAATTTAGGTGTTTATTGGTTTTCATTGTGTAAAATCCCAAGATCCATCCTCAGTCTTATTCGGAGGAAGCTGTTCAGCTTCTAATGGTCGGGTGGTGGAGCTCAAGAAAAATTTCATCTTATAAAATGGTCTGTTTTGGCCCAACCCTGGAAATTGGGGGGATGGAATATAAAAGACCTGGATCTATTTGTCACGGCTCTACACGCAAAAAGTCTCTGGCGCGCACTCTTCGATAATTCTGTTTGGGGGAGGATTATCAGAGCTAAGTACCTGAAAAATATTTCTGTTGCAAACTGGCTTAGATTGGATCGTCCTACTACTATGGGCATGTCAAATTTTTGGAATGGTTTGATGGGATCTTTCAAGGTTATTGCGCAATGGATTGCTTGGAATCCTGGCAATGGGCATGACATTAAACTGGGGCTTGACCCGATCTTGGGGGGACCTACGGGGCATATCCTATCGATCGAATTAAGGACTCACCTCAGAACAAAAGGATTTTGCACTCTGGCTCATGCGGTTGGTCAGTATAAGGATGGGCGGTCTCTTTGGATCTCGGCTTCACAGCTGGGTTTAATTGGTACTTTGGGGAATGAATGGGAAGAATATATCAGGTCGTTTTAACAATCAAACATACAATTATCTGACTCTGCGGACAGATTAGCTTGGTCGTGGGATGTGTCTTGTGGAAATGTCTTAGCTAAATTGGCATATGATGCAATGTTTGCTGAGTCTCATACTGAGGTGCGTTGGTGGGATAAAACTATCTGGAAACTTGTCATTCCCCTCAAGATAAAATGTTTTATTTGGCTAGCGTTGTGTAATAAGATACTTACTTGGGACAATTTATGTCGACGAGGTTTCATTGGCCCGGGATGGTGTCCCCTATGTTGCTCACAGGAGGAGTCTGTTGATCACCTTTTCTCCTCCTATCCTTTCATCCGGGATCTTTGGAAGCAAATTGCATTTAAATCTGGTGTACAATTCTGCTAGAGACATCATACTCTCTGTGATTGTCTGGATGCTTGGTCCCGTCTTTCCGATGGTTGCACAGAGCTCCCATACTTTATGATCTGGGAGGTATGGAAAGCTCGCAATTCTTGAATTTTTGAAAACTCGACACCTTACCGTGATGGGATCTGCTATAGAACCCTTGCTGCACATAAGGAATTTATATCAATTCATGGCGCTGCTGGTGGCAGGAATGTTCGGAGTAATCTATACCGGTTGGCTCCTCCGGTCCTGGTATTCCCATGTGGATTATTTGATGGGGCTGCTGTGGGACGGAATGGTTTGGGTGGGGCGGGAGCTACAATTCACATCTCCAACACTGTCTCTATCCATATCTGGCTAAATCTGGGTAATGGATCCAATACAAGGAGTGAGTTATGTGCCCTATGGCTCTTACTATTTTGTGCCTGCCAGAGAAAGATCTCATCTCTTGTTATATTGGGTGACTCGTTATCTATTATCTCTTGGGCTAGGGGCACTTCATCACTCAATGTTTTGCTTCTTACTCACTGGATGGAAGCGGCTCGAAAGCTTATTCTTGAATTTGAGCACATTCATTTTGATCATATCTTTAGAGAGGTTAATTCGGAGGCGGATATGCTCTCAAAGCGGGCTCTTAACTCTCAGGCGGGGGTCATCATGTGGCATGAATGGCGGGAGGATATACTTTTTACTCATGGTTCATATCAGTTACATTGGACATGATGCTTATAGTCTTTTCTGTTTATACACATTTTGTTTTCTTTCCGTTTTATGCGGCATTGTTAATCTTATATGACTAATAGTTCTATGTGCAGATCCTTAAAATACACAGGGTCCAACTACTTGTTGGGCTCTTTTTCATACTCACATACATTTTGCGGCTTATATTATAGCCTCTTTCAGATGCTGTTTGGTATTTACAGTTCGGATGTATTTCGTTTTTAAACACTTAGCTATTTGCTGATGTTTTTTGCTTTGATTATCTGCTTCACTTCTGTTGTCGATACCATTGGTGACTGGTATTTGCGGATGGCTATTCATGGGACTTATTTTATATTATGGTCTGTACATATTTGTTGCTGTGGCATATGGTTTATGTTCTTCTACAGGATGTATTCCTGTTTTGACTTGTGGATGATTTAGGGACACGTGGCTCTATTTTTATTGGTCTTTCTGAACTAGTTGTTGGCACTATGCTGTCACTTTGACCGGTTTCTCCCTGGTCCTTCTTCTGACAGGGATTGTTTGCCTATGTATGGATTGACAGTTGGATATATTTACTATTCCGCATATTAATAGTAAGTTGAATTTTTCTATGAAAAAAAAAGTCTCATAGTTATAGAAAGTGGAGGACCGACATGTGAACCCACACTTTGGTGGAGAACCACTTTTACGGATTTAGCTTTACAAACATGTTAACACCTCTTCACCTCCCAGTGATCTCTGCATATCTTCACAGTTGGTGTATATTTTGTCTGTTATTTGCACACGTGTCGAGTTGATACCATTGGTGTCACCCCACTGGGCCCACAAACAATTACTTTATTTCCGAAGGCCGACCAAGACCACTCCTTTACAGTTGGACATCCTCTCCTTTACTTTCATTGTCCTCAAATCATCAAAAGTGGAAGAGTCATCAATTTATAAGTTGACTAGCCTTAATACACAACACTCTCAACAGCTGTTCTTCCTGCATGCCTTCAGCCAGGGCCATCCACTCCCAGGATTTGAAGATCTAGTACATAGTTATTTAAAAGCCTGCGATGGGTTGCCCCTGTCGTTGAAAGTGTTTGGAGCACTTCTTTATGAAAATGACATTTCTTTTTGGCAAGACCAATTGGATAGGCTTGAAGAAATACTTCCAGAAGACATAGAAAAGAGTCTTCAAATTAGTTACGATGCACTTCAAAGGGATGAAAAGCAGATATTCTTAGATGTTGCATGTTTTTTCATAGGGAAAAACAGGGATACTGCAATAAGAATATGGGATGGATCTGGCTGGAAAGGCTCGCTGGGGTTCCGAAGTCTACATAACAAGAATCTTGTAGAGGTGGACGTTGAAAATAATATTCGAATGCACGATCATCTTAGAGATCTGGGAAGAGATCTTGCTAAGAATCCGGAATTACCGCGTCGGATTTGGCGGACAGAGGACTTTGAAGATTTGTTGCAGCAATCCTCTGTAAGTAGTCAATCACTTGTCAATTTTGTTGGTTTTGACGCTATAGATGAGCATTTTCTGGACTTATTTGTTATATTTGACAGGTAATTTAAAATTTAAACCGTATTTTTACCATCAAATTCCAACTTGTGTACTGTTTTTTCTTTTTGTTGTTTTTCAATAATGAACAGGAAATCGACGTGCGGGGAATTAGTATCTGTTGGACAAAAAGGGAACATCCATCATTTGCAGGCTGCAGAATGAGGAACTTGCAACTTCTTCATTTCGACTGTCGGTTATTTGGTCACTTGGAAAGCATTCCGAATGTGGTGCAGTCACCAAATCTCATATGCCTTAGCTTCCACGACTCTTCCCCACCTCCTTGGATTCCATTGAAGAAGCTAAGGGTTTTAAAACTGAATGGGTGGGAAGTGCGAACATTGTGGGAAGAAGAATCTGAGGTAATAAATATATATTTGTTGACTGGAGTTAGTATGCTTATTTCTATTATAATATGGCACTACAGAGTCTCCATTGATCATCAGAGTTTTTTATCTTTAATTCTTTCTATATTCCCAGGGAAATTGGTAGAAGAAAATCATGTATATTTTTAGCTTTAAAAAAAAAAGCGCAATTCATTACTTAAAATAAAACAGTTTGTGCATAGACTTACAAAGTCATATTTATCCCCTTAACCTGTAAGAAACTAAGTACAAAACTATACTTAAAATAAAACAGTTTGTGCATAGACTTACAAAGTCATATTTATTCGTGTAAAAAACTAAGTACAAAAATATTGCATATAGTTTTTCAAACTATCCATTAATACATTAGATATGATGATCATCATATTGTTTATCGTGATAGCCTTTCTAATGTAGCTATAAAAAGTGGAAGTCTTTCCTTCCCCAAAAAAGTTCTCCCAAATAACGACATTTTCAGTTTATCATTGTGTATTTTGATTGTAGGTCATTTAAGACTACTCTTGAAACACATTAATAGGTTATATTCATCCATCTTGGGAAGGGTCCTAGGTCATCCTCAATAATACTATCTTTGTTTTTTCCCATCATAGACATCTTCCCTTAGTCTTTTGGAGGCCCATCTTGGATAGCAGGTCGACATGCATGTTCCTTTCTCAAAAGATATGCTGAAAAATGATGTGCTAGAAATAATCAACATGCTTGATAGTCTCTTCAAATATCGCAGAAAGATGTATATTATCTGGAGGAGTCCACTAATCCATCCACTCCACAACAAGACGAGAGTCACCAAATATCTGGATATCTCGTATACCTAGATTTATGGCATATAACAAAAGGAGCTTGATACCCATAAGTTCTGCATGATTGTTGGTGCAAGGTCCTAGTCCAGCCACAAATTTGTGGTAATGTTCATAGGAAAGATAAATGACCCCACCGGCACCACCCATATTCAGAACTCTTTGAGAGGCCTCGCCAAAATAGGCCCAAGATCTAGACTTGTCAATAGTTTCCTCCCTCGCGATCCTCTGTTTCTTTTTTTATTTAAAATGTGGAAAAAGTTTATAGACATAAAGGGCTTTGGAACCATATATTTTTGGAGGAACTAGAGAGTCTTAAAAAATGGCTTGATTCCTAGCAAGCCAAAATGCCATATGATGATGATGGGAGGATCAAAAAATCATTATATGCACCATCAGTGACCCAAATGTGTAAAGCATCCTGGATACTAATACCACTGCAACTAGAAGAATAATTCCAAATACTGTTTGAGTATGGACATGATATAGTTATAAGTTGTCAATAGTTTCACAACTTAAATGACATAATGGGCACTAGCTAGGCCCAATCTAGAATATCTGTAGCATAGTTTCCCAGATCGGAACATCCCTATTAAGTACCAGCCAGAGGAATAACTTTATTTTGAGGGGGCGATGAAATTTCCAAAGAAAGGAGTTCCACCATGGCAGCTTAGGATGAGCTTCAATAGTCCGAATAAATTGGTAACCCAGTTTTGGAGTATATTTTACGCCATCGGCATTATTACACCATATCAAAGAATCATCCCTATTATTCAGCAGAATTTGAGAAGAGTTCAAGGAATTTACATATTGATTCCATACCTCACAATCATCCCCTTGATGTCCCACGTCAACTGCGCTCATCCAATTCCAAGTGTGATTCTGATGGTGAATTCCCACACCAATTTGACTTAAATAAAGAAACTCCTGATTCTGAAGGAATGCTAACAGGTGTTCCGGTAATCAATATATCTCTGAACACCCCACCAATGGATCTTGTCCAAGCCTAACTGAATTGCCATTAACAATTTTCCATTGGAGACCTGAACCAATGACATTGAAGGCCTTCAAGTGAGTCTTCCTCATAACGAAATCCACTCTAGAATTTTTATCGGTTTTCCTGATCCATTCTACTATAGTCAATGAGTGAATATACTTGTGGGTCACAATAGTCACCCACATACCTTCCTGTTTAACAATCCTCCAAACGCTTTTAGCTATGAGATCCTTTGCAAAACACTATGGGTTTTATCCCCCACCCACCCATTTCTTTAGGAAGATCCAGCTTATGCCACAATCCAAGCATAAGGTTTGTCATCAGAATTCCCTTTCCATAAAAATTGATAACTCATCTTACAAATTTGTTCAAGAATTCTAGAGGGCACATGAGTAAGGGAGGACCAAAAAATCGAGATGACTTCCAACATTGCTTTCATTAGCATAACTATGCCACCATGAGACAACCATTTGTTGCACCATAATTGAAGCCTATTCTCAATCTTAGTAGTAAGCCATGCCCAATCTCTTCTTGAATAGTCATTGGGCTTCACAATGAACCCAAGATACCTCAACCCATCTTGTACATTCACTTCTTCGAACTCAAATAAAAGTAAGCATCCAATCAATGATATCCCAGGAAAGTTTCATAGTAGTAACATATGACTTTTTTCATTTATCTACATACCTGATGCCTCAGAGAAAAGATCCATAATCTCTTTGATTTTTAGAAAATCTCGTTTGGATCCATCCATAAAGAGAAGTATGTAATTGAACTTATCTTCCAAATTTCTCATATCTAATCTCAACAAGTTTCAAGATTTATTTTTTCTTGATTTCTTTAATAATAAAAGGATAGACTTGATAGGTTAGAGATCGAGTGAGCTTAAGTTATTTTACTTAGTGTCGCATCCGAATTTATGAGTCTCCATTGCTAAGCATATCGTAGTGACATATTATATAAATGGGTTGCCTTTTGTTCACACCAAATTGCTTAATTCATGATCTTCATGACAGTTTTGTGCATGGAACTGTTTTAGTTGTAGTCCCGACTCTCGGTCGGTTCAACAGTTGTTACAACCAATGCCAATCGTTTGTATAAATGACATGCCCATGAAGAGGATCAAGCGTGCACGCTTTGGGTTTGAAAGTGATTCATTTGGCTGCCTGTTATTTTGTTACTCGAAATAAAACTATTCTTCAGTTGTATTTATATCTACATGAGTTACATTCTATTGATCATACCATTGAACGAATTATTTTCGCTTTATTAATTTCTGAATATATATAATGTGTTGATGAAGGGTGTCGTATCACTTCGAGGAAATTCCTTGAGGTGACCTAGATCCTATCAAGACTGAATGCTCTACTCACACGTTAAGATTAATCTTTGTCCCATCTGCCATTACAAGAAAATAATGGTTATGTTGCACCATAATTTTTTTTATCAACCTCCAAACTACTGACCAGGATAGATTTTCACGACTTATGATACACACATTCATTTAATGAACTAGTTGTTCTTTAATTACTCACCACCTTTTCCCAACAAGCATTTCTTATAGGGAATAGCCCATGCTGCCCACTAATGTTAATAAGAAGTCTCACCCCACTTCTATTAATACATTTCTACAGCACTAAATCATCCCACAAAAGATCAATAAATACATATATCATAAATAAAAAAATCGAATGGTGTCTTTGGTTGAGGAAAATAGAATGGTCAAGTCCGCTTTCAAAACTACAAATGTTGAACATTAGTGATTGTAGAGAAGTGGAGCAGTTGCCAAGTCTTGAAACATTGGTATCTTTGGAGGAACTTGACACATCTGGGTGTCAGAAGCTGAGGAGCATAAGGGGGGTGGCCCATCTCCCAAAGCTTCGAACAATAAAAGTTCCTTATTGCGAGGATTTAGAAGAAGTTGTAGGTGTTGAAGACTTGACATCGTTGGAATGGATTGATTTTGCTGGATGTTACGGATTGCAGTTAAGTGAGAGAGTAAAAGGTTTGGAATGGGATTCCCAATTGATCAGTTCAACATTTTCTTAAATCTGATTGAAAGATTTATTTAATAAAAATATTTTTACTTTAATTACATCTAAATTGTTAATTTGGGTTTGGAAAGGAATTCCATGGATCCATTTCAACATTAGTTTAAATCTTGATGACAGATTTATTTAATAAACAAATATTTTCATTTAATTCCATGCTAAAATGTTAATATATTTGTCAATTTTATTAGGTTAACTTTATAATGTATATTATTAAGACAATTATAGTTTTATTTATTGATAATTAGATTTAAATAATTTAATTTGATTTTCAATTAAAATTAAAAATGATATATATATATATATATATATATATATATATATAAAACTTGAATATTAAATAAGAATTTTTGGTTTCATTATAGTAATAATGATGCAAAAATCAAAATGATCGGGCCATTATAATTTTGATAGAATATAGGTTTTATGTTTGTTGTAATGTATGGCAATAAGTATTTTTATAGTTGTAGGAAACTATAATTTTTTTATGGATGAATAATTGTAATGCATATTGTTATATTTTAATTTAATTTTTTATTTATTTCAAAGAAAAATAAATAATTCTCTCTTATGTCCAAAATCATTTTTTTTTGTTAAGTTCACCTTTTATCCACACAAGTGAGCATCTTGTCCTTCAATGTATACACATACAATGCTACTTTTATAGTTTATGTAAGATTGAATTCCTAAAATCAATATTATGGACAACTAAGAGGGAGGCCATTGTCACCATGCCTAACCTCTTTTGTCTCATTATGCTATCTCTTCTCTAGCTCAAATTTGGATTCCCTAGGGTAGGATTACTAGAGTTTAACAATGGAGTACATGGTGATAATGAAGAGCAGCTTTAGAAAAACAAAGTGTTTTGGTTTTTATAAAATATAAGAATCATGAAGGAATTGGAGCCTAGTTTTTTATACAATGGGAAAATGGGGTCAACCAAGGATTGAATGAGGTTTTCTTTAGGAAGATTAGAGGTGATAATGAAGAGCAAATTTAGAAAAACAAAGTGTTTTGGTTTTTATAAAATATAAGAATCATGAAGGAATTGGAGCCTAGTTTTTTATACAATGGGAAAATGGGGTCAACCAAGGATTGAATGAGGTTTTCTTTAGGAAGATTAGAAAGGGACAAGGCAATGCAAAAGCCTAGATGCTCTCTAGTGAATGGGATGATTTTAGAGATCACAAAAAATGAAATTTATAGAGCAAAAAAAAATTCAAATGGACTCAAGGAGGAAAGCTACATTTGAAGGCATAAAAAAACACATGATTTCTAGACATGAAATATGCACCTATACTACACTTCCAATTGATAACAATCACATAAAAGATAAAAAGCATAATCCTTCATTACCTCAATTCCATCAATAATTTAAATATCCATTAATCAATCAATCACATGATAAAAATGAAAACCATTCAATATAGCACTATCATCAACCATCCTACATTCCAATTGAGTATACCTTGTCCATCAAACTCAATACCTTGTGCCCTTTTCCCCTGATTTTCCCACTTCCTCCCCTCCATCGCTTGTACAAAAAATCTAATAAAATATACCCTATATATTTGTATTTCCATATAACACAATTAAACCCCCTTGGTCCATTAATATAGAGAAATATATTTTCTCATTTCCGTATCATAGCTTATTCCCCAATATGAATGGGCGTGATAGGATATTGCATACCAACTAAGCCCCCCGTGCCAAAAGCACTACCAAAACTAGATAGAATTCTGTAGCATACACATGTGAGACTTATCAATTTGCAAAATTCATATATACCCAAAGAAACCTTCAATCTTCTTGATATCTTCGTTTACAAAATTTTCTTTTAAGCATGCTGTTCTTTCTAATTAATCTCTTATTCTCCTTGAAAAGCTTTTTATTTTTTTGACGAAGTATACTCTTTTTCTCTGAATACTTCTCATTCCAACCACACAATTGATTATGATTAATAGTGAGTTGTTGATAGTCTTCTTCAATCTCTTCCTTCTCTTTCTTGATTGCAATATTTGATTCCTTCAGGTGCTCACTCTAGTCCTCAATCCTACGTATTTTTTCTTGATTCTCTGCAATATTTTTTTGTTTCTCTGCCACAATATTTGATCCAGTAATATCCCGAGTCATCACTTCCTTGATAATCTCATATTCATCTAACACTGAGGATTTCTTATGTTCAGAAATATGTAAATCTTCAAATCCTTCCTTATTCTTCTAATCGAGCATGTATGAAAGTGTTTCCCCTGTCTCAATCTCCTTTTCTTAGTCTGAGTCTGTCTGAGAAAAAACAATTATATTCAGGAAAATCATGCATACTTTTCAAACCATTTTTAATTTGAGTTAATGTTTGAGCAACCTCTTTCTCCATTCTAATAATATGTGGATATTCCTCTTCATATTATTCTTCAATAGTTATGACTGCATCTTTTTTAATGGAAGGATCCATGGTGACTTTTTCATTCAACCTAAGTTTGTTTGTAGGTCCGGTATGAGTTCTCTTGATATAGTTTCTGTTAGATTGAGACTGCTTGGATAATATTTTGGTTTTCCTTTTCTCAGGCTAACTACTTAAAGATTCAACTATAGGTGCATCCACATCCTTCTGATGGAATTTAAGAAGAGTATGTCAGAAAAACAGGATCGCAGAGCAATGAATAAACTAGATGCAAATACAAATTACACACACACATTACAAGAGAGACACCAATATATCATGGTTCACCCAAGATGGGCTACGTCCACACTGAAATTGCCAGACCTTATTATTATACCATCCAACAAATGAAAGGATACAACCTGCAACACATCCGCTGCACTTCCTCTTCACTATCTCACAGTCTCTCTTACACGATCTCAAAGATCTTTACAATCCATAATACCTAATACATCAACCCTAGCTGTATTATAATGTCTTTCTTATAAAGGGGAATACAATGGGAAAATACCACGGGTTACCCAAAATAATGGGCCCGTAATCTGTTGGCAAAAAACCAACCCATAACATAACCAAACCTGGACCCCCTATTGCATGTGTTGGGATCATCTATGAGACTGGGAGATCAGGCTCCACAACCAACAATCTCCCACTTGGAGACTGATCACAACAAATCCACCGTTGCTATACTTGTTGGACCTTGGGCTTGGCAAATTTGTCATCTTCACCTTCATGCTAGAAGGCCAACTGAAACCAAGCAAGAACTCAGTTTCTCTCTAGTCACTACCTTTGTGAACATGTTTGCAGGATTCTGGCTAGTATGTATCTTCTCCAGCTTCAACAGTTTATCTTCCAGAACAGAGCGTATGAAATGGTACTTGAGCTGTATATGTTTAGTCCTGGGATGGAATGCTGAGTTCTTTGCAAGATGAATGGCACTCTGGATGTGACTATACAACTTGCTATCCTTCTGCTTCTTACCCAATTCATCCATAAACCTCTGCAACCAAATCATCTCTTTATTAGCCTCTGTAACAACAACATACTCTGCTTCCGTTGTTGAAAGTGAAACAAACTTTTGTAGTTTAGAAATCTAGCTTACTGCTATTCCAACTACAGTAAACACATACCCTGTGGTGCTCCTCCTGCTGTCCTTATCACTAGCCATATCTGCATCAACATATCCCTGCAGAACAATGTCTAAACCTCCAAAACATAATGCATGAGTGGTAGTACCTCTCATATACCTGAGAATCCATTGTACTGCATTCCAATGATCTTTACCTGGATTGTTCATATATCTGCTCACAACTCCCACTGCATGTGCAATATCTGGTCTTGTGCACACCATGGCATGTGTCAAGTTGCCAACTACTGATTGATAAGGAATCTTGGACATGTACTCTATCTCTTCCTGTGTCTTGGAACACATTTCCTTACTTAGTTTGAAATGGCTGGGAAAAGATGCACTAAATGGTTTTGCATTCTGCATTCTGAACCTCTCCAACACCTTTTGTATGTACTCACCCTGAGACAATGTCAATTTGCAATTTTTCTTGTCTCTTGTTATTCTCATACCAAGGATTTTCTTTGCAGCACCCAAATCCTTCGTCGCAAATGAATTTTCTAACTTCCTTTCGAGCACATTTATTTCCTGCATGTTATACCCTGCAACAAGCATGTCATCCACATACAATAAAAAGATAATATAACTTCCATTATCTAGCCTCTTGAAATAAACACAGTGGTCAGAATGACATCTACTATAACCTTGTTCTATCATAAACCTGCCAAATTTTAAATACCATTGCCTTGGATCTTGCTTCAAGCCATACAAGCTCTTTTTCAACCTGCATACCAAATTCTCCTTCCCTTTGACCGCATACCCTTGTGGCTGCTGCATATATATATCTTCCTCCAAATCCCCATGGAGAAAGGTTGTTTTTACATCTAACTGTTCAAGATGCAAATCTTCTACCGCCACTAGACTTAAAATAGTCCTAATTGAAGTCATCTTAACAACAGGAGAAAATATTTCATCAAAGTCTATACCTTTCTTCTGTGCAAACCCCTTTACAACAAGTCTGGCCTTGTACCACTTCTTACCTCCTTCTTCTTCCTTCAACCTGTAAATCCATTTGTTTTGCAATGCTCTTTTACCAGCAGGAAACTGAACCAAATCCCAAGTCTGGTTTCCTACCAATGAGTCCATCTCCTCATTCATGCCTTGCTCCCACTTCTTTCTAGTTTCCACCTGCATTGATTCTTCATAACATTCTGGTTCACCAACATCAATCATCAATAAATAATACATTGAAGGAGAGTATCGTTCAGGGAGTCTGCTTAACCTGGTAGATAGTCTTACACTTGCAGGAGTTTCAGGTACTTGTTGCTGTTCTTGATTTTCTGGCACCTTTGGAACTTCATTTTCTTCAATTTCATCAAGTACTGTGTACTTCGTGTTTTCTTTTTCCTGTTTCTTTCCCTGCAACTGATCTTTATACATGACCTTTTCATTGAATATCACATCTCTACTCCTAATGATTTTGTGATTTTCATAATCCCATAAGCGATAACCAAAATCATCAACTCCATATCCAATAAATGTACATTTCTTGGATTTAGCTTCAAGCTTTGTTCTATTTTCTTTATCAATATGGACAAATGATTCACAACCAAAATTTTTCAGAAATGACTAGTTTAGCTTTTTACCTTTCCATACCTCCTCTAGAAAACCACCATCCAAGGCACTTGAAGGTCCTCTATTTATTAAATAAACAACATTATTTACAACATCTTCCCAAAACTGTAAGGGAAACCCTGCATGCAATCTCATACACCTTGCATGCTCCATGATCATTCTATTCATCCTTTCGGACACAGCATTTTCTTGTGGTGTTCCTGGGATTGCCTTCTTTCTACGAATCCCATGGTATGAACAATAACTATCAAACTTCTTGCCACAATACTCACCTCCATTATCATATCTGAGACACTTTAACCTTTTTCCTGTCTCATTCTCAACCAAAGCTTTTCACTTCTTAAAAGTAGCAAACACATTAGATTTATGTCTAATGCAATAAACCCAAGTTTTTCTAGTTGCATCATCAATAAATGTAACATAATAATGAGAGCCACCAAGAGATTGTACCTCAGATGGTCCCCATACATTTGTATGGAAAAGCTCTAAATTTTCATTCTTCTTCTATTTCCCAACCTTGAGAAATCCGACTCTCTTCTATTTTCCATAAACACAGTTCTCACAGAATTCCAAACTTACTTGCTTCAAATATGGTAGCAACTTCCTTGAGTGGGGAATCTGCATCCCCTTCTCACTCATGTGGCCAAGCCTATGATGCCACAATGTTGTATATGTTCCTGTGGAAGCTAAAGAGATAGAATGGTCAGTATTATGAGGACATAAATACAACATACCTATCCTGTCTTCTTTTGCTATCACCATTGATCCTTTAGTGATCTTCCACCACGTTTCTCCAAACGTAGATAGACAACCACCATCTCCCAACTGCTCTCTTGAGATCATATTTCTTTTCATAGCAGGAATATGCCTTACATCTTTCAACAACCATTCAGTTCCATTCTTAAATTTTATCCATACCTTACCCATTCCAACAATTTTACATGGCTCATCATCACCCAATAAGACATGTCCAAAATCACCTGGAACATAATCATGAAAATATTTCCTATGGGGTGTAGCATGACATGAAGCCCTTGAATCTACTACCCAGTAATAACTAGTATTATCTAATGCAAGAATCAAAGCATCTTGTAACACATCACGTGCTACATTTGCTTCCTGAGTAGTCTCCTGCTGTCCATCTCCTTTCTTCTTTAGAGATCTGCAGTCTTTCTTTAGATGTCCTTTCTTTATGCAGTTCCAACACTCTATCTTTCCCCATCTAGACTTGGATCTGCCCATTTTAGACTTGCTGCGATTACCTTGGCTCTTTCCTCTCTCCTTTTGTCTTCCCCTGCTCTCCATGGTCAACGCATTACTTGATGTCTCACCTGTGATTTTTCTTCGCATTTCTTCGCTAAGAATAACACTAACAACATCATCAAATATCAAGGTGATTGAACCAGAGACAGAGTTACTTATAGCCATGACCAAGCCATTCCAGCTTTTTGGCAATGAACACAAGATTATAAGAGCTCTAACCTCATCATCAATGTTCACTCTTACAGAACTTAGTTGATTTGTAACCGTATTAAATTCATTTAAATGATCAACAACAGATCCACCTTTAGAAATCTTCATATTAAATAAACGCTTCATTAGAAATACCTTGTTGGAGGCCGAGGGTTTTTCATACAGTTTACCCAATGTGCTCATCAAACCCTCCGTTGTCTTTTCTTTTGAGATATCGAAAGCCATCGATGATCCCAGGGACAACTGTATTGTTCCTAGTGCCTTTCTGTCAAGAACCTCTCATTCTTCGTACTTCATAGTCGCCGACTGCTTTGCTCTTCCTCCCAACGGTAGGAATAGATCCTTTTGGTACAGATAGTCCTCCGTTTGCATCTTCCATAATTGGTAGTTTTGGCCATTAAATTTCTCGACCTTAAAATTTCCTTCTTCTGCCATTGCTCCCACTCGAACAAGAAACCTTAGTTTCCTGCGGGTTTATTTTCCAAATAGACCTTTGGCTCTGATACCAATTGTTAGAAAAACAGGATCGCAGAGCAATGACAATAAACTATATGCAAATACAAATTACACAAACACATTACAAGAGAGACACCAATATATTGTGGTTCACCCAAGATGGGCTACGTCCACATTGAAATTGCCAGACCTTATTATTATACCATCCAACAAATGAAGGGATACAACCTGCAGCACATCCGCTGCACTTACTCTTCACTATCTCACAGTCTATCTTACATGATCTCAAAGATCTTTACTATGCATAATACCTAATACATCAACCCTAGCCATATTACAATGTCTTTCCTATAAAGGGGAATACAATGGGAAAATACCACGGGTTACCCAAAACCATGGGCCCATAATCTGTTGGCGAAAAACCAACCCATAACATAACCAAATCCGGACCCCCTGTTGCACATGCCGGGATCATAACCAAACCTGGGGTAGAAACACAACTGAGTCATCATCTATGAGACTGGAAGATCAGGATCCACAACCAACATAGTAGCCTATGAATATTTCCCTTTCTTAAATTTTAATTTTATCTTATCTGAAACAGGAACCTCTTCAATTAACCGTTCTGGTTGAGACTGATATTTTCGTTTCTGACTCCTGGTTTCCCTAACAGGCATTTCTCCTACTGAATGCAAATCCGAGGAATCCTTGGAATGATCTCTAGAAACCCTAGGAGAATGAGTTTATGAAATAGGGGCTTCAATGTCTAATTCATTGGCTTTAGGTTCTCTTTCTCGGTAATACCCTAAAGCAAGTAAGGAAATTTTCTAGGTCTGGTCCATTTTCTCCAACTCATTCAAAACTAATTGCTTAATGAGACTGTAATGGAAAATACTAACTTTTGAATGTTGTAGGTGATTTTGGACTCACATTGAAATCTTAGTCAACTTTTGATAAAGAAGTAGGGTAAACTAAACTTTTTAATACAAAAAACATGCAAAAGAAAACATATATGATAGAGGAAGGTCATAGAGAACCTACCCTGATAGGTAATGTAGAGTTGTATCATATTCAGGACATCCCTCCAATCTTCTTTAAGATAATATCTCAGAATCCCTTTAAGCCAATCAGGATCCTGGTATTCTGGCTTGAGAAACTGATTGATAACAACCGAGAAACTCTGATTCTCAAACCACTTGTTACCATCCAAAGGAATACTAGTTGCAATAGATTCAATTGAGGAAAATAGAATGGTCAAGTCCTCTTTCAAAGCTACAAATGCTGGTTGTCTACAAGTGAAGCAGTTTCCAAGTCTTGAAACATTGGTATGTTTGGAGGAGCTTGATACATCTCGGTGTTATTACCTGAGGAGCATAAGGGGGTTGGCCCATCTCCCAAAGCTTAGAACAATAAATGTTCGTGATTGCCTTCATTTAGAAGAAGTTGTAGGTGTTGAAGAGTTGACATCGTTGGAATGGATTGATTTTGATAGATGTAACAAACTACAGTTAAGTTTAAAACGAAGATACAATCAGTGAGCCTTGGGTTTGAAATGGAGCTCCGGGATTAGTTGTAGTCGTCTCCGTTTCAATTGGAATAAGTTTAATGTAAAAGGGGATTTTACATGCCCTCATATTTACCCATTTCCATTTCATTTAAGAGCACTTTATTAGCTATCATATTTATCCATTTCATTTCATTTGTATGGAAACAATTATATTGATAGCTAGAAATTTGAGTTCAATTTTTAGAGTAATAAATTCTATGGATATAGAAGAAATGTGCATTATTTAATAGAAAGTTTTTAAATTAATTGTATATCAAATTTCTGATTTGTTTGTCTATTTTGTTATATTAATTTTATGAAACCTTATCATTAAAAAAATTATTATTTTAATTGATAAGATTAAATTATTTAAATTAATTTTATTAAATGATATGAAAATTAAATTGTAAAGAATATATATATATATATACTACAACATTTCTATATATTTAAATGATTTGAAATAAATAAATAATTTAATAGAAAGTTTTTAATTTAATTGTTTGTCAAATTGTTGATTTGTTAGTTTATTTTATTATATTAATTTCATAAAACTTTATCATTAAAAGAGTTATGATTTTAATTGACAAGTAAGATTAATTATTTAAATTAATTTTATTGAATGATATGAAAATTAAATTGATATATATATATATATATATATATATCAAAAATACAATCCTCATTGCTATATATATAATGCCTAAGTATAAGAAGAACTAAATTCTTCTTATTTGTAATTTAACTCGCCATTACAGTTGGAATATAGGTTTTATGTTTTTGTAATGTATGTAGTTAGGATTTTTATAGTTCTAAGAAATTGTATAAATTTTATCGATAAATAATTGTAATGCATATTGTTATATTTTAATTTAATTTTGTCTTTATTTTAAAGGAAGATAAAGTATTCTCTTCCATGCAATTGATTGATACAATACCAAAAGATATTGGTGGAAAAATAAAGTTTGATTGTCATCTATTGGTCGATTTACCTTTTACCCACATGGCAAAGCATCTAGTCCTTCAATGTATACACACATCTCCACTTTCTGCCCATATAGAATTCATGTATAGATTTTACGTGGTGTCTTCACTACAATGTCTCGCAAGTCACATAATGTGCATGTGTATCTACACTTGGGGTATTTTTCATTTTAATCTTCCATAGATTGTCCATGATTTTCAAACTCTAAATACTCTACTCTCTCATATCAAATTCCAATTTTTTTATTATTATATTGAGTGTGGCTAGGTGGGTGTGTGACACATTATATGCAATAGAAAATTGAAAAAATAGGCATGTGCCAACTTACATAGATATTTTGAGATACATACACAATGAATCTTGCTCTAAGTAAAAAGATGAAATGTAGGAAATTGAATGACGTTTCCGAATATATAAATTTTTCCTATTGAAAATGTTCTTAATTATTTAAAGTTTGATCTTTTTAATGAGCACTTTTTTTTGAGACAAATTATAAGGTATATGTTTTTGTGGGTGCAACCTTTGAGTACCTAAATGATGGAATCAACTTACAAAAACTGGTAGACATATAGAGAACAACTAGTACTAGTGTGGTGTTATTTAAGAAAGAAAAAACATTTATTTTTATTTTTTTTAATTATCTAAGTGAAACCACTTATACTATGAAATGAGAACTTTATACTATGAACGGGAACTCTAGACATAAAAACAATGATTTTTGCAAAAAAAAACACCAAAAACACCCTCCAAATAGAAAAGTGTTGATACCAGTATACACAAATTTTTTTTTGGTAAAAAATAGAGCCATGGCCTAAACATCCCATACTCTTGTTTACAAGAACTTTAAAATCAACTCCTAAATTGGAAAAAGTTTTTTTTTTCACAAGAGATAAATTACAACTTTTTTGAAACTTACATATTAAACAAACAAACAAAAAAATCATAAATAATTTCACAACTCTAACCATAAAAGACAAAAAAATTATGATGTTATTCATAATGAAATAGTATATTAGGCCATACAAGAACAGATAATTAATATAAATATTCAAAAACTTATTTAGAGTTTAAAACTTATTTAAATGTTAAAACTCATTTTATATTTTTATAAATTTTAAATACAAGATTTGAAATGACAAGAAAATTATCAATTAAAAAAAGTTAAAATATTAAATTTTATAGTTAATCAAAATTATTATTTCCCACATTACAAGTTTAAAAATGAAACATCTATTAATTCCAATATTTTTTTTTGTGCCCAACTTATGTTTTACATATTATATATGTATGTAAATATAAAGTTAGGATTTGCTTTTTATAAATAAATAGATTTTTTCTTTAATTTTTTTTATATACATTTTGTAAATAATATATGTTATTGTAATTATATTAATAAATAGACATTTTGTATATAAAATTAGAATTTGTAAATAAAAGAAAATTTTCCATTGTCTATTAAAGGAAGTTATGATAAAGTTTTTTTTTACTAATTTTGAAAATGAGATAAAGAAGATACGTGCATTTCAAGATAGTTTAATAAATGTTTTAGCAATTAAAACAATAACAATCATTTAAACTTTATTTTATTGTTTTTCAAAAATGAAATTAAGTTTGGTCTAAGGTTTATCTTGAAGCCCAAGTCATGTGGAAAGAAAGACGTTGAATGAAGCTTATACTTTACATTACAGATTGGCCAATGTATGGGATGTGATCGCATTCAAATTTCAATTGTCATCGAATTTGCGAGGTGAAGGAGACTTCGAAGATTATCAATATGTCTGTTTCGATTTCCTTCACCCTGCAATAGAAATTTCCCTGAGAGACGGCCGATCAAATCCCTCATTCATTGGCATTCGCTGATATCTCTCAATAGCATATCGCTCTTTGGATATGTTGAAATGATTATTCTGTATGGGTGACATTGGTTACATGCATCCTTCTACAATTGATTTTCTCCACTCTTAATCATTCAAAAATACCAACAATACAAATAATAAGCAAACATCAGTAAAATATAATTTTAACCAACCTCAATCTAATTTACAAACTTAATTGGATAACATTTAGAATGGTGATTGATAGCATAAGTTTATGGCAGAAAAAATGGCATCAATTATGTAGTGAATATTCGATCTGCAGCAATCGTGGTAGCAATTTGCAGCTTATTTCTCTTTGATTAATCTTCTGTTGCAACGATTGAAAACAATGACGCTCCAAATCTGCAATGATAATATGTACGAGATCGACAACTGAATATTTCTGGCTGTCAACAACGATTATAGCAGCAATCTGTCATATTAGTAGTCTCATATTTCTGTGGCAGACATATGACACATCTTATGGCTAGAGTGACAACTATCTGGCATATTTTTTAAGAATGTGATAGGATTTGGTTCAGGTAAGATAATTTGTTGAATTCCTGGTGGTAGTTGTTACATGCAAATTTGAGCTGGTGATTTTCTTCACCGATCTCCATTGGACTGAAAATTACTAGGTGTAAAATTGTCCTTTATTTCTGTGTTTAAGGTGTCAGATTTAGATCTGTGTCCAAGTGACATTCTCCTTAACAATGAAAAACATGACTTCCTTTGATATCAAATCGTGGAGCTTCCTTCGTTTATTGATTCGGTGAGTTGGCTCCGCTCATTTGATATTAAAATACTTTTTTAATTTGTAATCGCGTCAAACTGCTCCTGAGGCCACACTCATTCCTGGCGCCCAAGGGCCCCGCGATGCCCAGCATCGCGCCGCCAATGAGGGGCGGCCCTTGGGCGCCCAAATGAGCGGAGCCGCTCATTTGGGCGCCCAAGGGCCGCCCCTCATTGGCGGCGCGATGCTGGGCATCGCGGGGCCCTTGGGCGCCAGGAATGAGTGTGGCCTCAGGAGCAGTTTGACGCGATTACAAATCGCCCAAGGGCCGCCCGTGAAGGTACTGGCTTGATACATATATGTTGAAAAAGAATTTGGCTAGGTATTATGTACTTGTGGTCATACTCATATTCCAGAATTACCTTCATTTGACTACTAGTGAATTCGTAATAAAGAGTCATGCTACAAAGGCTGAGAACGTCGTATTGTATTAGTTGTATTAGATAGTCTTCCAACAGTCAGCTCAAAACATTGTGACAGGTTATATAGTCTTCCGACAATCAAATTAATGGTAAACAACCAACCTGTTATTTAAATGTTGTGGATTATATTAATGGTAGACATGCAACCTTTTATTTATTTGAGGACTGAGGTTGGACACAGTAGAGTACATATTGCATCCGGTGCTGCAGAATAGTGAGTTTTCAATGGTACTAAGCAGAATATAGAGGAAAAGAGATCAAGATATAGGAGATCCAAAAGAAATGAGGCTTCTGAGGGCTACTCTGATCACAGTCATAGTGACTGTATGTATCCTTTTATCATTTCCATTGCCGTTGGCTTCTGCTGCAGGATCATGCAACACAGGTAAATTGGTGGATAATTATCAATCAAGATAATCATAATTTGAGTCTGTTTAATAGTTAAGAGTTAAGAATATGTGTTTTGGATTTCAACTTAATCCATAAATATAATTTGAGTTGGTTTAAGAGTTAAGAGTATGTGTTTTGGCTTTAAAAGTTGAAGTTGAAAAGTAGGGTATGCACATCCCACTAAACTAGACATTCAATAAGTACCCTGGAACTCAGCATGCTGCGGCGATATGAACAATTAGATCCAATAGTTCATATCCCAACAGCAGCAATATTAAATGCTAATATACTGCTCATTGAACACCACTACACTAACTAAAAAAGATAAACTCAGAGTCAAATTCTTTAATTTACAAACAAGGCTCTCATTCCATAAATTGAAAGTCTGCCTAAACTGAAACTGATTAAATTGAAAGTCTGGCTAAGCTGAAACTGATTATTATTATTGACTGTTTAATACTGTAGATGATAATTTTATCTTTGACTTGATCTCCATATTGTTTGAATTGCAGGTGACTGTTCTAAGGATGCAGGGGTGTTGGTAACAGATCAGGAGCCAGGTAACAACACAATTGGCCCTACTTATAACTCAGCTGCTTCTGTGACTGGAAAGGTCCAATACCAAGAGAAAACCAACACTAGCAAGAAAAGTTCAGAGCACGTAAGCCCTTCACCTCAGATTAACAGGAAAGGAAAAGGATTCACGAGATCCATGGACGTTCAAAATAGTCATATAAAAACGGATGTTGGGGTTCTTGGAGACTATGATAGATATGATCCTTCGCCAACTTTCGTAAAGCTGCCCTTCAAAACCATTGAAAACTGATTCATCGCTTCACTTACCTTTGTTCAGCGGCAATCGATTGTTTTTATTTATTCAGCAGAGTAAAACAATATATCAGTTCTTCTTCTGTTTATAATTTAATGTTGCTCATGGCATGTACGCTTTTAGTCATAATATTCCATGGATATTGATTGTACGATGTTAAATGCTGGTATTGTATTGTAACAAGAATTACACTTCTTTGTATTTACCGAAGAATTACACTTCTTTGTATTTACTGTTGGATTGACAATGCACATGCAAATTGTATTTCTTAATGTTTCAAGTAGTGTTGAAATTGTTCTTTAGGTTCAAAAGTTGAAATTGGACCGTTAAATGGGACTTGATTTTGAAATTTGACGGTTAAATGAGACTTGATTTTCAGTTTTGGACCTAAAAAATAACCGTTAACAATGATGAAGTCCATTTTTTAAGTTTAAAAGTCCCATAAGCTTCATGGGATATTTGTGATTAATTCATGATATCTTGTGCTGTAAGCTCTGGCCGGGTGGGATTAGGGTTTTGTACAAAGAAACATATATAAAAAATCTTGACGGTGGATTATGTTCTATGTATAAAAACATATATATACAAAAAATCTTGATTATTGATTATGTTTTCATGTGAAATCAATTTTAACAAAAAATCTTGATTATTGATTATGTTTTCATGTGAAATCAATTTTAATGTAGTTTATTTTAATTTGGTAATTTTTTGGGTGTAAAATTTAAATTTCTACTTGTTTAAATTGTATTTTTAAATTTATAAATAAATTCAATACTCTCAAATATTCTATAACATAATTTTATGTTTCTAAGTTTTTTTAAAGATTTCTAATTTATATACAGAAAATATATTGGGAAAATATTAAAAACTTAAAATATTTAGACTACACCAATTTTAATTATAAATTTAAATAATTTTTGCTGATAGCCATGACGTGTCCTAATTCTAATTCACTCGCCTCGAATGCTTTTTATAGAGGTGGTTGCCTAACGGAAAATTCATTGAATCTTTTTTTTTTCTTTCTCACTAGTTGTGTTTTGACTTTGCGTTTTCTATGTTACAGTTGTTCACAATACAATGGTGAGGATGTTGTTTACAATAAAGTTAGTGAGGGTTGTTTTTTTTCATTGCATGTTTTTTTTCATTGTGAAAAAAACTTAGTATGCAAAATAAAATGCAAGGTGTTTGTATTTTATTCTTATTTTGCTTAGTATTATTAAAAGGTTGTTTAAAAGTTTGGTTGTTTGTTCATGTAACTATATCTCTAACTTGTTAAAAAGTGTATATAATTCGCAATCTTTAACTGTACATAGAAATAGAACCATGATATAGTAAACTTAATTATTGGAAATAGAATATTATAGAGTTAATTAATATCTATATTTTTGTTATCTTCCAAACTAACTGAACTAATTTTTCTATGAGTTTTATCTACATCCTAAAATATATTGATATTTTTAATTGAAAATTAATAATAATAACTCATAATTTATAATTCTAAAATTCATGTTTGCTATTAGTATATAGGTTTTATTTTATTTATAGTTCTACCGAATGATTAGAATATTTTATTTTATTTTTTTATTATAAATTTTGAAATGAATTTTTATTTTGTTAAATAAAATTAAAAAACATTTATCTTCAAATATCTCTAAATTTAAAATTTGGTATTAAATGTTGATTATAAACTTTGAGATTATATTTAAATATTTTATATATTCATTAGACTTTAAATAAATATCTATATAACTACTTTAAATAACTTTTTAATTTATTTAACCCATATTTTATTTATTTAACCTACATAAAATTGCTAATAGATATTGGTATATATCTAGTGGAGGGCTTGCATGAAATTTAGACAATGATGTGTGTAAAGCCTTACTTTCCCTTTTTATAGATTTTCCTTACTTTCCTTTTTTATAGCTTTGTCTTACTTTCTTTTTTGATAGCTTAATGAAATTCACACAATAATTTGTGTAGAGCTTTACTTTCATGTTTGATATCTTTTCCTTACTTTCTTTTTTGATAGATTTTTTGCTTCATAGGATGAAATGATACCTTGGGACTAGAAATTAACCTTGGTTGTTATATGTCCTTTTTCTTTGAATTGGTGCTTCATTTAACGCAAATACTTTGTGCCTTTCTTGTGGTGCTTTTGCATTGTTAAAATAGCAATGTTTCTCTACTTATAAAAAGATCTTGATATAGAGTTCTATTAGAATGCTCCAATGATATCTAGCTTACATATAGCATTGTTTTGCAATCTCTTTTGTATTTTTCCCTTCTTGAAGAATATTTTATTCATTGAAATGTGTCACAAATGCTAATTTACAATATTCAATTGATGTCTTATTTGTTACCTAAATTCGCATCCAAATTAAAACCTCTCGTGTAAACCTATTTTGGATTTGTGCATTTACCTATTCTTTATAATTGTATAATTCTTCATGTTTTTTGTTTTTGTAGCTTTATCTTCCATTTTGTTTTAGATACATTTACTTTTCATTTAGATTTATTCATTATTAAAGTGTAGTAAAATGAGCATTATGATATCTTGGCATTGCAAAAAAACTAAGTTCTTTTTCCAACTTGATTGCTTTCAAATAGGCCTTACCTGTTAAGTCAATTTTTTAAAGAACAACATAAACCCTTTAAAATGCATTGTCAACGATATTGTTGTGGTTTGCATGCAACATGGAGTAGATAATGAGGAAACCTAAGAAAATTGGGATGCCTTCCAGCTTGGTTTGGTATCCTATTTACTTCTCCTTCCCTCTAAAATTATCTTTGCAGTGAACAACATAAATCTATCTATCTGATGTGTCAAATCCAAAAAACAAGATTTGAAAGCAAGCTTTCTTTCTAAAAAACAAAAACAAAAAATTCTTTTTTTACCACTCTAATGTTCTAAAGCAAGACACTATACTCAAACTATAAAAAGATGCATTTCACAATTTGCAATAGCCTAAAACCACTACCCTAGGGGCCCTCTTAGTGAAAAATGTTGTGCACTTATGGAATTATAAAAATTACCTCTATTTTAAAACTTACCAAATATTTTTCTTATTAGTCCACGCCCAGGCAACAGGACTATAGAAATAGATAGGATTAAATTGTATTAATCTTGCATAGCTGTTTGCTAGGTATTTTAGCCTAAATTTGTAGTATACATTTTGGTTTGGACCAATCAGCAGTTTTGAGGCCTTATTTAGCCTCATATCGAGGTCGACCCCATTTTCATGCATTCTGCAACAATTGTTTCATTTTGATGGCCCTATCATTGTCTTTCCTACTACAAGTGGCATGCTGCATGATGGCCCATGCCTACTATGAGTGTCATGCTGCATGTTGACCAATTATCATCACTGCAACTTCTCTCTTCGCGTGCATTCGACCCACAATTGTGTAATTCGCAATGTGGTGCAAAACCCACAACTAAAGGTGTAATGCAAGCAGAGCTGGGGGAAAACACTTGTTTTTATGATCCAAACATATGTTCAATGCCCCCGTATGCCGCATACCTCTTCATTATCCCACCCTAGTCTAACCGATAGCTCGCATGCCTGTCATGATGGCTTGCTACATGCATATTTCTGTTAGGTAAATATGTAATTATGATCTATAGCTGAGAAGAACATGTCAACTAAAAGGAAAGAACCAGTAGACTCTACTTCGGACCTAAACATGGTTGTAAAGAACAAAAAATATAAAAATAATGCTGCAAAAGCTGAGGATAAGTCAAAGGAAGGAGAATATTCCTGTAAATCAGTTCCGTTGTTAAAATTATTTGTCTTAGAAGACACCCTTGATGTTGCATTGATGAGTATGGATACTATTGCATCAGTTTCCAATGGACTTGCTTTTCCGGTTGCGACCATCTTGTTTGGGAATCTTCTGAATGCATTCAGACATGGGAACAAAGTGGTACAGGAAGTGTCCAAGGTAAGCTTACTTCACTCAAGTAATTTGAAATTAAAAAGTACAGAAAATGTCTCCTAATTATGAAGTCCATGAATTTGGAACCATACCATCTAAAGAGAGATTAACATAGTTTAGAGGAGGAAGAGCTTGAGAGAGGAAAGTAAAGGCCAAAACCGGTTTGGAAAATTAACTGCTAGATTTTCTTTAGTGCTAGTTGGTTAGTTTTTCTTATTGGTTATAGTTCTTAAACAAGTCTTCCATCTTGGTTACCAAAGTTCTCCTTGGCTACCAGAGTCTAGCCTGAGTTTTAGCAATTTCTTAAGGTTATTTGATGGATTGACGATGTATTTGTCTTACATATAAATGTAAACCTTTGAACTTAATGAATATTATTCTAATATATATCTATATCTATATATATATATTGTGTTTGTTATGTTTATTTCTGATCAATTTGTGTATTGCACCGAATGAAAGGTTTCCTCATGCGGATTTGACTAATTTTGGATCCCACTCCATCAATGCTTTGGCCAGCATGATTGTGCCTGCGATTATTGATGGATCTGAAACTGCCTTAGAAATGTTCAATGGATAAATTTAACATCTCTACATTCAGGGATTTCCATGTAAAGATGCTTACAAATGCTTACATTTTTTACTTTCCAAACTTCATAAACTCTTTGGTTATAATGTCATCAGTTTCATTCTCCATGGCATCCGAAGGCTGCATAGGGAAACTGTATGTAGAAATTTCTTAATGGATACTTTAATTTCTGGTTGCATATCTTTCCGTGAATGTAGCCTCCTAAGACTCTGGTCGTTCAGACAACCCGCTTTGTATTTATTAGAGAGACCTATAGAGGATATTTAACGGAGTTAGATGCATGGAAGCAACCGTACATGGCAATTTTTCATACGGTGTTATGCTGAGAAAACTAGTTCTTTATTCCCACTCCCTTTTTTAATTTTAATTAGAAATTTCATTATTGACTTTAACAGTAGACTAAATCTTACTTGACCTCATAAACAAAGTTGATATATCTTAAAAACAATTCTAAATTTTAAGAAATTGTGTTTAGCTATATATGTCATTGGTCATGTTTACTTAATCTTATAAACTAATTGCAGCTTATCTTGATCCAAATATACTAAGTTGCCCGTGTGGCAGAACTATGTTAAAAACATGGCTTCGAACCAAAAGGCTTGTTTGAGAAAGAATGTTTACGGTTCATTTGTAGTCTAGCCACAACCTTCCTTTCGAGGAGAATGCGACCATTCTTAATGTAATGAGATCACAATAAGATCTCCTTTACCTTTGTGAAGGTCTTCCAGGTTGTTGATTTATTTTAAGGTTACTCATTTCAGAGGTTCAAATCATAGGGACTCTGCTTACAATTATTAAACAATTTCTTTTTTACGATTGAAAGTATATTCAAATATGTGATATTCAGAATATTTGTCCTTCATTATGAAGTGATCGATTGTATTTTTTAAATTATCTTCCATCTTGTGAAAGATGTTGTTCTGTCATTTATACTTGTGAAAGACGAACTTAATGGATATGTAAGTATGTTGAAAGGCGTACCAAAACCCGCAGTCTTGGAATGCATTCATTCCTTTGTCTTTTCATACAAAATTTTAGGGTTTCCCATGGTTCTGAATGTTTACAATATGCTTTATATTTAATTCTTAGTCGTATTAACTTATTCTGGGCTATAGCTCAGTTGTCTGGAAAACCCATGAGATTGTTTGGCTTATGCTTTTATCGAGATGAACTTTTTCAGAGTTTGAAACCATAAACTCTTTTTATGAAATGGTAATCCTATTGTTTATTATCTCTTTCTTTTTTAATTCGATCAATTTATGCAAATAAAGGGCCATCAATAACCATGCTGATAGTGTATTATGTATGTAAGGTCAATGCTAAGCCATCTGCTTAACTTCATTTGTATTTGACCTAATTCTTTTTGCATATGTGATTTAATAATTATGTTGAATAAGCTTATATATATATATATATATATATATATATTCATTTTGATCTACTCCGCTGTAACTATAGGATCTGTAAAGTTCAATGTACTTTTCAAATAGGTCATCTTCTTCTTTAGGTAAACATTTTGTAAAATCGATTATAAATTTTCTACACGCCATCTCTAGAATACCCAAGCACCTTTATAATGTAAAAAGTAATACTTTATATGGAATAGATATACATGTTTCGTGATCCTTTAATAATCAATCTATTTCTTTCATTAGAATACACATTAGGAATTTTTTGAAATAATTTCTTACATTAGGGTTAAATATTTGTCTGATATGAATTTTATGACTTGGCATGGACTTGAAGCCCAGCTTCTATATCTCTTGTTACTTCAAGAATTTGAGTAATTTACCAAAAACATTATGTAGTAAATCTTTATAACCAAACACTTCATCAATGATCATTTAGGTGATTAATAATCTTAAAATTAAATATTAAAAAATCTATAAAACACCTCAATTTTTTTTTTTTTTTTAAAATATTAGTTGGTAACAAATAAAATAGCATATATCTATCAAATATTAATACAATGAATTTTTTGTAAGTGACATGATGCTCTTGTTGCATTATGTCCATATCTTGATTCTCTACTTAGAATAATAAGTGTTAGCATTATTCTGATAGACTAGCCCTCTAACAAACAATAAACTACCATTTCATTAAAAAATCAATAAAATCAAAATACTAAATAACACAAATTTTGGTCGAGGCACTTATTCTTATTCTATTTTTAGCAAAGGTTCGGGGTACATTACGTTAAAGAAACAGCATAAAACTTGAACTTGAACTAGATATGCACAAAAAGTGGACATGTTACATCTATAAAACGTGAACCTCACGAAATGTCTAAAAGGAAGATGCTTCGCCAAGTGAAAGAAAATTTGAACGCAAGAAAATTTCAACTATAAAGTGGCACCTGTCCGCCTCAAACTTAGTGAAAAGTTAGTTAGCCAAAAGATTATTCCAAACTTTTGAAGTGGTTCGAAATATCCGAAGACCAAACTTTAATATATTGGGAATATGTAGTTTCGCCAAAATTTTAATGTTGTGGGAGAGTGGATTGGAACTGGAAGTAACAATGTTCGAGGAGACTTACATATCGATAGGAGATATGCTTTTTTAAGTAAAGTGAATCATAAATTAAGATATAGAAATACATTCTTATTCTCATTAAAAAAATCATTAAATTGATAAATTATTGTTCTTTCACTTTTTTTATAACTTCATGGATTATTTTCATGTGCATAATAGGTTTCTTGTTATTGTCCCAATCACACTTACAATTCTAGTAAAACATTGAAATAAGATGAAGAGGAAAACCGGGTTAATAAGATATTTTATTTGAATAATGCAAATATTTTATCAAATTCTTTTTATCTAAAATATTTGATGAACTTAGTTTTTCTCTTCTTTGTAAATATTTTATCAAATATTTTTATCTAAAATATTTCATTAACTTAATTTTTCTCTTCTTCTTGTATCTTGGTTGTTATTAAGTTGTTATCTCTTTAAAAAAAAACACAACATTTGTTATTCAAAAACTGGATCAAAGTGTACAAACTTTGGAAATACAAAATTTTGTAAGTCCACACAGAGCAAAAGCTCTAATATGTGTCTATCGGAGTAGAAACCATACATTCATAGGTCATTTGAGTACTTGAGAAATATGTTCTCTGGGTATCCTTTACAAACTATAGAGAAACGATAACAAAAGCTTGAGGAACATATTTTGATTGAGAAAAGAACATAAATGGGCCTCCAAAAAAAAATAAAACTGAGCAGGCAAGTGCTGAGAGCATCTATCAATCCCTGCCATAAAACAAAACGAAAGGAAAAAAACATGTTCTAAGTGCATTCAACAACTAAACCATCCTCATAACAACCTGAAAGAGTCATTCACCGTAACATCGTCTCCTTGGTAGAGTTGGAGATGAAGGTAGCCTTCCTATTCAAGGAGGCCTCTCTTGTAAAGATTTTCCACCTCCGAGTTCAAACCCCTAAGGGCATGCTTAAAATGAATCACCTATAATTTTTGTTGAAGAGTCCTTATTCCTGCCAGCCACCACTCGAGATGAAAGATCTATATGGAGTTGTGACCAGAATCCTAATCAATTACAACCTTTGAGTCACTCACGACCTGGAGGTGTGAAATCCCTAATCAATTTTCTAAGGAAATCAACCTAAATAGGGCTTGGATCTGTTAGGAACCCATGTCTTTAATTTGTTAGTATATTGTTGTTGTACACATATGCTTTGTAAGTCGTCCCGTAGTATTTGTTGATCCATAGTTTGTGTTATTGTTGTTGGCGCATATGCTTTGTAAGTCGCCCGTAGTTTTGTTGATCCATAGTTTGTATTGGTCCATGGTTTTGACTCATAGTATTGGCGCCTAAAATTAGTATATAAGTGTGTGTTGAGGCCTATGATGGCACCATGAAGTTATTTTGTATTGAGCTTGCTCAAAGGAGGTTGCCCCCTCAAAGTGGCCTGCGATCAATAAAAGTATTATGTGATCTGATATATTGTGTATTCATCAATTAATTGTTGCAGGTTCTTCACATCTGGTATCAGAGCACTTTCTTGGGCTCGCTGGGTGAAATTTATGCCAAATTTTTTTCGCATCTGTTGCAGGTTCGGATCTGGGAATAATCCCTATCCGCTTAACTATGGAAAGTACTTGGGAATAAGCCCTAAAACTCATTGTGAGGAGTACCACAGGAACCCCGAAGTAACTGTCCCATTGAGAGGACCTTCTAGCGAAAAGGGCAACAACTCCTACCTGATTGACTAGTTCCCACTCGTGAGGTAAACCAAGAGCTGTCGTTTGTGGCAAAGCGGTTGTCAGTTTTACCTAAGCCGTGGAGTGAGGGGTACTGCCCCAATATGCAAGCCGTCAGATAGCATTGGTGGCCGAGTGAATCTCCTGAACTATTAGGAAGTCGAGCATACCTGGGGTCCATATCTATTTTAAGTTGATACATCGCATATTTCCTCTATCCAGAACTGCTACCGATCACTTCTGCGCCATTGCAGATCCATCTGTTGCCGATCACTTCCGTGTCGTTTCAGATCCATCTGTTGCAGATCCCTTCCGCGCCATTGCAGATCCATCGGTTGTGGATCCCTTCCGTGCCGTTGCTGATCCATTTCTGATAAAAAAGAAGTATAAAATTCTATTTTTCTGCCATATCTCCCTTGTTTTACCTCCGTTTCCCTTGAAACTTCTCTGACACCCCTGTTATCCCATTCTGCATCTTTCATTCCTGAGGACCCTATCCCAAATTCCACTTCCCAACACCCGAAATCTCACATTTGTCTATTTTTAGGGTTTGCCATAACTTCTTCGATTTTCACCCGATTGCCTTCAAATTTTACTGCAGAGTTCCTTTCCTAATTCTGCTTCTTTATCCCTCTCTGCCAAATTTTCTCATTCTTTCACCCCGCTTCTGAAATCCTCTTTTTCTGCTTCCTTGTCCTTTTGACAGTGTCCAAAACCTAATCAAACCCAACCCAAATCCAGATTTCCCTTTACTGAAATAGTCTCTGTTTTTGTTTTTCTACCCACTCCAAAAAAAGAAAAAAAAAATCCTCGTTATGGTTGTCACCCGCAGAGGAGCAAAAACTATAAAGGAAGCACTTGCCGCCATCCAAGCCAAACTCCAGGATCTAGATGAAAAATTTCTCTGCCTTCATCGTGAGCATTCAGCTATGAACAACAAATGACAGTCCGAGTCTTCATCAGACAATGGGTTCTCTTCTTCCAGCAATTTTCGTGGTCCGAAGCTTGATTTTCCTCGCTTCAATGGTACTGATCCTACTGGATGGATCTATCGTGTAGAATAGTATTTCAGTCTGCATAATACTTTTGATGTCAACAAAGTTCCACTTGCATCCTTTCATTTGGAACAGGAAGCTCTTCAACGGTACCGTTGGTACATCAAGTCTCATGAAGAGCTAAAATGGCCAGACTTTTGCCAGCTCCTTTTGCAACGATTTAGTCCTAGTGCTTTTGATGACTTCAGAGGAGCCCTCACTAAACTTCGCCAAATTGGCATTGTGAGAGAGTATCAAACCGAATTTGAGAAACTAGCCATCCACACTGAAGGATTGTCTGATGACTTCTACTGGAGTTGTTTTATCAGTGGTCTAAAGGATGCCATCCGCTTTGAGGTCAAAATGTTCTATTCCAACACAATGATGGAAGCCTTGGGATTGGCTAAGTTGGTAGAAGACGAGATTGCAGCCCAACAACGCTCCAAACCCCACTTTTGTTCCCTTCCAAAATATGGGTTCTCAACGACCACCCATACCACCAGCTCCTCGACCAACTCCTATCAAGCATTTGTCTGAAACAGAGATGCAGGCACGCAAAGAAAATGGTCTTTGTTATAATTGTGATGAGAAATTCACTTGGGGACATAGATGTGTTCAACAAAAGCTCTATCTCTTGGATGTGGATTCTCTGCCTGCCTCTGAAATTGGTGACGAAGATCCGGATACAATGGATGCTCAAGTCGACATTCAGGAACCGCCTATTGACTCTTCGTCTCAGGACGACCAACCAAAGCTATCTCTCCATGCTTTAGCTGGAATCACCCCCCCCCCAAACAATGCAGGTTAGGGGTTACTTCAAGAAGCTTCCTCTTACAATACTCATTGATTCTGGTAGCACTCATAATTTCATTAACCCTCAGATCGCCAAACAATCTAATTGTTTTATCCACCCTTGCTCCAACTTTGAAGTCATGGTTGCCAATGGGGGCACCTTACCTTGCAAAGGGAAGTGTCGTAATGTGCGTATCTCTATGGGAGATTATACCCTGCGCTCTGACATGTTTTCCTTGACCTTAGGTGGATGTGATGTGGTTTTGGGCGCTCAATGGCTCCGCACACTTGGCCCCATCTTATGGGATTTTGCTTAACTTTGGACAAAAACACACATTGACAAGATTACAACCAGGGTCTCTCAGCATCATCAGTTCACATCGCATGGAAAAACTCCTTAAGTAGAACTCACATGGTGTCATTGCTCAGATCCATTCCATTCAGATGCAACCATCAGCAGTCTCCACTACTCCTTTGGATCTACAACAAATTCTAGATCGATATACAGGTGTCTTTGCTGAACCAGTGGGATTGCCACCTTCAAGGCCAGAGGACCATCGTATTCAGCTCCTTCCTGGCAGCATTCCTCCAAACATCAGGCCCTATCACTACCCATTTCACCAAAAAACAGAGATTGAAATGCTCGTGCGAGACTTACTGAAGCAAGGTATTATTCACCCAAGCACTAGTTCCTTTTCTTCTCCAGTTCTTCTTGTCGACAAAAAAGATGGGTCATGGCTCCTCTGCATTGAATTCCGAGCACTTAATCACCTCACCATCAAGGATAAGTTTCCAATTCCCGTTGTTGATGAGTTTCTTGATGAGCTTCATGGGGCTCAATTTTTCTCCAAGTTGGATCTTCGTTCTGGGTATCATCAAATTCAGGTTCATGAGGATGATATCCCTAAAACAGCTTTCCACACACATGATGGCCACTATGAGTTTTTGGTCATGCCCTTTGGCCTCACTAATACTCCTTCCACATTCCAAGCCTTAATGAATAAAATCTTTCGGCCCTACTTGTGGAAATTCATTTTGGTATTCTTTGATGATATCCTCATCTACAGTAAAACATGGGCTGAACATCTCCAACATCTGGATCTTGTCATGCAACTTTTCTCTGACCATCATCTCCACGTCAAACAGTCTAAATGTCTTTTTGGACAGAAGGAAGTTGGGTATCTCGGGAACATTATCCAACACACAGGGGTTCGTGTGGATCCTACCAAAATCGCTGCCATGAACACTTGGCCGCATCCTCAGACACTCAAGAGCCTTCGTGGTTTTTTGGGGTTGACTGGCTACTACCGCAAGTTTGTCAAGGATTATGGGAAGATTGTAGGTCCATTAACTGCTCTATTGAAAAAGGATGCTTTTACATGGACACATGCTACTCAGTGTGCATTTGAAAAACTGAAACAAGCTATGTGTACTACACTTGTTCTAGCTATGCCCAATTTTTCCAAGCCCTTCACTATTGAGAGTGATGCTTGCGGCAATGGACTTGGTGTTGTTCTCCTTCAAGATGACCACCCCATTGCGTTCACCAGCAAAGCCGTTTTAGGTAAGAATTTAGCTTTGTCTACATATGAGAAGGAAATGATGGCTATTTTGCATGCAGTATAGAAGTGGCGACCATACCTATTAGGGAATCACTTCTGCATCAAGATTGATCACCAAAGTCTGAAATATTTCTTGGAACAACGTGTCTCCCCCCTAGCCAATTGTGAAGAACCTTCAATAATTTATTAATGCAAATACACGAGATATCAGAAATTAACAGAACTCAAAATCACTTTTATATTGATCACAGGCCACTTCGAGGGGGCAAACTCCTTTGAGCAAGCTCAATACAATTAACTTCACGGTGCCTTCATAGGCCTCAACACACACTTATATACTAAGTCTGGGTTCCAATACCATGGGTCAATACCATGTGTCAATACAAACCATGGGCCAATACAAAATATAGATCAACAATTATTACGGGTCAAAACCATGGGCCAATACAAACTATGGATCAACAAAACTATGGGCGACTTACAAAGGATATACGCCAGCAACAATAACACAAACTATGGATCAACAAATACTACGGGACGACTTACAAAGCATATGCGTCCAACAACAATATACTAACAAAGTAAAGACATGGGTTCCTAACATCCCCTCTCTCTTACAAAAAGCTTTTTCCTCAAAGCTTTAGATGTGGAAATTGATGCAGAATCTGAAGGAGTGGGTCCCCTGTAGCATCCTCGGGTTGCATTCTGGGACACTGGTGCCTTTTGAGTTTTAGGGAGGATTGCATGGAAGGCTGTAGACGAAGAAGAACCATATCAACGATGTGAAAAGTGCACGCAGAACGATGCTGATCAGCTTGTTGTTTCAGTCAAATTCTTGCCATGTGAAGATTGTCCTACAGAATGAGAAGAAGCTGATCGCGGTTTCGAAGAATTGAGTCAATTTCCTGAACTGGGGAGCTGCTGAAGGTATGGAAGAAGAACTGGAGGTGCCTGTACAGAGACTGCTTCATATGGTGTCCTTTTAGATGTGGTACTATACCACTGGAGCGCTTCCAGAAAATCCATAGAAATAGTTGTCCAAATCTGTGTAGGGATGGGCAAGGGTTCGAGCAGTCCCGAAAGGAGGGTCGTTTCACCCTTGTTGACCTGGAAAGTATCACAGTCAACCACCATCCATTGAATTGTCATTTTCAATCCCTGCCAAAAGAAGTTACATTGTTCTTGGTCATACGTTTTGAAGAACCCAGAGTGCCCTGCTGATGAAGAAGCATGGAGTTCATAGAAGAGATAGCCCCGTTGAACAGATTACAACCAATTTGGAACAAGTAGAGAAATAGCTGTAAGAGGAACTGGGTCATCAAATGTGCGATAAGGAGCATCTGCCACCATATTGTCCTTACCCTTCTGGTAAGTGGTCGCATAGTCATAACCCATGAGTTGGAGAACCCATTTCAGGTGTGCTGGGGAGGAGACCCATTGTTCCAGGAAAGTTTCCAGACTCTGGAGATCAGTCTTGATGCATAAATAATTCCCCAATAGGGATGGCTTCCACTTCTGTACTGCATGCAAAATAGACATCATGTCCTGCTGAGATGTAGATGCGGCAAAATGCTTACCGGAAAGGTCTCGTGAAGGCGGCAAGCCCAGTGGTGCAACAAAGACTCCTGCATATCTATCCAAGGAAGTAGTGGAGATCGTTGGTGGGTGCATCTGAAGGGAATGGAGCTGAGCAATGACACCATGTGAATTCTTCTTAAGGATCTTTTCCAAGCGATGTGAACTGATGATGCAGAGAGACCTTGGTTGTAAGCCCAGAAATTTGTGTTGTGTCCCATTGACTGAAAACTGCATCCAAAGTTCATCAAAATCCCATAAGATGGGGCCAAGTGTGCGTAACCATTGAATGCCCAAAACTACATCACATCCACCTAAGGATAAGGCAAACATGTTAGAGCGTAGGTTATAATCTTCCATAGAGATACGCACATTATGACACTTCCCCTTGCAAGGTAAGGTGCCCCCATTGGAAACCATGACTTCAAAGTTGGAACAAGGATGGACAAAACAATCAGCCTGTTTGGTAATCCGAGGGTCAATGAAGTTATGAGTGCTACTAGAATCAATGAGTATGGTAAGAGGGAGCTTCTTGAAGTATCCCTTGACCTGCATTGTTTGTGGGGTGGTGACACCAGTTACAGCATGGAGAGAGATCTCGGGTGGGTCGTCTTGAGATGGGGTGTCAACAGGCGGGTGCTGAATGTCGACCTGAACATCTACTGTATCTGGAGCTTCTTCACCAAGTTCTGAGGCAGGCGGAGAATCCACATCCAAGAGATAGAGATTTTGTTGAACACAACTATGTCCTTGAGTGAATTTCTCATCACAATTATAATAAATCCCTTTTTCTCGGCGTGCCTGCATCTCTGTTTTAGACAAATGCTTGATAGGAGTTGTTCGAGGAGCAGGCATGATGGGAGGTCGTTGGGAACCCATATTTCTGAAGGGAACAAAGGTGGGTTTGGAGCGTTGTTGAGCTGCGATCTTGTCCTCTGCCAACTTAGCCAACCCTAGGACTTCCATCATTGTGTTGGGACAGAACATTTTGACTTCTGAGCGGATTTCATCCTTAAGACCACTGATAAAAAAACTCCTGTAGAATTCATTAGACAATCCTTCTGTGTGATTGGCCAGTTTCTCAAATTCTGTCTGATACTCTCTCACTGTGCCAATTTGGTGAAGTTTAGTGAGTGCTCCTGTGAAGTCATCAAAAGCACTAGGACCAAATCATGGCAAAAGGAGTTGGCAAAAATCTATCCAGTTTGGCTCGGGATGAGCTTTGATGTACCAACGGTACCACTGAAGGGCTTCCTGTTCCAAATGAAAGGATGCAAGTGGAACTTTCTAGACATCAAAAGTATTATGCAGACTGAAATATTGTTCTGCTCAGTATATCCATCCAGTCGGATCAGTACCATTGAAGTGAGGAAAATCAAGCTTTGACCCATGAAAATTGATGGAAGAAGAGAACCCAGTGGCTGCAGAAGATTATGGTTGTCGGTTATTGTTCATGGCTGAATGTTGAAGATGGAGGTTGAGAAATTTTTCAACAAGATCTTGGAGTTTTGTTTGGATGGCTGCAAGTGCTTCCTCCATGGTTTTTGATCCTGTGCGAGTGACAACCATAACCAATAATTTTTTTTTTTTTTTGTTGGGGGGGGAATGGATAGAAAAACACAAACATAAGCTTATTTAGTAAGGGGAAATTTGGATTTGGGAAAAACTCGGAGGGGTAATTGGGGTTTGACTAGGTTTTCAACACTTTCTGAGGGACATGGAAGCAAAAAATGGGGATTCCAGAAGCGAGAACTCTATGGTAAAATTTGAAGGCAATCGGGTGAAATTGAAGAAGTTATGACAAACCCTAAAAATAGACAAATGTGGGATTTTTGCTCTTGGGAAGTGGAATTTGGGATAGGGTCTTCAGGAATGAAATATGCAGAATGGGATTACAAGGATGTTAGTGAAGTTTCAGGGAAAACAGAGTTGAAACAAGGGAGATATGGCTGAAAAACATAAGTTTACACCTTTTTTTTTTTTTTTTTTTTTACAGAAATGGATCGGCAACAACGACCCGGAAGGGATCCGCAACAGATGGATCTGCAACAGTGTAGAAGGGATCGAAAACGGATGGATCTAAAACGACGACTGGATCTGGAACGACTTTCAGAATAGATTAGAAACGGCTGGATCTGGAGCGGAAGTGATCGGCAACAATTCAGCTGAAAGTAGATATGGATCCCAAGTATGTACGGCTTCCTAACAGTTCAGGTGTTTCACTCGGCCACCAATGCTGTATGATGGCTTGCGTATTGGGGTAGTACCCCTCACTCCACGACTTAGGTAAAACTAATAACTGCTTTGCCACAAACGACAGCTCTTGGTTTACCTCACGGGTGGGAACTAGTCAATCAGGTAGGGGTCATTGCCCTTTTCGCTAGCAGGTCCTCTCAATGGGCCAGCTACTTTGGGGTTCCTATGGTACTCCTCACAATGAGTTTTAGGGCTTATGCCCAAGTACTTCCCACAGTTAAGCGGATAGGGATTATTCCCAAATCCGAAGCTGCAATAGATGTGAAAACAAAATTTGGCAGAAATTCCACCCAACGAGCCCAAGAAAGTGCTCTGATACCAGATGTGAAGAACCTGCAATAATTAATTAATGCAAATACACGAGATATAAGAAATAACATAACTCAGAATCACTTTTATATTGATCATGGGCCACTTCGAGGGGGCAACCTCCTTTGAGCAAGCTCAATACAATTAACTTCACGGTGCCTTCATAGGCCTCAACACACACTTATATACTAAGTCTGGGTGCCAATACCATGGGTCAATACCATGTGTCAATACAAACTATGGGCCAATACAAAATATAGATAAACAATTATTACAGGTCAAAACCATGGGCCAATACAAACTATGGATCAACAAAACTATGGGTGACTTACAAAGCATATGCGCTAACAACAATAACACAAACTATGGATCAACAAATACTACGAGACGACTTACAAAGGATATGCGTCCAACAACAATATACTAACAAAGTAAAGACATGGGTTCCTAACAACAACAGAAATGGGTTAACAAACTCATGGGTTATGACTATGAGATCACTTACAAGAAGGGTAAGGACAATATTGTGGGAGATGCTCTTTCTCGCACATTTGATGCCCAAGGTTCTCTTTCATCTATTTCTATGCCTGTTCCAAATTGGTTGCAATTTGTTCAACAGGGCTATGTCAATGACTCTTCCTTATCTCAAATCATCCAACGCTTGACCAACAACCCTTCTACTATACCACATTACTCTTGGGATGGTGCTTCCCTGAGATACAAGGGTCGTCTGGTGCTTCCCCAAAGCACAAATCTTCAACAGGTTGTCTTCTATGAACTCCATGCTTCTCTATCAACAGGGCACTCTGGGTTCCTCAAAACATATGAACAAGCACTGCATAAATTCTTTTGGCAGGGCATGAAAAGAACGATTCAACAGATGGTGGATGAATGTGATACCTGCCAGTGCAATAAGGGTGAAACGACACTCCTTCTGGGATTACTCGAACCCTTTCCCATACCTACACGGATTTGGACAGATATTTCTATGGATTTCATTGAAGGGCTCCCTAAATCTAGAGGGAAGATAGTGATTCTAGTTGTGGTTGATCGCCTCTCCAAATATAGTCATTTTTGTGCTCTCATCCATCCCTATACAGCCTCCTCAGTCGCTCAAATTTTCTTGGACCAGATCTTTCGTCTTCATGGCATCCCTTCTTCCATTGTCTCAGATCATGATGCAACTTTCACCAATCATTTTTGGACAGAACTATTTTGCCACACTGGCACCAAACTGAAGATGAGTTCAGGGTATTACCCACAAATAGATGGTCAGACTGAAATTATCAATAAATGCTTGGAAACTTATCTTCATTGCTTCACCTCTGAACAACAACATCAGTGGGAAGAGTGGCTCCCTCTCGTTGAATGGTGGTACAATACCTCTTACCACACTGCCTCTAAAATGACCCCATATGAAGCAGTCTATGGTCGGGAACCTCCAGTTCTTCTTCCATACACCCCAAGTAGTTCACCAGTTCAGGCAGTTGACACGGTCCTTCGAAACTGCGATCAGAGTCTTCGCATTTTGCGGGACAATCTTCACATGGCAAGAAATCGCATGAAACAACAAGCTAATCAGCACCGTTCTGAGTGCACTTTTCAAGCAGGTGATATGGTTTTTCTTCGTCTCCAGCCGTACAAGCAATCCTCCCTGAAACTCAAAGGGCATCATAAGCTCGTTCCCAAGTTCTATGGGCCATATCGGATTCTACAGAAGATTGGGTCCATTGCTTATAAATTGGAACTTCCTCCTTCTTCCCGCATTCATCCAGTATTTCATGTCTCTTGTCTGAAGAAAGTTCTTGGCACCAACATCAATGGACAAACTATTTTACCCGAACTAGATAATGAAGGATCCATCCTTTTGGAGCCGAAGGCCGTTCTCAACAGGCGCACTCTTCAGCTTCATTCTCGCTCTATCTCAGAGGTATTAATTCAGTGGCACGACATGCAACTAGAGGATGCTACATGGGAACCACTCCTTCAGATTCAGTAACAATTTGCACATCTAAATCTTTGAGGACAAAGCTTTTTCTAAGGGGGAGGGGATGTTAGGAACCCATGTATTTACTTTGTTAGTATATTGTTGTTGGATGGATATGCTTTGTAAGTTGTCTCGTAGTATTTGTTGATCCATAGTTTGTGTTATTGTTGTTGGCGCATATGCTTTGTAAGTCACCCGTAGTTTTGTTGATCCATAGTTTGTATTGGCCCATGGTTTTGAATCATATTATTGGCGCCTAGAATTAGTATATAAGTGTGTGTTGAGGCCTATGATGGCACCATGAAGTTATTTTTTATTGAGCTTGCTCAAAGGAGGTTTCCCCCTCTAAGTGGCTTGCGATCAATAAAAGTATTCTGTGATCTGATATATTGTGTATTCATCAATTAATTGTTGTAGGTTCTTCACAGGATCTCACTCTTGGTGTTCGATCTAGGGCCACAACCCATCCATCCTTTGTATATTAAACGATCTTCTAGCTTTAGAATCATCCATGCCCCACTTAAAGATCCAATTTTTTAATTTGTTATCTTAGTTATGAAGATGGTTATATAATGTATGGATATTGTTTTCTTTGATTATAAGAAATATCAAGAAACATTTTTTTCTTTGAAATAAAGTTGTTATCTCAATTGTTACTAAATTGTATATAAAAATTATATATAAGAATGAAATTCAACATATAAAATAATAATTTGATAACTAATTTAATTGTTACTAACTTTTCTCTCCATTGGTTGTCCAATTTTAAACAAATAAATCATGAAGACTCTCGTATATACTCTTTGTCTTATTTGAAATGTTTATGTGAAATAATGTCATGTCCCCAAATTTTGCATTGGATCACAATGGCCTAAGCCACTTGGCCATGTTCATGATAGTTTGTCAAATTGGTGCTAAGGGTCAAATAATTACCAAGCATGATATCCAAGTTAGTAATAATGTAAAATTAGAGCCAAATGGACAAGGTGGGTCACATGAAGAGAAAATCCACAAGTCAAAGTTTCTAATGTCCCCATCCAAATAAACTATCATGGAGGAAAATTTCCACTAACTTACTAGTTCCCTAGGTTGGGGGTGGAAGCATCAAAATTTGGAATAAGGGATCTACAAGACCCAAAATGACCTTAGACTTACAAATTCACATTGAATGGGTCAAATAAATCATAATAATAAAATAAAATAAGGTGGCATTGGATCATGAGGGCACATAAGATCTTGTGGGACCCACATGTGGCAAGATTCCCCGCTACACTTGGCATCATTCTCTCACCAATTCGAGTCCAAGGTGGATGGTAACGTACTTGGGGGAGTTGAAGAGGCATAATTCATGGCATGAATCTAGGAAGGTTGATTTGGAGTGGAAGAGGAAAAGGCATCATAGAGAAGTTGTGACACTTGTAGCTAGATTCTTGGGCATCTATGACAACAATGATGGAGAATCTATGACGGATATGAAAAATTCAGACTTGATTGCATACGTGTGAAATATCGGGGCTAAAAATAGACACTAAGAGGGCACATAGGGGGAGTTATGGTCATCCAAGATTCCCCATTCGAATTGGGGGAAGAGGAATGCAAGAACGAAGTGGACAAGTGTCTTCTATGAGAATCTCTCCCTAACTCGAGTTGAGTGAAGACTCTTGGACGGAATTAGATCTATGGATTGCATTGGAGATTAATAAAATAGGAGGATCACAAAGGAGATCAAATTTTGGTCATTTCTCATTTGCACTTTTGGAGAGCTTAGCTTGTCCTTGCATAGTGGATGTTCATCCTCCCTGTTAACACCTAAAAAGTGCTCACTAGCTCATTCCCTTACTCACATGACCCATTTGTCCACTTTTCCACCATCTGAGCCTCTGAAACCAACAAAAGGTCACCAAAAGACCTTAGTACACCCATTTTTCCATTAAAAAAGATTATTTTCCCAAAAAGCATAAAAAACCCTCAAAAAGGGTCCAAATTCCCAAAAATATTAAAAAGGGAATTAAAATATTATTTTTATTCAAAAAAGGAAAAAGGAGGGAAAAGTACCTAAACCATGTTGGTCAATACCATTTGGTTTCCACAAAACCACAAATGGTATTTCCCACCACCAAAACCTATAAAAAGGTGGTAGGGGCTCCTCATTTCACATCCATCCATTATCTCATCCTTATGCTGCTGAAATCTCCCCTGAGCACTTTTAGCCATTGAAGCAACCTTGGAGAATGAGACCTCTTGGAGTTTGGAGCTACTCATCTTGGGAGTTGCTCAACATCAACCTTCACCATTGAAGGTAATATCGCAAGCACTTGCTTGCCCCCCCCATTTTTCAATACAAAAAATTATTTCTTATGTTTCTTGTTCTTGATTTTGAAATGTTTACATTATTTGCTTAGATTCTTGCTTAGATCCATGAATAGTATTGTTTATTTAGTTTATTGTTTTTATTTCTATTGAAACTGCTGCTACTAGTTAGCAGGTGCCCATAGCACTAAGCCTGGTTGCAAAATCGGGCCAACAGTTTTTGGCGACTCCGCTTTGGTTTGAATTATAGATCTCTAGTTTTGCTTTTAATCTTAGTTTTTTATTAGTTTTTAACCTTTAGATCCATAGATCTGCCATCTTAGACATCAGATCTATTGCTGTTCTGAGTTTTGGCCTCATCTATTGCCATTAACAGCCCGAAATTCTCAATTTTCGGGTTCGTTTTTCGGCTTCCGTGCACGGCTTTCGCCTCGCGGTTTTTAGCCTGACAGTCGCGCGGTCCATCGCGGCTTTCGGCCTTTTTTTCCGCGCGGTTCATCGCGGCTTTTCGGCTTTTTTCCGCGCGGTTCCCCGCGGCTTCGCGGTCATTTTCCGCGCGGCTCATCGCGACTGTGCGACAAAAACCCGCGCGGTCCATCGCGGCTTTTCTGTCAAAACCTGCGCGGTCCATCGCGGCTTTCGGCCTTTTTTCCGCGCGGTCCATCGTGACTTTTAGCCCAAAAACTGCGCGGTCCATCGCGACTTTTGGCCCAAAACCCGCGCGGTCCATCGCGACTTTTAGCCCAAAACCTGCGCGGTCCATGTGATTTTTTGGCCGCGCAGCTCAATTTTCAAACGACCATATCTCCCTTTCCCGAACTCCGTTTGAAACGATTTTTTTTTTCAAATTGGGTGTTTTCGATCAAGGAATCCAAATATGCTATTAGATTTAAGAAATTTTCCATATAAATTTATCTAATATTGTATTTTAGTGTTATTTATCACTTCAGTTCACCCATTTTGGCTCATATTTTACAGTACTAAGATTCCAACATTGTTTACAGCCATAGGAACATTTTACTATTTAGAATGCACATGTGAAAGAAGTCTTTTTAAAAATTTTCATCAATTGAAAGAAGATCTATTTTTGCATTTTTATCTAGATTAAAAATTTTCCTGTTTACTTCTTTAAAATCTTGCCCTTAGCAATTTCCTTGAAAAAAGAAATCCATTTATTTCTTTTAAAGAAGTCTATTATTTCCTTTCATAAATCCAAAAAATCCTTTGTTTTTTGAGTTATTTTTTGAAAAGCATTTAAATTCCATTTAGTGAAAAAAGTCATAAATATTTTCTTTTTTATTTTCGAAAGATCCTTTATTTTTTGAAAATTTCCTGTAAAGCATTTACTTTTTTCAAGTTCAGTTTACAATACCTCACGTGCACTCACTCGATCACTTAATTGAACTAAGCCTTAAAACGTACCCTAATTTCAACACACTTTTAACCCCACTTGGGGAACACTAAAAGAACTCTTGTAGCTAGGTAGTATTGGGGGGATAGGTGTTCCAATAACACCCCTCAGTTATTACATCTGAGACATAGAAGTTGTCCAATTAGGGAGCTAAAATCTCTTAGTACTTTTTGGCACGGTCACAACCGGTTTGTGGGAAGGCCTCTCCCTTAGGAGGGTTGAAGTCGCGAGGATGGTTCCGGAAGCCTGAGTGGAATACCGAAATCCATTCAGTAACCGAAGGGCTACCATTCGCAGTTCTCGGGATATCCCTGTATTGGGATATTGCGATCAAAGGACCAAACGGCAGATTTACCTTTTCTCGACGCGTCATGAACGGAGTATCCTAGTAGCCTGTCTTTAGGATTGATTATCCGGTAGGGGGATATCTAGCCGTTGTCTCAACATTCATATTGTCTGACTTGGATTTCATCACCTTGCAGAGGATATCGTCTGTTTGAGTCACAATACTTTTAGATTAGGTGTTTGCATGATTCAACCCACCCTTGGTCTAGTTACACCTATTTTTTATAGAAGCCGTTTGCATATTGGTACTCTGACCATTTGTTGCATTCCTCCACTTATTGTAGCACAGCTGCTAGAATAAGTGCCTTTTTTGAGGTTGATTTTTTGGCCTGAGAGCCTTCTTTTTTTTTACTCCCCTTCTTGCACCCTTGGTTGCATTAGGGTTTTGAGTCCTTTCTTTATATATATCACCACCTGATACTTAAACAAATTTTTTACACAAAAACATATTCTCACCATTGAGAATTTTAGACGCTCTCGTCGTCTACAGGGCGAACTCCCAGAGTTTAGTCCGCTTGGCTCTCCACGTCACCTACGCAGAGCCTTATCCCTTGATTCGACACATCGTCAATCAACTACACAGTCATCCGATTCTGACATACCCCACTTCACCTTTGATTTGGAGGTAGAATCCGAAAACCCCACAGAGTTACCACCAACCACAATTATGTCTGGAACACCATTTGATCCACTATTTACAACTACCATAGGTCAGACATCTGCAAACCCTTCTGCTACGGTTCCATCCATGGCAACAACCACCCCCCTGGGTATGCCCAACATGGGTAACACTCCACATTTAGGAATGCCCAACACAGGGACACCACCTGTCATGGGTATACCCAACATAGGGGTCACACCCCCTCTGGTTTCCACAAACCCTATCCCAGGAATCCCCACTGCTATTCCTAACCCAAGTGTAACCCATGTTACACTTGGAGGCGCTGGCCCATACCAGACCACACCTATTGCAGGACACATACCTGCAATACCTAGCATACCTTTAGGCGCTACTGGACCCCTACATCATACCACCATGACTAGGCATGTCCCAGTCCCAGTCACTACATCTGCTAGCTTACCGTATATGGCGAGTCTGAACTTGCCAGATTTAGCCAGGCTCACCAATGACCCCATCAGACACAATCCTGCGTGGCCTCACATGCCCACCAAACTCCCCTCTGACATCCCTAAGTTCGAGGGCAAGGCAGGTGAAGACCCCCAGAACCATATCATGTCCTTCCATTTATGGTGTTCCTCCAACTCCATAGTGGATGACTCTGTCCGCCTCCGTCTATTACAGCGCACCTTCACTGGCTCTGCAGCCAAGTGGTATATCAAGCAGCCCCATGCGATGCATGCCACCTTTACCTCCGTCGCCTCGACCTTCCTGCAGTTCTTTCAGTTACCTGTCCGCTATGATGCGGGCGTCGAGATCCTACTGTCTTGCAGACAGAATACGGCCACCCACATCACTGACCACATTCATGAGTGGCGTCGACGTCGAAGCCTCTGCAAAATCAAATTAGACGACCGTATCTTCCTTGATTGGTTTCTAAAATCCCTTCTCCCTCTCATTGCAAAGGATGTGGCATCCGAAAGACCCCAGTCTGAAGAAGAGGCCATCCTCAAAGCCCAACAGTTTGATCTCATTTACTCCCAATCGGGTTATCTATATACCATTATTCCAGACGCCCCTCGGGGCGAGTCATCCCAACATAATGCGCCGGGGGCATCCCATGCCGCTGATGGCATCATTGGTCATATGGCCTCGCATCCCCAACCCTTTTCCATTACACATCCTAGCCATGGTCCCGACCTTTTACGGGCTACATCTCAGTCTGGAGCAACCAGTTCATCTGCTCCCATGGCACATCACCATCATACCCATGGACCTTCATGTCCACCTCAGTGTTTTGGTCATGCACCACCTGCATACGCCCCCCCAGCTGCACCTCAACCAGTGTACTATCCACAGCATGCTGCGGCAGCTCACCCAACACCTCCAATAGCTCAGGGTTACCAACAACCCCAGCAGGTCATTGGACCACCTCCATCCCCACAAGCTTATTATCCACCACAACCTGCTCCCGCACCTACGGCGAACCAAAATCCTCCCACTGCTCAAGGGCATGTGTACGCACAACAACATCAGCCCCAATACCAAAATAACCAGCGCAACCAAGGTGCGCAACAGAACCGTGGTATAGGTCATAACCACGGTAATAACCAACAACATCAGCAAGGTCCTCCACCTCCCAATCCTCCGCAGAATAACAATGCTGCTCCTCCCAACCGCAATCCGGATCGGAATCCTAAGCAGCCTAGAAATAATAACCTCAGAACAAACCACCCTTGTTCTATCTGCGGAGTCTATGGTCATTACACGCATTCTTGCCCACATTTGGAGCGAGCTCGGCAACTCTGGACCGACGATGCACATCGTCAAGGGCAAGCGGCTCCTTAGCCGCCACCCAACTCTCCACCACCTCAACATCAACCCTTGGCGCTGCAAAACCCCTTTCCAAACCAGGGTGTAGTGAACACTCAGCCGTTAGCCCCCACTCAGGGCAACGTGCCACCACAACAGATCACTTATGCAGCCCCTGATCAACTCATGTTCGATTTAGGTACTCACCATTTGTTGATGATGTCGACTGCCGATGCCAACCTCCAAACCCAAAGGAACCAATATGGCTCCACTTCTGAAGCCCCTCCCGCCGACAAAAACACTAACGTTAATCCCACAGATCAAACGTTACGTATACCTCCGGCTCCACTTGATGGTGCTTCTAAAGCACCTCACTTCCCACTTCGTCGCATCAACAGTAATCCCAATGCTCGCGCTGTGTCGAATTACAACATCGTAGACGACTTAGCCCAGTCTCCTGCAGCCATGTCTGCTTTAGAGGTTTTGAAGAACTGTCCTTCGCAGCGCAAAACTTTGCTCTCTTCCATCGGCGCCATAGACCCCAATGATTCACAGCTGATCGCATTCGATTTAGACCAGTCTGAACCACGCCTGCCTTCCTCTTTAGCATTCCAAGTTTCCGTTTCTGTTCGGAATCTTGTCATCCATCGGTGCATTATCGATGAAGGGGCCTCCACATGCGTCATGTCCACATTCGTTTGGCAGAAGTTGGGATCCCCTACTCTCCAGCAGTCCACCACTGCATTACGAGCCTACGACGGCCGTTCGGCTCAACCCCAAGGTCTCTTACCTAATGTCCCCATCCAGCTCGCGGGTAAAACCGTGCTCATTGACATTGAGGTAGTCAATGCCCAACTAGACTATAACCTTTTACTTGGTCGCAGCTACATGTATGCCATGCGGGCTGTTGCCTCATCCGTATTTCGCACCATGCAGTTCCCCCATGAGGGACGCGTGGTCAAGGTCGACCAGCTCACCTATTACGATCCCAAGGCCCCCGCCACACCTGAAAATGTTCTCCCCATGGTTGAACAACCTGTATGTGGTGCAACTACCTCATTCATTTCCTCAGTAGGACCCGGACTATACTCCGACGCACCGATGACTTCTACATTCCAGGCCATTCCACCACCGTCACCGGAGACCCACGTTGCTAACCTCTGCACTCTTTCACAACAACCCGGTATTCAACCCTCCTTGTTGCCTAAACCACCATTGGTACCTAGTCACATTGGGGTTACACCCATCCACACAATCCCCTTTCTATTCCCTCCTTCGGGTGTAGTAAGCGCCCCGGTTATGGCTACCCTTAGTCTACCCGGGTTAACATTGGGATTACCCGTGTGGTATATTTCACCTCCCGTTCCACCGCCGACACCAAACGTCATCCTCCAACCGGTACAACCCATTGTTACCACAAATCAACTTCCTCCTGGTGTCGCAATCCCTTCGTCGTCAATGAAACCTCCTCCTGGTCTCACAATTGCTTCGACGTCAGCGAATCCCCCTCTTCTTGCTAAGCCCACTGGGGGCAGAGGCCCACAACCGTACACTGCGATACCACCTCCTAAGGCAGTTAAACCCCCACCAGTGTTTCGAGCTCCCCCCAAATGCTCATTATGCGATGAGATAGGACATCCAACTCATCAATGCCCACACTTACCGGCACTCCAAGAGCATATGAATATGTTGGACGATGACATCAGCATCCCAATAGTCAGGTTAGAGCCACCTCTACAGCCTCACGACAAGTCACTGCGCACTAACCATCCTTGTGCTATATGCAGTGTGTACGGCCACTATTCTCACCATTGTCCTGACATCCCAGACTATAGAGCATCTCTCTACGAGATGAACAATTTGGACCTAGAGACGGCACCCCCTACTATCGAGGAGATCTACCCTCCCGGACCATCATCATCCGGAGAGATTAACACCATCTACACGATCTCTTCGACTACCACTACCTCATCACTCGATTTGACCACTCAAAGCTCCCGAGATGATGAAAAGATTCTAGAGGCTCCTATTGCCCCTGATTATCCCTGGGAAGACGTGCACCCTCGTTCACACTTCCTCCCAGAAGAGACCTCATCCCCTACCGCTACCCAACTCGCGGTTGAATCCAAAGACTTCCTTCCTACTAAAGACGACAGGTTCAAAGATCCTATTCCTACTCCTGTTACCCCTGAGGAAAATAACATAGCCGATATTTCTCCCGTCATCCACATTGACATCTCTGACCCACTTGGTGCCCTTCATACCATTACATTAGGAGCCTCCCACAGTGAGCATGAGATCGAAGAATACCCACGACTGTTCCAAGAATTCACTGATGTCTTTACTTGGTCAGATACCGAAATGCCTGGCCTTGACCCCGCCATTTATACGATCTCCACTGGATACCCCTCTGTCCGGTCGGCCCCTTCCATTGATCCCTTTGACACACAGGTTCAACCCTTTCAAATCAACCAGGAAACCACATGTCCACAACATGGGGGAAGGCCCAAAACCTTGCCTACTCATCATCATCGTGATCCTCGTCGGAGATACTGGGGGCATCCACCCCACAAAGGGAATCCCCCATCATCATATCATCACTTCAGTATGCCACCACGACCCACAGCCTCATGGTATAACACCCCGCCAGCAGTTGCTCAATGCCCTATTGATCTCTCTCTGAGACAACATCTGCACCACATTGACACCTCTGAGTCAGGGGGCATAATAAGATTACCTCGACCCCGGGATAGGGGGCATGATCAATCATTTTGAACCTTCCCCATCATCCTTTTCTCGACACGTCAATGAACCCATTGTTCAAACCCACACATATGTGATCCATAATCACAAACCCCATGCACATAGCATGGGGGCAAGTCATTAACCTTGCTCACTTTTTCATATTAGTGATCTCAACCATTTTTGAGGTCACGTGTCACTTGTATATTTCAGTTGATTTGATACACCTAGTATTTTTCCCCCACGGGTCATCATTTCTCCCCCACCACTGCATCATTGGCTTGGTGGGCTCACCTTTATTTGTAGCAATTTTTTAACCTAGTTATTTGCTTTGACCATTCCGGAGTCCTTATGACCTCCGTTTTTCGCACCATTTGCACTGCCGGATTCATATTTCCGTGCCCGTGATGATGCTTGAGATCATTTCTCGCTCTCACCTCTAGATTTTTCGGGCATTTTTTCCACGCCCCCTCGTCGCCTCGGTTTGCGTGCCACATCGGCCGTTCTCCATTTTTCGACGTGCCTTATATCGCCGGATTCAGTTTTCCGCGCTTGTGATGATGCTTGAGATCAATTCTCGCTCTCACCTTTAGATTTTTCGGGCATTTTTTCCCGTGCCCCCCTCGTCGCCTCGGTTTGCGTGCCACATCGGCCGTTCTCCGTTTTCGACGTGCCTTATATCGCCGGATTCAGTTTTCCGCGCTCGTGATGATGCTTGAGATCATTTCTCACTCTCACCTTTATATTTTTTGGGCATTTTTTCCATGCCCCCTCGTCACCTCGGTTTGCGTGCCACATCGACCGCTCTCCGTTTCCGGCAACCCTTATGTCGCTGGATCCAGTTTTCTACACTGATGACGATGCTCGAGACCTTTTCTCTCCCTCATCAATCCATTTTTGTTTGGTATAATTTTATCCCTTTTTCGGGCCGAGCAACCCCTTTTACGAAAAAGGCACTTAGGGAGTTTCTGTTAAGCTCTTTTCTGACTCCTAAAACAATGAAAAGATCGCCGAGCAATCTTGCTTCCTTTCATGCTCGCTAAACGTATCTAAAAGGGCGTCTACCTGGTATAAGTTTACCCCTTTTTCAGACCTCGTAGACTAATTACGAAAAAGGTATACTCTAGTCACATCGGCTAGAAGAGTTCTCCATCCGCATCATTTTATCCTTTTTTGGGCCTTGGAGACTAAACTTACGAAAAAGAAACACCAACAGAGTCCACTTACCATTTTCAGACTCTCTAAACATGAAAGCAACCATGAGCATGCGCCGCCCTGGGCTCACAAAATCCACAGGACCGTACCATTTCAGAGCACACTTTTATCCCTTCTTGGAGCTCATTAAAACTACGAAGAAGGAATCAATGGTGCCTCTTGGCGCCACGACAGATCACATCTACTCATATGGCAGCTTCCCCATTTTGGTCGCCTTTGTTCAGAGTATTCTGCAGTATGTCGCCTTGATAATCCCTCGACAGCACCTATCAGCTCGTCCTCCCCCCCATAGTCAATATATACCATTCAGTCAAAGCAATGATCCCCACACCTACAAGTCAGTTCCCTACGCTGCCAGGTCAACCATGTCATCATGCTCTGAACAAAGGAAGTTTGAGTCTACCCATTTTTTGACCCAGTTATTTGCCTTCCCCACAAGTATGTTAGTCCTACCATCAGTACTACATCACTTCAGTTCTACACCTCGTGCTCCTATCAAGGAAACATCATTGCCTTGTTAGTTGCTGGTCTCCCTCTGTCGACGACAACTACATTGATTCCAGAGGATAGACCTAGAGGTCCCTGTGTCTTGGACTCATTACCATTTATGATGAGTGCCTACGAATCATTTCGAGAGGAATCCTCAGTGCCTCTCCGAATGGTTGTTTCTCACATGCTCGACTTCAACACCTTGATCGCATCGTTGAGACTCGCACAGGGGATTAGTCCGTTCAGTTATTAGTCGAAGACCCCGGATGCCACCTGACTCCTCCACATTTGAGAGTCTACCTATGGATAACACCAGTTACACTTTTTCTATAGAGATTCGGGTTGCGCATGGCGACAATATTCAGATTTACCCCAGTTTCATACTCCCTTGAGTATACAGTTACATTATTGCTCAGAGATGACTCATAGTCTTTGAGTCCCTACAGATGTTGGACACCTTCAGTTTCAGCAGTTCAACAGTTATTCCAGTGTATCAGTTATTGAGATCAGCCATGATCATGAGTATATCCCACAATAATGTCCCCTCTGGACCATTATGATGTACCAGTATATTTCTTTACGTATTAGATCCCCCTTCTTGGGACTAATTGTTTTGTATATGTCTTGATACAAGCATGGGAATGCCCGCCTCGTCCTTTATCAGAGATTATACCTCATTCATATTGAGGCCATGTAATATTTTTTGTTTTTGCAGCTTCCAAGGGCCGTGGCTCCAGTCTCCAACCGGTCTCTTCTCTCCCCTAAACCCCAGAAAAAAAAAAGGACAAAAGAACTATGGTGTCTATCGGCCATACGATGAGCTCCTGCCCTCACACATCAGGGGGCAATCTGTTAACACCTAAAAAGTGCTCACTAGCTCATTCCCTTACTCACATGACCCATTTGTCCACTTTTCCACCATCTGAGCCTCTGAAACCAACAAAAGGTCACCAAAAGACCTTAGTACACCCCTTTTTCCATTAAAAAAGATTATTTTTCCCAAAAAGCATAAAAAACCCTCAAAAAGGGTCCAAATTCCCAAAAATATTAAAAAGGGAATTAAAATATTATTTTTATTCAAAAAAGGAAAAAGGAGGGAAAAGTACCTAAACCATGTTGGTCAATACCATTTGGTTTCCACAAAACCACAAATGGTATTTCCCACCACCAAAACCTATAAAAAGGTGGTAGGGGCTCCTCATTTCACATCCATCCATTATCTCATCCTTATGCTGCTGAAATCTCCCCTGAGCACTTTTAGCCATTGAAGCAACCTTGGAGAAGGAGACCTCTTGAAGTTTGGAGCTACTCATCTTGGGAGTTGCTCAACATCAACCTTCACCATTGAAGGTAATATCGCAAGCACTTGCTTGCCCCCCCCATTTTTCAATACAAAAAATTATTTCTTATGTTTCTTGTTCTTGATTTTGAAATGTTTACATTATTTGCTTAGATTCTTGCTTAGATCCATGAATAGTATTGTTTATTTAGTTTATTGTTTTTATTTCTATTGAAACTGCTGCTACTAGTTAGCAGGTGCCCATAGCACTAAGCCTGGTTGCAAAACCGGGCCAACACTCCCCGCCTTAGAAACAATTTTGTGGGTGCAAGATTCCTATCCAATTTGATTGAAGGAGAGGCCATTCAAACCTTTCAACAAAGCTTCATGGATATTTTTTGATGCATTTTCAATACCCCTTTGAGTTCGAGTCCATGTTCCCTCTTCTTTCTCTACTATCATTCTCTCAACACTCTCTAAATATTCATGTACAAGTGTGATAACACACTCATAGTTGCATATAATTTATGGAAGACTGGCATTTTGACTATATGTCCATGTTATCTACTGCATACCTCTATAATGGATCATGAGAGACACAACTCGAAATACCAAGCATTTCATGTAATAGTTCCAAGTAATATCAAGATTCAAGTTAGTTTCCTCATTGTATTCTCATGGTGTTTTTGGAATCACTTGTATCAGTTTAATATCAGAATTTTTCTGAGTTTTAGCTTATGATTCGAACTGCATATGGATTAAAATGGATGACCAAATTTTTTTGTGTAGAACCTTGAAGTCTTACTAAATATTGTGCAATAAATTTATTGTCTCTTGTTCAACATTTTCTCATAAATTCTATACCATACAAGCTATTGTTTTTTGGAAGATCTAGAAGACCCTAAAACCTGATTTAATGTTGCATATGTGTTTTAATTTAGGTCCTGTAACAGATCCAATTATCATATCAAAAATTAGGGAAGGTCATACAATGTTTAGAAGGCCAAATAGTCGCTAACCTAGTGGGGTTTGCAACCAATGCATTTGACTAGTTTTATTCACCTTCCTTCCTCCTTGAAAATTGCAGACCATGAATGCTTCTAGCAGGTGTCTAAGGGTATAAGGGATGCATTAGGGTTTCCTAAGTCCTCCCAAGTCCCTCCCTATACAATTCGAAAGCATTTGGATTTTTTTGGAGCATCTTGAGTTCACCATTCCTAGGTTCGAAATTTGGGTCCAATTGAGCAACTTTAGATAGTAGAGATGTTACAAATAAATATAATGAATGGAAAACAATTACTAGTTCAAAGGGTTTGTGATCCATGTTACTTTCTTAGAAGGTATATGTTAATGGTGTATTTTTTTTCTCAATAATGGTTAAAATATTCACTTTGATATGATTTTTTTAGTAATCTACCACGATTGGTTCTAACTTCTATGTTTTACCTATTTGTTTCCTCATTCATCCTTCTATTTTTTCAAACAATTATATTTATAAAACATTACAACTCAATTAATTGTATGATATCTTTGGTATGAGAGTTGAGAAAATTATATACGTACATGGTAAATCACTTTCTATGAGTTTGAGTGACTTTAGTAAGTTCTAGTATGCTAGTTAGGCTATGAATTAATTCATGGGAAATTCAATTTATTGGTTTTGGTTTCTGAGTTTTTAGTTATTGTAGCAAATTTCAACATTATAACTCATATCTTTGAAATCATAAAATTGTTCAAGATTAGTGCATATTTCCTACTACATGATCAACATTTACACTTTACACTTTAGGACTCAAAGAGAGGTTGGTAATATTCCTGAATTAAAAAAATAAAAAAAATAAAAATGTTTCCAAAAAATACAGGCAAAATGATTATATTATATGTAAATTACATGAATTAAAGTCAATTACAAGAATTTGGATGTCAGTTGAAAATACCTAGAACACCTTATAGTGTAGAACTTTTAAGCCACACAAATAATGTGAGTGCCTAAGTTATGTTTGAGACTTGATTTTCACAAACTCGCAATATAATTTTTGAAAATAAGTATCATAACGAGTACAACTTTTTTCTTTCTCAATTTATTCATTTTTTATTAGCCATCTCTTTTGTCTTATGTGGAAACTTGGACTAAATTTGTACTCAATTTTACTCTTCCAATTCTAAAACTATACTACTACTAGGATAATGACACACCTAACTAGAATACTAGGAGAGTTCACTTTACACATGATATTTGATTAACTTCTTCACTTTACTAAATCACAAACACAACCAATGGATGATTAATTCTACATGTTAGAGTGAACCACAATAATATTGGTTACTATCTTGGATAATAAACAATAAATTGTATTTGGAAAGGATACCTTTTAGATTTCATTTCTACCATTTATCTGTATGTCAAGTTGGTGTGAATTCAGTTTTAGAATTTAATTTTCTGCACATTGTGAACAAATTTTTAGAATTTACTTTCTAGCTGAGTGTGAACTTAGTTTTAACATTTACTTTCCAACGTGGTGTGAATTCCAATTTCTGCAAGAGTGATTTAGGATTTCAAATTTTCAATTAGTCTTACTGCACATCGATGGGGTTGTTTCAGGAAACAATTGATTCATACTCCTGATACCTACAACTAGTGTGAATTTAATTCCATGTCGTGTGTTTTACTTTATGGACATGTGATTTACTTTCCTTGAAACTTAGTTTTAGTAGTTGTTTTAAAGCTTGCCAGTTCCTTGCCAAGACTATGTAACTGCTCATACCATTGTTTGTAAGTAAATTTATTGAACTACAACTTCTCAATAGATAAACCAATGTAAGAGCAGATCGTGGCCCACACATACAATGCACGGTAACTCGCAAGTTCTCAATGAACCCCGATTGACAATTAATGTACATGCTTCTTAGTTTCTTGCTGAGAAATTAGAAGGTAATTAAAAATCCCGCCATTTTCGTGTTGTTATTGGGGAGTTTCCATGGCCACTATAATCCTTTATGTCGATTGACATAGTTATCTCTGAGCATGAAATTTCTTTTTTCTAGTGAGCTTCTTTTGGTTTTGATAATCGTTTGTTTGATTTTTTTCTTCTATTTGCATATGTTTTTTTGTTTCAGGGGCGGAGGAACAGAGACAAGCAAGACACAAATATGACCTCACTGTAGCATTACTGCAATGTAATAGGTCATTGCAAGTCTCTGTAAATATGAACCATGTTAATTATTCATCCATAGAATTAGAGACAATAGGAGTAAATTTGTTTATGCCTTCTCTTTTCATGAATAAAAATAAATAACCAAAAGGATGATTATGTGGTGTAGTAAGAGCCACCCATATTACTAATTTGTCTTTTGCAGGAAGCTTGGAAAGAGGAAGAAGGATTAATGAATACTCTATTGAAAGATTCAAGAGGATTCAATGGGAAGCCATTGTAGAAGGTCATCAGTACATAAGAATCAAAATTATCAAAAGGGGTAGGTAATATATCATCTGAATCATAAAAATACATCATGTAGCATTGAAATACAATTTTTTGAAGTTGGCCTATAATAATTTATTCATAACTTGCAAACTCTTCACTTTTTGGGGGGATCAGTAGCTCAATTACAGATCCTTAAGATATGCATGTGTAGGTCAAATTAGGATTTGTATTATTGAAATTTTTGTTATTTGGATTATTCACATTGAAATTATACCCCTACAAACATCCACTCTCATCTAGATCATCATTTCAGTGAGGAATTGGCTATTGGGGCATTTTTGGCTTGTTGGGCTTACTGAAAACATAGTCAGGACAGTCATGTTTTGAGGGACCATATAGGAACATTTTAAAAATTTGTCTCTATAAAAAGTATCCCTTTAAGTGTAGTTTCTAAATAAATTTTAATTTTTTAATTTGGGTATAAGATGAAAAATATATAGTCAAAATATTGACTATGCGTAGTGTAGGAAGCTCAAGAACAGAGTTGGGACAATCACGTTTTTGGGTGCCTAAATGGATGAATTTTTCAAACATGTTTCTAATAAATATTCTCCTATGAATCTAGTTTACAATAAAATTTAAGTCACTCAATTACAATATCATGCGATAAATTTATGCACAAAATACTAATGGTCTATCCTAAATTAGCACTCCAAGAACTCTATCTCCTAGGTTGTTCATTGGTATATTTGAACCATCAATTATTATTAGACTTAAAACATAATTCTACTGTAGGTGCATATGGAAATATAATTTCATCTCCAATTTGAATCAATTAAATCCATTTTCAAATGAAAAATTTATGCTCAAATAAGCGATTGTTGGTCTATGCAGGAAGTTGCCAACAACTCTATCATGAAGGATGCTCTTTTGCAGAGTTGGAATATCATCTTAAAGAATTTTCAAAACCTATTTGTACTGGAGGTATACATATGAATCTACTTTTATATGTATTTGGAACCACTCAAATCAGATGCAAAACGAAAAATTTATCAATAAAATATTGTTGGGTAGTCTAGGATGGTCACTGCTCTCCAATAGGTAAAAAGTGCATTTTTCTTTGCTCATATTTCTTTGGATTTTTTTATAAGAATTAATCGTCAATTTTTGTGTATTTATTGGATGAGTAGAGACTGCATACCTCTCTTATTCCATTATCTCACGTTTTATTGCAGGTTAGTGCTATTTTTTTGCAGGTCCCAAGAAGATCAAAGATGGTCAATTTATGCATGAGTGATTCGTGAAGATCAAATTTTATGCCCTTCATACATATAATAATGAATATTTAACGTTATGATATGGTGTTCCATGTTCGATGCTCAAGTTCCTAGAAGCTTAGTCAAGTAGTGTCTTAGCTGAAAACAACAACAAGAAGACTTTTTTCAGCCAAATTGCAAAAGGATCCAAAGCAAAATGTTACGAATATAAAATAATAAATAAATACATTAATAATAATAATAATAATAATAATAATAATTTACTTAAAAATTCACACCCCTTCAACCAAGAGGTGTTAAAAGGCCTATATAATGGCCAAGCATAGTTTGTACAATCATCATCTTACATTTATCATTTATCAAATATTGTGGATTTATTTGAATATGATGAGTTTTCGAATTTAATTGCTCCAAGTGGTATTGGATCCTAGTTCTATAAAAACCACACATGGTTTTCAAAAGTGTAATATATAAATAAACATATATATATATATATATATATATATATATATATATATATATATATAATCGTGAAATTGTTGGAATCAATTTAATACTGAGAGGGGGGGTGAATCAGTATTATCCCATTTATCAACAGTTTTTACCTTCTTTAACAGATTAGCCTTTACTTAATATTTATCTCCAGTTATGCATTAATAAATAAAACATTCATCCATATATGCACCAAGACAAAGAACACATAACACACAATATTTTTACGTGGAAAGCCAAACGAGAGAAAACCACAGAATGCTTCTTTATAAAGATAAATAATACATTCAAGGAAGCACCAACTTCCTGTATTTACCAGCACCAACTAGAAGGAGGCATTGACCCCATGGTTTTATAGGCACCAACCTGAAGGAAGATACAACTCCCTGTGTTTCTCCAGCACCAACTGGAAGGAGGATACGACCCCGTGTCTCCTTGTTGTTTTATAGGAACCAACCTGAAGGAAGATTCAACTCCCTGTCTCCTTGCCCTGTCCTGTTGCCTCGATGTCCAATGTATGATTTTGAATTTCTAAACTTCAATTCTGTGCACTCTTCTGATATTCTAATGATATTCATGTTGTGTGCTATATTCGTATGAATTCGATACGATTTCACTGAGTTGCATGTAAAATATGATCATAATCTTTGAAAACAATTCTCACACAAATTGCTAGTCTAGAATTCATAAGAACACTCAAAATCAGACTCATAATTATGCACAATAATAAAGTGTATTAGCATAAATGTACACCATCCAACCATGTACCATAACGTGGCTGCAAATATATAGAGTTACATCATAAATTTGAATTTCTATGGAGGAATTCGAATTGGTCACAAAAGAAGGCTTACTAAACTAGCTAAAACCCCCCAAGGTGGAAACATCTCTCTCCAACTAACTCAAGAACCTCACGAATTGGCTAAAAATATTTTGGAAATTGAAGTAGAATAAAATTAGAAAAATATGATAGCTTTTGGAGTGAAAAAGAGGTAATGTGTGTTGGCCAAAAAATTTAGCAGCTACCAAAATCACTGGAGCACCTTGCTTTAGTCTTATCCTTCCAAAAGCAGGAAAGAGCAATGAAAGCACTCCAAAAGGAAAGAAGTGTGCCATTTCCATTAAGGATAGCTATAAAAGTAGGCAGGATTACCAAGTATGTGCTCAAGTGGATAAGGATGACATGTGGTGGACCAAGGAAGTCAACTAGTAGCCAAATACATGGTGAAACTACCTAGGAAAGTCATAAAAGATGAAATAAATTATATCCTAAGTATTAAGTGGTTTTTTATGCTCTAACACCCTCCATTAAGCCTAAATGTAAGTTAAAAAACATATCATAAAACATTAGGGCCCAACAATAAGGCTTGGTCACCCTTTACATATCGTTGTCCAAAAAACAAGGAAACAGGGAAAACCTCATGGGACAAAACCCTCCCTCAAAATGGATAAGAATACAATTTTGGACCTGATTCATCAATTAGCCTTCACCTCATGATCAGCCACTCCAAGTAGAAAATTAAGACGACTGAAAGTCTTCTCTTTGAAGGATTTAGTGAAAATGTTAGCAGTTTTCTCACTAGTGGGGCAATACTCCAACACAATCAATCTGTCATGCACTAGACCATGGATGTAGTGCATGTGCACTTCAATATGATTGGTTCTTTGTATCAATACTGGATCTGAGGATATCCTTATAGCACTATTTTTATAAACCCAAAGAATAGTGGGAGTGCTAAAGTCAATACGGAACTCACCAAGAATTCCTTGCAACCAGATGCACTGAGTAGTTGCATTCACTACTCCTCGGTACTTTTCCTCTGTTGATGAGAGTGCAATGGAACTTTGATCTCTACTAGACCAGAATATAAGACCTCCTTCAAGCATGAATACAAACCTGGAAGTGGAATTCCGGTCTGTGTTATCCCTATCCCAATCTTAGTCCGAAAATGCAACTAGATCCAATGAGGAATTGGCAACATAGTGGATCCCATGTTTCTTGGTTCCTTGCACAAAGTGCAAGATCCTTTTTGCAGACCTCCAATGGATCTCATGTGGTTGCTCCATATATCTTGCAACATGACTTACTGCATATTCCAAATCAGTTCAGGAGTGAGTCAAGTATAATAGGCTTCCAACTAGTTGCTTGTAGAGGGTGTTATTCACCAAGGGTGTAGAATCCCCTTCTTCTAGCCTAAATCCCTAGAGGAAGGGATTCTTTTCAGCCTTACATTATTACATATTGAACCTTTTAATCATATCAGAATCATATTTGGACTAACATACAATGATTCCATTGGGTGATTGAGTGATCTCAAGCCCGAAAAACTGCCTGAGAATCCCCAAATCTGACATGGAGAAAGCTTGATGCAAAGCTATCCTTAGTGATGAAATTTCATCAGTGGCACTTCCTGTGATTAGTAAATGATCAAAATATAATAGTATAATCACCATATTTCCATTGATGTGCTTTAGGTACACGTTTGGAAGAGATTTGCACCGGTTGAAATCTCGAGTTAGGAGGAAATGGTCCATTTTTGCATATCAAGCTATGGCATCTTGCTTAAGTCCATATAGTGATTTCGTTAGCCTTCACACAAGTGATGGATATGAAAAATAGAATTCAGGTTTTTGCACATAGATATACTCCTTGAGATCACCATGAAGAAAAGCATACTTCACATCCATGTGGTGAACTTCCCAACACTTTGCTGCTGCAACCGACAGAACTAGTCGAATAGAATCCATTTTTTCCACTGGGGAAAAGGTCTCGTTATAGTACATACCTTGGAATTGTGAGAATCCATTGGACACCAATATCTCTTTATTCTTGACTGCATCAGAATCAGAATCCATCTTAGTCTTGTAGATCCATTTGCATTTTACTAGATTTCTGCCTGGTGGGAGCTTGACTAGCTCCCAACTTCCATTCTTCTGCAAGGAGTGGAACTCCTCATCCATAGAATATCTCCATATTGGATCTTCTGAGGCTTCTTAATATGTTTTAGGATCTGATTCAATCATGAGAAATAATTTGTCAGCAATATTAGGATCCCTTACTGAAAGTGCATTCTCATATTGTGACCTTGTCTTCCTAGGATCCTAAGGATTTCCAGTAAGTTCACCAGTTGCTTCTATGGATTTTTATGCCCACTTTGGACTTAATGGTGAGCTTGGGTCTTCAATAATATCATCAAAATATTTGTTTGAATCAGAATCAAAATATTCATCATCAGAAGCCTCATTAAACTCTTCATTTCCTTCTTCAAGTGGTGGTTGAGAAGACTCTCCAATCTCAACTCCTTGTAGGGTCTCTTCCTCAAACTGAACACTTTTTTCTATGAATGATTTGTGGGTGATCGGATCAAGAAGTTTGTACCCCTTTTATTCTTTTGATTATCCAACGAACAAACATGGGCTACTATGTGGGTCTAAATCCCTTCTCTTCTCAGATGGAACTCTAGCCCAAGCCATGACACCAAAAATCCTGAAATGTGAAATATCAGGCTTCTTACCACACCAAGCTTCATGAGGGGTAAATAATTTTAATAATTTTTGTGGGACTATATTTTGTATGTAGGATGAAAATTTTATTGCTTCATCCCACAAATTTGGTGGCAAATATCTTGCTTCTAGCATACAAGTGGCCATCTCCTTCAAAGATTGATTCTTTCTCTCGGAAACTCCATTTTGCTGAGGAGTGTATGGCACAATGTGCTGCATGTGGATGCCAGCCATTGCAAAGAGATGCTGAAAATAATATTTGAGGTACTCTCCCCCATTATAATATATTTTTCCCTTTATATTCCTTCCATACTGGTTCTCAACCATGGCTTTCAAATGTTTGAAATGGCTAAAAACTTCAGATTTAAACTGCAGAAAATAGAACCAGCAATACCTAGTATGATCAACAATGAAGGTTAATAGGTATCTGGATTTGTTCAATGAAATATGATAGAAAGGAATAGCAATATCACTATGGATCAGAGGTTCTCTTAGGCCTTGATCTCTCAAACTTTCTCTCAGGGTGTTTTCCTAGAATGCAACCCTGGCAGACTCCTTTTGTGAAAGTGATGTTTGGAAATCCTACAACCATGTTTTTTTCATGAATTTCATGAAGGTATCTGTAATTTAGATGGCCAAGCCTCTCATTACAAAGCTTTCTTTCTTCATTAGCATGAGAGAGGAGTGCAACTAGTGGAGAGATAGGCAAAAATAGCGAGAACTTATAGAATTTGGTGGAATGATCTGCAGTGCCTAATGCAACAACTCTTCCTGTGGAGATATCAGAAATATCTACATCATTAGGGGTGAAGACAACTCTTTTAGGTGAACCAATACATTGGGTCATTTGGTATAATGACCATAGGTTTGCAGCTAGACCAGGGAAATAAAGGACATTAAAAAATGAACCATTTGCAATGTCTACTCTACCCTTACCCTTTGAAGAAGTTTCTGAGTCATCTCCAAGAATAATGATAGGATATTGGCCATCAGAGGAACTGAGGGTGGAAAATGATTCTTTGGTTGCAACCATGTGCCTTGAAGCTCCAGAATCAATGATATAAGAAGTGGATGAAGATGTGCTGGCCATTAGAGCATGGACTCGCTCCTTGTCATCCAAGTTAGAACCTTCTTCCTTATTCTTTGCACCATCAGGAATGGGGATGTGGTTCTTCTCAAGAGGTTGTGCCATCTGATCTATGGTCTTTCTCATATAGTAAATTTCAAAATGAAAACCCCTTTGGCAGTATGAGCACTTGGTTCACTCCTTCTTTTGTTGATCCTTTCCGGAGGTGGAGGTCTCCTCTTGTGTCTTAGATCTTTCCTTCTTTCGCTTAGAAGGATTTTTGGACTTTGGCTTCTTCTTACCCTTCGAATTACTTGAGTCACCAGCAGCTAGAGATTGATATTTTGAAGGATTCAATGTGCCCATCAACATAATCTTATTCTGCTCCTGATTCAAAGACTCCATGAATTCGGATAAACTAGGAATCTTCCAATTCTTCATAGCTAGTTTTGTGGCATGGAAAGTCAAAACAAAGAATGAATAATCTTGCCCCAATTTCGAGAGTATGGCCAAAACTAAATGCTCATCCTTTTGCTCAATACCGCACTACTTCAACTTCAAGACAAGTGACTTAAACTTGGAGAAATAATTCTGTAGATTCTCATAACTTCTCGAACTTAGAGAAATCAGCTCATTCTCTAATTGATGTCCTCTCAAATAATCAGTTTCAATTTCTCCCAAACGTCATTTGGTGAAGTTAGACCATCCAAATGGAAAAGAAGATCTGTTGATGTGTTGAGGCAAAGAATGCCATAAGCCTCATATCTATGATTGCTCCACTTTGAATTCTCTACATATGAAGTAGGCTCTACTTTGGTGCCCATGGTCACTCTATAGATGCCTTTTGACCTCAACAATATCTCCATTTGCACTTTCCACTGAGAATAATTAAATGGATTCAAGATCATGCTTTGAGATGGATCCATCAGTAGACTGAGGTGCACACTGTAAGCTGATTTGAACCTGCAAAATCACAACCAAAAAAATCTCTGGAGAATTATTCAAACTATAGAGCTCTGCAATTTTATAGTAGGAACTTTCAGGAGTCTGTCATGCCCGGGTAAACCTCTTGAGCTAAACTCAAGAGTACAAGGTAATGGCCCACAGGAATTCTGTAGAAAATCCTTGATCCTGGTGCACTACTGGATGCAGCTGTTCTCTCCTAAGAAAATTTGGTACCATGTGAAATATGATCACAGGCTGATCATAATATTGAAAACAATTCTAACACAAATTGTTATTCTAGAATTGATAAGAACACTCAAAATAAAACTCATAATTATGCACAATAATAAAGTGTATTAGCATAAATGTACATCATCCAACTAGGTACCATAAAGTGGCTGCAAATATATAGAGTTACATCATAAATTCGAATTTATATGGAGGCATTCGAATCAATCACAAAAGCGGGCTTACTAAACTAGATAAAACCCCCCAAGGTGGAAACATCTCTCTCCAACACACTCAAGGACCTCATGAATTGGCTAAAAATATTTTAGAAAGTGAAGTAGACTGAAAATGGAAAAATATGATAGCTTTTGGATTGAAAAAGAGGCAAGGTGTGTTGGCCACAAAATCTAGTAGCTGCCAAAAGCACTAGAGCGCCTAGCTTTAGTCTTATCCTTCCAAAAGTAGGAAAAAGGCAATGAAAGCACTCCAAAAAGAAGGAAGTGCACCCTTTCCATTTAGGATATCCAGAAAATCAGGCATGATGACCAAGGATGTGCTCAAGTGGATAAGGATGACATCTGGTGAACCAAGGAAGTCAACTAGTGGCCAAATACATGGTGAAACTACCTAGGAAAGTCATAAAAGATGAAATAAATTATATCCTAAGTATTAAGTGGGTTTTTATGCTCTAACATTACATACATCACTTGACTTCTCATTCCTCTCAAATTACACTTCTACTGATGTCTTACTTCGTGTACTATGTGTGCATTGATACTGCAGTCTATGTTGAGGTATGCTCTGTCATTCTTCTACAGTGCTACTGCGTTCACCAACTGATACTATGCTTTCAATTGATAGTTTTCTATTTTGAAATAATGCATCAGTAACAGATGGATTTGCGCACTTAACGATGGGTCCATTCTAGTTAAGTGCCACAGTCTCTTAGACAATCTGTGACTTCCCATGCATCAAATGATTCATCCTTTCGGGTGAACGAACTTGTCTCAGATCATTTGCCTCATGACAGGCTTGCTGGATATTTATATTGCTCTATTGTCTTGCATTAGATGAACTTCTTAACTTTGCACAATTTCACTTCTGCTCATATGCATCAACTAGACACCTGTCCATCATCTAATATATTTCATTTCTGTCTATGTGCTTCTGTCTTTAGGACGTCTTTGACTGTCAGCGTGCTAACTATAAAGCTGTCATTCAAAAAATCAAGCACTTGCACATAATTCAGTATTTCTTCCTTTCAGTACTTGCGCATCCATCATATATCTACAACACCATTGTACACACCATCACAACTTCATTCTTCTGCATGTGTACATTCGGCTCCTCACTAGATCATATTGTTCTGTCCTCAAGACCTTTGATGCCTCGAAAATAAATTTGTATCTTCCAACTAAAGCTCTTATGATTTCGCCATCAAGCTTGCTTCCGAGCTTACTTCAACTCTCCAACTTGCATCTCTATTTATACATGTCCTACATGGATTGTATGTCAACAAGTTGGCTGTGGCATTTCTTCTTCCATACTTCACGGATTGTGCTTTTTCCACGTGCCATCTTCTGCATTGATAATGTATCATATGTTGTGTGTCTTGCACCTTCATGGTCCACAACTTAGTGGGACTTTACACCTTAGTGATGTACATTTTCTCTCTTGATGTACCATTTATTTGAGGTATGTGCTCATCCTTGCTCTTCAACTTTATGATTCTATGACCCTTACTGTACCATCCCTTGTGGGTAATGCACACTTGATGCATTGTGCTTTGTGTAATCTGTGCATACCTCATATTCTACTTGGTGGTACTTTGACCCTTACCGCTTCATCACTTGTGGGTAATGCGCACTTGATGCATTGACACTTTGCAGATTCTACACATACTTCATCTTCTACTTGGTTGGACTTTGACCTTTGCCTTGTCATTACTTGTAGGACTCGCACACCTTTTGTGCCATTGGATATGGAATTTTCTCATAGACTTACTTCAACCATTGTACCCTTCTAGGAACTTGTGTGCATTCTACTAATTGAAAGCAGCTTCTGATTGGATAGGCTTGCACACTTTCAGGGTTGTCCAACCATTTGTTGTTTCTGCACTTCTGATATTTTACCAAGCAATGCTTATGCATACTAGAGACTTCTTTCAACAAGCTTGCACACTTGTACCAATTGCTCAACTAACTCCTTGGATTCTTGTGCACATCTACCATTGTCCAACCAGTCCTTTGATTGCTACCATGAAAGAGTATGACTTGGTGGAATTGAAATTTGCATAGGTACCACATGTAGTAGTATACATTACTTTTATTCTTCTTTGAACTTGAGCTACATGATGTACCTTCCTTATGTACTTATTCAAACTCATCATGCATGATGTATCCTAGGACACACATCATCACACTGGATGCACTTATGGATATGATTCTTCAAACTAGCATCCATGTCTATCACCTTCACCATCTTGCGCAGATACTTCTTCAAAGTGGTTTCCATTTACTTCTTCATACTTCTGTAGGAATGTTGTATCCACTTTAACATTAGTTGACATCAATGACTCAAATTGAATCAATCAGTTGACATCCTCTTTGACATTAGTTGAAATAAATGACAACCAAATTTTAACAATCCCCCCCTTTGGCATTGATGTCAACGCCTTATGAAGTTGTTAGTGTTTTTATTTGAATTGTATGCTCCATCTATACTTTGTTGCAGTGCTCCCCCTGTGTATATGCTCCCCCTAAGTTCTTTGGGCTTCTGGATACTGCATTTTCTATGGTCAGTTCTTCTGCTAAACCTATGCGAACCATGTTGCTTTCTGTTACTCCCGCGCAGACCATATTTCCAGTCATCTTCATGCCATTTATTCAAGTGATTTGCTTCACACTCTTTCACGTCTGCCATAGATTGATGTTGTATTTTTTGTTGTCTGCATTTCTTCCTCTTTCATGTTGTATCATTTGTTGTCTGTTGCATCCTCATCATGCTGGATATTCTACTTCATTCATTACTTGTGCAACCAGCTTCATGCATATTTCCTAGATGTTTTGTCAACTTCATGCATTTCTTTTCAGCTCCATGTTAGCTTCATTCCTCAACTACATGCATTTCTCCCCCTTTGACATCAATGGAAAAGAGGTACTGTGGGAGCCTCCTACTCCTCTTGGGGTACTATCAAGAAAAATCCTTTCACCCAATTCTCATCTTCAAGTGATGTGACTGAAATAGAAGTGTGGGGTGAAAGAGAATAAATCAACTATTTGCAACAATTATCCACCAAGCATGTTGATATATGTACCTCATGATCATGGGATGATCCATCAAATGTGAGACCATGTGTCTCATCCAAAATTATGCATATCTCATCATGAGGTAACTCATAATCTCTTTGAAACAAGGCAAGTTCTTGGTTACCTTCTTGCTTGATTCCATCCCTCTCAAGCACATTCAAATCAGCATGCTCATCATGTTCCACCATCACATGAGATTCCTCCATATAAATCTGAAAATAATCAACCAAAAGGGAATGGATGATTGGAACATAGGAGGGAATATGAGATCTTAGAAACTCTTGCTGAAGTTTCTCTACTTGCATCTGAGATTCCAAGGGAGTACCTTGAGTACTTCTCAAATAATCTTGGGTGGATTCCAACTCATATGAGATATTTTCATTATCTTCTTCATTCTTCAATAATGCATCATGATACAATCCTGAAAGACCAAACAAATAATCTCTGTCAGAAAGAAATTGTGAAATTTACCTTTGATGTTTGTCATTGATTTCTGAATCTTCTCCATGTCTTCAATGGAAAGTGGATTTTCCATTGATGCAGCTCTCCAACAATATTGTGACATTGAAGCATGAGTGACATGGATAATGTCAAGGGTCTCCTTGATATTCAATGTGTTCATATTTAATGTCCCTTCAAGGAAGGATAGTTCATGACAGTGAACATCCTCTTCTTCAATTTTCCTTGGATTAACTTCATGAAGATTATGTGGTGATGGTGAAGTTACTCCTTTATTCTCATCAATGGCTGCAAATTCATCATCTTCATGGTCAAAGGAAAGTATATTTTCAGCACCTTTATCAAAGTAGGAAAGTTCATGAGATAGAACCTTCTCTTCTTCAAACTTCATTCGATCACCCTCATAAAATTCAAGTGGTGAAGGTGAAATTGATCCTTGGTTTGCTTCCACTATTGCAAGAAATCCATCATGATGATCAATGGTACTTTGACTTGCAACAACGTCTTCAAATCTGATCTCTATGTCACCATCATAGAGATGTCAACACCCATTAGTAGGTACTCCAACAAAATCCGAACATCCACAAATCAATGTTCCACAGGTACTAGAGAAACCATCAGTAGTTTCTCTTTCATCCATGTTCATTGTATTTGAATGATCATCAACAATAGAAGTGGGATTTTTATCATATGTTGCACAATCCTCATCAGTAATAATTGTGTACTTGGATTCCTCTTCAAGAACCATAGCTCTTTCTTCACTACCAATGGATCTAGGTAGTTCACTACTCCTCTCAATGATTGGGGATGGCTGATTTGTACTTTCCTCTTGATTCTCCACATGAATGGTTGTATCTTTCCCATTGATATCACCTTGCAGTGACTCATGCTCCTCCAATGGTTCATCTCCATTATTGCCTTCATAGTTAACACAGAAAATTTGAGCCTCCATACGGAAGGACTCAACCATGCCAACCTTCTCACTGTAAGTGGTTGCCATATCAGATTGAAACAAAGGGATACAAAAATAAAAAATGTAGCAATACATTTGTATCATGTATTTCTCTTCATGTGATGGAGCTATGGTGGCTTGTTCTTCCACCAAATCTTATGGTTCACATCCAACTGATGTGTGCTTGTCTTATGCTTCATTGGGTAGCTCAAGTAGTGATTGTGAATCTGTTTTATGTTCTTCTTTTGGATCTTGATTTTCTAAGAAAAATGATGAAGTTTCCTCCTTGGCTTCCTTAGGATCAAAATTATTGGAGACTCGTCCTGAAGAGGATCCAAAAATTCTCATCAAGTAGGAGGCAGCTGAATCCCATGTATATTCATCTATTTTGGCTCCTCTAGGTTTCTTTCGATCCTCAATAAATTTTAACCTTGGTGGACAAGGCCTAATGTCCTTATCATATATTTGGTCACAAAAGTAACCATCTTCATCTCGAGGGAGGCCTCCATGTATGTAGAGTATTTCTGCTTCCTCATATGGCTCGAACTCTTCATCTTCAATGATTGGAACTAGTCTCATAGCTGCAAATTTGTGTTATGATCTGCAATATTCTTCAACAATGAGATTCTTTCTTTCCACAGGGGTGGAGGAAAGTGCTCTAACACCACTGTAATGTACCAACTAGGATTAGTGATACAAAAACTCTCTACTTCACAGAATCAATTAAAACAATGTTTATGGAAGCTAGTTTGACTAAGGGTGGACACGATCAAAATATTTGGGTGAAAGGAAGGTTCTGATATTTTTTGATATCTCTGCACAAAGTATTGATACCATTTATGTTTCAAGATCAGCAAATCTGAAATCTACTCCAATGCTCTTGGGCCCCTCAGCATATGTAGACTAATATGGGTATAAGCTTTGACTAGATGCAAGGGATGAGTGTTTCTAACCAAGAGAGGATAAATAAAATAAAACTACATTCATTACATAGTCATGTGACATTCCATAAGTTTATATGAAGTTCTGAGCAAGTATCACAAACATACTAGTAAAATTGCATTTCAGGATTGCACAACTAGTGAGAATTCGGGACTCCCAAACAATCAATAAAGGATCACATAATTATGATATGATACTTGTAATATTACATATGACATATTAAGAAACTAAAATAACAAGAATTACTTCATTTGGATCAAGACTCATTCATTTATTAAATGCATTCTGAAATCTAGTCAAATTCTAGGAAAATCTAGAGGGGGTGGAGAAAACTTTGAATATTTATGAATTATGTAATATTAAATGACATGAATTATATAATAGATTTATTTTGACTGTAAATAAATCAGAAATGAGCGAATATAATCCTCAAATAATTACAAAAACTCTTCTCCTCTTCTGTACAACAATCTAGCATTGAAAATCACTAAGAAGCTTTGGGATTCAAAACACAGACTTCTTGCAGCTTTCTGAAATTCAACCCAACATTGGGTCAGCTACAAGGCCTGCAAATAAAATCAATAACAATGGCTGAATACCATCATCCTCTCCCCGGAAGCAAGGGCACAACACCTCTCCTCTTCTACACAATAATCTAGCTCTAGAAATCCATATGAAGCTTGGAGATTCAAACCATGAACTGAATGATGCTTCTTATGAACTTAAAATTTGATTTGATAAGCTACAGGACCTACAATAAAAATAAATGATAATGGCTGAATACCATCACCCTCTCATAGGAAGCTGGGGCACATCTCCCAAACTTGGACCAGGGGCACATCTCCCAAGTCTCTGAGGAAAAATTGCTCTCATACCAATTCTCAAACTGACAAAAGATGTGAATGTGGTGCACACTGGTTTATTTATAGAGACTAGGTGACTTGAGGAGAAATTCTCCATAGCTAATGCACCCTCCTTGAGTGGATAAGGAAAGGTAGTTTTCCTTCATTTTCCTTTCTTGCTTTGATTTCCTCCTTTTCCCTTTTCTGATTGCTTTTCTACTTTTTCTACTCTTTTTTTTTTTGAACTTTCCTTCTTTTCCGAACTTTCCTTCTTTTATCCTGATTTTCCTTCTTTATCTTGATTTTCCTGATTTTATCCTAATTTGCTGGTAGCTTGAGGAGAAATTCTCCATAGCTAATGCACCCTCCTTGAGTGGATAAGGAAAGGTAGTTTTCCTTCATTTTCCTTTCTTGCTTTGATTTCCTCCTTTTTACTTTTCTGATTGCTTTTCTACTTTTTCTACTCTTTTTTTTTTTGAAATTTCCTTCTTTTATCCTAATTTTCCTTCTTTATCTTGATTTTCCTGATTTTATCCTGATTTGCTGGTAGCTTGAGGAGAAATTCTCCATAGCTAATGCACCCTCCTTGAGTGGATAAGGAAAGGTAGTTTTCCTTCATTTTCCTTTCTTGTTTTTTTTTTTTTTTTTGAACTTTCCTTCTTTTATCCTGATTTTCCTTCTTTATCTTGATTTTCCTGATTTTATCCTGATTTGCTGGTTTTAGCATGTTTTTGACCATTTTTAGCAATTTCCATCCTCCTCGATCAACCTGGCCTCTCGAATTCTCTGTCCTTAGCTTAGATCAATATTTCTAATCCAAATATTAGTAATTAGAAATAAAATTACTCAAACCAACTAATTAATTATTCCAAAGTGCATAATCTGGAATTTAATTAATTAAATGCCTCCAAACCGAAATTAATCCCTTGTAATAATTTAATGATTTTCCTAGTACTATTGGAATCATTACTTAAAAATTTTAATGCTTATGCCCTAGTGACATAGACCTTGTCAAAATTTGGGGACATGACAACTTGGTCCTAAAGTACTGCAGTGGCCTGCACAGGTACATTTAGACATATATGGATATCCTGGACATATCCTCACAAGCAACAGCTTAGAGATACGTTGTCAAGATCGAGTAGAAGTTTAAGCAAAAGAATAAGCATGAATTTGGGTCTGCAAATCAACAGTATAAGCCTGGAAAAGGTGACCCCAATTAATAAGGCAAAGGACAGAGGAAGGACGGCCAAATCCCCAACAACCATCCCAAGCCATAGGAAAAGAGGGGTAATGAGAAATCAAATAAGGACAATGGAAAGTGGTGTGAATTCCACAAGAGCCTGTGGCACAATATTGATGAGTACCTCTCAAAACAATCCTTGTTGGCCGAGAATAAATCCATGTTTCCAGAATCTGACTCAGAACCTGATGGAGAGGAAGAAAAGGGAAAGAAGATCATTGAAGCAGAACCTAGTGCCACGATCGCAACTGCAAAGATTCAACCAGAAGAGTCAAAAGAGCCAGAGGAAGTGGAGTGCCTCTTCCATTCACAATTGTGGGTGCAAGGAACTCCGCAACACTTCATTGTTGATAGTGGTATCCAGAAAAACTTATCTCGGTCGAGGTCGTCAAAAAATTGAAGCTTCTGACGGTTCAACATCCCCAACCATACAACATTGGTTGGTTGAGCGAGGGACGAGACATCCGTGTTAGTCAACAATGTCTCCTTTCCTATGGTATCAAACCATTCAAAGATGAGGTAATGTGTAATGTTGTCGTGCTTGAAGTTTGTGATGTTCTTTTAGTACAACCATATATGTGGAAACGTCAAGCTGTGTATGAGTCTAGACCTCGTAGTGTCATTATTTCTTTGAAAAATAATCTCTATAGTATACCAGAGACACTTCCCACTACTGTAGTGTCCCTCATCATAGCTAAGCGATGCAGGAAGGTAATCTCCCAGACATGGAAATTCTTCCTCTTCATGGTTCGTTCTAAAGGTGAACAAAATAGTGCAACAACATCCACCGCCTCCATGCAAAACCCATCTATGCAGTAGAAACAAGTGCACAAGATCGTGCCAAGAATACACAGACATCTTCACCACACCCACTAGGGTTCCACTACATTACCCGGTTAAGCATTCCATTGATTTGATACCTGTTGCGCCTTTACCTAATAGGCTAGTATACAGGAATTCCCTCATGTAAAATGAAGAAATCAAACACTATATATTCAAGAATTGATCCAAAAGGGGCACATTCGACCTAGCTCCTTGCCTTGTGAGATCCCAATTGTGTATCCCAATCCAGAATCGATATCCCATTCCCTCTATCGATGACCTTCTTGACCAACTTAAGGGTTCCAAATATTTCAGCAAGATTGATTTGAAGACCAGCTATCATCAAGTGCCAATTGATCAGACCAATGTTTAGAAGACTTCCTTCAAATCTCGAGAAGGATTTTTTGAGTGGTTGGTCATGCCTTTCAAATTAACTGATGCTCCAACAACTTTCATGAGGATGATGGACGATATCCTATGGCTATTCACTAACTCTTTTGTGGTCGTATATATAGATGAGATTCTCATCTACAACAGCACATGGGCATAGCATCTGGAGCATATCCACCAAGTCCTCAATACCTTTTGCCAGCATAAGTTATATGCTAATTTAGTGAAGTTCTCATTTGTCATGAAGAGGGTTCAATATTTTGGATACATCGTGGACAAACATGGTGTTCATGTGGATCTAGCCAAGATGCATGCCATCCATGATTGGCCAACCCTGAAAACTCTCACAGAGATTTGCATCTTCCTAGGCCTTGCCAACTTCTATCGTAAATTCAGGTTGGGCTTCTCTAATATTGCTTGGTCCCTTATCCAGGTGACCAAAGGGGGATCTAAGTCCAAGTTCATCTGGTCCAAGCCACAACAACAAGCATTTCAGGAGCTAAAGAAACGTTTATGTTCGTCACATGTCCTTTCCTTACAGGATATGCATCAACCCTTCGATATTGAAAAGATGCTTCAGACTATGTTGTTCATGAAGTCCTCACTCAACATGGCCATCCAGTGGCATATCACAGTGAGACACTTTCAGATACAGTCAGCAAGTACCCCACCTACGACAAGGAAATGTATTCCATTGTCCAAGCCTTCCGCCAATGGAAACATTACATCCTTGGAAAAGAGAGAGTCATCCATACTGATCACAAGCCCCCGCAGTTCATGCAAATCCAAGGGAAGCTACAGAATGAATCCACCAGAAGTAGTCCACTTACTTGCAGCAATTCCAACTGAATATTAAATATAAGAAGGGCAGCACCAACTAAGTATTTGATTTCCTCAGTCGGCCTCTAGTAGCCGCATGTACCACAGTGCTCCACTCTTGTGGCCATGAGACCTCAGGGTGGCCTCAACTATATAGCAGTGATCCTTATTTTTGTCCCATCTATCGAGCCCTATGTGCAAGCACATTCGTAGCATACTTTCATCTTCAGGAAGGTTTGCTATGCCACCTAGGCCATCTCTGCATTCCTTTAAGCTAGCGTGCAAAGATGATTTTGGAAGCTCATTACAGTTGGGTGGCATGGAAATTTGGCACCGAAAAGGAAGTGGCCATATTGCAGAAGTATTTTTATTGGCCTAAGCTTCGACAAGGCGTTGGTCGATACATAATATCCTGCACTGCCCGTGCCATCGTGAAACTTGCCATAAAAAAGAAGATGGTGTACACCCCTCTTCCCACTCCTAATGGGATATGGGAATCCATCTCCATGGATTACATGTATGGAATACATTCAATCAATCATGGAAATGAATGTGTGTCTGTGGTCATGAATTGTTTATCTCAGATGACCATTCTAATATCTTGCAAGAAGATCAAGCTATATCGGGTTGTCAAAATAGGGAAACTACTTCACCAACGCAAGTGGATCACCAAGAGCCAAGTTCAACAAAAGTTTCCCCACCTGATAGGGGAAATCAATGCAATGGATACCATTGCTTCCTAAGAGGGGAGGACTAATCCAGATGGATATAGGTGGCCACCCACCTATACCACTAGCTCAAAACAAAATTTCATTTTGGTAGTTTTCTTGTAATTTTTCTATAGTTTTTTAGGTCTCGAACTTTCAGGGCCATTTTTCCCTAAACGACATTTTTTGGAGATTCCGAGAGCAAATTGTTTCCAACAACATACATTTTAACCTAGTATAAAGTTGTATATCTTGGATAGACCTTTAAAATGGGCTATTAAGGGCCCCAAATGGAGATCGTATGGAAAAGTTATGACCCCGGGAAGTTGACTGTTCAACTAACCACCTTGGGGCCGCAAAATTTATGATGGTTCATCTTCTAGGGTTAGATTTTTGGATGTTTAGGGTTCTTACCATCATTATTATGATAAATAGACTCTTCAGCCTCTTCCTGTATTCATCTTGTCACAAATGAGTGTAGCCAACACATCTCTTCTCAGAGATATAGCTACCACCATTCTAACTGCTTTTATTTTACAGTTTGTTCTATTTCATTCATTTAATAGAATATGAGTTCATTGTATCACTGTGTTTCTTGCCATATATCTATGTATGTGAAAATATATATGCTCTTTCATTTTGTTCTCACATAAATCCGGATTAGTGGTATCAAAGCCTTTTTCTCTTGTGATTTCTCAGTGCATGTTCCCTACGAGATCTAAATATCGAGAGTTGGGTCTCGAACTAGTTGAGATTGAGGAAAACCCTCCTCGACCCAAGCAGGATCCCATGGTGGGAGAAGAAAAGAGAGATGACGGATCAGGGGATCCTATTTGAAGGAAATATAGATATATATTCTTTAGAGAAATGGTTGAATCTATTAGAGGGTTACTTCTCTATTCAAAAAATTTTCGACAGCGAAAAGATCACATTCGCGCTTCTTAATTCCATTCCCCGTATTAAAGACTAGTGGCACGGGTACTGCGAGAGGCATGAAAGAGATGATTCTGAACTATTCAGGATAGACCCCACTTGGGAGGCTTTTTTCGATGCCTTTAAGGAACAATTATACCATATCACAAACTATGATGACCAGTACACCGGATGTACGACTTTGTGCCATGAGAGGGACCAAATAGTCCTAGAGTTCACCAACATGTTCCATACCCTGCGCTCCAAGATGGGTATTCGAGACTCTGAACGAAACTTGGTCCTAAAGTACCACAGCATCTTGCATAGGTACATTCAGACAGATATGGATTTCTTGGACATATCCTCACTAGGAGAATCTTATAGATAAAGTGTCAAGATCGAGCGGAAGAATAAGCATGATTTTGGGTCTGCAAATCAGCAGTAGAAGCTTGGAAAAGGTGGCCCTAATTCACAAGGAAAAGGACAAAGCAAGGACAGAAAAATCCCTGACAACTATCCCAAGCCGCATGCAAAGAAGGGTAATGGGAAATCAAAGAAGCACACTGGAAAGTGGTGTGAATTCCAAAAGAGCCCTTGGCATAACACTGATGAGTGCCACTCGAAAAAATCCTTGTTGGCCAAGACAAAATCCCTGGATCCCGACTCTAACTCAGAACCTGATGGAGAGAAAGAAAAGGGAAAACATATCATTGACGCAGAACCTAGTGGCACCATCGCAACTGCAAATATTCAACTAGAAGAGTCACACGAGCCAGATGAAGGGGAGCGCCTCTTCCATTCACAATTTTGGGTGCAAGGAACTCCTCTACATTTCATTTTTTATAGTGATAGCGAGAAAAACCTCATCTCGACTGAGGTCATCAAAAGTTTGAAGCTTCCGACGATTCCACATCCCCAGCCATACAACATCGGTTCGCTGAGCCAGGGAGAGACATCGGCGTTAGTCAACAATGTTTCCTTTCCTATGGGATCAAGCCCTTCAAAGATGAGGTAATGTGTGATATTTCCCCGCTTGAAGTTTGTGATGTTATTTTAGGAAAACCATATATGTGGAAACACCATGCTGCGTATGAGTATAAACCTCGTAGTGTCATTATTACATTGAAAATGAAGCTCTACAAGATACCAGAGACACTTGCCACCAATGTAGTGTCCCTCATCACAGCTAACCAGTGCAGGAAGGTAATCTCCGAGATAGGGAAATTCGTCCTCTTCATGGTTCATTCTAAAGGTGAACGGAAGATTGTAGCAACATCCACCACCTCCATGTAGAACCCCTCTACATAGTAGAAACATGTGGACAAGATCGTGGAATCATACAAAGACATCTTCATCGCACCCACTGGGGTGTCACTACATTTCCCGGTCAAGCATTCCATTGATTTGATACCTAGTGCACGTTTACCTAACAAGCCAATATATAGGAGTTCCCTCATGGAAAATGAAGAAATCAAATGCCAGATTCAAGAATTGATCCAAAAGGGGCACATTCGACCTAAATCCTCGCCTTGTTGGAGCCCAATTGTGTTGGTATAGAAGAAAGACGGGACATGGAAAATATGTATTGATTATCGAGCTCTAAACAACATCATAGTCCATAATCAGTATCCCATTCCCCGTATCAATGACCTTCTTGACTAACTCAAGGGTGCCAAATATTTCAGCAAGATTGATTTCAAGTCTGGCTATCATCAAGTGCCAATTGAGCATACCGATGTTTGGAAGATTGCCTTCAAATATCGGGAAGGCCTTTTTGAGTGGTTGGTCATGCCTTTCAGCTTGACTAATGCTCCAACAACTTTCATGAGGATGATGGACGACATACTACGACTATTCACTAACTCTTTTGTGGTTGTATATATGGTTGATATTCTCATCTACAGCAAAACATGGGTAGAGCATCTGCAACATATCCACCAAGTCCTCAACACCTTGCGCCAACACAAGTTATATGCTAATTTAGAGAAGTGTTCATTTGGCATAAAGAGGGTTCAATATCTGGGATACATCATGGAAGAACATGGTGTTCATGTGGATCCAGCCAAGATCCAAGCCATCCATGATTGGCCAACCCTAACAACTCTCATAGAGCTTCACAACTTCCTAGGCCTTGCCAACTTCTATTGCAGATTCGTGTTGGGATTCTCTAATATTGCTTGGTCCCTTAGCCAGGTGACCAAAGGGGTATCTAAGGCTAAGTTCAGCTGGTAAAAGCCACAACAACAAGCATTTGAGGAGCTAAATCAATGCTTACGTTCGTCACCTATCCTTGCCTTACCGAATCTGCAACAACCATTCGAGATTGAAACAAATGCTTTAGACTATGCTGTTGGTGCAGTCCTCACTCAGCATGGCCATCCAGTGGCATATCGTAGTGAGACACTTTCAGATACAGTCTGCAAGTACCCCACCTATGACAAGGAAATGTATTCCATTTTCCAATCCTGGCGCCAATGGAAGCATTACATCCTTGGAAAAGAGACATTCATCCACACTGATCACAAGCCCCTTCAGTTCATGCAAACCCAAGGGAAGTTACAGAATGAACGCCACCAGAATTGGTCCACTTACTTGCAACATTTCCACCTGAATATTAAATATAAGAATGGAAGCACCGACCGAGTTGTCGATTGCTTCAGTTGGCCTCCAGTAGCCGTACTTACCACAATGCTCCACTATTGTGTCCATGAGACCTCAGGGTGGCCTCAACTATATAGCAGTGATCCTGATTTTTCTCCCATATATCGAGCCCTATGAGTAGGCACATATGTAGCATACTTTCATCTTCAGGAAGGCTTGCTATGCTACCTGGGCCATCTCTGCGTTCCTTCAAGAGAGCGTGCGAAGATGATTTGGGAAGCTCATTACAGTTTGGTGGGAGGGCACTTCGACACCGAAATGACAGTGGCCATATTGCAGGAGTAGTTTTATTGTCCTAAGCTCCGATAAGACATCGGCTGTTACATAAGATCCTGCATTTCCTGTTCCATCGTGAAACCTGCCATAAAAAAGCAGGGTTTGTACACCCCTCTTCCCACTTGTAATATGCCATGGGAATCCATATCCATAGATTACATGTCTGGAATACCTTCAACCAAGCATGGAAATGTCTATTTTTTGTGGTTGTGGATTGTTTCTCTAAGATGGCCATTCTAATAGCTTGCAAGAAGATCCAGCTGTATCGGGTTGCCAAAGCCGGGAAACTACTTCACCAAGGCAAGTGGCTCACCAAGAGTCAAGTTCAAAAAACGTTTCCCCACCTGATGGGGGAACTCAATGGAATGGATACCATTTCTTACTAAGGGGGGAGGACTAATCCAGATGGATATAGGTGGCCACCCACCTATTCCACTAGCTCAAAAACGTTTTTCATTTAGGTAGTTTTATTGTAATGTTTCTATAGTTTTTCGGGTCCCGAACTTTCGGGGTCGTTTTTCCCTAATATGCATTTTTTGGAGATTCCATGCGATAAGTGTTTCCAATGGCATAAATTTTTCCCCAATCAAAATTTTTATAGCTCGGATAGACCTTTCCAACGGGCTATCGAGTGCTCCAAATAGACATCGTATGCAAAAGTTATGACCCCAAGAAGTTGACTGTTCAACTAACCACCTTGGGTCCACAAACATTATGAAGGTTCATATTCTAGGTTTAGGTTTTTGGATATTTAGGGTTATTACCCTCATGCTTGTGATAAATAGGCTCTTTCAGCCTCTTCTTGTATTCATCTTGCCACGAATGAGCGGAGTCGCCACATATCTTCTCAAAGATATAGCTACCACCATTCTAGCTACTTTTATTTTATAGTTTGTTCTATTTCATTCATTTAATAGAATCCGAGTTCACTGTATGGTTGTGTTTCTTGCCATATATCTGTGTATGTGAATATGTATATTCTCTTTCATTTTGTTCTCACATAAATATGGATTATTTGAATTGTTATTACAAGTTTCCAATTTCTGAGGAAATTTTGACAAATGAATCTATTGAGTCATTACAACTAGACTATGTTGCATTCATGAAACATATGTGCGAAAAGGAGAAAAGGTTTAGACCAAGGGGTAGCGAATTGCATGAAACAAAGAGTCTTAGGTTTCCATATAAAATTGTTACTGCATTACTATGCATATTATATGGAGAAGCTGTTTCGATAGAATATTGAGGAGGGTGGCTTCTAGTTATGCATTATGTAACTATGTTAGGAACCAAGCTCAACTTGGGAGCTATATTGTCTACTAATTCGGAATTAGCCATTTCATAAGTGAAAGAATCAATTGCAAGGAAAGTATTTAAGCTTCATATGTCTTCGTATTTATTGGATGTAAATTGCGTCAATAATGGTTTCCAAGGGATGGGGTGGAGATAGACTCCAAGCACTAGTAGAAAATGGGTGATAAATGACTAGGTGACCAAACAATTTGGTCACCGAGTGAAATAAATGACTAAACAACCAAAAAAGTTGGCCACCACAATGTTTTTAAGTGAAATATGACCAAATTTGAGTAGTTTTAAGTGATCACAACTAAAAATGACTAAAATAAATGACTAATTTAGTCATTGGATAAAAAACATGACTATACAATCTGATTTAATAATTATATAATATGTTCATTGTTAAAAGTTACGAAATTGTAATAATTTTATTACAATTTCGCAAATTTTAACGCTACAGATGGATTTACTCTGAATCCATCGACAGCATTGAAATTTATTAAATTGTAAAATTTTAGTGTCAAAATTGCAATTATCCATTGTTAGAGAACAATGGATAATTGCAATTTTGACACTAAAATTTTACAATTTAATAAATTTTAATGCTGCAGATGCATTCAGAGACACCCTTCTTTGAATCCATTTGCATTGTTAAAATTTATGAAATTGTAATAAAATTATTACAATTGTGATAGAATTATTACAATTCGACAAATTTTAACAATTGATAATTGCAATTTTGACAATAATTTTTTACATTTTCATATATTTTAACACTGCAAATGGATTCAGGGGGTCCCTTAATCCATCTGCAACATGAAAATTTATGAAATTGTAAAAAATCATTTTTAAAATTGAAATTTATATCCATTGTCATATTTAATCAAATAACTTAACAAAAAGGGAAAAATGCTTCATGGTATTTAGTCTCCTCCATCTACTTGACTATAGATCACCTCGGTACTCTTGGTGCAATAACTAGACTAGTCAAAACTTGAAGCCTCAATTTAATAATATACAGTTATTATCTATATTATAGTTAATTTGTAATATTAATGTATTATAGTTACAGAAATCAATATAATCAATATATATGATATGTTATATATAGGTTAAATATTAATATATTGTTAATATATAGCTATATAGTTGATACAATATAGTAAATATATAATATGCTAATATATATGTCATGCATAGTTAATATATTAATATATTATATAATTAATATATTAATATACTATGAGGGTCGAAATTTGAAATTAGAAAGCCTAGTTTATTGGTTTTTTGTCTTATGGTTGGAAATGCTAGGTAGGGATGCCGCATGACTTGTCCTAATTAATATGAGATCAATGTGAGGAAAAAATGTAGTGCTTATTGAATAGATTGAGATTCCCAAATTGTGGCTTCTTCCACAATTGTTTCGTTTACACATTGCAAATATGACAATGAACATTCTACCTCGTATTCTTGTTTGATGCCTTTATATCATTTTGCTGCTTGAAAGAATTTAGCACCTTGTGTAGTCCCTCTACGATTTTGAAATGATTGATATGGGGATGAAGGGTTTCCTTATTGTATTCATTTGTTGGGTTGAAAGGGACTACCTTGAGTGTCATTAGTAAAATTGAGTAAAATCCAATGTAGCTTCACATTGGATCCATAAGTCCTGTAACCAAAGGCTCTTTGAAGTTGACTTATAAAGGCCTAATTAGTATACCACAAGCCTTAAACTTGTACAAAACTACTATTCTTTAGTGATATTATTTTGGAGATGATATTTTTGAGTTTATTGGCCATTACTTTTGAAATCATTTTATAGTCTTTGATTTTTTTTGGAAATTTTTGTATAGAAATTAAAGAGATGCTTATCCTTATTCTATAACATTTCTAGTGACTTTTTTGACATAATAATATAGAAAATTTGAATTACACACTTCTTTACCAAAAAAATACAAAATATCCAATATTATTCACAACTAAATATGAATAAATGAAGCGATCCCCTTTATCTATTTTATAAACAATATTACAAATATTCTTTAAACACTAATTTTCAACCATAAAAGTGAATCTTTCATTTACTCACATCTTCAACCCATTACATATTGATGTGATGTTAGCTTACTCCATTCATTATTAGTGAGGCAAATATACATTGCAATTGTGACTATGGTAAATCCTTGAAAAGAGGCATATTATTTATTTACTAATTTGTTGAGAATTTAAAATTCCACACACTTCGGGACTAATTTTTGTGGTTGCAATAGTCCTGCCAAAACCCGAATTATATATTTCGTGGTTTCCTCAAAATTAAACTCCCTCCTTCCCACCTCTACTTGTACCTTTGTTTTTCCCTCCCTTGTTCTCTTCAAACCCCCTATTGTCATCTCCACTCCATTCCATTTCAATTTACACTTTCACTCCTATGTTTTCTTCATCCCACATTCCCAGATTGAATTGCATCATTGCCAATTGGTCGCTATTCGTGCTCTATTTTGCCTAGGATTGTAGGGAACAAAGAGGTATGTTGAAGGAAATGATTACCACAGGAACCATGGAGATGTGCTCGCACATCCTTCACCCTCGAAGCCATCTGATGTAGTTGTGCAAATCGTGGATCGATTCAATCCCTTAGGGAACAACAACACCGGATTTCGGTAAACATCTTTTCACATCTGGTATCGTTTAATATTATGTTTTTCATCAGGTCTTTTGTTTTGTTTTTCACCTTACTGAAGTGGCATTTCTAAGGTGGTCTTCCTGAAGCATTCATGAGGTGAGGTGGACTTTTATTTTCCACCCAAGAGAATGTCAGGAGGAATTATTTTTTCAAGTTTTTCATTTCTCCTACCATGTTTGGTGGTGGAAAATTTTAGGGTATTCCAGTGATGGGAGTCCCTAGGTGGGGAGATGGGTTGGTTTTATTTGATGATGGATGTGGGGTATCAGGCATGGCTTGATACATCAACTTGCCCCTCTCATCCGGTCTGAATGGATACGGTGTTGCTATCTCTTCTCATTGGTCCTCCCTGAATGCACCCTACCATCCATATCTATCCATAGTCCAATTCCTCAGATGTCGCTTTAGATATTTGGTTTTAGGCCGTAGGTTTTGCCCAGTTTGATAGAGACTGTACTACATTTATTATAATATTCATTCTCTAATAAAGCTAGAAATAATACCTCAAAAAGAGCATTGATATGTTCTTTGCCAAATTAGGCATTGGACAATGGATACCCATCTTTCCTACAAACCTTCCTCCCAATGTGAGATCTCTTACTACCCATTCTAGGATCTGGCTCGTTGGTACTAGTGGATCAACGATTGCATAAACAAATGGATCATATATATGGATCTACAGGTGCTACCGTTGCCTTTGTTACAAGTGCTTCTACAAGTGCTAATGTTTTTTTAACTAGATCTATCACATTCATCATCCATGGAACTATAAGGATGGCACAGTATTTTGGTTTCATGTCTACAATATAGTCATGTACACCACTAGTTATCCTTCTTATTCTCGCTTGTACAATATACCATTTGTTCTCCATCTTAATCTTTCCTACATTCAAAGCAATTACACAGAAATAGATTCGATTCGATCTAAAGTTCGACAACCCCACATTGAAAACAATCAAACTCCTGAACTAATAAATAGTTTGCAATTTGAAAAGACTCGCTTTCGGTGTTACTATTTGATTTCACTAATTTGTGAACCTATTCAACCCCTCTGACCATTTCGATCTCCTGCACTATGGACCATTCTATAGTTAAACATTAGATCATTACAAACTGAACCACAAAAGTTTTGTTTCACAAAAGAATGGCATGGATCACTTTGCGTCCAAGGAAGAAGAGACCATAAGGAACTCCGTGAAACTTGTCTGCATGGTGGAGCTACAATTGAATTCCAACATGTGTACATCATCATCTTTATTTCCTTCATCCTTTTAGTTTTGGATTCATGTTGATAGAGGTAGAGTACGAACAAACTTGATATTTTGTCTTCATGTTGACACAGGTAGAATATTGACAAAAATCTAGTGTCTCAACCTCTTCATTAACATTCATGCTGTCATCTGAGTGTCATGACCTCATGAGGCATAAGTTTCAGCCACTAAAAAATGGTACTATTAGAATATGTATAAAAAATGGTTATGGGAACCGTTCCTGGCTTTTAGGAAACACGTTCTCGAAGTTTCAATGTTCCAGGGAACTTGGGAACTTGTAGGAAACTTTCCAAATCTAGCAGAAACCATTCTGGATGTTTGGGAACTTACTGGGAACTTTTACCCTCTAAAATAGGGAACTTGGGGACTTTTTTTTGCGTGTTTCCTTCACTCGAAGCTTCAACGCATTCATGATTTCCACGTAGGTTGTTAACAATATTCCTATTCCCTCACGACCATACTTTTACATGTTGACTCATAATCTTTTCTCTAGAAAACTAAGTTTCAATAAAAGTATATTTCGTGCTATCTTGTCGAGTTGGTGCATTGATCTTTGTCTACCGCCCATACTAGAGTATTCACTCGTCCCTATGCTAAAGCGCAGGGATGCTAAAGTTCAATTACCGCTAATCAATAATAAATGTAAATCTATATTGACTTTTTATATATTAATTAAAAGAAAGTAAAATTATATATTTTACTATTCACTCTATGAATAAAAAAAATAAACTTTTAAATAATTGGAAATAGTTTTAAATCTTACTTAAAACTAAATTCATATATTACATTTAAATAAAAATTATCTTGGTTTTTATTTTATAATAATTTAAATTTGATTATTTATACACCTTTGCAAATACCCTAGCATAGAATGTCTTGTAAACATATAATATTCTAATACATTTTAATCATAATTGACACAAAACTGAAAACTTACTCTATACATATAGCCACAAATATATAACTAGAATTAGGGCTAGAAGTATAACTAGAATTGGACTACTATTTGATTTTATGAAAGAGATCTAACCATAATCCTCCAAAGAAAACTACTAGCTAACAATTTGAGATCTTAAACAAATGACCAACAACTAACTAAGCATAAAAATTACACTAACTTCTTACTAACTTGTTGTTTGTTTTGTTTGTGTTTAAGGGACAAAACGAAAGGTAAGGAAAGGTGAGAAACAAGGATGGACGAGAGGGAACCTAGGGGTTGAATGGATGTTAAAGGAGGTAAGACGAAGGCACAAGAGGAGAAGGGCGAATGGAGAAGGAGAGGCTTGGAAGGGAGGAGGAGGAAAAAATGGGAGAAGATAAGGAGGGACGAATGCAAGCTAGGAAGGAAAAAATGAAGTGGGACGAAGTCAAGGATGAAAACGAACCTATGGGGAAGCAGATCTAGGGCAAGGGCTTCAAGTGGAACACTTGGGATGGTAAAACACCGCCTTGGAAATCCTCCGGTTAACCAGTGATACGCCAACAACGAGTGTTGAAGAGAGCACGAGGGAACAAATCCCAAGTTATTCCCCAAGGTTGAAGGAACTTCAACCTTATGGCAAACTAATCTATGGCTTGAAAACAAGAACAATCCTGGATCAAGGCTAGAGGGGCTAGAAATGGCTTAGCAAATTCAAAACAAAAACTCAAGGAGCAAAGTAGAAGGCTAGAAGAGATGTAAGCCTATAGTAACAAGTCACCAAATTTGTATTTAAAAGTTTGATGGAGAAGATCTAGCTCTCTTTGTTTCTCAAATCATAAAAGTTAAAGCTCCTTTGGTCTTGTTTGTGGAGTGAAGATATACCTGCAATAACCTTAAGCATGAACAATATAATTCAAACAAAGCATTCAAGTGAAAAGATCTAGATACATGCTACTTGTGCTAGATTGTTAGCCATCATGAACATGATCTATAACTTAAAAACCTCAAATGAAATGCAAAACGATATCACCCCAATATCAAGTGAAGCAAAGCACACCAAAAGCCTCCACGTTTTTGACCTCCAAAGTCTCAACTTTATTCCAATTAAAAGCGTTTACAATTTTATCAGAGCTTCGATGCACAAAAATCCATGAGATAATAACCCAATATGGGCCTCTCTTTATACTAAAACTAGAAAGCTAAACCCTAGGTCGAATTGGTGGTGAGCATGAGGTCGAATTCCAATCATGAGATGGCTTGAAGCAATAGACATGGCCAAAGTCGAGTTTGAGGTAGGTGTGAATGGCACTATGTGGCAAAAACTCAACTTGAGGTAGGTGTGAGGTGAGGGCATTAACCAATGGACAAACTACAACAAGGCAAAGGCGAGCTAGGATGAGGATTGACGTGAGGATTCAAAGGGATTGCGAGTTGGTTGTGAAGGAACACGTGGTAATGGTAGGTGAACTCGAGTCCTATCAAGGAGCCAAGCTTGGATTGATTGCTAGATTAGAGGAGGCGCCCACCATTGGCTTTTAATGCCATCCAACAACCCATTCAATCATTGCCACATCACAAAATCGATTTTTGCATGGAAGAGGGCGAATTTGCTCAAGAAGATCCTTTGCTGGTGACTGGATGGATGACTGGGTGGGCTTGGAGTTGATTGGAATCTTCCTAAATGCTCATCGCCATGTCATTTATCCCTTTATTTTAATCAAATTGATTAATTTTGGAGAGATTTGGATTATCTCCAAAATAATCAATTTTATTATTTTAATTAATAATTTCTCTGTAAATGGCTTTTCAGAGAAAATATTAATTATGGGGCTGAATTGACATCCGAAAGTTGGGTTTAGCTGCTCCATGGGTCATGTGTGATTTTTGGCTTATGAAACGAGCCATCAAACACTAAGTTCGGACCCCGGATGACTGACATATTACAAATTACTATTTATCTATTTAAACTATAGAGAAATTTATTAAATTTAAAAAATAATTAAAACCCGAATTTCGACGGACCCGGTAAAATTTTTTCGAAATTTTTTCTGAGGGTTTTATGGACCTAGGACATGACCGACACCTATTCTAACAGTGTCTAGTAGGCTTATATACATTAGTTGGCCTCTAATAACCCCCCATGGCCAAATTTTCAAAATCGGGCATTCCAGCTTTGGAGGAGCGGGAGAAAACCTCATCGATTATACCTCGCCTTAAGCAAAGCATAATTGACAAGGGAAAAAACTCCTTGGAATGCCTTAGTTGCTTAATCCAGTCATGAGAAACCGAGGCACTCAGATCCTAATAGCACACTTTTATTACAAACCCCCATGGGGCCATGGTCATGTCGACTCAAAAAACAAAACAAGCTAACCATAACTGGCTAGCTACAAAATGCTGGATCATCTGATACACTGGAATCAAACATTCATCATGTTTGTCAAATGGCGGCTCTCCAGAAAATCCAACTATGGTACAAAAAGTTGGTAACAGGGTGAAAAGTCAAGTAGGAGTAGAGTATAAATAGAGGAGGTGTGTTCCTCATTTATTTGTAGAGAGAGATCTGCAAAGGAAGAGAAGGAGCTCTTGTTTGGGGATTACATCTTTGTACTTGTTGATCATCTATATTGAGGAAGTTTTGTTGGGTTTTCTACCCTATGAGGGTTTCCCAGGATAAATTGTGTCTCTTGTGTTTATTCTGTGCTTGTTGTTCTTTCAGTGATCCTGTATATGCTATTGTTTTGAAATTGAATGGAATACTGATGTTATCTATCTTATCATATTGAATCTTAACACCTTAGTGCCACAATCTAACCACCAATGGGTTGTTATAAAAAAAAACAAACAAAGATTACAAGTTTTGCAATGTCAAACTTGAAAAATAAAACTAGCAAAATAAAATTTAATGATTTATGAATTGAATCTTAGATGGCATTTTCTTCTCCCTCAGACGTAGTGTTGAGCTACATCCAAACATGCCAAATGATTCCTTGTACATATCTCGCTGCATATTGATTTGGTCTTGAATCTCTTGATTGGGGTACATCCTCTCAATGCGTATCATCACACCTCTCATCACTTCAGGATCTTTTTGAATTTTAGACCCATCATTATAGAATATGCTGGGATTGAGATATGCCCCTGTTGCATGCAATGGTGAATGTAGTTTCCTATCCCACCTGGAATCAATAATATCCCATATAGGGAGATATTTAGATTCACCCCCCTTATAGAAGGCCTTGATGGCCTCTTTGGCCCTGTCCACCCCCTCATAAACATATTGATGAATATGTTTGGTTGTCATTGATGACAACATTAATGACAAAGGTGAAAAAGACATTTGGAATTGGGCCTAATACCCTAGACAAGGTGTTGCACTAAATTGCGATCTTGTGGGCATGTCTCTTGAGGTCATACGGGCAAGACAAAGGCAAGATGAACAAGATGGACAAGTACAAGCAAATATGACATGGCAATATGCCAAGCAAGCATAAGCTTGCGAGCATCACTCCAAGATAACTGCGGGCATAATTAAGGCAGTTTGCGGGCATGCTGAGTACAAGCCCAATGGCACCTTTTATGAAGAACAACGGGCATAAGCAACACTCTCCTTGCGGGCAAGTTAAATGGTTTTTGTGGGCATTGGCATGTGGCCATTGTGGGCAGTGTTGATAAGCTCTTGCATCTGAAAGAGGACATGCATATGGGCATGCATATGAGCGTGCATTTGGTGAAGAAATATAAGCCTTGGCGGGCATAATCTGAAGAACAAAGATGGCATAAAAGATGCAGATCATATGGGCATAAAGGCCATAATAATATATTTGATATGTGAAACAAAAATTATGATGAAGTTGGCCTCCAAGTAAATCATGGAAATAAGAATGAATATTTTATTTTAATAAAATATTATTTATTGGACAGGTCGGCCCCTAATTCATGGTCACAAACCAGTATAAATACACGTGGAGAACCAGTGCGGGCCTAAGAGAAAGTAATGCCATGGCATAAAACAAAAAAATGATGTGGGCATAAAAATCAAATTTAAATATATATATATATATATATATATATATATTTGATATCATGAAAGTCGGCTCAATCATTTAATTGGAATAAATATCATTTGACAAATAATTAAAAGTGATGTCGGCCTCCTTAAGATAAGAACAAAATCAATTATAAAGCAAAAGTCAAATTCGTTGTTTTAGGAGAAAAGAAAGTGGTGAGAGATTTGGTGGAGCAGTGGAGACAATTCGTATGTTCAGGACAGCTCGGTGGATACATTGGAGCAGCATGGATAGAATGTTGATGTCATTTTTATATCATTGATTTTTCTGGGTCATACTGGTGAACAGCATGATGAAGATATGATTTTCTGGGCAGCTGTATGACATGGACAGTGGATATGTGTTGGGTAACATTAGAGACATCCAAATACTGAAGATTAAAACGATATACTGATTGATACTGGATAGAATGAACATGATGTTGGTTAATGACAGTTTGATGTGTTTAAGAAAATGCTGGCCATGATGAAACAGGGACAGAATGATTGCTAGGGTAGCAGGCAGAAAGTTAATGTTGACAAGATTGAATGCTGATATGATTGTTAGATGAAATCGATGATGCTGATAAGTGTATGATGTTGATAATGGACAGTTTGATGATGTTACAGGGACAGAATGCTTGGTTGGGACAGAATTGTAATGATGTATTGGTTGATTGCTTATTGTAAATGACATAGACAGAGATGTTGATAATTGTGATGTAATGTATGTTTGCTGACAAGCTGGGTCTTGTACAGAAATGTACTTGTAAATACAAGCAGGGTCTTGCATCATTTTCTTGGCTGGGTCTAAGAAATACTAGGCTGGGTCCTAGATAAGAGTTGGTGCTCTTGTATATTAGTTGGTGCTGATTGACCTCACGGTTGTAGCCGTTGACCAAATACAAAAAGATTACAAAATCATATCTTGTCTCTCTTGCAATGTGTTGATATGTTTTATTGATGAATGATATGTGATTAAATGACTGCTGATATATATACAATTCATTGATGAATAAGATGCTTAAGTGAATATGAAATGATGATTTAAGATTTATTGATAAGAGATAGAAATTTAAGTGGAAATTGAGATAAAGTGTATGGTCACTGATTCACCCCCCCCTCTTAGTGACCCATTGTGTCTAACACATATCCCATTGGTGGTTTGTCACCATCCATGATCTTCAACAATTTCACAAGTGGTTCTATCATGTTGACAATCTCATTGATTTCCTCCCGTAAACTATCTCTACTGACATACAAACTCATAGCCATTGCATCTGGTTTTGTGTTGTCTTTATAATGTATCCATTCCTTGCTACTAACCATCTGTCTCAATGCTTGGTACTCATTAAGAAGGCTTTGGAGGGAGAGAAAGTTTGTTGCAAACTGTGTGACAGAAGGGCGACTGAGCCCACCTTCTGTGTACTGTCTCATAAGGCTTAACACCCAAGCATGGTTATAAATGTACTTGGTTATTTGTTTGTACTAATGAAAAACATCTTGCACCAACTACAACTTCCCAATGTCTTCCAAAATCAAATCTATACAGTGGGCAACACAAGGGGTCCAAAAAATAGTGGGGTATTTTGCACAAAGCAATTTACCTGCTGCCACATAATTTTCAGTGTTGTTCGTGCTTACTTGGACAACATGTTTGGACCCCACTTCTTCCGCAACCTCTACTAACAATGTAAATATCTTATTTGCATCTTTCACATGTGAAGATGCATCAACAGATTTCAGGAACATGGTTCCTTTAGGGAAAGCCACAAGAAAATTTATGATTGTTCTACTCCTCTGATCTATCCACCCATCTGACAAGATTGTGCAACCTGTAAACTCCCATGACCTTTTAATGCTCTCCAATTGTGCCTTGACACACTGCAACTCCTCATCTAGATCTTTCCCCCTAAGTGCACTGTAAGAGGGGCCTTTGTATACTGGGCCAGTGCTTGCAGTAGCATCTACCATGGGTTGATAAAAAGGAGACCTTGCAATGTTGAATGAGAGGCTGTCATGGTACCAGAACCTCCTCACTGCCATATCTGCCTCCTTCCTTTTCCTTTCATTAAAGTTGTCCAAGGTTGGTTGAGATTGTTAAAGTTAGTGTAGCCGCGAGACCCATTCTCAGAGAGGATGGTACCCTAGTTATTTAACTAGGTTTCATGGTTAGTTAACCAGGCAGAGTAAGTCCCTAGAAGGTACCCTAGGGCCCTCGATAGTCTCCTGGGGTTCTTGGTCTAGGACCAAGCAGGTTGATTCCATGGCAAAGTCCCTAGCATGTGGTTAGGGCCCCTATTTGTCTCTAAGGTATTCTGGTTTGGGACCAAATAGTTTCTTGGTCACGAGAACCAAGCAGATCTTGTAGGTTGAGACAGAGACCTCTTGGTCTGGGACCACGCAGATTCTTGGTCACGAGGACCAAGTAGACCCTATAGGTGGTTGATCAACATTCAGTCTGGGACTGAAAGCTCATCCTGGGGCTGAGGACCATTCTCCGAGAGAATGGCGGACATGGTCAAGGACCAGGGGGTTGATCAACATGATTTAGTCTGGGACTGAAGCTCAGCCTAGGGTTGAGATCCATTCTTTAAGAATGGAGGACCTTGGTCAATTAACCAAGATGATGATGTGTGATGTCCTCTTCTCCCATGTCTTCGAGATGGTTGGGCTAGATGGTCTTTGTTATCACATACATAGTAGCCGGGCTACCATATATTATTTTTCTGATTCCAGTACACTATTCAACCAGTTCCCTTACATTTGAGATGCTGAGATGAGCATCTATATTGGATCACTATCAGATTGTGGACAGCAGTTGTATTCCCCATGCCATGACTGAGTCTCAGGACACTCAGAGAGATGACCGATGTAGTCATTATACCATTGGTACAGAGCAGTCAGTAGTGCCCAGAGTTGCAGCAGCAGTCTCAGAGGACAGATGATGGTACAGGTTGATGAGCTTTCAGGTATATGACTCAGTAGGTATATCATGGTGTTATGGTTAGATTGCTTTTATACTTATTCTTATAGCATGTCTTAGCACTTAGTGTCATGATCTGGCAATCATATAGATATTTGGACCTGGTTGATCTATTATATATATTATATTGTCCCTACTCAGACTTAGAAGTTCACTATTCATACTCATTGGTTTTACCCTCCCTAGGGAGAATAGAGGTGATCATTCAACCATACCTTGGCTTGCTAGTGTCGGTTCCACCATTCATTGTCTCCATCCATCCATGGCCTACCTTTTAGTTTATCACCCTGACTTACTACTTGACTAGTGACATGGAGGATCTTTCCCCCACTGTAGCCTCTGTATTGGATGAGCTTCCCTGTTTATTGTGTCTCGGCTCTGAGTTGGTGACAAAACTTACCTATGGTGAGTTGGAGTTCCTTGTGAATTCCCCCTAGTCACTAAAGTTGTGTTGGCTAAACCTGAAACTTTTGGTGCTGCCATGAATACAAAATCTGGAAAAATGAAATGCTATATCTTGTATGAAAAGCCCATTCATGCAATGTGTTTCTAAACACACATGAATGAAAGGCATGCCAAATGAAAATGGCCATGAAAATAAAATGTTATATCTTTTGGAAAAATAAATACCTAGGTAAACAAGCTGTCCATGACACACCTAGAAGTGCTCAGGTAAACAAGTGCCTTAAAAACACACCTGCAGCAGAAAGCCTAAAGAAAAAATGTAAATCTATGCAATGTGTTTGTAAACACACATAGATCAAGGCTATGGAAACTTCAGGCCCAAAAAGCAATGAAACTTAAATGCTATATCTAAACAATTGCTGGCCTTATTTGTATTATGGATTGTGCGCATCTGTGAAGGTGAATAAACCCTCTTTAAACAACTCATCCATTTGTGAGACACCGCCATTCCCTGTGTTATTGCTCATTCAGTATATACTATGGTGTGTATTCCCTTTCCCTTGCCAAAGTGTCACAAAGTCAAGTCAGTCAAGTCATCCCTTAGCCTAGCCAGTTAATTTAGCCTTCACCCTTCACTAGCAAATTGATCACAGCTATGAAGTGAGTATGATCCTGAAAGTCTAGTCTGAGTAATAATAATAATTAACGACACTATATATTTGGATTTAGATTGCCAGTTATGATTACTCTGTGTTATAATTGCTATTTGAATAAGTGGTAGAGCGGGTATTAACCTTGACACTTTGCAGCAGCCTTGGATGATGGTCTGAGTTATATTTGGTCTTGGTTAGACCTAGTTTGACCATGGAGGACCATGGGACATGAGATGTTAGACCCTATGATGATATGGATAGATGATATATAGTCTATGTATACATACATGATGATTCTATGCAGCGGCTACAGGGTTATGATGATGATTCTTGGGTTACAGCAGTGTTTGGTCATTTACAGATCATTATTATTGGCCTTGTTCCGGTATATTGGATATTTATTTTGATCATGCAGAGACTCATATGGTGTATGAGTACACATCCCAGCCACTTGTTTTTACCATATTACCCCCCTCCCGGACACACTGGTGCCCTCACCTTGACAGCGCAGGCACTCCAGGAGGCTGTTTGGGGCAGTTTCACGCTTCCCGAGGCATTTCAGGATTGGTAGAAATGGCTATTGAGGAAATCGATTTGGGCTACTGAGGCAAAGTTATGGCATGGGATGATCAGTGATGATAGATCGGGGTCTTCCACACCTTCTCCAGCAGTTTCAGCTTCATCGGGGCCTGCATCCATCACTTATGGCACTTTCTGTGGATTTCTGAGGTCTTTTGAGGACCACGACTTGACCATGGAGGCACGATTTGGTACTTTGATGATTATTTTATATTTATTGTGCTATGGGGATTGACCAAGGAGGGATAAAATTACCCCTTGGACCCACCATAAGCCTCTTATGATATTTTGTCATCGTGATTTGGTGGGATTCCCCTCTTATAGGGCAATTTTGTCCACTTACATAATATTTTATTAGTGATCCATGTATTTTATTGTTGAGCTCATCTCAACCATTGATTAGACATTTGTATCTTCTAATATTAGCCACTCATTCAAAAAGTGGTTAGGGTTTTGGTGCCTCTCCTTCCTATTTAAAGGAGAGAGCCTCTCATTGTAAAGGGGACTTTTGGCTCTGGATTATTGGAATAGAAAATTATTATTGCATCTATCTCCAGTGTTGTGGTGAATGTTTTTGGTGTTCGTTCGTTGGTTCTTCCTTTGCACTGAGTTATTGGAGATCTTGTTTGCCATATCTTTTGTACCACGATTTTGCATCTACAGGTAGAGGCCGATTTGTTTTGAGGAGGAGGTATTGGTAGGGGAAGACTCTCCCTACTTCTTCTTTGGAGCTCTTCGTTGGTAACAGGGAGTATTACTGTCCCATGACCTTCTATTTCATGTTACTATTGCATTTCTCTTGTATTTCTTCCATACTTGATCTTACTGATTGAATCTTCATTCCTTGGTTTGACAGGTAGAGGAAGGCGCACTTGTGGGCTAGGGCATCAAATTGGCAAGCAAATCAACAATCTCTCATTTGATCTCTGCGGGAATCTTCCTCAACATCAAGGCATCTCATCCACATCACTCAGGTATGATCTCAAGGTAAGTTCTATCTCCATGATCTATCCAATTGTCTAAAATATTTAAAAACCCTAAATACTTCAAAATCCCATTTTACATTTTCTTAGATCTACTTAGATCTAGTGGGTTGTTGGGCATAATATTGAAAACCCACCTCTATAGCATCCACGGCATCCCGGATCTATAGTTTGGTGAGGATTGGTTTCCGTTTGACCCCTCTCCCATGCCAACTTAGCTCCTCCCAAGCAAAGCGCACTTCTTAGCTTGAGCAAGTTGACCTAGATCTAGGTGGTGGGTGTTTGAGATTCCACTTGATTTGTCATCTACACATCCAATAACATACACCCAGATTGTTACTTTCCTGAAATTCACCTTGTGGGCCCTATTCCACATTTTAAGGGATTTAATCCCCATTTTGGACCACTTGGAACACTTAAACTCAGATCTACTAAGATCTAGCCGTTGGATTGCCACAAAATTATAGATCCATACTCCTACTTGACTAACCTACCCGGATCTAAAGTTTGGATGCCATCCGACTTGTCTTGACCTACCTAACCCTCATTTTTAGCCTCCTTGGGCAAAGTTGCACCACCTTGGAGAAGTGAGTTGACTCACTTCTAGGACGTGGGTACTTGAGATTGTTGGAGATTTGAAACCGGGATAATTCAAAACCTAGGTCTAGACTATCACTCTGTCAAATCTTGCCTTGGGGATAGCATTCCTTGTTTTAAGGGATTGTGGTCCACTTGGGTCAAACCTAGATCTAGACACATTCACCCATCAAGACCTCTATTGCCTACTTGTCCCATGTACTAGGAGTCCTAAACCACAAGTCAACCCTACTTTGACTCCACTTCCCAATTCCCAAGGCACTGGTTTCTCTCCAAGTTAATTCGACTTTCCTAGATTGTTGGATTGACTTGTGGTTTGACCTATGCATGGTGAACTAAAGCCTTGAAGCCATCATGTACCATGGTCAAGCTTGTCATATGTACTAGTTAGCCCCAATACAACCCTTAAACTACCCTGCATTGGACACGGTTCCCAAGGCAATGGATCTTCTGACATTGAACTAGTACACTAGCCCTAGATCTCACCTCAAACATTATAATTCACTCTTACATCAACTATGAACCAAATCTATACCTATTGAACCCCTCACTTAGCTTGTGACTTCATCCCTAGGTCTAGGATAAACCATACACCTAACTTCACTTAGAAATACCCTGATTTGGTGTCTTGGTTTTGATCTCTCCTGTCGGGAGTAGATCGGGTCTCCCCCTTTGTTGTCTGGGCTAGATAACATAAAGCGAAGGTTGCCTTGACTGGCGTGACAACCATATATTGGAGGTCGAGGTGATCGTGGTTGCACCTTTTGAGTTGCCCTTCCCTATTGCCATCCATGACTGGATACATCCATAGGGGTAACTACAGCTTAGGTGATAACAGTCTTCTCAAGGGATTGGCCACCCTTTGATGGAGTCACTAGCATTTGACCTATGGACCAGTTTAGAGGACCACATGATCACATCATCCAGTGTGGCATTCCTTATACAGTGATGATGAACTTTCAGGTTGTATGGAACATTTGTACATTTGAGAGAGAGATGATTGGTTGTACCCCACCTTGGTTGCTCATCCTTGGTCTTTACACCATGTTGTTCTTGGTCTTGTGGTACCTTGTCTTGTCCACTACTTTGACTTATGGTTAGTAGGGTCATCCACCCACCTTGAGTTGTTTTGATTTGTACCATCTTAATGTTTTATGGGTATTAGGGTTGATTGCCCATCTTTGTGGTACACACTTTGGTCCTAGGGTTATGGGTCATGTACCCACCCTTGTTTTATGTTTTGTCTTGTACCATGTGTTGGTCCTTATTAATTATATGTGTGGCAACATAACCCTAGTACCCACTTAAGACGTCTTTTTTATATTTTTAAGTTGTGACTTTTATCTTTGTTTGATGTCTTAATCCTTATATGTTGGTACCCACCTAAGACTCATTAATTATATTTTAAGTGAGTTGATGTTTTAACCTTTGTTGGTACCTTCCCTCATTTATGGAACCCTAACTTATTTAAAGAATTATTTGAATGATCTTTATAGAAATATTTAAGATCCTATTTATTGGAGTCTTATGATCCTTATTTGACATGTTCATTACAACACAACTTAGGTCTGTTTTTGTATTGCTTGATGTCAAGGCTTTTAAGGAGTTTTCATGCTGCTTACTCACCTGCTTTGAGGCCACCTACCTGCTGGAGATTACCTCACATAAGATCTGATCTGAGTGATTGTCTAGAGGGATTTTATGCTGCTACGGTTCACTGCTGCTACTTGTGACTGAGCCTTGGAGGCCTGGTTGAGATCCGAGCTGCCTGTTTGAGGTCAGATCTGTTTGGTGAGGTCCATCCTGCCTGTTAAGAGGTCTAATATGCCAATTGAGCCTTGAAAGAGATCTGATCTGCCAGCAGAAGTGTAGCAGAGGTGTAGTTAAGGTCCGATCTACCTCTTGTGACCTAGCCGTGAGCATTGGAGCACTATTTTACCCGAGCCGTTAATTTGTGGAGTCTAGATTTGTTAATTGTGACTTGATTGGGGCTTGTTTAAGCTGGCCTCACCCTGCTGATATTTTGTTTGTCTTAGCCGTGACCCTGTTGAGGGTTATCCCTGCCTGCCACGAGCTTAACTCCTGAGTTATGGGTGTGCTGAGCGTTTATTGAAGTTTGATCATCTGTAACCCCTAAGTTTATTCTGTGGTCAGTTTTTTATGTTTTGTAAAATCCCTATGTACTGCGTTGAGCCTTAGATCTGATCTATTATGCTAAGATCTTATTAAAGGACTGATCTATAGTATTAAGATCTTACTTGGGTCTGATAAATTTATGCTGAGACTTACCTTTGATATTTATGTTGAGACCTATTTAGAGCCAGATCTATTTGTGGACTATATTCTGTGTTGGAATCTTTTTTGTGGTCAAATCTATGTCCTGAGACTTAATTGTGATCAGATATATGGTGTTGAGATTTATTGAGGTATGATCTTTTGTGCTGAGTGATACTTGGGGCTGTCACCGTGGTTTGACTGTCTTTGACCATCTCTACTGTTGTCTACAACCTATCATCTCTCTGTCTCTGGTTCGTACTTACCCTCTAGTAAGGGTCAGCTGGTTCCTAGTGATGGATTGGCCTCTGAGAGACACAGTCCTTTTCTGAAAGTAAATTCTTCTGAGTATAAAATAGGAAGGGTCCCACACTCCAGGTAAGTATCCTAACTTGTCTCTTTTGTTATTAATTAAACATGTTAGTTATTTTGCTATTGCTGGTTACATGTTACTGAAGATTACTTTAAGACGAGGACCTCTTGGTAGTGTTAAAGGTAAAAGAGATGAAAATTATGTTTTAAATCATACTGTTGAGTTACTGCTGTACTATTCTGCTTGTTGCATTTAATTTTTGCATCAAAGTATGTGAAATTTTGATTTCTCTGCATCAAACCCTAACCCTAACCAATATTTAACAGAGATCCCAAGGTTGTATGAGGAAGGAAGAAAGGAGAGGTGATAGATGGAATTGGTGCAAAACATGATGAGCAACTACCCAGAGGTCCCATTGGAGATATGCCTATCTCTGCAGTTTCAAACCTCAGCCTATAGCTTTTGGCATTTTGTTCTTTGATACCTTCCAAAGCAACGTGCATTTCCGCTGTGACTTCTTTAGGGTAGCCATCACAAATTACGACATCTTTGCACACAACTCGAGCTAGGTGGTGTTTTAACCTGTTTATGCCCCCATACATAGTTGTTGGACAGTAGTTACACTTTACTTGATTGTATTGTCCTGAGACCACCTAGACACAATGATCCCATGCTTTATCACGAGGCCTTCTAGGTCCGCCCTTAGGTGCCATGGATTTGATAGTGGAAAATGAATTTTATTTATAAATTAAAATGAAATGAAATTTTTTATTTTTTAATTAAATTTAAGTCATTTTTGGCAGGCTGCCATCACAACGTACAGGCCTGTAGCCAGCCATAGGGGGCAGCCTATAGGTCTGTATGTTGTGATGGTAGCCTCCACAGCCTGTCAAAACATTAACCTGTAGGCAGCCATGGGGGGGTAGCCTACAGGCCTGTAGGTTGTGATGGCAACCTCCACAGCCTGCCATCACAGCCTACAGGCTTGTAGTTAACCATAGGGGGCAACCTACACAGGCCTGGGGAGTGGCAACCTACAGGCCTGTAGGCTGTGATGGAAACCTCCCCAGGCCTCCCTAGGTCTGTGTAGGCTGCCATCATAGCCTTGTTGGCTGGGAAAAATGTCCTAGGCCAACTTACGGAGAAACAGCCCACACCGAGTACTTAATGCAACCCTATGTATGTTTAAGATAGCTGTTTCTTACAGGATCGAGGCCCTGCTGCCTTTAACATGTGCTCTCTAAGTAGAAAGTCTCCCGAGGATGTTTGAGTATTAGATTCCCTAACCTAACTGCTAATTGACAAAAAAAAACTAGAACTAATGACTAATTACTTCTAATGGCTAATTTATCCTAGAAAGCAAATATTTAGTAGCTCCTAAATCTACACTACAATGATTTAATAACTATTTCCTATCCCGGCTAGGAGCATGAGAATTGTTATGATTTCAAGTCTGAAACAAGAAGACAATTAACACTTTAATAAGGTAGAAAAGTCACCAACATTAAAATGAACTGTTATCTTTTTGCATGAGATAAAGATCCACAGCAGAATGATTATAATATAAATTCAGACAAAACACCAATGATATCAATCAACCATGTAATTTTGGAAACATGGAAACACATAACTATTATTGAGTTCGTATATAGGACACAACATGCATACAAACCAACAATAATAGAATATTAATTTAGATAAAACCAGAAATAACTAGAAAAATCTGTCACTCCAGCTTGGAAGTAAATCACTCAGATCCCAAAATAAACATGTTAATCTGAATTCATTATATGGTGACTTAACATATAGTAATAGAGTAAATATATGTAAGTACACAGAGAAAGAACACGAAATGGATACAGCATGAATAATATATGTAACGGAAATTTGATGAGAGTCTCAGCTTTCTGCAATAAGTTTAGTCTTCAGAAAAATTTCATAAAACTCAAATTTAAGCAGAAAATAACATCATTACATACTGTTTTGATATCGTCTTCCTCTATTATCCAGAATTCGAACCAATAGGAGAAAATAATAAAGTTTCTGGGAAAAAGTTCCCAACAACCTTTACAGAACCTCCCCACGGTGCTGTCTGTCTCATATTCCTTCTGCAAATGAAAATTCTACAAAATAGAAAACAAAATGAAAGAAAACATGGTTTCCTCCATTCTGCTGAGACCTCCCCCCTTGGGTAGTCGAATCCCAACTCCTTTTATAGGAAATCAAATCTTCCTTCAATTGGCTGAACCGATTCGTTCTATCTTCGAGATGTCAGATATTCCTGCAATCTGGTCGCATATTTGCCGAGAATCAATCTCATGAAAACTTCCCGAGCTCTTAATGATAAATGAAAATTATGGGGAATTTCTGTAGCGATTTGTTATTTTCCTTCAATGTGCTCTTGAATGCAATTTGATCGATGGTTTAATCTTCTTATCCAAATACCTGCGTGATAACATGAGTTAAATAAGACAATTACTGTTATAGGATAACTAACCAACTCTTAAAATTAAAATTAAATAGAGAGGGAAAACGATAAAAGAAATATGTGGTAAAATGATAAAATCTTCCCCTTTGTAGAAATCTTTTGATCAAACTGACGATAATGTAAATAACAAAGCTGTGACCAATTAATTTATTGGTATCAAATCCGCAGAGCCGGTCAATTCATATGTTGATTGTGCAGTAACGATATTTTATCCAGTGAATAAAGTTGCTGGTTGATCTCTGCCATAAAAACAAAAGAAATTAACCTCCAGCTAAATCATCACAGAGAAATAAAAAAAAAATGTTAAATTAGAGACTTCCCTCAATCTGATGAACTCGCAGTAGATTTTCATTACTGCACGGTAACTTCTATGAAAGATCATTGAATGCGAGTTGATTGTTCCTTAAAATCTGCATTCTGGTGCAAGACGTATCTCAGGCTGAGCGATTAGGCGATAGATGTGATTTCCAGGATCGATACCTGCTTCTCGTGTGGCTACAACCTCGTGGAGCCTAGAAACATCTTAGAGCAACGTGGCCATCACGATGAACTCTCCATAGTAAATATGAATAATCTGTTGCGAGTTAGGCTCTCTTTTAAATGAGCTGGTTAATAGAATCTCTCGCTTCTTATCCTTCTGTTGGCTGGATGCGATTATGACTATCTTCGGTGAGCAGGTCCAGCAATCTTGTCGCCTTCAATACATTCGAGTTGGATCCTTACCAGAAGATTTATCATACTTTATTAACCCAAAGCTCTCCATTCTGGTTGATGAGTCGCGGTCTTTCTGTTTCAACAAAAATGAGATACCTGGCGATCCGTTAGAGAAAGTCGTGGTTTGGTTATGATCGCAATCCGTTTGGCAGGTTCTGTGCATTTTTTAAGTGATCCTTTCTTCAGTGCGTGTTATCTGAACTATGGACGCCATAATGTGAAGTTCCTTCGCATATGAGCCGTTATAGCAAAATGAATCTGGTTGTAAATGATGCCATTAATTCTTTTAACCAGATTGAAGAGCGTGGCAACAATCTCTATTTCGGTGGAATCACAATAATTTCAAATATTTGACCGACAGCTTTGTGGAGCTTTTATTTGTATGACTGTTGGGTCCTGGATATGCCTCGTAAACTTGGTTTGAACTCATGCAATCTCGGGCATGGATCGATAACAGTTTGCAATGAAATTACATGCTGTCATTCATGTGTATATCCCCGGCATGGATTGCGATTGGATTCCACGTGAAAGCTAAAAATGATCTTCTTTTTTAACTCTTTCATCACCTACGTAACATGAATTTCATTCGGTGATCAGTAATAACACTTTTTCTTTTAATTAAAACTTCACTTTAATCATAACATTCCGGAGATTATAAAGAAACCTTTGGATAATAATAAAATTGGAATGTGAATACCAACGCACATACAAATGGGTATATAATATTAAGTCAAAGTTTAAAAACCTTCTTATAAATATTCGTGGCATTTAAATGATTAATCTTATTATCACATGATCTCCAGAACGAATTAGTGTGTTGTTACCTAATTTCCCTTTCATGCAAACTTTTTCCTATTTTATTTTGTAAAAGTGAAAAGTAAACAAAAATATTTTAAATATACTTTTACAAATTATTACAATGGAGATTTGAAGACTTACATGATCAAAGGATAAGGAATGCTCTTAGACACGTGGAACTCATCACTATTAAAAATGCCTTTCAATTGTATTTGAATGCATTAATCTCTTTATTAAATTTAGGTGGATACTTTTAAACTTGGGATGAGAAACCTTTTTTTTTTTTTAAAGTAAATTATTAATTCCATCCATCATCAAAAGTTTAATTAAAGGTTTCATAACATTCTCCTTTATAATGCTGCAAAATTATTAGGAGAAATATTTAATTAAATTCATGATATAAAAGGAACTTTTCATAAATATAGAGGAATGAAAAAGGTTGTGCAAACATTCTTTCAAAAAATACATGTGATAGATATTAAAAAATGATTGTTTATTCAATTTATACCGATCCACCAAAAGTACGTATTTAAATAAAGTGAAGGTCAAATATGGCAAGTCCATTGTAAGAAATTGAATTCCTTCAAATTGAGACAAACAATCACTTGAATAATACAAATGATGGCTTGAGTATAATAGTCATGAGATTGCGAAACCATCATCATATAAGAGGCAAGCAAAAGCATCAATTATGAAGAACTTAAAGCCAAAATCTGGGAAAGCAAATGATCACCAAATCATCTTATGAAAAACCAAGTCAGTGAAAAGGCAACGCAAATGGTGAAAGATCAACGAAAAGGAAGCCATGAAATTATCTACCAAATCAAGCAAGCAAAAATAGAAGAAAACCAAATACTAAGTATTTACAAAATTCTAATGGGGGCCCTTTGATTTTGGAAAAAATCATGGGGAGTTGTTGGGGTGCCAACAAGCCTACAAGCCTATGGGCCTGCCTCCTGTAGGCTGTGATGGCATCCTCCATAAGCTGCCAAAGGCCCAAAAATTAAAAAAATTAATACATAACTTGAAAAAAAATTAAAAAGTTAAAACACAAATAAAATTAAAACCGAAACAAAAAAAAGCTATCCTGGGTCCTGAACTCTGTTGAACTCGATCCTTTGAAGTTTGAACTCTACTCAGTTGAAATCCTTGATGTTGGCAGTTGAACAATGAACTCCTGTCACTCCTCAAGGCTCATAACAATGAATTCCTGTTACTTAGTGCGTAGTTCCAAACACGCAGACAGCTGAGAAGAGATCGGGGGCCAATGAGTTGATGGTGTGAGTGAAAGGGGAGAGCTGTGCCTTCTTAAAGGCTTATTCCCTCCACACGTTCCCTCCAAAACACAAAAATGGTGTGAGTGAAGGTGGTGTTATCACACCATAGTAGCTGGGCTACTATATTTGCTGAGCAGATGTTTACACTTTTCAGAGTTTTGCCTTTACATTGTTTCAGTGAGATCAGTCATGATGAGCAGCACCATTTATGATCACTTACACATCAGAGCAGCTTATATCAGACATTGTGTAGACCTTGTGCCAAGGCTGAGCCTTGAGAGCTTAGATTTGATGACCGATATGACCTTTTGTTCCATACAGATTCAGTTCAGTGCCTAGAGTTCCAGATGTTATTATTGCAACAATGTTTCATTGGTTCTAGATGATGAGATATATAGTGATACGACCATTAGACTTGTGATTGTTAGCATTGATTATTATCTTGTTGTTTTAGTCATCTTCATAGCATTAACTTGGTATATAACTCATGATGTGGCAGTATTATTTAAATAAATGAAATAAACTATCTTGGTTGGATTTAAATAATAAATTGGATGTATTACTTGCACTTTAAGGTTTACTGACTATACTCATTGGTTTCAGTTACCCTCCTATGAGCATGGACATGGTCTTTCCTGACATTTATGTTTGCTAGCTTAGGCACCACCTTCACTTGACTCCATCCATCCATGACCTTCCCTATTTTGGCTTTCACTTTGACTTGTCTTCTTGACTTTTGATATGGAGGACTTCCCTGCTCCTACCTCTGTGTTGGATAGCATCCATATTTGTCTTGTGTCTCGGCTCTGAGTTGGTGACATAACTTGCCTTTGGTGAGTTGGATTTTATGTCTTATCATTCTAGTTGGTTGCCCCGATGTGTGGTTTAGATTACGGAATTCCCCCTAGTCACATGAGATGTTGTTGGCTAAAACTTGAAGTACATGTACTACTTATGTGGAAATTATTGGAAATCTCTTATGAAAGCCCATGGAAATAAATGAAATGTAAAACTATGATTTTCATTACAATGGAAAAGGGCTAAAGCAATGAAATGGTAAAGTACCCCAATGAAGGGTCCAAATTTTTTTAATAAGCAATGGCTAAATGTATGCGAAATCTAAAGATTGCTGACCTCAAAATCTTATAAATGAAAGGCCAAATAAAAAGCAGTGGTTAAATGCTGGCCATGAAAATGAAATGAATGATCCTAATGAACTTGGATCAACTTGATGCAGACATGATGCCAAGGTTGAATAAGCACTCTCTAAACAACTTATCCATTTGGGAGGCACTGCCATTCCCTTTGTTTATCTTGTCCAACACAGCGTGTAGCTCCCCCTTTCCCCTGTCCAATGTATCACTTAGTTAAGTTGGTCAAGTCATCCCTTTTACCTAGCCTTGTCCTTAGCCTTCACCCTATGCTAGCAGTTAGGCCATGTCCGTTGGATGAAGTATGTCTTTAACGCTTTGGTGCAAGTAAGTTATAAATAACATTGAATATCTATGTATTAACTGCCACTTGATTGATGTTTATACTTTAAGTTAAGCTGTGAATATGGTTAAAGGAACATGTCTTAGTCATTTGTTATAATCTAGTCTTTGGTTGTATTTTGACCATGATCATCCTTGGAATCCGTGATGAAATGGACCACTTATGCCATATGATGTTGATCTATGGTCCTACATATACCTATTGATGATTCCATATGTTGGGCATATGATTCAGATGATGATTGATGCATTTGGTCATGTTTATTATTATTTCCATATCATCATATTTTACACTGTCCACGTATGGTGGACCCCACAGATGATCCTACAGGTTATCATGAAGTGTATGTGTTATCACACCATAGTAGCAGGGCTACTATTCTTGTACAGCAGATATCTGCACATTCCAGAGCTTCATTTATTCCAGAGCATGGCTATATATATTGGATCACTCATGATCAGAGCAGTACATTATTCAGATATTGTATGACCTTGTGTCAAGGCTGAGCCTTGAGAGTTCAGATTTGATGACTGATGTGACCACTTATCCCATTACAGTTTCAGTTCAGTGCCTAGAGATGTACTTCAGCAGTGTTTCAGATGATGCATGATGATTGCTATTATGATGATGTTGTATGATCTATGGATATGTTCTCACTGACTGTGGATTATTAGCTTGTTGATTTAGTCATGATTATAGCATGTGCTTGGTATATTATTCCTGATGTGGCAAACTACTTAAAATGAACTGTAAATCATAAAATGGACAATTGCTTGCACTTTTAGGTCATTTAACAAAACTTACTGGTATTTCACCTTACATAGACATGGTCTTTCCCGACACCAGTTGTCTGCTAGTGTAGGCTCCATACTCACTTATCTCCATCCATACATGACCTTCCTGTTTGACTTTAAACCCTGACTTGTCTCATTTGACTTTCTGATACTGAGGACTTCCCTATTTTTCTACCTCTGTGTTTGGACCACATCCCTGTTTATCTAGTGTCTCGGCTCTAAGTTGGTGACAGAACTTGCCTTTGGTGAGTTGGATTGTAGGCCTAAATCATTCTGGTCGGTTGTCCCGATGTTTGGCATTGGCTCGAACTCCCCCTAGTCACTTGAGATGTTGTTGGCTAAAACTGAAAGCTCATGTTCTACCTGTGGAAACTAAATAAATTCGCCCATGGAAACAAAAAAGGGCAAGAGCAATGAAAAGCTAAAAATACTCCTCGAAGAGTATAAGAAAGGTCCAAAAAGCAATAGTTCTTAAAAGCTATATCTAAACAATTGCTGACCTTGTGAATATATAAAAAACATGCCCTGGATGCAAGCTGCAACTAGTTGTGCTTCTCAGCACATCTGAAATCCGAAGGGTTATGTAGGCCAAAAAGGCCATGGAAATAAATTGAATGATCCTAATGAACTTGGATCAACTTGATGTAGACATGATGCCTAAGTTGAATAAGCACTCTCTAAACAACTTATCCATTTGTGAGGCACAGCCATCCCCCGTGTTCTTTTGTCCAGCACAGAGTTTGTAGCTTCCCCCTTCTCCCAGTCCAAAGTATTTTTGAGTTAAGTTAGACAAGTCAAACCCTTGGCCCAACCTTGCTCCTAGCCTTCATCCTTCACTAGCAGTTTGACCATGTCCAATGGGTAAGTTTGTCATTTGAACTAGGGTGCAAGTAATTTTATATAATCACGGAATATGTTAACTTGATTAATGCCACTGAATGGAATTTATACTTTGAGCTTAGCTATGAAGTGATTAAAGAAGCATTGTCTTAGTCTACTGATGTGATTTATCCTTGATTATATATATTCTTGGATCCGTGATGATGTGGACCATGTATGATGATTATTGGTGATGATTTATGGTCCCACATGTTTGATGATGATATCATATGATGGACATATGATACAGATGATGTTTGATCCAGTTCAGCAGGTTATTATTATTACAGATCAGCAGATTATACATTGTCCATATATGGTGGACCCTACAGCTGGCCCATTAGGGCAACCCAGGGTGTATGAGTACTCATTCCTAGTGGATTTGGGTCTTCTGGATCCATTCAGACACTTATCTTTCAGTTCCGGGCACTTCTGACAGTGATTGATGCAGTTTTACACTTGTTGACCAGATTTGGGGCTGATTTCCCAGCCTGAGCAGCAGGGGCCCCGAGAGGCCAGTTCACCTAGGGCGCTGATGATGGAGGGGGTGGTCCAGCCACTTGTTATTACCATTTATCCCCCCTCCCGGAGAGCCTGGTGGGCTCAGATGGACAGCGCTAGCACCCTAGGAGGCAGTTTTGGCACTTTCACAGTTCCCGAGGCAGTTAAAAAATGGGATAAAGTGGTCACTGAGGAAATCCATTTGGGCAATTGAGGCAAGGTTTTGGCATTTGGTTTTCACAGAGGTCTTCCAGGTTGATCTCACTATCTTCCAGTCATTTTTCACCATGTGGGTATCTCCAGATTGATCACAGGAGGACATTTACTGCTCGACTGTCATGGATTCTGAGGACAGTTTTGGTCATTATTATTATATTGGACATATTTTTATTATTTCATTGTGCCTTGGGGTGAGCTAGCAAGGATTTATACCTCCTAGCCCCACCATGTGCTTATTTTATCATGTCCTAGTCATCATGAGGTGGATTATTGTACTTTATACCCCTCTTGTGGGATGACGTCACCCTCTATTGTACCATTTAGTGAGGGCGCTATTGTTATGTTGAGTGATCCATGTGATATTATGTTATGGATTCATCTTAGCCATTGATTATGTTGTGAGATCTTTTAATCTCAACCACTCATTTCAAAAAGTGGTTTTGAGATCTAGGGTTTTGGTCTTTATTATCCTATATAAGGAGGAGACCCCCTCATTGTAAAATTCATCTAGAGATTTTTGGCTCTTGGCTCTTGGAATAAAATTTCTATCTTTTGGAGTACATGCTTGGATTGGAGTGGATGTTGGTTGTTTCGATTGTAAATGCTATTGTCCATTGCACTGGAGGATCTATTGTAGCTATCTTGCGTATTTGCCATACTTTATTTGCAGGTTGAGAGGGCGACTTTGACAAGTGCGAATTGGTGGGGAGGCTTGCCCTTCAAGCTTGGAAGAAGTCGTTTTGGGTTTGACAGGGAGTGGTTTTGCCTTTGTATCAACTATTCTATGTTTTTCTCTCTCTTGCTTGCATCTACCTTCAATTTGTTAAACTAATTGATGCTTTGCTCCTTGGCTTGACAGGTTAGAAGGAATCACATGTGGCTTGGAAAAATCGATTTGGCAAGAGGGCTTCAACAATTCTCCATTTGATCTTTGGCAAAGTAATCCTCGTCTCAACTAGCATTCATCTCTTCATCCAGGTATGTCCCAAGAGGTATGATCTTCTCTTCCTTGAATCTTCCATAATTTCTAGATCACAAAAACCCTAATCAAATTAAAACCCTTGTTTTTGGTATTTCTTAGATCTACTTAGATCTAGCCCTCAATTTGAAAAGATATTGAAAACCCACCTCTATAGCATCCACCCCTAGTTGGATCTATAATTTGGTGGTGATTGGCTAAGAATTGACCCATTTTCTAAGACAAAAAGCTCTCCTTGACCTAAAGCGCACTTCCTTGAGAGAGGCTTGTTGGGCTAGATCTAGCACATGGGTATGTGAGATCCCGCTTGATTTGACAACTAGACACTTGATAACACATACCCATATCCTTACTTTGGTGAAAACTACCTTGTGGACATCTCTCCATGTTTTGAGGGGTTGAAACCCCCCTTTGACCTTCTTGGCACCTTAAAACCTAGATCTACCAAGATCTACCCATTGGATTCATTTGAAACTTTGAAGGAACATAGATTGGGGTACTAGCACCCCGGATCTACACTTTGGTGGCCATTGGACTTGGCATGGTCCACCAAACCCACTTTTTGCCTCTCCTTGAGAAAGTCGCACCCCTTGGGAGTTTTGAGTTGGACCACTTCTAGGAAGTGGGTGTTGGAGATTTTCGTAGATTTGGAATGCCCATGCCTTGAAACCTAGGTCTAGACTATCATTTTGCCCCGATCTACCTTGGGGATTGCATTCCTTGTTTTAAGGAATTGTGGTCCACTTTTGGTCATCACTCAAAAACCTAGATCTAGTAAGATCTAACCATTGGATCACATCCATTTCACTTGACTTGGCTTCTAGGTGTCCCGATCTACACTTTGACATCTTTCTTGACTCCATTAGCCCACTAAACAAGGCACTAGTCCTTCTCCAAGCAAGGCGCACTTCTTGGGATTAGTGTCCAACCCTAGATCTAGCACATGGGTAATCCTAGAACCAACTCCAACTTATAAATTTATCCTAGATCTAACCTATAGTACCACCCTCACACCTAACTTCACCTTGTGGGTCCATCTAGAACCATTTCACACTTCCCAAGAAACTAGACCCATTTGTGCAAACACATTGGTACTATACCTAGTAATCATACCCCATCATGTGGCCTAAACCATTCATAGGTTGAAACACTTATTATCCATCACACCACCTTCAACCATACCTTAACCTTTAGGTCCACTTAGCCTTGCATTGGTTTCCGTAACTCATCATTTACCTACCCTTAGAAACCTTTGTTTAGGTCCAATCAACTGTGATTGGGGTATAGGGTCTCCCCCTTGGTCTAGTTATACCTTGACCTAAAGCGAAGAGTGCCTCGGTTGACGTGACTCCCGCATTGCATTGGGAACCGTGGCATCTCTTGGGTCACCTCTTTAGTTGCCTGTCTCCTCTACCGTCCCGGATGGGATACCTCTAGGGGCAACTACAAGTTGTGTGATAACAGTATGATTACCCATATCTAGTGGATTTGGGTCTTCTGGATCCATTGAGACTCTTATCTTTCAGTTTTGGACACTCTTTGGCATGATATTAGCAATTTTCCACCTGTTGACCAATTTGGGCATGCTGGTGTGGCCTGTCCAGTAGGAGCATTGGAGGCAAGTCATTTCCTAGGGCGCTACATAGGAAGGGGGTGATCCAACCACTTGTTTTTACCATATTACCCCCCTTCTAGACATGATGGTACACTCAGTTTGACGACATAGGCACCCCAGAGGCATTTTTGGGTAGTTTCAGGGTTTCCAGGAGGATTAAAAAATGGAATAAAAAGGTCATTGAGGAATTTGATTTGGGCAATTGAGGCAAGGTTTTGGCACTTGGTCTGCTCAGAGGTCATCCATGGTGTATCCCCCTTCTTCTTGATCAGTTGGCACCAGTGAGTGGGGTCCACATGGGCTACATGAGGTCTTTTATTGTATTTCTCTCTCTGATGATGGGGACGGGATTTGATCATTTGTATACTTGGACATGTCATTGAGTCATATTTTATATTATTGTGCCATGGAGTCATGCTAATGAAGGGGAATAATACCTCCTAGCCCCACCATGTGCTCCTAGTCACTTGTCCATGTCTTTATGTTGTGGCTCCTATGTTATTAGCCACCCCCATGTATGACGTCACCTCTCCTAGAGGCTTTTTAGCCATGACGTCATCCTCTATTTGAGTGATCTAGATCTATTGTTATGTTGGCTCATCTTAGCCGTTCGTTACATTGTTATATATTTTGATCTCAACCACTAGTTTTCAAAAGTGGTTTAGGGTTTTGGTCTTCCTCTCCTATAAAAGGGAGACCCTCTCATTGTAAAGGCACCTTTGGAGCTCTTGAAGATTGGAATAAAAATACTATCTTGTGGATCTACTTCTCTTGTCTTGATGGATTCTTTTGCAAGTTGAATATACAATCTTTTTCTTATGTATCATTGTGGATCTTGGGGTTCCAAGACGTTTTTCTATAGGGAGGCCGAACTGGTGGAGAGGAGGACGACTTCAAGGGAGGCTATTGTGGAGAAACCCCATATCTTGCTTTGGTTTGGTCTTTGGTTGAAGGGAGTATCATTATTGTATCTTTGTGTCATAGTTGATGCTTTCTACTTCATCTTTTCATCATTTTCATCATTCTTTTGCTAGGCTTGTTTCTCATTAGATATTGTCTTGCAGGAGGATGACGATTTGGTCATCTTTGAGGGAGGACAATTTGGCTTGGAGCTCTAGATCTCACTCTTGAATATACACATAAGGGGAAGGTTATCAATTTGCAAAGTGGCCACAAGCTTTAGAGGTATGTACCTAGATCCATTCATCTTCTCCATTGGTCAAACAAACCCTCTTTTTTATTTTTTCTCAGATCTACTTGGATCTAGCATGCTCTTGGGTATAAAACTTAAAACCCACCTTAATAATATTCACGGCAATCCCGTTCTATAGTTTGGTGGTTATTGGACTCCATTTGGCCCATTTCCCAAGGCACATTGGTCTCTCCAAGGGAAGTCACATTCCTTGAGGGAGGCTAATTTGTTAGTTCCAAGACGTGGGTAGTTGAGATTGTTGCTTCATATGATAGTTCATCCCCTAAATCCTATCCCTAGTGCTTTACCCCATTGATTTTCACCTTGTGGACCCCATTCCTTATTTTAAGGGATGAGCTCCACTTGGGTCATTGGGTAATGCATTAGCTCTTTCTTAGATCTATTTGCTTAACTTCATAAGTGGCTTAAATCAAGCACTTGGTTGAAACATTTGTGCATTGCTTAAGCCTCTCAACCAAGCCTTAACCACCTTAGGTCCACTTAACTTTCTAGATCTAAAATCTTGCACCATTCATCTCCTTGCATAACTCTACACATTTCCCTAGGAATCTTTGGGTTAGCTAGTCTTCATAGATTGGCTAGGGTCCCCCCCTTGATCTTGATTCTTCTTGATCTAAAGTGAAGGTTGCCTTGGTTAACGTGACACCCACTTGCATTGGGAACCATGGCAAGCCTTGGGTCACCTCTTTAGTTGTCCAACACCTCTACCGTCCTGGATAGGATACCTTTTAGGGACAACTACAAGTTGTGTGATAACAGGTGGATACGTGGATCTTTCCAGAAGAGAACACGGACTCGCAAGTTTGGTGAGTAAGGGCCAAGTTCCATGAGTTTGCTGAGTAAGGGCCGAGTTCGGCGAGTGCCAAGTTTGCCCTGCGAGTATGCCATGAGTAACCGCCTCGACAATCACTTGGCTGTTAATGTATTTGTAACTTCGGAATGTATTCACTTGTATATCTTATATTATATTCATATGTTGCTATTATACTTTCGACGGCGAGGTTTATACCTCCGATCGAGAATGTTATCATTGTACCTAATGGGTTATTAGACTCTCCTAGAGAGGTCGGCCCTGAGTTAAGTTGTAGGGGATTATTAGACTCTCCTAGGAGAAGTCGGCCCAGTTAGGGTAAAAGTCAAGTAGAGGTAAAGTATAAATAGAGAGGGTGCTCCTCTCTATTTACACATTCACTCACTCACTCAATTGCGCATTAGTGAGAGAGGAGGAGGAGTTCGCACAAGTGAAGAAGAGAGAAGCTGCTGGAGAGCATTTCTATCTTTTGGGGTTTTGTATTGTTGCTCATTCTATCTCTGAGGAAGTTGTGGGGTTTTCTCCTTTATGGTTTCCCCGATGAAACTCTTTGTGTCTCGTATCTCTTGTGTTTGATTTGCTGTGCATGTTATTCTCTCAGATAAGATCCTAGATCATGTTGAATTAAATGATGAAAATCTAACATGGTATTAGAGCTAACCTGAGAAGAAGACACTGTGCAGCTACGGAAGCTAGGGCTTCTTAATTTTTGGGTTTCTCTCCTCAGATCATCAGCAAATGGAGGTTAGGTTAACTCACCTAAGGAAGGCGCATCTTTCGGTCGAAGCAGAATTGGATTCTGAGCATTTTCACTTTTTGGCCTGTCACTACTGCGGGAAATTAGGGCTTTTCACAGAAGTGGAATTTTGGAGTGCTCTCAGCACATGATTGTTCTCCTCATCAAAATCGAAATTTTGAGACCAAGATCGAAGTTTTTGGTTGGGTAGAACCCCGAGATAAGTCAAACCCTAATTTGACTTTTGGACTAGAAAAAGCAAAAAACCAGAAAACCAGAAATTGACAGAAATTGCAGATCCGAAATTCGCAAGTCACTTTTGAAGGGTAAATTTTTGGAATTTTCAAAATCCAAGTGTACCAACTTGCTTGCCTCAGCAAGGCGCATCTTTCTAGCCAGACAGAAGTTTGAAATTCCAAGTTTGAATTTTTAGGGTTTCTCTGTCAAACCCTAGCCAACTCCAGATCCAGTTTCAGCAGATCAAGTGGTAATATCTAAAGCTTTTCTATTTCCATTTGAGTTTCTCATTAAAGATGTCTCACCACACCAAGCTTGAGGATAACCTTAAAGGGGTTGATAACTTTCGAGCATGGAAGTATAGGATTGGGCTTGTCCTAGAAGAGAATGAATTGGACACCTATGTGAATGAAGAGGTTCCAATTCCAGAGGGAGATGAGGCTAAAGCCTTACACAAGAAGAACCTGGTTAAAGCTAAGAGAATCATTGCAGATTCTATCAAGGACCATCTCATGCCACATGTGTCATCTCTGAAGACACCTAAAGAGATGTTTGATGCCTTGACCACCTTATTTGAAGGGAGGAATATAAATAGGAAGATGCCATTGAGGAACGAATTGAAGAATGTCAAGATACAAAATGTAGAGACCATGCAATCCTAATTTACAAGGGTCTCTCAGATAAAAGAACAACTTGAAGATGTGGGAGAAGATATAGAGAATGGAGAAATAGTAATGACCACCTTGAATGGTCTTCCTAGGTCATGGGATTCCTCAATTCAAGGAATCTGTGCAAGAAGAAAGTTGATCACCTTCAGTAGGCTGTGGGAGGAGTGCTCACAGGAAGAAGCTCGAATTGTAGCTCAAGAAGAAAAGATGGGGTAATGAAAACAAGGCTCTCACAGCACACACCAGGAAGAACAATAACAAGAGGGAGCATCCTCATCACAAGAAGGGTAAACACCATCACCAGAATCGGAGGGAGAACTTTGGAGGATCCAGGAGAGATCTCTCTCACATTCGATGTTATACTTGTGATGAGAAGGGACACTATTCCAGAGATTGTCCCAGGAACAAAAGCAGCTCCCAAAAGAAGAAGAACAACAAGAAAAGACATCATGCTCACACTGCAGAGGATGATGAACCTCCAAGGAAGAGAGCCAGAGATGAAAGTGAAGATTCTTCAAGTGGTGAAGAATATGTATTGTAATGAAGATAACCAGCTACAGGGGTTTATTTAGAAGGTTCCACCTCATAAGGTGAAGCTAGAGATGACTTTCAGTATTACATGAAAGGAGTAGAAGAAGCTACTGTAGAGTTGGACTCTAGAAAACAAGTAAAGATCAATAATCTATGGAAGAACCTCTCATCCATTTTCATCATTGGTTAAGGTTCACACTATCAGAGACTCCATTAGTTCCTGCAAGGAAGCAAAGATTGAGAGGGAGTCCACCCAACAAACAAACAACGATAAGTATTTGAATTGTCATTTCTTAGATATATATTTATTTAACTGATGTTGTTCAGTCATGTACATACTTATGTTCCTAGATTTAGGATGTATATCATGCATGTTAGAAAAGTTGAATTAATGAACAAGATACTACTAATATGCAAGTAATGGGTAAGTGGCCTATGGTACTGTACAACATCCCATTGCTACTTATCTAGAATGAAACCTCTTTGTTGACTTGTTGGGAGTAGTGCACACTCTTAATAATGTTCTGGTAGAGATGGAAGGCATCTAGGAAGTTATCGTATGAATACGGGATATGGATGAATGTTGTGTTGAATCATTGGCTAAGATAGTTGCATGACTGTGTGAACTATGTCTTTATGCATAAGAATTTGTTCTGAAAAATTATGAAATGTTTCTAATCATGCAACTAAATTGACTTGTAGGAAAGATCGTGTACTACAAGAGAGACTTGTTTCGAAGAACAAGTGACGATGATTCAGCTAGAAGATTTATGAAGTCAAGAAGAAGACACTAAAGAACCTGAAGTTCCCAGGATCTGAAATACAGTAATGGAAGAAGCGATTCCAAAAGAATATGAAGAACGCGAGATGGAAGACCCACAGGAACCTGTAGATCCACCACGTGAGAAGAATTCTCACAAGAGGAAACCAGCATGGGTATGAGAAGCAATTCATGATGCAGAGAGATATGGTGCTCCAGAAGGAATGCATAGAGAAATCAAGAGACCGAGACCATTCTCTAGTTATGTAGCCCTGCTATGTGACATCATTGACAAAGAGCCTTCCAACTATGAGGAAGCAGTTGAGAAGAAAGAATGGAAGGATGCCATGATCAAGGAGTACCAGTCGATCATGAAGAATGATGTCTGGGATGTGGTCCCGAGACCAGTAGGGAGGTCTGTTGTGACTTCCAAGTAGATCTACAAGATCAAGCATGCTGCAGATGGCAACATAGAGAAACACAAGGCGAGGTTTGTGGCACGTGGCTTCTCCCAGAAGGAAGGGATAGACTATGAGGAGACATTTGCACCTGTAGCCAGATACACTTCCATCAGATCAGTACTTGCTCTGGTTGCAGTGATGAAGTGGAAGGTACACCAGATGGATGTCAAGACAATGTTCTTGAATGATGTAGTAGAGGAGGAAGTGTATGTGGAGCAACCACTCGAATTTGAGATACATGACAGGGAGACTCATGTGTGCAAATTGAAGAAAGCCTTGTATGAATTGAAATAGGCACCTAGGACGTGGTACGACAGGATAGACAACTTCTTGACTAGTTTGGGCTTTACCAAGAGTAAAGCGGATTCCAACCTTTACTACAAGGTTGAGGAAGGGAACCCAGTGATACTTCTACTTTATGTAGATGACCTGTTTGTGACAGGTGAGGATGGGTTGATTGCTGACACGAAGATGAAGCTTGCTGCCGAGTTCGAGATGAAGGACTTGGGTATGATGCACTACATTCTAGGCATGGAGGTGTGGTAGAGTGCGGATGGAATCTTCCTTGGACAAGGGAAGTATGCAGTAGAGATCCTGAAGCGATTCGGGATGATGGATTGCAAGGCCATGGCCACACCTATGGCATCGAACCTGAAGCTATTAAGTGATGCTTCATCAGAGTCAGTTGATGCCACGATGTATCGTCAGATGATTGGATCTTTGATGTCCATGACGAATTCGAGACCAGATATTTGCTTTGCTGTGAACACATTGAGCCAGTTCCCGATGGATCCGAGGCATGTTCACTTGATTGTTGCAAAGCATATTCTAAGGTACCTCAAGGGTACAATGGATTATGGGCTCAAGTATGATGCGAATTAGAAGATTAACCTGGAGGGTTATGTTGATTCGGATTGGGCAGGCAGTGCCATTGATAGGAAGAGCACTTCGGGGTGCTGCTTCAGTATGGGATCAGATATGATCTCTTGGTTTACCAGGAAGCAGTCTTGCGTGGCACTAAGAACAGCTGAAGCAGAGTATGTCGCAGCTTGTTCGGCTAGTTGTGAGGTAGTATGGTTGAGGAAGCTATTGTCTAATTTATTTGATCTCCAGTTGGATGCTACTTGTATATATTGTGACAACCAGAGTTGTGTGAAGTTGTCTAAGAACCCGGTGTTCCATGACAAGTCAAAGCACATTGAGATCAAGTATCACTATATCAGGGATATGGTGCAGAGAGGAGCAGTGAAGCTCCAGTATGTTGCGACGTTCGAGTAGATAGCCGATGTGTTGACTAAGCCGCTAGCCAGAGTGAAGTTCGAGTACTTCAGAGAGAAGCTTGGTGTACTTCAGATCGAGGTTCCTTCCAAAGGGAAGTGATGAGTCCGGAAGACGCAGATGCACATGGGCCATTCTCGCATAGTGGTAGGTTCGTGCCTCCTATGTTGGTATATGTAAGGGTCAAGCCATTCTTGCATAGTGGTATGTTCGTGCCTCATATGTTGGTAGATGTAAGGGCTGAGCCATTCTCGCATGGTGGTAGGTTTGTGCCTCCCATGTTGGTAGATGTAAGGGCTGGGTCTCGCATGGTGGTAGGTTTTTGCCTCCCATAATGGTAGACGAGGTTTCGTATGGTGGTAGGTTCGTGCCACAAGCCTTGCCTTGTATTTCTCAATACTTCCATCAGTTGCATGCTTTATCTTGTAGATCCACTTGGAAGATACCACACTTTTTCCTTCTGGTTTGGGAACTATATCCTAAACATCATTTTTCATTATTGATTTGTATTCTTCCATCATTGCTTCTACCCATTCTTTCTTCTATATAGCTTCTTCATAACTGGTAGGTTATTGATCTACAAGATCACACATCAAAGCCACATAACTGGAAAATGGTTTTGGATTTTTGCTTACTCTTGTGGAGTCTTCTGGAGCTCCATACTTCTCTGCTTCTTGTATAATTTCTCTTTCCCAAGCAGGCTTTCTCTTTCGTGACATATTCATAGTGGGAGGTTCTTGAGGTTCTAGCATATCATGGTCTTCTGGTGTTTCATCTTCGGGGGAGGGTGCATCTTCTACATTTATGGGAGGTACATCTTCTTCATATACTTCTTCATGCTGGCACTTTCTGGATCTCTTGAGAGCTGCTTCTTCGTCAAATGTTACATCTCTACTAATCTCCATGTGATGGAATCCTGGAATGTATATTCTGAAGGCTTTGGAGACTTCACAGTATCCAACAAATATTCCCTTCTTTCCGGAAGGGTCCAACTTGGTTCTCTTTTCTTTTGGTATGTGATCATATACTGGGCAACCAAATATCTTGAGGTGCCTTACTTCAGGCTTCTTTCCTATGAACATTTCTTCTGGAGTCTTGAATCCAAGGGCACTATGGGATAATCTATTTTGTTCATAAACTGCCGTCCTTGCTGCTTCAGCCCATAGATGCATTGGAAGATCTTGATCATGTATCATTGTCTTCACTGCTTCCATAATGGTCCTATTCTTTCTTTTCGCAACATCATTCTGTTGAGGATTGTAGTGAGTAGTTAGTTCCCTCTTGATTCCAGCTTCTTTAAAGAAGGCTTCAAAATCTTTTGAAGTATATTCTCCACCATTGTCTGTTCTGAGTGTCTTGATTCTTCTTTCTGAATGATTCTCTATCAAGGCTTTGAATTCCTTGAATTTTCCAAATACTTCATCCTTTGTTTTCAAGAAATATATCCATGTCTTTCTTGAATAGTCATCAATAAATGTAACATAATATTCATGATCACTCAAAGATGTGGAGGGCATTGGACCACATACATCTGAATGGATTAATTTCAACGTACCTTTAGTCTTTGTCTCATTCTTCGGAAACGGATTCTTGATATTCTTTCCTTTTGCACATCCTTTGCAAATGCCTTCATGATCGATCTTCAAATCTGGTAATCCCGTCACTACTTTGCTCACATGGGGTAGTGCTTTGTAGTTGATGTGAGCAAGCCTCCTATGCCATAATTCACTTGGGTTAGTGGTCTCATGAACAAGGGTTGTTTCTGAATGTCCCTTGAGTTTATATAAGCCTCCTTCTTCTTCACCAATGACAACTGCACATTCAATTGATTTTCCTTTGGGCGACATAAGTACTTGTCCATCTATGAATGCAACCCTATATCCTTTCTTATCTAATGCTGAGATATAAAGTAGGTTCTTCTTCAAACCTGGTACATATAAGACTTCCTTCATCTTCATGGGGGTTCCAGAATCAAGCTTGTAGCTTGCTTCACCAATTCCTTTGATAAGACATTGATAGTCATCTCCTAATGATACCTTCTGAGGAGAGTTCTTCTCTTCAAGTTTTGATTTCCAAAATTCCAACTTTGACAGAAACTCTAATTTCTTGCCGGAGAGAGAAGAGAGAGTTTCACCTTGTGAAAGCTGTCCAATTCAGGCTATCTTTGAAACCATGTTAAGATTCAATATGCTAAGATAGATAACATCAATATTCAAATCAATTTCACAACAATAGCATATACAAGATCATTGAAAGAAACACAATCACAAGATAGACACAGATTTATCCTGGGAAACCCTCTAGGGGAAGAAAACCTAGCAAAAACTTCCTCAATATAGATGATCAAAAGTACAAAGACAAAACCCCAAACAAGTGCTCATTCTCCTTGCAGATATCTCTCTCTCTCTCTCTCCTATGCGATTTACACAAGTGAGTGTGTGTGTCCAAATGAGGAGCACATCACTCCTATTTATACTTTATCTCCCACTTGACTTTTTCACTAACTAGGTCAGCCCCAACAAACTTAATTGGGCCGACTTACCTAGGAAGAGTCAAAACAATATAATATTACTTTCTGGAGGGTTCTATCGACCCGACTTACAAAGGAGGTTTTACCCCATGACTTTATGATGACCAAATACAATAATAACATCTCGACGGAGGAATAAAACATCTCCGAATAAATAATAATAAAATACAATAGAATATTCTTCGAAGTTACAATATTTCAACACATTCTTCATGATCGACTGGTATTCCTCGATCATGGCATCCTTCCATTCTTTCTTCTTAGCAACTTCCTCATAGTTGGAAGGTTTTTTGTCAATGATGTCGCACAACAGGGCTACATAGCTGGAGTATGGCCTAGGTGTCTTACTTTCTTTGTGCATCCCCTCTGGAGTGCCATACCTCTCTGCATCTTGTATTGCCTCTCAAACCCATGCTAGTTTCCTCTTGTGGGAGTTCTTCTCACGAGGTGGGTCTACAGGTTCTTGTGGTTCTTCCATCTCTCGGTATTCATTGTCTTCTGGAATTGCTTCTTCCATTACTGTATCTCTGATCCTGGGAACTTCAGGTTCTTTTGTGTCTTCAATAAGTAACTTCTGGATTTGTTGTAGGCTGAGTCTTCGTCAAATGTCACGTCTTTGCTAATGTCGATCTTCTTGAATCCTGGGAAATATATTCGGTAGGCCTTCGCGCTTTCACTGTATCCTACGAATATACTCTTCTTTCCTGAAGGATCTAGCTTCGTCCTCTTCTCCTTCGAAATGTGTATGTACACTGGGCAGCCAAATATCCTGAGATGGCTGACTTCTTGTTTCTCATCGGAGAATGCTTCTTCTGGGCTCTTGTTTCTAGTACTCTATGAGGAGTATGATTCTGTACATACACCGCTGTCCTTGCAGTTTCTGCCCATAGGTGCATCGAAAGATCCTGGTCTTGAAGCATTGCTCTTGCTGCTTCCATTATTGTTCTATTCTTTCTTTCTGCAACGCCATTCTGTTGTGGATTATATGGAGTGGTTAACTCCCTCTTAATCCCAGATTTTCTACATAGGTTCTTGAAATCTTTCGAGGTGAACTCTTCGCCATTATTTGATCGAAAGGTCTTTATCCTTTTCTCAGTGTGATTCTCGATCAGGCTTTGAATTCCTTGAACTTGCTGAATACTTCATCCTTACTTTTAAAAAAATATATCCAAGTCTTATGGGAAAAGTCATCAATAAATGAAACATAATATACATACCCACTCAATGAGCTGGATGACATAGGACTGCATACATCGGAGTCGATGATTTCCAATATTCATTTCTCTTTGCTTTCACTACTTGGAAATGCCTTCTTCACGTTCTTTCCCTTCGCACATCCTTTGCAAACGCCTTCATGTTTTGACTGGATTTCTGGAAGTCCTTCAACTGCTTTGCTTGCAATGGGTAGTGCTCTATAGTGCACATGTGCAAGCCTTCTATGCCATAATTCACTTGTCTCCATGGAGTCATGGACCAAGGCTTGTTCAGGTTGGCCCTTTAATTTGTATAAACCTCCCTCTTGCTCTCCAATCACAATTGCATCATCTACTGTCTTCCCCTTTGGCCACATTAGGACTTGGCCATCAACAAATGCAACCCTCATACCTTTAGCATCTAGTGCTGATATGGAGAGAAGGTTCTTCTTTAGTCCTGGAACATATAGGACATCCTTCATCTTCAGAGACTTGCCAAAGTCTAGCTTGTATGAAGCTTCTCCACTTCCTTTTATGGGGTATTGGTAATCAACCCCACGTTTCACCTTGTGAGGTGACTCATGCTCAGATAGATTTATGAAGGATTCTTTATATCCTGTCATATGCTTGGAAGCCCCACTATCTACAAGCCAATCATTACTTCTGTGTGTGACAGTGCTCGTGAGTGCTGATATCAAGACATACTCTTCATCACTTGAAGATTCATCACTTTCTTCTCTGGCTCTCTTCCTTGGAGGTTCATCATCTTCTGCGGTGTGGGCATGGTGCCTTTTCTTGTTGTTCTTCTTGTTGTGGGAGCCATTTCTATTTCTGGGACAATTTCTGGAGTAGTGTCCCTTCTCATCACAAGTATAACATCTAACGTTAGATAGATCTCTCCTGGATCTTCTAAAGTTCTCCCTCGGACTTTGGTGGTGGTGTTTCTCCCTCTTGCTGTGATGATGGTGCTCCCTCTTGTTATTATTCCTTTTGGTATGTGTTGTGAGAGCTTGGTCATCATTTGCTTCCATCTTTTCTTCTCGAGCCACAAGTCAAGCTTCTTCTTGTGAGCATTCTTCCCATAGCCTGCTGAATGTGATTAGCTTCTTCCTGGCACATATCCCTTGAATGAATGAGTCCCATGATTTAGGGAGACCATTCAAGGTGGTCATCACAATCTCTCCTTCTTCTACCTTTTCTCCAACAACTTCAAGTTGCTCCTTGATCTGAGAGACCCTTGTAAAGTAGGACTGCATGGTCTCTGCATTTTGAATCTTCACATTCTTCAACTGGTTCCTCAAGGTCATCTTCCGATTTATGTTCTTTCCTTCAAATAGCTTTGTCAAAGCATCAAACATCTCCTTAGGTGTCTTCAAAGATGACACATGTGGGATGAGATGATCCTTGATGAAATCTACAATGATTCTCTTGGCCTTAACCAAGTTCCTCTTATGTAAGGCTTTAGCCTCATCTCCCTCGGGTGCTTGAACCTCTTCATTTACATACTTGTCCAATTCATTCTCTTCAAGGACAAGAGCAATCCTACACTTCCATGCTCGGAAGTTATCAGCTCCTTCAAGCTTATCCTCAAGCTTGGTGTGGTGAGACATCTTTAATGAGAACTTCAAATGGAAATAACAAAGCTTTTAGGTCTTACCACTTTTAGATGCCTAAACTGGTTCTGGAGCTGGCTGGCCTAGGGTTTGTCAGAGAAACCCTAATTTTCTGAACTTGGAATTTGGAACTTCTGATTGGACAGATAGATGCGCCTCCTCAAGGCGAGTTGCCCAATGTACTCACTTCTCCAAATCTGAGAACATAAACCCCAAAAAATTTCCTTCGGCAGTAGTGACGGGCCAAAAAATGAAAATTTTCGGAATCAAGTTCTTCGACAGAAAGATGCGCCCTCCTAGGGCTAGTTAGCCTAGCCTCCTTTTCTTGATGATCCGTGGAGAGAAGACTCCAAACTTAGAAGCCCTAGCTTCCCGCAGCTGCACAATGTCTTCTTTTCAGGTTAGCTTTGATACCATGTTATTTTTTCTACTTTTAATCAATATTATCTAGGATCTTAAGCTGAAAGAATAACATGCACGACATAGCACAATAGACACAAATATTTTCCTTAGGGAAACCATAAAGGAGAAAGCCCCGCAACTTCCTCAGAGATAGAATCGTCACCAATACAATATCACAAAAGTAAAACCCCAAAACAAAGATGGTCTTCTGTAGCTCCTCTCTCTTTCTCCTATGCGAACTTGTCCTCTCTCTCTCACTTATGCGAACTTGAGTGAGTGAGTGTGTGATCAAATGAGAGAGCCTTGCTCTCTATTTATACTTTACTTTCACTTGACCTTTTTCACTTGCTAGGTCGACCCCAACTAAACTAGTTGGGCCGATTTCTCTAGGGGACTCAATAACCCTAATACAACTAACTCTAGGGGGATCTAATGCCCCAACTTACAATGGAGGATTTACCTCAATGACTTTACATGACCAAATGTAATAATGACATCTCTGATCGGAGGAATAAACATCTCCGTCGGAGGTACAAATAAAATACAATAATAATAACAATATAAAATACAAGTGAATATCTTTCGAAGTACCAAGAGGGCACATCTTTCTGTGGAGACCAACTTCAAGTTGGTGAAGTTTCAGTTTTGACCTAAATTCTGCAAAAACTACAGAAATTGCAGAAATTAGGGTTTCCAGTTTTGAGCTATTCTGGCCTCAGATCTGGAAGAAAATGAGGTATTGTTAGTTTTTCTACTTTTAATCAATATTATCTAGGATCTTAACTGAAAGAATAACATTCACATCATAACACAATAGACACAAAGATTTTCCTCGGGGAAACCATAAAGGAGAAAACCCTGCAACTTCCTCAGAGATAGAATCGTCACCAATACAATATCACAAAAGTAAAACCCCAAAACAAAGATGGTCTTCTGCAGCTCCTCTCTCTTTCTCCTATGCGAACTTGTCCTCTCTCTCTCACTTATGCGAACTTGTGCGAGTGAGTGTGTGATCAAATGAGAGAGCCTTGCTCTCTATTTATACTTTACTTTCACTTGACCTTTTTCAAATGCTAGGTCGGCCCCAACTGAACTGGATGGGCCGACTTCTCTAGGGGACTCAATAACCCTAATAAACTGACTCTAGGGGGATCTAATGCCCCGACTTACAATGGAGGATTTATCTCAATGACTTTACATGACCAAATGTAATAATGACATCTCTAACCGGAGGAATAAACATCTCCGTCAGAGGTACAAATAAAATAAAATAATAATAACAATATAAAATACAAGTGAATATCTTCTGAAGTTACAATTACATCAACACTCCCTCTTAACTAGGAAGGTATTCTCTTGCCACAGTCATCAACACATCTCAACACAATAAGGCAAATCTGGACCTGACCTTGGGAGAATATTTCTGTGGATTTTGTTGGACGGATTTCTGAAACAAGAAGGCACCATAACTACATTTTAATGGTGGGGACAGATTCAACAAGATGGTAGTGCTCTTTGCAACACTTTGGTGACCAGGCAAGAAGCAGCAATGCTGTTCTTTACATGTGTGGGGGCATTTTGGATTTCCCACATCAATTGTTTTTGACAGGGACAACAGGCTTGTCAGCCACTTTTGGACCACATTGTGGGGCATTCATAAACACCAAGCTGAAAAGGAGCCCTGCTTTCCATCCCCAAATGGAGGAGAAGAGTAAAGTGGTCTCACAGGCATCCAAGGATTCGGGATGATAATATCCATATACCTAACATTCTTATAACTGGGTTGCTCATGAGTTTAAAATTAATCCCTGAATGGCATAATTAGCTTCACTGTAATTCTCATCTGCCAAAGTGCAGGGGTTCCTAATACTAGGGGCTAGTTGTATTTTTTTGTTTGAAATTGTTACTGCAATGTGTTTTTTTCCATGTGAAGTTTAATGGAACTAACATCTGAATGTGTGTTTAAAATTTGACTCTTATTCTTGTCACTCCTTTGCCCTTCATAAGTACAACCATTGGTTTCGGATTAGAGGCTAGTGTTATTCAATCTTGGATCTTTTTCTTTTTTCTATTCCTAAGAAAACCTTATCTGTAGCTGTTAGTTTTCAAGTGAACTTTAAATCTATAGAAGCTCGAGTATTTTTAACTAACCATAATTTTTCAGGTCAGGACACTGATCCAGAGAGATTTTAGTAAGGCTCTGGATGGAAATGATATCCTTATTTCACCAGCTGCACCTACGGCTGCTTATAAGATAGGTGTGGTTGCTTGACTTACATTTTTGCCTAAAATTTTTGCAGGTTACTCAACATTATTGCATTGGCAATCCTATAATAGTTTCTGGCTGATTTTTCAACTTTTCTATTGCAGGTGAGAAAGTAAATGATCCATTGTCTATGTATGCAGGAGATATTATGACAGTAAGCCATTCATTACTTTATTTCCCTAGTTTTGTGAATTTATTTCGAGAACAGTGATTTAACGATAATGTATCCATATGTTTCGAGTATTAGAGAATAAACCCAAGAGTTGTTCTTTTGAATCCTGTTTGTATCAAGATGTGAAGTACCCTTGAGGTATCTGACACTGGTATGATAAATGATGCTTGGAAATCAAGTCATACATGTTTAAACCCTCATGTGTCATGCCAAGAGAAGACTGTATTCGTAAGAAAATGGATTATCTTGTTAAATACTGCTGATCAACTTCTGGAACTTGGTCTGAGAAGTATAAATTTGGTCTAAAGAGTATAAAAAATCAATAATCTTATCTCACTTGCAGCCTAAGTCACCTGACATAAAAACACATGACACGAAAATATGAGTATCCAACATGGGACATGACAACCCCAGAAACATGACACAGGGACACGGTTTTATGTCAGGTTTTAGAGAGACAAAACATTTACAAAACACTTGGAATCCCTTAAAATCTGGATTTTACCCTTTACCTGCACAATGAGAGAATGTGACATCTCTTTCCCTTACAGCCTAAGTCACCTGACATAAGGACACATGACACGAAAATATGAGTGTCCAACATGGGACACAACAACCCCAGAAACATGACACAGGGACACGGTTTTATGTCAGGTTTTAGAGAGACAAAACATTTACAAAACACTTGGAATCCCTTAAAATCTGGATTTTACCCTTTACCTGCACAATGAGAGAATGTGACGTCTCTTTCCCTACAGCTAAAGCCTAAAAGTGAGAAAACACAATGAAAAATGCTTTTTATAGTGGCACGTGCCCTACTGTACCTGTGTCCGACATGTGAAATATGGACAAGGTGCCCCTAAGGGAGATGTCATGTTTCACAGCTTACAGCTCATTTTCAGTTTCATGAAAGATCAAGTTTACTTATGGCCATTGAATTCTAGAGGCATCTTCTCTTAAAAAATTCTAGTTGCCAAAATGGAATAATCAATAATCAGATATTCTTTTCCCAACTAAATCTAGATGAACAGGATTTTGACAGTGTACAGTGACAATTGGTTACAATAGCTTTCCACCTCATGGATTATTGGGGACTTGTTTTCTTCTCTTCCTGCTTGGTGTGTTGAATTGTTTCAGTAATCCTAGCACGAATGCTGTCTCTAACTATTTCCTTTGCTTAATCCATGACAAATGTCAAGATTGGATGAAAACTAGATAAAATTCTGCAAAATAACTTCTGTTAACATGTTCAAAACAGGAATGCAAATTGATCTACTCAAACCATAAAAAACATTCATGCAGAAGTTTAACTGCCAAGTAGTTACAATGGGATAATAAATACACCACACTGTAATGCCAATTGGACAGTAAATGTCAACTTAAGAGAAAAATTACAGTGGGACAAGTTTGTCTTCTAGCAATAGGTTCTTTTGTTGTCTATCGCAGGCTCAGTCTGGATGTTGTTGCTTCATATTAGTGTCTTTAACACTATTTTTCTGTAACCACAATTTCTTTTCCAACTCGCATAAAACATGCTATCAAGAACATAAAAATCAAGATTCAGATCTGCATCCTCAAGTAAAGACCTTGCAGCTACCTGTTCTTGCAGAAGATGCAGGGTGTTGTAATTGCAAGTGTACTTCTACTGGCAGTTCGCTGGTATTAGTAGGCATCAATGCATAGGAAAACAGTAAATATATTTCTTGAGTCTCTAGACAAGCGTTGCTTTTTGGTTGATAATTATGCTCAAACTAGCGTGACCAGATGTTTAATATACTCTCTCATTTCAAGAGAGAGAATAGTGTTTGTAGTGTGAGATCTTCATCTGACAGTTGGATCTTTTTAACTGTTTTCTTGGGAATGTGAGGTTGCAAATTTTTTCCACAATGAGCTGCCTCGGCTAATTTATATATATTTTTGTTTTTCTTCCCAGACAAGAAGATTCTTTGTAATGATAGATATCATAGATATAATTATATCTTTTGACCCTGTTATACATATGCCTGCCATTTTGAACCAGGTAAATGTAAATTTGGCTGGTTTACCAGCATTAGTTGTGCCATGTGGTTTTGTCAAAGATGGAGAAACGGATCTTCCAGTGGGCCTTCAGATGATTGGTGCAGCCTTCGAAGAGGTACTAAATATAGCATTTATGAAGGTGATAAAATGTGTAAATTGATGTATTCTTTTTTGATTCCCAGTTCATATTCTGAAAAGCATTATGTTCTGGCAGGGGCGGTTGCTGCAGGTTGGTCATATATTTGAACAGACACTTCAGAACCTCAGTTTTGAGGCACCTTTACCAAAAAAATGAGTTCTGGTGATGGATTTTGTCTTCTTCCATGCACAGCATCAATCCTAGCTGAGAAGTGGTCAGACATAAAAACAGGGGAGCTGTTAATTGTTTTGGAAAATATCTGAACTTGTTTATTTATATGTGAAATTTGAGGCCGTCAGTGGTTTTGTCATTAAAAGTTACTTGTATGGGCTCACAAAATTCAAGGGTAAGAGAGCTCATTCCATTTTTTAATAAACGTAGATTTTCTTGTGAGAATGAAATTGTATTACAAGATTAAAACAACCAAGGCGTTCAAGTCTTTATATCTACCTTTTACCTTAAAGTAGACTCTTTACTACTGCTTCAGCAGTTGATTCCTCGACCACTTCCTCTTCATCTTACCTGGATTAGTTTCCCTTGGGAATTCAAGGGAGATTTATGAGCAGTAATTTTGTTCTTATCCAAGTTGTTGCCTTTATCACTCTCCATGTGTGCCTCCTTATTAGTTTCTTTCTTGTGGACTCCTTCAAATGTATCTAATCGATGTCATTACAATTTAAATTACCTTGTATTCTTCTTGACATCTACGTCTAGTCAGGTCATTGAAATATCTGAATTCTTGCTTCTTAATGGCTGAACATTGGCACAAGCTTGAGTATTTTTTTTAAGAATAATAGGATTGTTAAGTTTGTGTTCTTGTAATGAGCTTCTCAAATTCTTTAGTTGACCAAGTCTAAAGTTTAGCACTGAGATGTTTTCTCAATATCCTTTTGTTCATGTCCATTTTTGCAGTACTTGATATCCAAGCCAACTATCCTTTGGATCTTGTGACTAGGTTCACTAGCATTAGCTTCACTCTGTTGTATTTGTACCAAGCGGTGCCATTGGAAAAGTAGCTCAATTTGTTGTACTCGCACTAAATGGTGCCAAGATAAGATGTTCCTTTAATATTGTGTTCCACGGATGCATCCCAAGGGGTTTGGAACATGTCTCCTATGTCCCAAGGGCAGTGGGGTGTGCTGGAAACTTCCATTTCTCTCCCTGAGTTGCAGGGAATGACTGGAAGATGTCCTTTGGTAATCCCCTATCCAATAAGGGATACTATGTTGTCCTTCGACACCTGCAGGCAGCGTCTACATACGACAAACTCATTAAGAGTAGTAATTTCTTTTCAAACAGGATGTGCCTCAAAGTTCAACACACAAATTAGATTTCAAGCATTTTTCATATTGGCTCCTCTTAAATAGGAATCATCATTTATTAAAACATAGTGACTCGATAAATGGACAAATTCATTTTTCTGGTGAGTTAAAGTGTTTATCTACTATTTTTTTCAAAATTTCAACAATTTGGGTCATCTTAAATGGACCAAAATCCCCAAGGGAAAAGTTACATGATCAAAGTTCTCATCAATCACATGGAACTATAATGTCTAGCAAAATTCCTACTGGATTTGAGAAAGACGTTGAGTTTGCTCAATTATAAACTTTCTCCATTTTAAAACTAACAAGGGTGAAAGCTGCGATGCAGCTAAGTCCCTGCCAAATGGTAGCACGAGGGATTTTTGCATTTTAGGTAATGTTGATGAACTGGACATGGTAGAGGAAGCTGTAGCTGTGCATGTTGATGAAGTGCGCAATGTTGTGGGAGAGCACCCACAACCCGCAACTCCTTGCCAAGCAATGTAACCATCCCAAAAAGCAAATATGGTAAAAGCCCCTTTGACTTATGTGAGTGACATTTTAGACTAGAGAAGAAAATGAAAACGAGAACACATTAGAAAGCACATAGCAAAGATGAAGAGATGGCATAATTTAAACAGAGAAAAATATGAAGAAATACCGAAAGAGTTTTTCGGCCCAATTTCAAAGAGATTCATGTCGGATCTAGTTACAATTCCCACGTTTGACCTCACATACGATCAGGATTATGTTAAATATTTTCACAAGCCAAAAGATGTGCATCCCGATCTGATAATGTGAAAGAAAATGGAGGAATGGCTCTCTCATTACCATTTGGAGCCTCTCTTCAACGCAAAGGAAGACAACATCCTGCTAGTGTTAAGTTCTGTACTGAAGGAACGCAAGGTGGGTCTCCTGCACGACTTCACAAAGATGATAACAAAAAAACCGTGGTTGTTGAATAACGAAGAATCCATCTGGTTCGCTACTTGGATCATCTAGTCTTACCCAAATGCTTATGCTTCTTGGATCACTACCGCACTCTCTCTCGTTACAGATCTCAAAGATGTGTATTTACAAGTCCCTTCAGGCAAGGATATTCCATGATTATTCAGTCCTCAAAGCAATATCAAAAGCATGCGAATTTGAGTTTGAGAACTAGGAATTCCAAAAGGATTTCATAAACATTATGCACACACACGCCTCGAGCTAGAAAACCACTTATGTTTCTCCTGTGATGGTAGGAAAGTTGCAGAGAGGAATCATATACACATTGGTCCCATACATGTGGCCTGTTAGAGAGAATTTCATCCCGAATCACTACTACCCAAAGCTACTGGTGACCTTAAATCTCCTATCTGAGAGCAAGGAATTATGCCTACATACGATCATCATTGTCATCATCATCGTCATAGGGATAGTGAGGGCCATGGTGAAAAATGAAAATTCTTGATGATGAAGCTTGATGACACCTAGTGGGGCACTAAAGGAGAAGCGGTAGGGACTAGAAAACAAGCCCCTGAAAAGGCGTAGCCCGCCCTGAGCACATGTGCAAAATTCGTGGGCCACTAGAGCAGAAGTAGTGACACATTATTGAAGAGGCCTCCGAGGATGCCCAGGAAAAAGGCAGTCTGCCCGAGTACACGTGCAAAATTTGTAGGCCATTAGAGAAAAAGGAGCAACACACTATTGAAGAGGCCTCCAAGGACGTTGCATGGGTTTCTTCTGAAGAAGGCCCGAATACATGTGCGAAATTCATGGGTCGATGACCTCACATACCCCTCTGTTGTGAGGATCTCCCCTTGCTCATGTTTGTGCAACACATTTCGTATCCTTGTTGCATATGTCTTGGAAGCAAAAGAAAGACAAGTGAACACAAAGTTTGATAGAACCTGAAGCAAAATTTAAAATACAAAGTAATCATCGTGTAAGGAAATATTCAATGTAAACATAGCATATTCTTGTAGAATTGGGAAGATTGCCATGCAAAAAATTAACCTGTAGCTCCATTATTGGACAGGTCCAGTGTCGTCATGGAACTTTGGGTTTTCAGAAAAAGAGGAAGGGCCCTCTCTATTTGACAATGAGATAGTTTCAACATATCTAAATCAAATGGGGGAGTCTAGTTGGAGGTGATTTTGTAGGTTAATTTGTTATTGGACAGGTCAATATATTTCAGATTGTTTAGACTGCGGAAATGTGGCTATGAGAATTTTCCTTTCAAAGTGTTATTAGTAACACTGATATTGGCGAGTTTAGACAACAATCGTTAGTGACAATGGGATAGGGCATGTCAATTTGTTGTAGTTTAGGTTTAGTGCAGTAAGTGAGTGGAGGAGGCCCAATGACTTTGGAATCGTTCCCAACAAGTTGTTTATGTGCAGTTCTAGCCACACCACAGATGATATTTTTCCTATAGAAGATGGTATGGAGCCGTACAAACTATTGTTTGGCATTTGGAAAAAGGTCGGGCTCTTCCATTGGCCCTACAAAATTTGAGAAACATTGGCAAGCAATAATCTTCATGTTCACAATTTACAAGCTGAGATTTTGGTGATATTTCAAGACCATCAACTCTATTGGCCAAATGTCTTCAAGAACTTTTACATTACAAATGTACAAATGTTCTCATTTCCTTTTGGTCCATTGGATCCCAAAATAATTGTTATACCATCTATGTAAGTAACATTTTTACGAGCACATGCTTGAGAAAGATTACAATGTTTGATATTTCAAATTCAAATCATAGAGGCCACTCTCAAATTTCCGATCAAGTTTGCATATATGGTGTGATAAATTGTGTTTGATAATTGTGAAGCCATACCTACACGAAGCCACTTTTGGCAATTACTTCGAAACTTAGTGAACGGATGTGGGAGAAGATGGATGACGGCTTATGTCATTACTTTTTATATACTAGCACCGCCACTTAATTTGTGGCTAGTGAACACCCATAGGAACAGGTTATCTATCAGGAATTGCTTGTTATTCATGCATCAACTACCACTTATATAATTGTTTATTTCGAATTTGGAACGACCATAAAGTCAATATGGATAGTACACTTGTCTCATTCTCCTGCAATCTAGAAAAAATATACTTGCTAGTCCACCGCAAATTCTAAAATATAAACACCTATTACAATTTTCATTATGCCTTTCAAAAACATTATTGGGAAAAGATGGATGATGGCTCATGTCATCACTTTTTATATACAGTTTTCATTATGCCTTTCAAAGATTTTTATTGACTATAGTTGTGTAAATGAATATCAAACCCTTTCATGATGGAGAAAATGAATACATTTTTTATTTCCATGTCAATGATAAAATATGTAATAAAATATTAGGTTTTTCCAATACTAAGTGGGAACAATTTTTATGAAAATTAAATATAAAGTTTAGAGTGAGAACATTATCGGTTTTTACAAAAATTAAATATAGTTTTATTGAAAACATTATCATATTGAATCGATTAATGGAAAAAAAGTCGAAGCAATGGTCTATAGTATTTTGCCCAGAGGAAGCTACTAATAAATGAACCCCACCTATTTTATTATTTATTTTAATAAAACTGTCTTAATTATTTAAAAATATATATTTAAACATGGAATAATATTAAATATTTTATAACTCCACATCCCTTTGTTTTTACTAGTACTATCTTGCCTATTTTGAAAAGATAGAAAGTTAATAAGTTTAATTGAAATAACAAAGCTATTCTATTTGGCAATTATTAGACTATTTACATTATTCTTATCCAACTCGTGACTTTAATGAGATAAGACCACCAACAACAATGGTGACAAAACTGCCCATGACTGTGAATTTCTGGGTAGCGTTCCACTTTTCCTTTTTTTGGGTGACGAAACTGGCCATGAGAATTTATTCTTTCGATTTTCTGGCAAATGCCTTTGTTTATTTGAGGGGCAATTGTCTCTGTTGGGCTATCTATCTGTTTGGGGCACAATATGGTTGGAAAATGTAAGTGCGTAGTCTAATTCCCAACCAACCTTTTTTAGTTGATTTTGCCCCAAATTTAATAATTGAGCATGGTTATATCCTCAAATTCGCAAATCATTTCAAAACTAGGCACGGTTCATAGCTTTTGAATCTATAGAAATTGCCAAAATTTGTTCATAAATTATGGTGAAGACAATCAAATATGGGGATATTTGTTTTTTCCAAAGACGATGCCAATGAAGAGACAACTATCGACGATATGGGAACGACTTACTCGTGTGTGGGAGTGTGGAAGTAGCCTAAGTATGGATCGATGGTGACGGTGGAAGTAAACTAAACAAGGGTTGAACTCGAAAGTTGGAGCAACCTAAGCAAGGGTGAAGAGTTACTCCAATTTGAAATTGTTAGCTTGATAGGAATGGTTTAAGGTACTATTCTCACATTTATAGTAGCCGGGGCTACCATATCTTCAGATCAAATTCCGGTATTTTTCTCAGCCAATCGTTTACATTGAGATGCTTGAGATCGACAGTTGATGAGCATTCATTCCAGGATCACTCATACTTTCATACAACCCCAGAGCAGATAATACAACCTTATGCCATGACTGAGCCTCATGACCTCAGATTTGATGATCGATGTAGCCAATTTTGCCATACAGAGCAGTATAATAGTGCCTAGATGTGTACAACAACAATGTTCCAGTGATAGTGGATGGTTCAGATGGTATGCACAGGTATATGGATGTGCATTGCTGATGATTTGCTTTGCTCTTTTGCTCATTTTAGTAGCTTGACTTGGTATCTAGTGGTCATGATCTGGCGGTGTATATATATATGTTATATGGACATGATTGTTTCAATGATTATCTAAATGGTCTAATTTATTCAGAATATGAAGTTCTTGTTTATACTCATTGGTTTCACCCTCGTTAGTAGAATGGACGTGATAATTCCCACCATTTATGGTTTTCTAGTTTTGGCACCACCTTTCACTTTCCTCATTCATTCGTTCTCTTCTATCCTTGTTTTTGCCTTGACTTACTCCTTAGCATGTGATATGGAGGACCTCCCCACTTTTTGCCTCTTTGTTGGATAACATCCCTATTAGTTTGTGTCTCGGCTCTGAGTTGGCAACAAAACTTACCGAAGCCTTGATCCTTCTGGGCCAGGAGAACCCGTTGGTGTTGGTTCCTGAGCTTAGGTGAGTTAGATTTGATACCTTGATCTCTCTAGTCGATTGCCCCAATGTTTGGTCCTGATTGTGGATAATCCCCTAGTTGCATGAGTTGTGTTGGCCAAACCTGAAGCAAGTTGTACTACCATCATTACATGCATGAATGAACTATTATTATATCTCTTGTGCAAGCCCATGGAAATAAATTAAAACTGTGCTTCTCAACACAATGAAAGAGGGCTATGAAATTCAATGAAATGAACTACCCTGAATAAAAAATGCAATTAGTTGTGCTTATAAGCATACAAGGAATCCAAAGGGTCATAAGGCCTAAGAAAGTAGTGGTTAAATATATGCTAAATCTAAAGATTGCTGGCCATGATATTATGTAATGATTAAATTCCTCATGGAGCCTACAGGTTGGGATGTGAGATGGAGTAAGGGACATCTAATTCTAAGTGTCCCCTAGAACCTCAAGTTACGGTTAGTTGTGCACCTAGTTACGACAGTTCTAGTAAAGATCCTCACAGAGCTATTTTAGCTTGGATGTGAGCTGTAACAGTTCTAGTAAAGATCCTCACAGAGCTATTTTAGCTTGGATGTGAGCTGTAAACATTTGCAAAGGTTGAATAAGCACCTCTCAAAACAACTCATTCCATCTATGAAACAATGCAATTCCCTGTGTGTTTTATCCAACATATGCTTGTGTGTATTTCCTTTTCACTTATCCAAAGTATCACAGTGTAGAGTCAGTAAAGTCATCCCCTTATCCTTGCCTTGCATTTTTCACTTTCACTCATTATTAGCAAAATGATCATGGCCATGAAATGAGTATATTCTTGAGGTTCTGTTTTGAGTAATTGATTATTTTAATTTATATTTGATGTTATTATTGCTTAAACTGCCAGTGATATGCTACTCTATACTGTAAGTCTTGCTATTAGAATGATTAAAAGAGCATACTTTATCCATTTGCACTTGCAGCATCAGGCAATTTAAGCCTGGGTCATATTTTGATCAGTCTTGACCCGGTCAAACCTAGTTTGACCAAGTCAACCATAGGATTTGAGATGAGTTGGATCAATGATGTTCAAGGTTGATGATTTATGGTCCTTTGATACCCATTAGATGGTTCCATGCAACAGACCCATGTTTCACAGGATGGTTTGATGATTTTTTTGTTAGGATATTCCTATACCCCATCCTAGTCCTACCAACATTTCAGTTATTTTCATTATCAGTCTTGCATGCATGCATGCAATTGCATGCATCCCGGTCATCAGTCCCAGCACCTAGCCCTCAGTGAGCTATCCCCGGGAGCTTCTCTCAGATCAGTTTTAGCCCTCCTAGACAGGGAGGCACCCACTTCTCACCCACTACTTGAGAAGGGCGCCTTTTCTCACCTACCACTCCTGTTGTACTTCAGTTAGTTGAGTTATCATCAGTTCTTTCCTTGATTTAAGGCTAGACTGACTCTCAACTGACTGTATCACTCCGATGGACCTTTGATGAGACTTGACTGCCCATTCTGACTCCAGATAACTCCTCATGTGCCCTCCACTGAGCCTCCTTCATTTAGTTACTGCCTCCATGTGCCAGTTACACCTACCACACTCAGTTAGACTCAGTTCGACTGTTGGTTGACAGTTACTTGTGCATTGATGACTCCACCGATGATGAGATAGACTTCTAGTTGTGCTTTGATGACACTCCACTGATTTTGGATCTATCCATGCAGGCTAATTCGAATCACACCTAGTGTATTCGAATCCTGAACATTGTATAATTATTGTTTTACTATTTTGATTAATGTAACATGTGTAATTATTTTGCCTCTATCTGAGCTCCTTTGGATCTATGTTCTATTGCTCTATTCTTCTTCCATTATTCTAAATTCTTTCATTGTGAGGTTTACATCATCTCTTGGATCTACTATGAGCATTTTCACATGGTATCAGAGCCATTTGAGAGTATGTTCTACCTCCATTCTTGAGAGTTTTTTGCAGGTATTTTGAAGTTCCAGCAGTTGCAGCAGCAGTATCAGTAGTTTCACTTTTGCACTCGTTCCAGCAGTCAAGATGAGCAATTCAAATGCTCCTTCCTCTCCTATGATCCTCACTCTCTTCAATTACTTTGAATGGAAGGGTGAGATGAAATTACACTTGTGTAATAGACAGCTAAATAGAATGGTATTTGAAAGAGATCCCATACCACATATAGTTGTAGAGAGAACCAAGCATCTAAATAAAATGGATGAAGCCTTTGGATTCATATGCCTTCATATATCTAGAGATCTATTGTTTCATGTTGAAGGATTGAAGTCTCCAAATGAGTTATTGACAAAATTGGAGAGTCTTTTTGGCAAACAAGATGGGCTAAGAGGCCATATTCTCGGAAATGAATTGGTTGCCTTACAACCTAGCAATTTCGAGAGCATTCAAGAATTCTTCTCAAAATTTCAGAAATTGGTTTTTCAATGCAAGCATTGTGGCATCACTAAAAGTGATGAGCAATTGGTGCTTTCCATTTTGAGCAAACTTGGATCTCAATTTTCTGTCTTTGTATTTACCTTCCATTCTGGGCGAATGTCAATCCCTGGATGGAAGTTTCCCACCTTAGCAGTCTTTACTGAAGCTCTCATTCAAGAAGATGACAAATTGATTCAAATGGGTGCCATCAAGGCCTCCAAAGATCAAGCTCTTCTAGCTGGAGGAGCAAGTGGGACGAATGTGAAAGGGAGGCAAAAAGACAAGGATAAGAAGCCATCTAAATCCAAGTTGAATGATAAGTCAAGTCCATCAAAAGGAGCCTCCAGCTCCAAGAAGGACAAACATAAGAGATCTACATGTCCCTACTGCAAGAGAGGAAACCATCCTGAGAAAGCTTGTATGCACAAGAAAATAGACCTACTAACCAAGCTTCTTGAACAGAACAAAATTGCTATTCCAAAAGATGCAAAGATGTCTGATTCTGGAAGTGGATCTGATGGTCATGAGGATTGCCATGCATTGATGGCTGGTTTTTCAAAATCAAAAGCCCTCCTCATAGATTTTCGAGCCTCCAACCACATGGTTGCCTCTGAAGAATTGTTTTCTTCTTTAGATCTCAAAGATGGGCCTACTATTCACATGGGAGACAACTCTTAGATTTCTGTCAAAGGATTGGGTACAGTACATATGGAGCATGGCAAGTTCAAGAATGTTTTATTCGTTCCCTCCTTGATAGCAAATTTCTTGTCTGTATATCAGATGACTCACACCGGATCACCTAAGAAGGTGACCTTTGATTCTAACACAGTTGAGATTACAAAGATCTCTACTGGGAAGACTATAGCGAAAGGGTTTGCAAATCATGCCTCCAAGGCATATGAGTTCTCTCATTTTCCGCCCTTCTCTCTTCCTACTCCTTCGGAATCTGATGAAGATTCAAGTGACTTCTTCTAATGAAGATGAAGATGAAGATCTTGATGTTGAGATCAAAGTTCAAGAACATTCAGATTCAAATCCAGAGCCAACACATGTTCTCAATCCAGAGACAAGGCTAACATGGGCTCACACAGTCCTTGCAGCTACTGAGAACACAGTTGAGGATCCATCTGCTCATAGAACTATCAGATTTCAGCATCATGCCAAGCTTGCATTATGCCATCTACCTCTCCATGAGAGATGCAGCATGATGATGGGGTTCTCTCTTACATCCCTTGGGAAGACTCATCATGATCCATTCGTTCTAGTTACAGAAAGAATTCCTGAAAGACTTGCTTCGTCCAATACATCCTCTACACAGTGGGAGGCACATTAGAAGACCAGATCTAGATCTAGCACCTTCTTTGGCATCCTACAGAGGAATTGCTTACCAAGTTTTTTGCAAAAGTTTTCACTGATGAAAGCTTATTTCTTTTCTGCTTAGTATGATGGTTCTTTGAGTTATTTATTGTTCTTTTGAGGGGGGGTATTTTTCCCATGAGGTTTTCTCTATTTCCTCGGTTTATGGATAATTCTTATTTTATCATTTATTTGATTATATTGGGTGACCTTTGGTCTTAGTTACTAGGGCCCAGGATGGATTAAGGTGGGGTGTTAGGATATTCCTATACTCCATCCTAGTCCTACCATCATTTCAGTTATTTTCATTATCAGTCTTGTATGCATTTCTGCATGCAGCATGCATTTTGCATGCATGCATGCAATTGCATGCATCCATCAGTCCCAACACCTAGCCCTCAGTGAGCTAGCGCCAGGAGATTCTCTCAGATCAGTTTTAGCCCTTCTAGATAGGGAGGCGCCCACTTCTCACCCACCACTTGAGAAGGGCGCCTTTTCTCACCTACCACTCCTGTTGTTCTTCAGTTAGTTGAGTTATCATCAGTTCTTTCCTTGATTTAAGGCTACAATGACTCTCAACTGACTGTATCACTCCGATGGACCTTCGATGAGACTTGACCGCCCATTCTGACTCCAGATAGCTCCTCATGCGTCCTCCACTGAGCCTCCTTCATTCAGTTACTGCCTCCATGTGCTAGTTACACCTACCACACTCAGTTAGACTCAGTTTGACTGTTGGTTGACAGTTACTTGTGCATTGATGACTCCACCGATGATGAGATAGACTTATAGTTGTGCTCTGATGACACTCCACTGATTTTTGATCTATCCATGCATGCTAATTCGAATCACACCTAGTGTATTCGAATCCTGAGCATTGTATAATTACTGTTTTACTATTCTGATTAATGTAACATGTGTAATTATTCTGCCTCTATCTGAGCTCCTTTGGATCTATGTTCCACTGCTCTATTCTTCTTCTATTATTCCTAAATTCTTTCATTGTGAGGTTTATACCATCTCTTGGATCTACTGTGAGCATTTTCACATTTTTATGGTTATTATTATTATTTACAGACCATTATTTTTATTTGTCTGGGCATGGTTATGATTACATATTATTATAGAGATAGCCACAGGGTGTATGGGTACTCATCTCTAGTATATTTGGACTTTCTGAGTGTTGATGTAATTGTAACTTTGGAAGATATTCATTTGTATTTTATATTGTTATTATTATTGTATTTTATTTGTACCTCTGATGGAGATGTTTATTCCTCCGATCGGAGATGTCATTATTACATTTGGTCATGTAAAGTCATTGAGGTAAATCCTCTGTTGTAAGTCGGGGCAATAGATCCCCCTAGAGTCAAATGTATTAGGGTTATTGAGTCTCCTAGAGAAGTCGACCCAGTCAGGTTTAGCCTGGTGCCGACCTAGCTAGTGAAAAAGGTCAAGTGAAAGTAAAGTATAAATAGAGAGCAAGGGTCTCTCATTTGGACACACACTCACTCACTCACTCAAGTTCGCATTAGTGAGAGAGAGAAGACACGTTCACATAGGAGAGAGAGGACTTGCAAAAGACTATTTTGTTTTGGGGTTTTCCATTTTGTGATATTGTATTGGTGACTATCTCTGAGGAAGTTGCGGGGTTTTCTCCTTTATGGTTTCCTCTAGGAAAAACTTTGTGTCTCTTGTGTTATGCTGTGCATGTTATTCTTTCAATTAAGATCCTAGATAATATTGATTAAAAGTAGAAAAACTAACATGGTATCAGAGCTAACCTAAAAAGAAGACATTGTGTAGCTGCGAGAAGCTAGGGATTCTAAGTTTGAGGTCTTCTCTCCACAGATCATCAAGAAAAGGAGGCTAGGCTAACTCGCCCTAGGAGGGCGCATCTTTATGTCGAAGCATAATCGAATTTCGAGAATTTTCATTTTTGACCTAGTCACTACTGCTGGGAGAAACTATGGCTTCCTGTTCCGTGCACTTTCCTCCACAGATCAGCCAAAAAAGAGGGTCAATTCAATTCACCCTAGGAGGGCACATTTTTCCTGTGGAAGCAGATTTCAAATCCGAGAATTTTCATTTTTGGACCCGTCACTACTACCGGAAGAAAACTAGGACATCATCTATTTTGGGATTCTGTTCACAGATTTGGAGAAGTGAGTACATTGGACAACTCGCTTGAGGAGGCGCATCTACCTGTCCAATCAAAAGTTCCAAATTCTAAGTTTGGAAAATTAGGGTTTATCTGAAAAACCCTAGGTCAGCCAACTCCAGAACCAGTTTTGGCATCTTAAAGTGGTAAGACCTAAAAGCTTTGCTATTTCCATTTGAAGTTCTCATTCAATATGTCTCACCACACCAAGATTGAGGATAAGCTTGAAGGAGTTGATAACTTCCGAGCATGGAAGTATAGGATTGCTCGTCTTTGAAGAAAATGAATTGGACAAGTATGTAAATGAAGAGGTTCCAACATTAGAGGGAGATGAGGCTAAAGCCTTACATAAGCCTTACATAAGAAGAACTTGGTTAAGGCGAAGAGAATCATTAAGGATCATCTCATCCCACATGTGTCATCTTTGAAGACACCTAAGGAGATGTTTGATGCTTTGACAAAGTTATTTGAAGGGAATAACATCAATCTGAAGATGACCTTGTGGAACCAACTTAAGAATGTGAAGATTCAAAATGCAGAGACCATGCAGTCCTATTTCACAAGGGTCTCACAGATCAAGGAACAACTTGAAGCAGTTGGAGAAAAGATAGAAGAAGGAGAGATTGTGATGACCACCTTGAATAGTCTCCCAAGATCATGGGACTCATTCATTCAAGGGATATGTGCCAGAATGAAATTAATCACATTCAGTAGGCTATGGGAAGAATGTTCACAAGAAGAAGCTCGACTTGTGGCCCGAGAAGAGAAGATGGGAGCAAATGATGATCAAGCTCTCACAACACACACCAGAAGGAATCATAACAAGAGGAAGCACCATCATCACAATAAGAGGGAGAAGCACCACCATCAAAATTAGAGGGAGAACTTTAGAAGATCCAGAAGAGATCTATCTAACGTTAGATGTTATACATGTGATGAGAATGGACACTACTCCAGAGATTGTCCCAGAAACAGAAGTGTCTCCCATAATAAGAAGACCAACAAGAAACGACACCATGCTCACACCGTGGAAGATGATGAACTTGCAAGGAAGAGAACCAAAGAAGAAAGAGATGATTCTTCAAGTGATGAAGAATATGTATTATAATGAAGGCAACCAGTTACAAGGGTTTATTCAGAAGGTTCCACCTCATAAGGTGAAGCTTGAGATGAGTTTCAGTATTACATGAAAGGAGTAGGAAAAGATCCTACAAAGTTGGATTCCAGAAACTAATAAGGATCAATGCTCTATGGAAGAACCTCTCATCGATTTCGACATTGGTTAAGATGCAGAAGAAGGAGAACACAGAGTCTGCTCCAGTACAAAGAACAAGTGATCTACAATGTAGAATACTTTCTCAACATTTTCGATCATAAGCAAGAAAGGCACATGACCTCATAATCAGACGATGAAGAGGGAGCACACTGTCAGAGACTCAGGAGTTTCTGCAAGGAAGCAAAGAGAGTCCACCCAAAAACCAAACAAAGATAAGTATTTGAATTGTCATTTCTTGTATATCAAATTATTTAAATGATATTGTTCAGTGATATACATACTTATGTTCCTAGATTTAGGATGTGTATTATGCATGTTAGAAAAGTTGCATTAATGAACAAATTACTACTAATATGCATGTGATGGGTAAGTGGCCTATGGTACTGTACAACATTCCATTGCTACTTATCTAGAATGAAACCTCTTTGCTGACATGTTGGGAGTAGTGCACACTCTTAATAATGTTCTGGTAGAGATGGAAGGCATCTAGAAAGTTACAGTATATGGATGAATGTTGTATTGAAGCATTGGCTAAGATAATTGCATGACTGTATGACCTATATCTTTATGTGTAAGAATTTGTTCTGAAAACTATGAGAAGTTTCTAATCATGCAATTGAATTTGACTTATAGGAAAGATCGTGTACCATCACCTACAAGAGAGACTTGTTTCGAAGAACATTCGACGAAGACTCAGCATACAACAGATCCAGAAAATCACCTATTGAAGATATTGAAGAACTTGAAGTTCCTAGGATTCGAGATCCAATGATGGAAGAAGCAGTTCCAGAAGATCATAAAGACCACGATATGGCAGAACCACAAGAACCTGTAGATCCACCTTGTGAGAAAAACTCCCACAAGAGGAAACCAACATGGGTACGAGAAGCAATACAAGATGCATAGAGGTATGGCGCTCTAGAGGGGATGCACAGAGAAAGTAAAAGACCTAGGCCATACTCCAGCTATGTATCCCTGTTGTGCGACATCATTGACAAAGAACCTTCCAATTATGAGGAAGCGACGGAGAAGAAAGAATGGAAGGATACCATGATCGAGGAGTACCAATCTATTATGAAGAATGAGGTCTGGGATGTAGTTCCGAGACCAGAAGGGAAGTCTGTTGTGACTTCGAAGTGGATCTACAAGATCAAGCATGCTGCAAATGGTAGCATCGAGAAACACAAGGTGAGGTTTGTGGCACGTGGCTTCTCCCAGAAGGAAGGCATAGACTATGAGGAGACATTTGCACCTGTAGCCAGATACACTTCCATCAGATCTATACTTGCATTGGCTGCAGTGATGAAATGGAAGGTACACCAGACGGATGTCAAGACAACATTCTTGAATGGTGTAGTAGAAGAGGAAGTGTACGTGGAGCAACTACTGGGATTTGAGACACATGACAGGTAGACTCATGTGTGCAAATTGAAGAAGGCCTTGTACGGATTGAAACAGGCACCCAAGACGTGGTACATTAGGATGGATAACTTCCTAATGAGCTTAGGCTTTACCAAGAGTAAAGTAGATTCCAACCTTTACTACAAGGTTGAGGTGGGAAATCCAGTGATACTTCTACTCTATGTAGATGACCTATTTGTAACGGGGGAGGATGAGCTCATTGCAGATACGAAGAGGAGGCTTTCTGCAGAGTTCGAGATGAAGGACCTGCGGATGCATTGGATGCAGTGATGAAATGGAAGGTACACCAGACGGATGTCAAGACAACATTCTTGAATGGTGTAGTAGAAGAGGAAGTGTACGTGGAGCAGCCACTGGGATTTGAGACACATGACAGGTAGACTCATGTGTGCAAATTCAAGAAGGCCTTGTACGGATTGAAACAGGCACCCAAGACGTGGTACATTAGGATGGATAACTTCCTGATGAGCTTAGGCTTTACCAAGAGTAAAGTAGATTCCAACCTTTACTACAAGGTTGAGGTGGGAAATCCAATGATACATCTACTCTATGTAGATGACCTATTTGTAACGGGGGAGGATGAGCTCATTGCAGATACGAAGAGGAGGCTTTCCGCAGAGTTCGAGATGAAGGATCTAGTGAAAAAAAGGGAAATGCCCGCAAGGCTTGTAAAATATGCCCGCAGACCATTAAAGAGAATGCTCGCAACCTCAAAAAAGTGCCCGCCAATACCCTGGAAGATGCCCGCATAAACAATGATAAAAATGCTCGCAAATGGAAGGAAGATGCCCGCAAATGATTATGGAAATTGACCGCATGACATGGTAGGACAGGGCAAGGAAATTTAGGGAGCTAAGGCTTCCTTCAGGTTGTAGCCTGTAAACCAGGGGGTTGTAGCCTCCTTCCAGTTGTAGCTGGAGAATTGAAGTCTTTGTAACAAAGGGGGTTGTTGCCTATTTCCAGTTGTTGCTGGTAAATTATTATTATAAAGGCTTCTGTGGTTTTTCCCCCAGGATTTGGGTTTCCACGTAAAAATATTGTGTACTGTGTTTTGCAATGCTTCCTATGTGATGATGAGCTGTAGTTGTTAATAATGATAATGATGATATAATGATAATTTGATAATTACGTACTTTGCTTAATATTGAAAAAGATGCCAATGATTGTTAAAGTTGAAAAAGTAATAAAATCTACACACACTGTTCACCCCCCCCCCTCTCAGTGTGCTCAGTGTGTCCAACAATTGGTGGAGATGCGGGGTACCGATCCCCGTACCTCTACCAATTGTTGGACACACCGAGCACACTGAGAGGGGGGGTGAACATCGTGTGTAGCTTTTATTACTTTTTCAACTTTAACAATCATTGGCATCTTTTTCAATATTAAGCAGAGTACGTAATTATCACATTATCATTATTAACAACTACAGCTCATCATCACATATCATCATATCATCATCACATAGGAAGCATTGCAAAATTATGGTTTAAGGACTGTGGACAAGCCTCCAAAACAGTCCAAAAGGTTATCCTCCACCCGAAAAGAAAGAACCAAAAAAAATTCAGACTTTAAAAATTCACTGCTGCTGCTGCCACCTGAAATTCTTCATGTCTGCTGCAGCCCTAAAAATGTCTCAGTAGCAGACCTGTTATATGCCCGAAAATCAGAGCTAAATCATTCAAGCAACCACCGAATTTTTGCCTCACAATTGGTTGAATTTTAGAGGTAGAGTATTTCATGTGTGTCTGCCAAAAAAAAAACAGAGATGGAACCTCTACTGCAGCTGCCTCAGAAACTAATCCGAAAATCTCAGAGCCATTCCAAATTTTTCACCAAAATGATAGGTTTGACTGGGTATTTATACTGGTTTTCCACAAAAAATTTATGGAGCCAACTTGTAATAAAATCAATTTTTATTTTTAATTTAAAATTTAATTTAATTAAATTTTTTTTTTGGTCGGCTGACCCAAAAGATGAGGTACTTCACTTTTAAAAATTCATATTTCATCAACCGTGAGGAACCACGTGACGTGCCACCTACCGTTGGAAACGACATGACAAGGGTTATCATCTTATGATGGGCTTATTTGCAAATACATGGTCCTTCATTCTTAAAATCTTCAATTTGTACAGGGCGTCAAAAACCCCACACATAATGGTATCAAAGACCATGTTACCTTATGCATAAGTTCCAAGGTCAAAGGCTTCAATGGACATCACCAAAAACATCAACATCATCATGTTCAAGGTCTCCATATCATTAAAAACATATCCAATGGTTCTAATATATATATCTTCATCACACAAGAGTACCAACATCATGCAACCATATGTGAGTGGGTCATATGTCCAATTCATAAGATGCAAACCAAGTTTCATCATGTGCAAGAGGTCTTCATCAAGTATTCAAGATCCAGCTACCATATGCAAGAGTGTGAGGGCATCATGAAGAATATAATAGCTCCAATGGGACAAGGCCACCATCATTTTGGTCAAAATTTAAGTGCACTAGTGTGAGGGTACAAGTCAACTATGTATGGGCTCCAGGGACTAAACTACCACATCATCCAATCAAAAGACCATCAATCAAAATACAAGCAACATAGAAACCATCAACCAAAAGACAACCAGGAGCAGGGGATACAACAATGGACTCAACTGGGACCAAGATACAGCTTAGGGTCACTCAACCAAGTTAATGGGTAGCCAGGGATTTTGGCATTGTCCCAAGGCCTCCAAGGGCTTCAAGCTTGGGCTTGGACAAAGTCAAAAGGTCTCCTATGACACAGACAACCACAAACCAAATGCTAACCCTCAGGGGCTCCACAAGGGGCACCAAGACTTAACTGTTGGCATCAATGACCAGACATTGTTGGCATCAATGAAAACCTAATCAACAATCTCCCCCTTTGTCATTGATGACAACACTTAGGCTCCCCCTGTTCACAACTTCTCTCCCCCTTTGGCATCAATGGCAAAGGGAACATCCTTTGACAATATAGCTCCCCTTCAGGGCATGCTCCCCTTGTCAACAACTTCTCTTCCTTTTTACATCAATGGCAACGCACTTCTGCGTGAAGAAGAAGAATCAATTTAGTGGGAAGAGGGAATGACCCCCAATTTTTCTCGGAGGTACTCAAATGTCCCTTTAGGAAGTGGCTTGGTGAATATATCTGCTATCTGCTCCTTTGTCCCAATATATTCCAACTTGATGTGCTTTTCTGTGACCTATTCACGAAGAAAGTGATATTTGATAGGGATGTGCTTTGTCTTGGAGTGCATGACCGGATTCTTGGAGATGCTGATGGCACTTGTGTTGTCACATAGAATTGGAATCAGCTCATCATATGTTACTTGATTAGGTCTTGGAACCCTTGGAGATGGTCATAGTGCATGAGAAGTGGTATGATGACTTGCACTTGATATTGAAATCCTAGGTGATGAGCTTGATGTCCATGAAAAATATCTTGATTGAATATTATATGATAGTCTTGTAAGAATCCCATAAAACCCTATGCATGCTACTTGAAACCCTTAAGGTTGCATAAATGGTATAGTGACATTAAAGAAGGTAATGGAACCCATTTGTGACAAAAACCTTGCTAAAGGAAATATTAATAAAAAATATTAATGGATATCTTATTGAAATTATGCCCTTCCCAAACAAGTCGGCCTGCTCAAAGGGGATGCAGAGAGGTATGGCGCTCTAGAGGGGATGCATAGAGAAAGTAAAAGACCTAGGCCATACTCTAGCTATGTATCCCTGTTGTGCGACATCATTGACAAAGAACCTTCCAACTATGAGGAAGCGACGGAGAAGAAAGAATGGAAGGATGCCATGATTGAGGAGTACCAATCGATTATGAAGAATGATGTCTGGGATGTAGTTCCGAGACTAGAAGGGAAGTCTGTTGTGACTTCGAAGTGGATCTACAAGATCAAGCATGCTACAAATGGTAGCATTGAGAAACACAAGGCGAGGTTTGTGGCACGTGGCTTCTCTCAGAAGGAAGGCATATACTATGAGGAGACATTTGCACCTGTAGCCAGATACACTTCCATCAAATCTATACTTGCATTGGCTGCAGTGATGAAATGGAAGGTACACTAGACGGATGTCAAGACAACATTCTTGAATAGTGTAGTAGAAGAGGAAGTGTACGTGGAGCAGCCACTGGGATTTGAGACACATGACAGGTAGACTCATGTGTGAAAATTGAAGAAGGCCTTGTACGGATTGAAACAAGAAACCAAGACGTGGTACATTAGGATGGATAACTTCTTGATGAGCTTAGGCTTTACCAAGAGTAAAGTAGATTCCAACCTTTACTACAAGGTTGAGGTGGGAAATCCAGTGATACTTCTACTCTATGTAGATGACCTGTTTGCAACGGGGGAGGATGAGCTCATTGCAGATACGAAGAGGAGGCTTTCCACAGAGTTCGAGATGAAGGACCTGCAGATGATGCATTATTTCTTAGGCATAAAGGTGTGGAAGAGTGCGGATGGAATCTTCCTTGGACAAGGGAAGTATGCAGTAGAGATTCTGAAGAGGTTCGGAATGATGGACTGCAAGGATATGACCACACCCATGGCATCGAACTTGAAGCTATTGTGTGATGCTTCATTAGAGTCAGTTGATGCCACTATGTATCGTCAGATGATTGGTTCATTGATGTATCTGACGAACACGAGACCAGACATATGCTTTGCTGTGAACAACCTGAGTCAGTTCCTGACAGATTCGAGACATGTTCACCCGATTGCTGTAAAGCATATATTGAGGTACCTTAATGGTATAGTTGATTATGGGATCAAGTATGACGCGGATCAGAAGATTAACCTGCAGGGTTATGTTGATTCGGATTGGGCAGGCAGTGCCGCAGATAAGAAGAGCACTTCGGGATGCTGCTTCAGTATGGGAACCGGTATGATCTCCTGGTTTAGTAGGAAGCAGTCGTGCGTGGCACTGAGTACAGCCGAAGCAGAGTATGTTGCAGCTTGTTCGACTAGTTGTGAGGCAGTATGGCTTAGGAAGCTACTGTCTGATTTGTTTGATCTCCAGTTAGAGGCGACTTGTATATTTTGTGACAACCAGAGTTGTGTGAAGTTGCCCGAGAACCCGGTGTTCCATGACAAGTCGAAGCACATTGAGATCAAGTATCCCTATATCAAGGATATGGTGCAAAGAGGAGCAGTAAAGCTCTAATATGTAGTGACGAACGAGCAGATAATCGATGTGTTGACCAAGTCGTTAGCTAGAGTGAAGTTCGAGTACTTCAGAGAGAAGCTTGGTGTTCTCCAAATTGAGGTTCCTTCCAAGAGGAAGTGATGAGTCCAAAAGACACAGATGCACATGGGCCATTCTCGCATGGTGGTAGGAAAGTCCTCCCATGTTGGTAGATGTAAGGGTCGGGCCATTCTCTCATGGTGGTAGGAAAGTCCTCCCATGTTGTTAGATGTAAGGGCCGATCCATTCTCGCATGGTGGTAGGAAAGTCCTCCCATGTTGGTAGATGTAAGGGCTGAGCCATTTTCGCATGGTGGTAGGAAATTCCTCCCATGTTGGTAGATGTAAGGGCTGGGTCTCGGATGGTGGTAGGAAAGTCCTCCCATGTTGGTAAACGAGGTCTCGTATGGTGGTAGGTTTGTCCTCCCATACTGGAGACATTGTGAGGTCCACCGGTCATAAGACACTGTGTGCGCATAGGCAGGATCTCGCATGGTGGTAGGTTTGTCCTCTCATGCTGGTAGACGCGGGCTGACCGTTATGGGACATGTGATGTGCATTTGGGCTGTGCTTTGTGTGATGACTAGATCTGAAGACGATGAGGCGATAGTAGGAGACGCAGGTGATTGTTGTGGAAATGTAATGACTAATCCTAGGCTGTACCTACTTGATGGCTTGCTCGCAGAGATGATGAAGACCTACATGAGGGTTAGGCCTACATCCAACATGAAAAATGGTTGGCTCTGTAGAACTTCCTATGATGAGTAGATTCGAGAGATGTCACCAATCGATGATCGACATGATGAAGATTGCAACAGTAGCGACGATGATGATCCAATGTTGATGATGATGTTCCAGCATTGATGATGATCCAGTGTTGTTGATTGTGGCAAGAGAATACCTTCCTAGTTAAGAGGGAGTGTTGATGTAATTGTAACTTCGGAAGATATTCACTTGTATTTTATATTGTTATTATTATTGTATTTTATTTGTACCTCTGACGGAGATGTTTATTCCTCCGGTTGGAGATGTCATTATTACTTTTGGTCATGTAAAGTCACTGAGGTAAATCCTCCATTGTAAGTCGGGGAAATATATCCCCCTAGAGTCAAATGTATTAGGGTTATTGAGTCTCGTAGAGAAGTCGGCCCAGTCAGGTTTAGCTGGGGCCGAACTAGCTAGTGAAAAAGGTCAAGTGAAAGTAAAGTATAAATAGAGAGCAAGGCTCTCTCATTTGGGCACACACTCACTCACTCAAGTTCGCATTAGTGAGAGAGAGAAGACAAGTTCGCATATGAGAAAGAGAGAGGAGTTGCAGAAGACTATCTTGTTTTGGGGTTTTCCATTTTGTGATATTGTATTGGTGACGATTCTATCTCTGAGGAAGTTGCGGGGTTTTCTCTTTTATGGTTTCCCCAAGGAAAATCTTTGTGTCTCTTGTGTTATGTTGTGCATGTTATTCGTTCAGTTAAGATCCTAGATAATATTGATTAAAAGTAGAAAAACTAACACTGAGTCCATTGGGACACTCAGTTTTCAGTTACAAGCACTTCTGGATGAGATTTTACTCAGATTGTCACTTTACTACAGATTTGCCATTATAAAATGGCCTGACAACACAGTTTGATTTTGATTTGGTTCACCTAGGGCGCTACAAAGGGATCATGGGGTCCAACTACTTGTTATTACCATATTACCATGCTCCCAGACATTTTGGTGCAGTCAGTTTTGACCCCGGGATACTAGGCAGTGAGCTACAAACATTTTATTCTTTCACAGGTGATTTTTCTAAGGATAAAAAATGGTTAAAATGGTTACTAAGGAATTCGATTTGGGATATTGAGGCAAAGAATTGGCATGAGATTGTTTCAGAGGATTTATGTGATGCATCCCACACCTTCCAGAGCAGGATACAACATTCAGTGGGATCCACACACTCTGGGCTATTATTTTGTATTTTTATTATGTATTTGAGGGGGCACGTTTTGGCCACAGTATGTTATTATTGATGAATCATTATATGTTATTGTGCCATGGGTACATGCAAGAGAAGGATGGTTACACCTCCTAGTCCCACCATGAGCTTATGTCATGTTGTCTAGTCACTTTCATGTGGTGCATCCCCCCTAGGGCGACTTAGCTAGTGCGCCCCCTCTATTTTTGAGTTGATCTGTGTATATTTTATTTGGGCTCATCATAGCCATTGATTATCACTTATGTATCTTTTGATCTCAACCACTCGTTAAAAAGGTGGTTAGGATTTTGGTCTCTATCATTCTTATTTAAAGGAGAGACCCCCCTCATTGTAAAGGGACTTTTGGCTCTGGATCTTTGGCAATAAAGAATTATTTTGGGAAAAATCTTGTGCCTTTGTTATAGATTGTTCTCGTGTTTGATTGTAGCTCTGACATGCTGTCACATCTTTGTTGTTTGGCGCGTTTTCCATGTTAGACGTTTTTGTTTGATGCGTGCTTTGCGTGGGCGACTTCACTAAAGGATTTCGTGGGGCTTCTCCGGATCTCTTCATTGGATGAGTAAAATAATCAGGGAGTAGTTCTGATTGTATCTTTGATCAATATTTATGCTATCTGATTCTTGCATCATTTACTTTCCTTTTTTGTAAATCAATTCTCATTGAGATTGTCATCTGCATGAAGGGGGGTGCACTTGCTATTGGAGGAAAAACAATTTCACCTTGGGAGTTGTCAAATCAACTTGGAATTGCTTCGAGGGAGTTGGAACATCATTACACTTGGCATCTGCAAGTCACAGGAGGTAAGTGCCATTGTTTTTCTTGAGTTATTTATCTATTCCATTTTTTTGCAGTTACTTCTTCATTAAAACCCTTACTTCAAATTATTCGGAAAATTCTCTGGGTTGGATTACTTGGTTTACTAGCAAACCATTTCTGGGTTTTTATCTTAAGGCCAACCCTCAGGTGGGTTCTCAAGGGATTCATGTTTCGAGGACTCCATCTGCCCCTTTTCCCTAGGCACTGATCTTTAACCCTTGCGCCATCCTTGGTTAGCCTATCTACCGAGTTGTTAAACCCTTTCCTGTTGAGCTTATGTACCTTGATACTGTCAAATCTCTTTGCAAGCTGTGCTAGAAATCCTTAACTCTTCAAATATACTCATTGGGACCATTTTCCCTGATTTAAGGATCGTGTTTCCCAAGGCCGTCATATTTGATCATTTGTCCTAGCACTTGAATCCTGGAATCATACTTAATTCTCAAGTCACTATGTCTAAACATCCAAAGAATAATCTTATCGTTCCTAAGTCTCCACAGTGACCTTGTTCTAGGGTTCTTCACCCTTCACCTTATGTACCCTATCTACATAGCTTGATTTGGTGTTTGGGTTAGATCTCTCCTGTCGGGAGTAGATCAAGGTCTGCCCCTTACTATCTATGGCTTGGATAGTATAAAGTGAAGAGTGCCTCGATTGGCGTGACAATCAATCCATCTTGGGGATCGAGTCCTTCTTGTGTCACCTCTTTGGTTTTCCGTCCCCTTTGTTGTCCTGTATAGGATCATCTATTGGGGCAACTACGAGTTGTGTGATAACAAGTACCTCTTCCCCTTGAGTTCTAATTCATAGGCAAAATGACAATCTTAGTCGATCACAATTCTTGCAAACAATGATAGTGGTATCCAATCGTAAGGTAAGTATTCCTCCTATGATTTTTGGGGGCCTTTGAGTAGTACATTCATCTCTATGTAAATACCAACGGAGCCATTCGAGATAGATGGACGAACTCTTTCGGTCAAGTCTCCATATCAACCTTTCAAAAACCCAACGAAAGAGGAAGTGACCCACCATATCGCTTACTAGCACAAATCTCCATGGCTCACTTCTCAATGATGAAGTAAATATTGATCGAAAAGTGATCAAGGCACTTGATCCAACATAAGACTTGATAATTATGTTCGTTCTCCTACTTGACTAACTAACTATGTCGAGTCTCGATTGAATCCCATAGCTACCTGTGCCTTGGCATGAGCTCCCTGCCCTATCTACTTACCATAACTCTAGCATGTACTAAAACATGAAACAAGGTAGAAATATGAAATTGAAATAGGATCGAGAATCAATGGTGATGGTGGAAGTAGGAACAACCTAAGCAGGGACGACGAGTTTGAAAATTAGAAGAATGATAAACAAAATTTTAAAATTGAAAACCACTTAAGTTCCAAACTTTAACCTTTCATAATCACATTTCCAAAATCCAATTATCGTTTCATTAACCACAGTTCCAAATCCACTTTCATAATCACATTTCCAAATTCCAATATATAACCATTTGATTAACCACCGTTTTGAACCCATATCCCCTAATTCCAATCACTAAGCTACATTAATTATAAACTAGTGAAAACAATTTATACATTGATTCTAATTCTAATTTTTGATCATTCGATGCACAATTTAATTCTAGATTATGTGATTGCATTCTCTATTAATACATTACTTATTCCCTTGCTCAGCATACATCTGGCTAGCATCACAAAACCCCATGGCCTCACCAAAGTCTTCGCCAAGTGAGCTCAAACCCTAGGCTTGATAGGAATCTCCCATGCTCTCTCCTTGAGGTATCCTTTTTTTGGTCCAACCCGAGTGGTTACATAGATAGATAGGGGTTAGGAACCTTTATCATCCAAGTTACTCTATAATAAAACCAACACACTTAAACTCCCATGGCCCTTTCTAAGTTAACATTTGGCTAAGCTCTCGAAGCCCCTTGCCAAGGAAATAAGAAAAATTTAAAGGCCATGAGAATGTATTGCCAAGGAACTCTCTCACTGAGCTAATTGGATTAAACTATTATTCCCATGTTAAAGATATATGCACACCTGGAAGGAGAACAATGAAGAGATATTTGCAATAAGAATGATTTAAATCCACCGATATATTCATGCTTTTACCAAAAGAACCTCAACATTAAGGAACAAATTTTTGAATATGAGTGCTTGTTTGTTTTCATTTCTTAGTATCATAGTCTTCCTTTCATGGAACATGATGTTGGTTTTGATGTCTCATGGTATTGTTCTATGTCTCATTAGAGGACTAGGAAACAGTCCAAATCCATTTAAGAAGTATCCTCTAGAGATGAGATGGTAGAAGAATACAAACCTCCACTCTCATACTTTAGTACGATGATATTAAGAGCACATTGGGTTCAGAGATTGAATGCCGCTGGGGAAAAATGTACCAGTTCTTTAAAGCATAGGAGTATCACAAACTCTACTCATAAGAGATACCTATATAGAAAAATTTCAAATAGTTAGTCCTGCACAAGGCAACAACAAAATCAAAAGTCTTCCCCCATGCAGAAGTAATAGGATGGCTGGTTCCCTACATAGATGCTAAGAGACACATTATCAAAGATGCTGCTAATGAAGCCATCACCTCATTTAAGTCGTCCACCATGAATGACTATTATAAGCTTCAAATAGTAGAGACCAACCCGAGGAATGAGTGGGTCAAGTCACTCAAAATTTGTTACACAACGTTCATCAAGCAAGCATGGGGTCCGAGAAAGGAGTCCCACAACAAGGAGAGTGATACATATGAAACCAAATGACTAAAACAACCTTATCGAATGGTTACAACCCTCTTGCATAGACCATACGAAGAACCAAACTCATTGCACTTCAAGGTAGAATGGACCCCCTTGTTCTATCATGTCACCTTGTTATGTGTGATATTCAACTGGGAAGCTATCCTTTCAACCAATATGGAAGATGCAGTCTTAATGCACAAGGTATTCTCATTCAATAGTCCATATTTCACATGTCTTTGTACCTATTAGATATGGAATGTGCTCTGAACAATTTTCTCAGCATGGGATGGAGTTGGAATCTCTTAGAGCTTCCCATGCATGTTCGCTATCAAGATTTATGGGCACAAAAGCATGCTAGTTATTCTAAGTTAATATGTGAGGAGTTAATTATGCCTCTTTACATGATTATACATGGACAACCATCCAAATGCATGACATATCATGCAATCGATGACGTGACTAATCTAGAATATGGGTTCCTAATGGAAGGAGGAACATACCTACAGATCTATGGAGGGTCACAATCACCCTACATTTTGCCTAAATATGTCACATATCACATGGTCCTAAGGGAAATAGTAAGGCAGGCATTTGTGAATCGAATTGGGTCCTCTTTGGCAAAGGCCAATAAAGCATCATGGCCACCTATGCTAATATTCATTGGGGCATATTGAATGGAAAAGGTAAAGGAAGTTGACGAGCTAACTAAGGACTTGAATATCTTCCATTTCAGTGAAGAAAAGTATTGAAGGAATGACAATCATAAGAAGGTGGTGAATCACTACACAACTATAAAGTTCACTTAGTCATATGTAGATGAATTCTTCGCCAAGGAAAAAATCTAAGGAAAGCTCAAAGTCTTGAGGATTTGGTGAAATGGATGAGGAAAGCTAAAATCACAACTAAGGCCACTACTAGCAAGAAAATATGACAACCAGAAATGACACAACAAAAAGGGAAATAGAGCCTAGCGGAAGAGACCCTAAATATTGTTCAGGAAGAGGATAAAAAAAATGTTGAGGTAGAAGCTTGACGATTGGAAGAAAAAAAGAAGAATGAAGAAGAATACCACGTGAAGAAAAGGCAAGAAGAAGAGGCTAGAATTGCAAAAGAAAACTAAATATGAATCCCACATAAGAAAAGAATGAGAAGAGCAAAGACAAAAAGAGGAATCTCATAAGAAAACCAAGGAGAAACGACAATAAGAATAGGATCATAGGAAGGATGAGGAAGAGATTAAGGCACATGAGGAAGTTCAGAAGAAGGAAAAGAAAGAATAAAGGCATGAAGATGAGGTTCAAGATAGTGGTCTACAAGACATGGACATAGAAGTTCCCGCTACCAGTTCCACTATTCCACTCACCTAAGAACACTTCCCATTGAGAGAGCTTGGTATAGGACTATACATGCCTTACAAAGAGGATTCAGTGGCCAAGTTGAGTTCTTTTGTCTTTGATAGGAAAAATACACAAATTGTGCGAAGGACACACAAAAAACTCAAATTGCCTATGCAGCCAAAGATGGAGATTACACTTGGAACTCTAGTAATCAAGCACACCGATAAAGCACCCGAATTCGTAGCCTCAACAAACGTGGCCGCCACATTAGAAAGTGAGTTTAACATGCAAAATTTTTCGAGGGATTTGAATTAGGCCAAAAAGAATATCAGCCTTTTAGAATACCTTCTCTTGGAAGCTAAAAGGGAAGGGGTTGAGTTGAAACACGAGTATGATTCCCTCCTAGCAGAAAAGAGAACTTTGGAGATATTAGGTGCATATCTAAAAGGCGACAAGGATGCACTAACTGCTCAAGTGGAAGTCCTTGAAGCTAAGAAAGAGGCTATGACTTCTTAAATAGAAATCCTGCAAAATGAAAAATATGCACTAGCAAGGGAGGTAGAAGCATCTAGAGAGGAGAAGTAGAGTTTAGAACAATTTCATGCATGTGCCATTGCATTGCAGCATGAATATTTCCATGTAGAGGAATTGGTCACAAAGAAGCACCAAGAAGTATAGAAGGTCGTGGCTAGGCTTAAGGTTGTGATTGAAAGCAGCAAGGAGCATGACCATAACATTAACATAGTTAAGGAAAAGTTGAAGTGTATGGCATCCTAGCAATGATAAACAATTGAAATTACCCCTAATTTTCCAAATAGGACTCTAGGGGAAATATAGTTGGAACACACAATTGTGGATAACTACCGAAATGTCAGGTTAACCTTGCAAAAGGATTCCACCTCTTCGTTGAGTAAATGCAAGAATGTGCATGTGGAAATTGAAAGTGTATTCGATAGATGCCGGTTTCCATCACCAAGGACCTTCAAAGATCCTACGCCAAAGGAATAATGAATAGAAGAGATGAACGAGATCTGGGATGAGGAAATTGAATTGAATAGTAACACCTCACAAGTGACCTCATAAGCATTGCAAGAATAGGTTGGAATCCCCACATGCAAAGTACACTTCATGACAACATGCCACACATCTGCCACCAATGGACTACTCAAATTAACCAAGGAGACAGTTGTACATGAGGTCTCCCCGCGGTTACTCAAGATCGACATTTAAACATTATTTCATATCATTGTGAGCTTTGGGATCAATTCATGAAGGCACGAGGGAACGTCCCCCCCCCTCGAATTATGTAATTTAAAATTAGCTTTTATTTCTTTTAGGAGAGAATTAGAACTCCAAAGTGACAAGTGCCCATGAAACCCAAAGGTCATATTTGACTTTGAGGAATCTGAAGAGTCACTTTCGAAGTTACTTTTGTAAATATTGTAAAATAAAGGTGAGATGGAGGGAAGAGAGGATCTTGGATGGAGTTTTTACTGCTCATTTTGTAAGAATTGTTTTTGTGAATGAATAGAGAAGCTATTGGGCTCAAGTTTTGGCACAAAAGTATGGATATGGCGTGGATGAAAGGCTTGGAATTGTTTCTCCCTTTTTTTTCTCTCCTATATGTAGTAAGATTGTTCTTGATTTCTGGTGGATTATTGATGCAATATTCTATTTCTAGTGTATTAGTATTTATGTGCTATGTTTGCTTTCTACGAGTTGTGAATGCACAATTTTATGATATAATGTGACTATTCTAATGTTCACATATTATTATGTAGGTGTTATACATGTCTAATTTAAAGCTTTATATTTCTAGAATATGTATACCAATGCTATCTCATTGCTCGTACTTTTAATCTTGCTCCTATCTAGGATAGGTTAGTGTAGCATAGGACTGCAATTTAGATTAGTGCATATTGCATTTCATCCCCTTAAATTAAAACCCTAAATGGTGGACCGGGCCGCAACCGGTAAAATCCAAAAACCAGTGAACAATAGTCGGGCTAGAATTCAAACGGGTTCCCTATTCCAAATGGTTTAAGTCCTAATTGGGAATTTCTACAGGGGAGAAACCCTACTATCAATGCAAGGACATTTATGGGAGTCAACGCAATGTTGAGGAAGAAAAGATATATCTTAGTGTGGAGTAACTATGTGACCAAGTTGTTGGAAGCCAAGGATTCCAGAAAGCTAATGAAAAAGCAGTTGTAGACTTCCTATATGAGGACATATTCACTTGATTGGATTACTAAGAGAATTAGTCACTAATCAAGGCACTCAGTTTACATCAAAACTCATTTATTCCCTCACTCAACAATACAAAATTTATCACACGACCTCTTCTCTCGACCATCTGTAGGCTAATGGGAAGGTGGAATCCACTAATAAAGTACTTGAAGCAATCTTGACCAAAACAATTCAGCATAATCATAGAGATTGGGAAGATCGAATTCCTAAGGAATTATGGGCTTACAAAACTACTTGGTGGAACACTACGGGACTTACAACTTACAAGCTAGTTTATGGTAAGAAAGTCTTTCTTCCCATTGAGTTTCAAGTTAAAACTTTTAGGACAATAGTTCAGTTGGGTATGAATCTTTCATATGCACATCAATAGAGAATAGCTCAACTTAATGATTTGGATGAGATAAGACAAGATTCCATTTAGTAGACAACTCTTGTCCAATAGCATAGAATCAAATGGCATGATTATAAATTCATTCATAAAAAATAGTGTAAAACAAATGATTGGTCCCTCCTCTTCGACTCAAAGTTCAAAATTTTTAAAGAGAAACTCAATACTTGGTGGTTGGGGCCCTATGACGTAGGAAATGTTATTGAAAATGGAGCATTGATGGTTAAAACTATTGATGAACAAGAGGTTTCTTTTCTAGTAAATGGACATAGGTTGAGGTTGTATCATAAACTCATGTCTAAAGATGAATTTGTTGAAGATGTACTTCAACATGATGAAATGGAGGTGGTAGGAGGGAAGGGTGACCTTCCTACTTCTAATCCTTCTTCTTCATCCTAGATTTCTTTTCATGGAATAAGACAAATAAAACTAGAAAAATAGAAAAAGTAGTAAAGATGAAAATAAGCTTGGTTGTGAAAACCAATTCTTTAGCGTAGCTAGGCAGGAATTATGTTTGAAAACTAGGTTCTTGGTGGGAAGAATTCATCATTCTTTTGCAGCATGTTATGGTATTGGTTCTTCTAAAATAATGATTCTTCAAAATTATTTGTGTTATGCTTGCGTTAGTTGATGGGGGATTCATTAAGGCCCTCTCACTTACAGCCTCACCTTATTGACTCAACACATTATCTGGGATTGAGGTTAAGGAGTTAGATAGTACCTTGAGGCTTGCATGCATTAATGATAGGTTCTCTCGCTGATGACAGTGGGAATGCATCAATGTCCCCTGATCATCACATCTTGCAGGTGAATTGAATTCAACTCATCTTATTCATACCTAGCAAGATGTACTAAGGTACCTTGACATTCATCGACATCAATGGTGATTTGTATCACGTTGGTTAACGCCATACATTAATGGCTAATAATTCAATGATTTTTTCTTATGTTCAACTTTAGCACATCTATTTACATGATAAAAATTGTACCGCAAGGTTGGGATGCTTGAAGATTTTTGGTTTCACTAGTGTGGATTTCTTTGTTATTTATGTAAATAAAAAGGATATGTGCGTTGTTTCACTTTCTCAGCAGTGCAAAGTAACCACCCTTATTTATTCAATTTTTCTCTTTACATCTTTATTTTTACAATGATCAACATAAGAGATGTTTTTTCAGTTCTAGTCCTTATGATTCTAGTTTCTATCACATTTATTTCAACAAGGACTATTTCAGTTAGTAGAGATTTAGAGAATATCTTTAAGGTCTTGAAATGGAAAACAACCAATCAAACATTTAGCAGCAATCAACAACAACTTCAGGAGGAACTAAGAAGAAAATTCTTACAAAACCTCAGTGACCATTCAAATTTTCCGGCTAGTAGATGAACATCTTTAGAAATTCCAGTAGTCCATCTATGTGGTTAAGAGACCAGTTTACTTTGGGATTTTTGAGTTCCGATAGTCCATCAATGTTGTTGAAAAGATGGTTCAATGCGAGATTTTTGAGTTCCCATAGTCTGTTAATGTTAAATAAAGACTAGATTGCTACCCGATTCCTCGTGTTTTGTAGTCTTCGCATGATGTCCAAAGACCATTTCTTAATTCCAGCAGTCCGCTAGGCTGTCAGAGAACTTGTTGTTGTTGGATTTTCTAATTTCGATAGATTGCCAACATGAAAATCTAATGTGATCATTACTGGATCTGGTAAGTCAATCGTACCATATGCAAAGTAATTATGGCCAAGTAACTTTCTATTTATAAATGTTCGTTAAAGCATAAGGATTAATGATCTATTCAGATGCTCTTAATCTCATTTGTTTCTTTCCTTTTCGCACGCCTGAGTATTTCCATGATCGACCTATTAAAGGACATTGTCACCTTATCCAATTATTGCCTTTTGATATGATGGGACACCACATACAATTTGTTATATAGTTTTATGATTGACTCACATGAAGGATTCAAATCATAACTCGATCTGCTCATTCGACAATTTTTCCATTAAAAGAACCCTGAAACCTTGATTGTCCATACTCCCTTCTGGCATTGTAATGGTGAGGAAGCTGGAGATGAGCCAGTTTTCTATGCTCGATTACAGGAGAAATAGAAGCGTAAGAATGAAGCAAAAATCTCTGGTTATGTAGGGACCCCCATTTCGGGTCCCCCAAAAAGACTTCCAAAATAGAACTAACATCATATTGTAAGAACGGTAAACTCATAAAAATAACAAGACAAACAAATGACCAGCATGCAATAAAAGATCCGATAAATACAATGGATCTGATATCCTGTAAAATTATAAAAACCAGTATACAACAAGAAGCAGCATGCAATGAAAGATCTGTAACAAAAGAGTACATACCTGGTTAGAAGACCTGGTGATTACCTTGATGGCTCCAAAATGTGCAACTGAAGGTGGGGGGACGACTCTCCACCCAACCAACCCTCAACCAAAAAGGACGAGGCCCCCGAGCCCCCAACAATCAACCCTATGCCAATGCTATCTTGCTTTCCTCTCCTCAAGAGCTCCTCTTCCAAATGCCAAAAGAACAAAATGAAAAATCCCCTCTCTCCACTTCCTCTCCTCCTTTTATCTCCTCCTTCCCCCAATTTCTTAATTTCTTATTTAATTTCTATCTTTTTGCAAAATTTTCTTTCTGCTACTTCTTTTTCATGTTTCTTTTTATTATTTACATTATACTATATTACATTATATCATATTATATCAAATATTCCCTATATTCGTATATGAGGGTTGTTACATACTTCCCCCCTTCAAGAAACTTCGTCCCAAATTTATAATCTTCAAGCAATAAATACAATACCTATTCAATCAATCAATCAAGTAAATACTACAGTATATAGCTAGCTAGTACTATTGTGAAGTTTAGAGATTTACATGTCTGGCCACCACATAGAAGTCTCCAAACCACACTAATACAATCAAATGCCCTAAGTTACAACATGCTCTTAAGTAATTCCCTATGAGTCTATTATGCAACCATATCAACAATCATGCATCATACATACAGAAGCATTAGATAATTAATTAATAATTAATAACTGTGTGTTTGGTTACTTCTTCTTTCCTTGCTCACCCTCTCCCTGAGAATCATACCATTCGATCAACCCCCATAAACCTCCCCTCCAACTCCGGATGGTCCCGCTCGCCATGGCACGGGCCCTCTACTGTAACCTGTCCACGGATCATACAGTAGGCATTAGAAGTTCCCCGAGAAGTTACTGCGGCATTGCCACCTTCCCAACTTCTGGTAATAATACGGCGTCATCGGATTCTAACCGGAATCTGGACCTCATCGGTACTAGCCGGCATCTGGTTCCCGGTACCCCCGATCCTGATATCAGGATCATTATACCCCAGGCATCTCGGAAGGCTAGCCTAAACATCCTCCACAACACCCTGAAGGCACTAGCCCCAGACATCATAAGTCCTTCTCCATAAACCTCCCTCCCGGTGTGTATGTCTCCAACCGTGGACCCTCGTCACATCAGAAGTTCTCCGGGAAGTATCCATGGGATTGCCACCTTCCCAACTTCTGGTACAAAAGTCAAGTGCTGCTGGCATAGAGTTAATTGTTGGGCTTGTCCCCCAGCGCATAATATATTTATAGTAGCCATTCTCATTCGTGGTTATGGGCTCCCACGAAATCATAGAATACTTAGCCTCATCAGGCTAATTGAGTGGATCACCTGGAACAATTGGTACTTTCCATAATGAATAATCATTAGTGACCATTTATTAATATAATAATATCATGGATCAACCTTGAATCATGTGCTAACAAGAATGTCTAGCCACCAATTCATATTGCATTACATTGCATCATAAGCCATTGTCACGATAAGTCATGCCAACTTTAACATCTAGTGCATTTAGGTGCTCTGTGCTACCATTATAACATAACTGGTCATGATACTTTCATAATTTCACTAAGCATCTCATTAATATGCCATGATAAGCTACCATATTTCAACATTAATACTATCAACATGGAGTGACAACTCACATAATCCATCATAATATCAACTATGTATTCTACGGGGAGCAATAAGGGTTAGCATGAAACGTTAACATGTCATACCAAATATTTAATATAATTTCTTATTCTTCATTCACACAAAACGTAGCTGTAAAATACCAAAATTAATCACAACATGCTTTCATACCATTTATGTGCCAAATGTCATTTATCTCTAGATGCAATGGTAAGCTATAATATCATTTTATGTTCCACACATAATCTATCTTATAAAGCACCATAACGTCATGAAGTAACATCAAGAAGTATCACATGCTCAATCCATGACTAGAAATAACAACATCAAAATAATGCATGACCATGAATCATATGTTTATAAGGCATCATTCTAAGAAACAACATGTAATAACACCATATCATGTACCACATAACTTACATTTCAAGATGCCAAAATAAAACTATAAATTACCAATTGAGTATCAACACTCAACACATCATGTACTCCATGTCCTATGCATCTGGAAACCATAATAAATCGAGTATCATCATAAGATATGCATCATGGAAACTTAGTAGCAACATGAAAAACTGGGTATCATCATGAAATATGAAACATGTGTCCTCTAACTTCAGAAACCATAAGAACTAAAATACTAACTCAGTATCAATCATGAAATATGTAGCATGCATCTTCTAACTCTAGAACTATAAAAAAAGTGACTGAATAGAACCAATCCATGTGTCATAAGCTCAACACTACTAAAAAAGATAAGGAAACTCGTGACGCATAATGTCTGCATCTTCCCAAGTGGCTGACCCTAGAATATACTGATCCCATTGGACCTTAACTTGGTCAAGGATGTGATTGCGTAGCTGTCGACTTCTGTGGTCCAGTATACGATATGGTTCGACCTGGACGACCCCTTCCTTGGAAAGCTGCAATCCATCCAAGTTGAAAATGTGTGAGGGGTCATAAATGTAATGTCTAACCACAGAAATATGAAATACATTATGCATTCTCCGCAAGTGGGGTGGAATCTCAAGTCTGTATGCAACAGGACCGATTCATTCCAGGATCTTGACTGGTCCTACAAATCTTGGGGCAAGTTTTGCCCCATTTCCAAATTTAAAGGGACTCTTCATGGGTCTCACTCAGACAAACACCAGGATCCCCTCCTCGTAGCCTCTATCAATACGTTTCGAATCAACGTAACTTTTCTGATGAACACGGGCTTCCTTAAGCCTTTGTTTAATGGTGACCATCTGCTCCTCCATCTCTTGAAGTAGGTCAGGCCCGAGCATGACCCGATCCTCTAGACTATCCCAGCTAAGAGGGGTTCTACAAGGCCTACCATACAAAACTTTGTACGGGGCAACACCAAGGGAGCTGTGGTAACTGTTATTGTAAGCAAACTCCATCAGTGGAAGATACCTCTCCCACTGATTTTGTTGGTCCATGACATACATTCTCAACATATCTTCCATTGCTTGGTTAACTCTCTCTGTCTGACCATCAGTTTCAGGATGATATGCAGTGCTAAAATTCAATTGAGTACCCAGGGACTCTTGGAGGCTCTTCCAAAACCTAGAGGTGAATCGAGAATCTCTATCAGAGATAATTTTACGAGGGGTTCCGTGTAGGCGGACTATTTCTCAGAGGAAAACCTGTGTGACAGCAGGTGCATCAAAGGTACTTTTTACTGGAATAAAATGAGCACTATTAGTCAGTTTATCCACCACCACCATAATGCAATCGTTCCTTTGTGGTGAGGTCAGTAGACCAGTCACGAAGTCCATAGATATCACTTCCCACTTAGTTTTAGGTATCTCATGAGGTTAAAGAAGTCTTGTTGGGTGATGGTGTTCAACCCTAACTTGTTGGCATTCTAAACAATGTGCCACATAATGTGCTATATGCTTCTTCATTCCTGGTCAGAAGAATTCCCTTTTTAGACCTTCATACATCTTTTTAACTCTAGGGTGAGCGGAGTATGGTGCTCGATGTGCTTCATCCATTACTAGCCTTCGAACTTCGCCAGTGGTTGGTACATACACCCTTTCCTTGAATCTAAGGAGTCCATCTCCCATCAATGAGTACCCTTCAAGCCTCGAGGAGGTTGACTTACCCTTTGACTGGGCCGCTTGAATTTGATGGTACTGTTATCACATTTATAGTAGCCGGGCTACCATACATTATTTTTTTGATTCCAGTACACTATTCAGCCAGTTCCCTTACATTGGAGATGCTGAGATGAGCATCTATATTGGATCATTATTAGATTTTGGACAGCAGTTGTATTCCCCATGCCATGACTGAGTCTTAGGGCACTCAGAGAGATGACTGATGTAGCCATTATACCAGTTGTACAGAGCAGTCAGTAGTGCCCAGAGTTACAGCAGCAGTTTCAGAGGACAGATGATGGTACAGGTGATTAGCATTCAGGTATATGACTCAGCAGGTATATCATTGTGTTATGGTTATATTGCTTTTATATTTATTCTTATAGCATGTCTTAGCACCCAGTGTCATGATCTGGAGATCATATAGATTTGTGGACTTGGTTGATCATATTATATATATTATATTGTCCCTACTCAGACTTAGAAGTTCACTATTCATACTCATTGGTTTTGCCCTCCTTAGGGAGAATAGAGGTGATCATTCCACCATACTTTGGCTTGCTAGTGTTGGCACCATTCTTCATTGTATTTATCCATCCATTACCTACCTTTTAGTTTATCACCTTGACTTACTACTTGACTAGTGGCATGGAGGACTTTTCCCCACTATAGCCTCTGTATTGGATGAGCTTCCCTGTCTATTGTGTCTCGGCTCTGAGTTGGTGACAAACTTACCTATGGTGAGTTGGAGTTCCTTGTGAATTCCCCCTAGTCACTAAAGTTGTGTTGGCTAAACCTGAAACATTTAGTGCTGCCATGAATACAAAATCTGGAAAAATGAAATGCTATATCTTGTATGAAAAGCCCATTCATGCAATGTGTTTCTAAACACACATGAATGAAAGGCATGCCAAATGAAAATGGCCATGAAAATAAAATGTTATATCTTTTGGAAATGTAAATACCTAGGTAAACAAGCTGTCTGTGACACACCTAGAAGTGCTCAGGTAAACAAGTGCCTTAAAAACACACCTGCAGCAGAAAGCCTAAAATAAATGTAAATCTATGCAATGTGTTTTTAAACACACATAGATCAAGGTTATGGAAACTTCAGGCCCAAAAAGCAATGGAACTTAAATGCTATATCTAAACAATTGCTGGCCTTATTTGTATTATGGATTGTGTGCATCTGTTAAAGGTGAATAAACCCTCTTTGAACAACTCATCCATTTGTGAGACACCGCCATTCCCTGTGTTGTTGCTCATTCAGTATATACTATGGTGTGTATTCCCTTTTCCTTTTCCAAAGTGTCACAAAGTTAAGTCAGTCAAGTCATCCCTTAGCCTAACCAGTTATTTTAGCCTTCACCCTTCACTAGCAAATTGATCACAGCTATGAAGTGAGTATGATCTTGAAAGTCTAGTCTGAGTAATAATAATAATTAATGACATTATATATTTGGATTTAGATCGCTAGTAATGATTACTTTGTGTTATAATTGTTATTTGAATAAGTTGTAGAGCATGCATTAACCTTTGACACTTTGCAGCAGCTTCTGGTGATGGTCTGAGTTATATTTGGTCATGTTGACTTGGTCAAACCTAGTTTGACCAAGGTCAACCATAGGATATGAGATGGTTAGACCTTGTGATGATATGGATAGATGATATATGGTCTATGTACATGTACATGATGATTCTATGCAACAGCTACAGTGTTATGATGATGATTCATGGTTTACAGCAGTATTTGATCATTCACAGATTATTATTATTTGATCTGTTCCGGTATATTGGATATATTTTTTGATCATGCAGAGATTCATATGGTGTATGAGTACACATCTTGGCTAGATTTGGACCTTCTGAGTCCAATGAGACAATCTGTTTTCAGTTCCGGGCACTTACAGTGATGATTGAGCCTCAGTAGGCTATCCTAGTGTAGTTTTGGTCTGTTGGAGACCCTGTCAGAGCAGAGGTGATTTTTATCCGGTTGACCTAGGGTGTTGTGCTTGGAGGGGGTGGTCCAGCCACTTGTTTTTACCATATTACCCCCCTCCCGGACACACCAGTGCCCTCACCTTGACAACGCAGGCACTCCAGGAGGCAGTTTGGGGCAGTTTCACGCTTCCCGAGGCATTTCAGGATTGGTAGAAATGGCTATTGAGGAATTCGATTTGGGATACTGAGGAAATGTCTTGGCATGGGATGATCAGTGATGATGTATTGATGTCTTCCACACCTCCTCCAACAGTTTCAGCTTCATCAGGGCCCGCATCCATCACTTATGGCACTTTCTGATGATTTCTGAGGTCTTTTGAGGCCTACGATTTGTCCCTAGAGGCACGATTTGGTATATTGATGACTATTTTATGATTATTGTGCTATGGGGATTGACCAAGGGTGGCTAAAATTACCCCTTGGACCCACCATGAGCTTCTTATTATATTTTGTCATCATGATTTGGTGGGATTCCCCTCTCCTAGGGCGATTTTGTCCACTTATATTATATTTTATTAGTGATCCATGTATTTTATTGTTGAGCTCATTTCAACCATTGATTAGACATTTGTATATTTTAATCTTAGCCACTCATTCAAAAAGTGGTTAGGATTTTGATGCCTCTCCTTCCTATTTAAAGGAGAGAGCTTCTCATTGTAAAGGGACTTGTGGCTCTGGATTATTGGAATAGAAAATTATTATTGCATCTATCTCCAGTGTTGTGGTGAATGTTTTTGGTGTTCGTTCGTTGGTTCTTCCTTTGCACTGAGTTATTGGAGATCTTGTTTTGCCATATCTTTTGTACCACGTTTTTTGCATCTACAGGTGGAGGCCGATTTGCTTTGAGGAGGAAGTATTGGTAGGGGAAGACTCTCCCTACTTCTTCTTTGGATCTCTTCGTTGGTAACAGGGAGTATTATTGTCCCAGGACCTTCTATTCTATGTTATCATTGCATTTTACTTGTATTTCCTCCATACTTGACCTCTCTGATTGAAATAGATTTTCCTTGGATTGACAGGTAGAGGAGGGCGCACTTGTGGGCTAGGGCATCAAGTTGGCAAGCAAAATCAACAATCTCTCATTTGATCTCTGCGGGAATCTTCCTCAACATCAAAGCATCTCTCTTCATCACTCAGGTATGATCTCAAGGTAAGTTCTATCTCCATGATCTATCCACTTGTCTAAAACATTTAAAACCCTAATTAATCAAAACCTCCATTTTTACATTTTTTCAGATCTACTAAGATCTAGTGGCTTCTTGGGTAAGATATTTAAAACCCACCTCTATAGTATCCATGGCATCCCTGTCATGTCCCAAATTTGGCATTGGGTCACAATGGCCTAATCACATTATCCCTATTCATTAGAGTTTGTCAAATTGATGCTAAAGGTCAAATAATTGCCAAGGAGGAAAATTACTAGTTTCCTAGGTTTGGGGTGGAAGCTTTGGGATTTGGAATAATGGGGATAATAAATGATGTTTGAACATTAGAATGGAATAAATATTTAATAAAGGAGCTAAATAAATATATACAAGTGAAAATCAAAGTGGCATTTCATGATGAAGACACATGGAGGAAGTGGGACCCACATATGGCTAGATTTCCCCACTACATTTGGCATCATTCTCTCACCAATTCGAATTCAAGGTGAATGGTAACATACTTGGGGGATTCCAAAAGGTATTATTCATTGCATGACTCATCCAAGGTCGAAATATAGAGGAAGAGTAACTCCCATGGAAGAGGAAGAGGCAATTTGGAGCTAGTGAGACACTTGGGCTAGATTCCCTAGCTCTATGACAACAATGATGAAGATGCTATGACACCTATGACACAAATCAGACCTGAAGGCTGACATATGACATATATGACATGTCAGGGCTAAAAATAGACTCCAAGAGGGCGCTCAAGGGTGTTAGGGAAGCTAAGATGCTTCCACATGTGATTTGGTGGAAGTGGGAGACTAGGAATTGTTGTACAAGTGGCGTTCTTTGGAATCTCTTCCCAACTTGAGTTGGCATGAGTCTCTTGGAAGGAATTCGACCCATGGAGGACATTAGAAGTTTATAAATGTCAATAACAAAGAAGGAAACCGGCTTTTGATCATTTGTAGAATTTGCAATTGCATTTGTGAAGAGGGAGAGCTAGTGGATGACTAGTTTCTTGCCTTAGCCAATTTCGAGGGTGAAAGATTCCCATCCAAGTTGGTAATTGGAAAGGCCATTCAGACCTTTCATTTGGAGCTTTAATGGAGTCTTTATTTGCAGGTGTAAGCTACAGGGCAGCTCATGGTTTCTTCTATTGCAGCTCACTCCTTCAACCATTTCCGGTTTTGATGGCATATTCTTGATCCTTGAGGGAGGGCGTTTTTGGTGAGCTATTGTACTCTTTGGGGAAGCTTTTAATGCCCCATTTATTTTGTAATATGAAGTAAATACTCTGTTCTTCATCTCCAAAAAGTTTCAGGTCGAAATTCCAAGTAGAAATGTATAAATCTCATTTTTAATGGAAGAACAATGCCATTTCCCCACTACCTTGTTGTGAACCAATGTGTTGATGATGATTTCGAATGAATGGATGATTCTCTGATGAATTTGTGATTAATGGACTGCCATGGATGTATTTTACAAGTTTCATGTACTGTACTTGAGCATTTGAAGTATTTTTACTTAGTTAATTGCACTGGGAGAAGAAATAGTGCCATTTCCCCAAGGGTCGAATTGGTGATTTTTGCAGTTGAATGGGAGAGGGTTGGAACAGATATAATAATCAATTAATGGTGCACATGAGACCTTAATAAAATCCTTAATACATTTCCTACCTATGTTCATAAATTTGAGTGGATTTGGAGGCATTTGGGAAGCCATTTTCAATACTTACCCCAGGGGGATTTGAACCCCAAATTACTAGTAAAATTGCATACTTGGTCCAGAATCTTAAGAGAGTTTGCAGAGGTATTTTGGTGGCCATATATCATCCCTGAACATAATATTCAAGTCTTAATATCATTCATACACCTTCCTTGAAGATTTGAATGCATTTGGAGTCAATTCGAGACATAGAGACCAATACTAGTCAAAGGCAAATTACTAGTAAAGTTACCTACATTGACCAGAATTGAAAGAGTATTTGCAGAAGTGTTTTAAAGGTACAAAGGCATCCCTAAAACACATATTTATGTTCTAATATCATTCATATACCTTCTCAGAAGATTTGGGATCATTTGGGGCCAATTTGGGACCTAGAGATCGAAACTAGTCAAAGGTCGAACCAAGGAAAAAAGTGGAAAATTGCAATTTTAATAAAATTCCTAACAAGGGACATTACAGTGGTATCAGAGCATGATCTTGGCACCTGATGTGGTATAATATTCATGAGGAAAATAATTCAGGTACCACCATTAGATATTGAAACCAAAAGTGCTTTTGTTGAAGAAAAAAAAAAGGGTAGGAGAAGAAGAGCAAATTTTTTGAGGAAACTATGACTAGGGATGAAAAGGGAGCCTCATATGATGGTGAGGAGCATATAAAAATTATGAAAACAATATTTGAAGATATGACCAAGCAACTTAAGGAAGGATTCGAATTGTTTTCTATCGAACTTGTGGAAAAAATTATTGATTTTAAGGAAACCAAGGGGAAAAATGCATCAGCTTGCTTGAAGGAGCAAAAGGAAGAGACATCACAAGATCATGAAGAAGATTCTATTGAAAATATGGAAGATCATTTTGAGACACCTTCTAGCTTAGACATGAACCAAAGAGCATCTACTGATGGATGCTTAAACTATGAAGGAGTACCTACTGATGGGTGCTCACACCTCTATGTTGGTGACATAGAGATCACTTTTGAAAGTGTTGCTGCAAGCCCAAGTTCCATTAAGCATGATAATGAATACCTTGTAGCAGTTGAAGAAGAACCAAGATCAACTTCCCCATCACCACTTGAGCTTCATGAAGTTGGTCCAAGCAAAATTGAAGAAGATGAGAAGGTTCATTTGCAAGAGCCTCATTTTCTTGAAGGGTCCTTAAAGATGAATGAAAATAAGATCCAAGAGTCCCTCATAATTCTCCATGACACTCAAGCATTGGTGTCAAATTCTTGTTGGAGAGCTACATCATTGGAGGAAACATCTTTCCTTGAAGACATGGAGAAGATTCAAAGAGCAATGTGCCATATCAAAGGTAATTTCATGTCTTTGCTTTTTGATAGAAACCATTTGTTTGAGCTTAATGAATTGTTACATGATGCATATTTGAAGAATAATGAGGATATTCATAAGCTCACAATTCAAAATGAGCAACTTCTTGAAAAGTTGCAAGATACTTGTTTTTCCTCCTATGTTTCAGATTGTCAAATGGTAGATTGTTTGGAGGATTCTCATGACATGGTGGATCATGAGAAATGTGGGAATTTGAATGTGCTTAATGTGTTTGAAGATGAACTTGAAGAGATCCAAACACTTTATGTGGTGGAAGAGGAACTTGAATTGTCTCTTGATGAAGGTTATGCAATTTTTAAAGAAAAGCATGATTCCTCTACATTGGAACCAAACTATGACAAAGAGTTCATACTTTTGAAGGAGCTGCATGATACTACCCATATGGATCCTTCCCATGATGAAACTTCTGTACTTTTTGATCATTTGGGTGATTTGGTTCATTCTCCTACATCCTACAATTCCATGTTTTGCAACATTAGTCTCAATGAAGTATGGGTGAAAGGGTTCTTTTTGATGGTGCCACATGAGGAGTATGGAACTCCTAGATTTATTTTTTATGATGACATGGTTGGAGCACATTCTTCTTCACATTTGAAGCAACATTATTTGTCACTTTATGATGATGCAAATCTACATGGATGCACCTATGATATGCATTTGAGTCACTTGAAGACTCATGGTTTTTCTTACTCAACACTTGATTCATTTGATGTTGGACGAACTTCATCCAACACTTGGAAGAATAGATTTATGATTGGAGAACATTTTTGTTGCAAGACACATACTTTGTTATATCTTTATGACTCTCACATTCAGGGATGTATGGGTGAGACTTCTTTGAGTCATTTGAAGTCTCCTTGTTTTTTCTGCTCACTATTTGGTTCAGATTTTAGTGGAGATTCTTCATTCACTTCTTGGATGAAAGAATACATGGTTGAATATTTTGATGCATATCACATCCTTTTGGAGCAGCATTATAGGACATGGGATCCTCACCCATGTCATTGGAGCAGATTTGATTGGTCACTTGAAGCTTGTATGCACTTGGAAAATGGTGGTCTACTTGCTTGGAGGTATAAGCACTTTCATGACTCTTTGATGAAGCATATCCTTGATGTACATTTTCATTATGTTGTTATGTACTTTGATGATATATATTTGGTACTCATGATGTTTGGAAGGATGCATACAAGAAAATGGGATCCAGGAATCCTCTTAACTAATGGTGTGGGTTGGAGAGCACTCTTAATTATTGGGGTGCAATACAAGCAATGGGACCCTGGAATAATTTTTATCTCATTGCTTTCAATTTTTTTTTTGGGAAACAAGCAGTATGGGAGATGGATTTCCCCACTTAATAAAGTTATTTTTATCAGAGTAGTGCAGCAGCAAGCATGGTGGTTCCTCTCTAAAATCTTCATGGAAACTCAAAGACTCAAGGTTGGGCAATTCAATGGCAACTTCAAAGAATTATACAGAAAGCAGGTTCTTCAACACCCATGTTTAAAATTGCTTGAGGACAAGCAATATTGGGAAGGGAGGATTTGTCATGTCCCAAATTTGGCATTGGGTCACAATGGCCTAATCACATTATCCCTATTCATTAGAGTTTGTCAAATTGATGCTAAAGGTCAAATAATTGCCAAGGAGGAAAATTACTAGTTTCCTAGGTTTGGGGTGGAAGCTTTGGGATTTGGAATAATGGGGATAATAAATGATGTTTGAACATTAGAATGGAATAAATATTTAATAAAGGAGCTAAATAAATATATACAAGTGAAAATCAAAGTGGCATTTCATGATGAAGACACATGGAGGAAGTGGGACCCACATATGGCTAGATTTCCCCACTACATTTGGCATCATTCTCTCACCAATTCGAATTCAAGGTGAATGGTAACATACTTGGGGGATTCCAAAAGGTATTATTCATTGCATGACTCATCCAAGGTCGAAATATAGAGGAAGAGTAACTCCCATGGAAGAGGAAGAGGCAATTTGGAGCTAGTGAGACACTTGGGCTAGATTCCCTAGCTCTATGACAACAATGATGAAGATGCTATGACACCTATGACACAAATCAGACCTGAAGGCTGACATATGACATATATGACATGTCAGGGCTAAAAATAGACTCCAAGAGGGCGCTCAAGGGTGTTAGGGAAGCTAAGATGCTTCCACATGTGATTTGGTGGAAGTGGGAGACTAGGAATTGTTGTACAAGTGGCGTTCTTTGGAATCTCTTCCCAACTTGAGTTGGCATGAGTCTCTTGGAAGGAATTCGACCCATGGAGGACATTAGAAGTTTATAAATGTCAATAACAAAGAAGGAAACCGGCTTTTGATCATTTGTAGAATTTGCAATTGCATTTGTGAAGAGGGAGAGCTAGTGGATGACTAGTTTCTTGCCTTAGCCAATTTCGAGGGTGAAAGATTCCCATCCAAGTTGGTAATTGGAAAGGCCATTCAGACCTTTCATTTGGAGCTTTAATGGAGTCTTTATTTGCAGGTGTAAGCTACAGGGCAGCTCATGGTTTCTTCTATTGCAGCTCACTCCTTCAACCATTTCCGGTTTTGATGGCATATTCTTGATCCTTGAGGGAGGGCGTTTTTGGTGAGCTATTGTACTCTTTGGGGAAGCTTTTAATGCCCCATTTCTTTTGTAATATGAAGTAAATACTCTGTTCTTCATCTCCAAAAAGTTTCAGGTCGAAATTCCAAGTAGAAATGTATAAATCTCATTTTTAATGGAAGAACAATGCCATTTCCCCACTACCTTGTTGTGAACCAATGTGTTGATGATGATTTCGAATGAATGGATGATTCTCTGATGAATTTGTGATTAATGGACTGCCATGGATGTATTTTACAAGTTTCATGTACTGTACTTGAGCATTTGAAGTATTTTTACTTAGTTAATTGCACTGGGAGAAGAAATAGTGCCATTTCCCCAAGGGTCGAATTGGTGATTTTTGCAGTTGAATGGGAGAGGGTTGGAACAGATATAATAATCAATTAATGGTGCACATGAGACCTTAATAAAATCCTTAATACATTTCCTACCTATGTTCATAAATTTGAGTGGATTTGGAGGCATTTGGGAAGCCATTTTCAATACTTACCCCAGGGGGATTTGAACCCCAAATTACTAGTAAAATTGCATACTTGGTCCAGAATCTTAAGAGAGTTTGCAGAGGTATTTTGGTGGCCATATATCATCCCTGAACATAATATTCAAGTATTAATATCATTCATACACCTTCCTTGAAGATTTGAATGCATTTGGAGTCAATTCGAGACATAGAGACCAATACTAGTCAAAGGCAAATTACTAGTAAAGTTACCTACATTGACCAGAATTGAAAGAGTATTTGCAGAAGTGTTTTAAAGGTACAAAGGCATCCCTAAAACACATATTTATGTTCTAATATCATTCATATACCTTCTCAGAAGATTTGGGATCATTTGGGGCAAATTTGGGACCTAGAGATCGAAACTAGTCAAAGGTCGAACCAAGGAAAAAAGTGGAAAATTGCAATTTTAATAAAATTCCTAACAAGGGACATTACAATCCCGGATCTATAGTTTGGTGAGGATTGGCCTCCATTTGACCCTCTTCCCAAGGCATTTAGCCTTCTCCAAGCAAGGGCGCACTTCCTAGTTTGGGTGGGTTGACCTAGATCTAGTACGTGGGTAGTTGAGATTCCACTTGATTCGTGATCTACACATCCAATAACCTACCCCCAGATTGTCACTTTTCTGATTTCTACCTTGTGGGCCCTATTCCACATTTTAAGGGATTTAATCCCCATTTTGGACCACTTGGTATCTTTAAACTCAGATCTAGTAAGATCTAGCCATCGGATTGCCTTGAAATTATAGATCCATATCCTCACCTGATCAACCTACTTGGATCTAAAGTTTGGATGCCATTGGACTTGTCTTGACTGTTTTATCCCACTTTTTAGCCTCCTTGGGTAAAGTCTCACCACCTTGGAGAAGTGAGTTGGTCCACTTTTAGGATGTGGGTACATGAGATTTTTGTGGATTTGGAACGGGCATAATTCAAAACCTAGGTCTAGTGTGTCACTTCATCAAATCCTGCCTTGGGTATAGCATTCCTTGTTTTAAGGGATTGTGGTCCACTTAGGTCAAACCTAGATCTAGACCTATTCATCCATCAAGACTTTAATTTCCCACTTTTCTCATGCAATAGGAGTCCTTAACCACAAGTTAACCTTACTTTGACTCCATTATCCCAATTCCCAAGGCACTGGTCTCTCTCCAAGTCAAATTTGACTTTCCTAGATTGTTGGATTAATTTGTGGTTTGACCCTTGTGTGGTAAACTAAACCCTTTGATGCCATCATACTTCATGATCAAGCTTGTCACTTGTACTAGTTAGCCCCAATTCAACCCTAAACTACCCTGCATTGGACACGGTTCCCAAGGCAGTGGATTTTCTCACATTGAGCTAGTACTTTAATCCTGGATCCTATTTCACAAATCATAAGTCACTCTCACATCAATAATGAACCAAAGCTATACTCATTGAACCCCTCACTTGTCTTGTGACTTCATTCTAAGGTCCAGGATAAACCATACACCTTACTTCACTTAGAATTAACTTGATTTGGTGTCTTGGTTTTGATCTCTCCTGTCGGGAGTAGATCGGGTCTCCCCCTTTGTTGTCTAGGCTAGATAACATAAAGTGAAGGTTGCCTCGACTTGCGTGACAACCATATATTGGAGGTCGAGGTGATCGTGGTTGCACCTTTTGAGTTGCCCTTCCCTATTGCCATCCATGAGTGGATACATCCATAGGGGTAACTACAGCTTAGGTGATAACAGGTACCAAGGGTCATTTACCATATGGACTTTAATCTTATCCTTAAGATTCGTTCTGGCTGATACCAAAGCATGTGTGCGAGGTCTTCTACTTAGAGCATCCGCTACCTTGTTCTCCTTCCCCTTTATAAAGGATATTTTAAATTCATACTCACTAAAGAGTTCACTCCACCGCCTTTGGTGCGCATTAAGATCCTTTTGGGTAAATATGTATTCCAAGCTTCGATGATCTGTTTTTAGCTCGAATTGGCGCCCTACCAAGTAGTGTCTCCACAAATTGAGAGCCATCACCACCGCAACCAATTCTAGGTCATGAGTGGCATAATTGATCTCATGGCCTTTGAGTCTGCGAGAAGCATAGGCGATGACTCCTTCTTCTTGCATTAAGACTGTACCTAAACCTTCTCTAGATGCATCTGTGCAGACCACAAAATCCTTATCCATGTTTGGAACCTTGAGGATTGGGGCACTAGTTAGACGTTCTTTTAGCTCATTGAATGCTTTTTTGCATTTACTTGTCCATTCAAATTTTACCGCCTTTTTCTGTAAAGTGGTGTTAGGTCCTACGATTTTAGAGAACCCTTCCACGAACCTCCTGTAATAGCCTGCCAATACCATAAAGCTATGAACTTCCTTGGCATTTCTAGGGGTCAGCCAACTTAATATGGCATCAATCTTCCCTGGGTCTACCGAGATTCCATCACCACTGATTATGTGCCTCAGATACTGGATCTCTTTCTGGAAAAAGGAGCATTTGGACCATTTCCCGTATAGTTTATGGTCTCTAAGGCATTGAAGCACGAGTCTTAAGTGCTCTTGGTGCTCTTGTTCATTGCGGGAGTCGATCAAAATGTCATCAAGGAATACCTGTACAAAGCGATCCAGGTATTTTCGGAACACACTGTTCATTAAGTTCATGAATGCTGCTGGTGCATTCGATAATCCAAAGGGTACGACCACAAATTCATAGTGGCCAAACCTAGTACGAAAAGCTGTTTTTGGAATGTCTTCTTCCTTGATCCTTAATTGATGATATCCTGATCGAAGGTCGATCTTGGAGAATATGGATGCACCTCTTAGCTGATCAATCAAGTCATCAATGCGAGGCATGGGATAATGATTCTTGATGGTGGCTTTATTCAAATCCCGATAATCAATGCACAAACGAAGGGTGCCAACCTTCTTCTTGACAAAAATGACGGGTGCTCCCCAAGGTGAAACACTAGGCCGAATCATTCCCTGATCGATGAGTTCCTTGAGTTGAATACTCAATTCATTGAGCTCCGGCACCGTCATCCGATAGGGTGTCTTGGATAGGGGTTCAGTACCGGGTTTTAAGGAAATGGTGAAGTCAAATTCTTGAATAGGAGGTAATCTGGGTAGTTCAGGAGAGAAAACATCTGCAAATTCAGAGAGAACTGGGTGAGTTTCTGCATTTGGGTTAGGGCTAGTGTCGACGGCTTCCACAGCATAGATTCTGCATCCCTTCCTTATACACTTCTTTACCTTGGATGTCGTGATGAAGCGTAAGGATACATCGCGTTTAATCCCTTCAATCATTGCTGGTTTGCCGAGGTCATCAATGCAAAAGACCTTCTTCTCAAAGCAATCCACTACGGCTCGGTGAGACTCTAGCCAATCCATTCCTACTATTATGTCGTAAGCCCCTAGGGTAGTGCTATACAAACTCATCTTAGTACAGACATTCCCTATTTTTACTATACAGTTCTTTACCAAAATCCCTACTGATTGTTTTCGTCCTGAAGCCATCTCTACCTGGTCAAAATCGGTTTGAACTTGGGCTGCCAACCCACATTTTTGTAGTGCGGAAGGGGAAATGAAGCTATCAGTAGCCCCAGGGTCTATGAGAATAGTTAATGGAATGTTTTTTATCATACCTAAAGACTCCATCACTGTAGCGTGGTGCTCTACTTGGTGATGGTTGACTGCAGCATGAATCCGGTGTCGACCCCGTGATTGTTGCTGGGTTCCTGCCCCATTTTGTCCTCCCCCTTCTAGTAATTTCGGGCAATCCCGTTTGTAATGGGGACCCTGAAATTCGTAACATTTAATGCCAACCGGGGCTACGTGGTTCGAGCTTTCCCGACCACCTCGACCTACGCCTCTGTTGCTGCCTTTCCATTTCCGCGGTTCAAATCTCCCCTCCCCACCATGAGGGGTTTCTGAAGGGGTGGTGGCAGCTGAAATACTTGTCACTCTAGCCATTCCAGAGTGGCCCCCTCGATAGTTGAATCTTCTACCTCCAACCTGCCTTGCGCTATAAGGTACGGTTCTCTCCCTTGGTTCCTGTGCCTGAGCTTGTTTTCCCAAATCAATCTTTGTAATAATGCATGAAGATTTATTCGGAATTATCCAGGACAAAATTATCATCACCATTCTCTCAGAAATAAAACGTAGGGCAATCTAAAAAATAAAACGTTACAATGAACGGTAGTAACTAACAAAGGAATGGAAAATGAACGTTACAGCATGCTAGTTAATGAACGTTACCATGGGCTAGTTAATGAACGTTACAACCAGAACACATGGAAGAACCATTTTGTTCTGATCTAGATCATCACGCACAAGGGACCGTTAGGCCAGAAATGCGGAGGTTGGCATTCATGACATAAAACCCTTAATACTTTACGCAGGCTCAAACCAAACAGAGAAAACACTCCACGAATACCAGCAAAACGCATATTTGGGCCAAGATTGGCTTGAGAGGGTTGTATAGTTCAAAATGAAATGTAACATTCTGTACAAGAGTATTTATGTTTGTTGATGCTTTCTTCAGGACATGGAAGGACAGACGACACTTCATTATGGTGTAGATCCGTATCTAATTTAACAAGCGAGAAGGATGAAAAATTAAAAAAATTAATATGCGAAATGCAATCAAGTAAGCCTGACAAAATAGTGGTTGGGCACATTTTGAAAACCTGATGTGATGTGTAGTCGTCGAGTATTACTTGTATGTTTAATATTTAAAGTTAATTTAATAATGAAATAACTTTAAATATCATGCTTCAAACTATATCTAATTAGTTTTGTAACCGTAAGAGTATTCAATATAGTTCTCCAGATCACTTGACAATGACGAATACCTCTGTTGTGTGAACCCATTACATTTAGATTCAGACATTCTTGGTATAATTAAACTTGGAATTAACTAACAGTGGCGTTTGCTCATTTTACTATGCTGGATATTTAGATTGCAACTGCCTAAGGATCGGATTAATACCATCCAAGTTGAAAATGGTGGGCCCATAACCCACAGGTCCCAGGATCGAAACCTGGCTCTGATACCAAATGTAAGAACAGTAAACTCATAAAAATAACAAGACAAACAAATGACCAGCATGCAATAAAAGATCTGATAAATACAATGGATCTGATATCCTGTAAATTTATAAAAACTAGTATACAACAAGAAGCAGCATGCAATAAAAGATCTGTAACAAAAGAGTACATACCTGGTTAGAAGACCTGGTGATTACCTTGATGGCTCCAAAATGTGCAACTGAAGCTCGGGGGACGACTCTCCACCCAACCAACCCTCAACCAAAAAGGCTGAGGCCCCCGAGCCCCCAACAATCAACCCTATGCCAGTGCTATCTTGCTTTCCTCTCCTCAAGAGCTCCTCTTCCAAATGCCAAAAGAACAAAATGAAAAAGCCCCTCTCTCCACTTCCTCCCCTCCTTTTATCTCCTCCTTCCCCCAATTTCTTAATTTCTTATTTAATTTCTATCTTTTTGCAAAATTTGCTTTCAGTTACTTTTTTTCATGTTTCTTTTTATTATTTACATTATACTATATTACATTATATCATATTATATCAAATATTCCCTATATTCGTATATGAGGGTTGTTACACATATGCAAATTAATATAAACTTGAAAATCAAATATAAACCATAAACAAAATTTCATAAACTCAACTAGTACATGAAAATGGAACATTATACCTTTCGACAGTAGTTGAGCACTCAGTTGACGAAGTCCTTGTATGTACAGTCGTCGATCTTCCCCGAGTCACTTTCAGCCTTGCCAATTTTACCAAGAGACCACTCGGTTGACCACCCTACCGTATCGGGGTTACTCTTCTTCACCCCGAACCCCCGAGCTAATGGGTCGTAAGAACACACTAGCAAGCTTCCCGCTGGGATCTCCCAATCCCCGATCAAGCTAAGCCCAACTTATAAGAACCATAAAATCAATTCTCGATTCCGGTGCCCATCCAACACTAGGGAGCAAGAGATATCCTTTTCTCCTTCTCCTCCCTTATTTTATAGCAAAAATATGTGTGCCATGTGTCTTTCCATGCACATAAATCATTTAATTTAATATTTTATTAATATTATTCTCAAATTACAAGTGTGTCTATCTTTCTTAGGTGTGCACCTATATGTGTGCCATGTGTCTTTCCATGCACATAAATCATTTAATTTAATATTTTATTAATATTATTCTCAAATTACAAGTGTCTCTCTCTTTCTTAAGTGCGCACATATCTGTGTGCCATGTGTATTTCCATGCACATAAATCATTTAATTTAATATTTTATTAATATTATTATCCGATTACAAGTGTCTCTCTCTTTCTAAAGTGTGCACCTATCTGTGTGCCATGTGTCTTTCCATGCACATAAATCATTTAATTTAATTATTCTTAAATTACAAGTGTCTCCCTCTTTCTTAAGTGTGCACCTATTTCCCTAAATCAATGGGGGTTAGGTGTAATGGTCTTTAAGAGAGTCCTAGTTGTGTTTGACTTCTCTAAGATAGTTGTTTGTAAAAAGACACATGTTCATTCTATATTCCCTTTTCTTTTTCCTTTTATAATAAAAGATAATGTTTTATCTAATATAATTTCTAATCTAATTCAAATCCTTTCTTTTTCTTTTCTTTTGAAATATTTTGTATATACTTTAATTAATGATAAATAAAATGATCATTATTTTTCTCGATTCAGTTTCTTTTTTCTTTCAAGAATAATAAAATCAAGAATATTATTCTTTTTCAAAATAATAGAAATAAAGATAAGAATCAATTAGTTCTTTTGTTGATATTTTATTTTATTTCTAATATTTTTCCAAAAATAAGAGTATCCAATAGAAATAAAGATTTAGAATAAAATAATTCTTTTAATAATGTTTCACTTTGTTTCTAACTCCTTTTCACAATAATCAAATCATTAAAACTTGGATAAAATTAATTCTTTTATTAATAAAATCAACCAACCAAAATAAAACTTTTTCAATCCTTTTTCAAGATAATAAAATCAATCAAAATAAAGTAATTCAAAATAATAAGATCAATTAAATAAAATCTTGAATAAAATGATTCTTTTAATAGCAATCCAATTCAATTATTTTTTAATAAAAAGGAATAAGGTATTTCTTTTATCTGAATAAATTTAATTCTTTCTTTATGTCTCTCTTACTTATATGCGTAATTCCAATTTGCATAATTAATTAGATAACTTCTTCCTGTTCTTGTCTAGGTACCTCTTCAGCGGGCCCTTCTGGCAATTTCTTTTCTTTCTTCTTGTTCTTGTCTAGGTACCTCTTCGGCCGGCCCTTCCGACAATTTTTCTTTTCTTTCTTCTTATGGGGAGTACTGCGTAGCGATCGAGAATCTTTACCACGACCTTCCAACTACGCTTTCTTGGAGGCTAAGGGATGTTGAGGGATAAGGTCCTCCTTATCGCGCGCCCTTCAACTCATCGTACGTGACCAAGTCATTATGGCCTCGCCCGTACGACACACGCTCCCCCGGGTGAGCTGAAACGAATTCCTACCCATGCGTGGGTTGCTATTTTAGGGTTGGTAGTCTGTCGTCGTACCCCTATGTGTTCATTCCGTTCTTACGACCCCTATAATTCCCTTGCGGGTCATTGGGTAAATCGTCTTACCTGCCACTACACACACTCAAATGCACATTAGTAGCGCTGCACTATAAAATATTTCCATCATTCATTCTAGTATCTCAGTCAGTCGAGCATACAAATTACTCATCATTTATTATCACGTCTCATTCAGTCGAGTATACAAATTACTCATCATTTATCATCATGTCTCAGTGCGTCGAGCATTTTCATCATTCATCATCATTTTTCAGTTAGTCGAGCATTCATCTATCATTCATCTAATCATTTCAATTTCACATGATAATTTTCAAAGCAATTTCCATGATCTAAGTTTTATAAAACCGGGTCTCTTCAAAACTAGTGTCCTCATTAGTCTAATCAGTTAAAGTACCAAGGCAGGCATTGCAGGTTATTAGATATGAACTAGCAGGGGCTGGATTCTTTGAAGCTTACCCACAAAGCAAGCAAATATTCAAGGAATCTAGGTGGTTGTCGCTTTGTGAAATGTTGTAGGGTCATAGTAATAAGGTTATGAGGGCGTTTGTCAATAATTTTCATGGACATGAGGCTCCATTAGGAAAATTGGTTTTGCATGTTTCTGAGAGGTCTATAGCTTCTATCACAGGGATACCATAGGAAGGCGAGCACTGGTTCAAAGGTAGAAAAACTAATGGAGTGTATTGCAATCAGTTTTTGACATTAGACCATCAAAATATAGACTGGAGCAAGGGGATTCTGTGTGTATGGGTGAAGGAATAATGGAGGGATGTTCTTCGCACTGTCTAGAAATACATCACATGCGAAGGAAGTATATCATTATGTTCATTTATCATTTGTGATTTCTTCTGCATTTTTCAAGGTTAGAAGATGAACCTCCCATTCTTCTTCTGGAGGAGCTTGACCAAAATGGCCGCACGTGTTCAAATGCATCTGAAAATCTGGACCTCCCATTCTTCTTCTGGAGGAGCTTGACCAAAATGGCCGCACGTGTTCAAATGCATCCGAAAATCTGGAACATAGTGTTTTCCACCATGGACTAATCAGATTTCTTGTCAAGGATAAATTGAAGAAAAAAAACGTGGGAGCATTTTCTATTCTGGGGTGGATTTGAAGTTAATCCTGCAGGATCCCATGTAGACACATAGAAGGAAGAGTCCTCAATGAGAATCAGAGAAAGTTCCGCTAAAAGAAAGAGGGCTATAATGGAATCTAAGAATATAACAGAGACTCTTATAGGTGAATCCAAGGAAGAATCTCTTGGAGAATCCAGAACCATAACTACTGAAGAGGGGAAGGTTGTAACAAAGTCAGAAGATGATGAAAAATCCCCTGTAGACAATCCAAAGGTCAAATATCCTAGAGAACCTAGAACTACTCCTGACAAAAGAATAAAAGCTGTATAAAATTTAGAAGATGATGAAAAACCCCCTGTAGACGATCCAAGGGTCAAAACTTTTGGAGAACCTAGAACTACTCCTGCCAAAAGAAGAAAAGTTGTATCAAAGTCAGAGAATGTTGAATAACCTCTTGCAGAAAAATCGAAGGCCGGATCTCCTGAAGAGATTAAAGCCCCTCCTATTACAAAAAAAGGGATTGAGGTAGATGAATAAGCAGAGGATCCCCAAGAAGTGCCATTAATTAGAGACACCAAAGACCTTTAATACCAAAAGTGCTTGAAGGAGACCAAGGGGACTCTTTAAGGAGCTTGAACAAAAGAAATATGAACATAAGGAGTTTGATGATGGAGATGAAGTTATAATTGTTAAGAGTCTACGCAGGAGGCCACCGACTCGGTCTTTCACCAAAGAGGTCTCTAAACCAATTCTTGTAGAAGACACAGAGTCAACAGAACCTGAGATAGCAATTGAAGACATTCCATAGTTTCATTGTCCTGAGATTGAATAAGTAGGTCCAATGGGATCTAATATAACTAAAGGAACCGTATCTTCTATCCCAACACCTATGGAGGAACTCGATATAGTTGAATATGCATTGCCCTCTAGTCTAGTACATTCCTCTAACTTGCCAAAACAGGGGAAGAAGAAAAGTAAAAAGGTTGAAAAGATGAAGAAGGTGGTTAAGGAATATAAAGTTTCAGATATGCATATTAAGAAGGAGAATGAGACTCTCAAGAAGAAGCACACTCAGTTGAGGGAGAAGAAGGATCGGATAACTGCTAGGTATAGAATTCTGGTCAAAAAGGAAAAAGAGTGGTATTTAAAGATAAGACAACTAGCAAACTAGAACATGAGATTGAAAATTAATATTTTACAGCAGAAGCACAGGGATCAACATGATCATTCAGATAAATTTGATATGTTGATTCAAGTAGCGGAGCACATTTAATGTAAGGAAGAAGCACAATGAAAAGAAAGTGAACTTTTTGCAGGAGATTGTTTTGCATGAGGACATGCAATTGCTCGAGTGTGGGGAAGCTATCGAGTCTTAGTTTTGTCTCATTTTGTGAGTGCCAAATTACCCTTTTTTACCCATCTTTCCTCCTCTTATCATTGTTTCTTATCCTTTCTTTCATCTAAATTGTCATTTCCATGTAATTAAGGTAACTAATTGAGTTTTTGAGTATAATCCTCTATGTTTTTGACATACATTTGGAACATGGATTTTCCAGAACTAACTATTACAAGGATTTCATAGTTTTCCATGCAGTTATAGAGCGTTTAGTAGTGACTAACGAAATCACAAAGTCCAATGACTATTGAAATTGTAGAGTCCAATGACTATTGAAATCACAGAGTCCAGTACGTGACTACCAGAATCACAGAGTCCTATGAATACCAAAATCACATATCCCTGTGACTACTGAAATTGCAGACTGCAACTACTAGAAATACAGAGTCTTGGGACTACCAGAATTGCAGATTGCGACTACAGAAAAACTTGTAGGTGTCATCTAGGAGCGCATTCGTCGGTTTGACTAGTTTCACCTCTCCAGAGCAACAATGTGAGTGTGTAGTTTGTTTGAGAACAAATCAACATGGTTATCCTCCTATTTCTTTGGATCCATAATCTTCAACAAGCATGTAACCTATAGTCAAAGGAATTGGTTAACGTCCATGTGTACAAGCAAGAAATGAGTATCTAGTTACAATTTCATGTTTCCAATCATGAATTCATTCAAAGCTGATGGTTTTGTATATTTCATCTATGTCATTGAATCCATCTTCATTGATAACGCAACTCCTATGTTCATGTTTAGAATAGGGTTGGTTAAGAACCATGTATTTGGGATCTATGGTTTCAAATGCTTATTTTCTCATTGTAAAGACTCTTTATAAAAACAATTGTATATCACTCTATGGAGTTGGTCAGGAATTAGTCCAAAGATTGTTTTGCGTAATCCTTCTCAGACTCTGTAATACTAAACATTGGATTAATAGAAAAGGTAATCATTGTTGAAGTTATGAGTTAAGCATTTGTGTTTCATGTAGCACAACTCATCTAGGAAGGCCCCCTAAATTAAGTTTGCAGCTACAAAGTTAGTTCATAGATGCAATATTTGTTTTTATATTTGTGAATGTATTCTCAGACTTACATAAGTTAATGCGTGAGTATTTTTCAATATGCTTAATATATTTTAGATCAATTTTCATTAAGAAGATTACCCATTTTCTTGAATATTCTTGTTTTTAGAATTTACTCTGTTTTCCTTACACTTTCCATATTTACTATGTTTCCTTTTATACTTACAACATTTACTTTGTATTTTCATAACTCGAAGTAAGATTTATTTGGGGCCTCAAAAGTGTGTTTGGATTCATAATTGGAGTTACAAAGTTGTCATTACAAGAACTATGAGGAAAACTGAAAAATCACAAGACTTGGAGTGATAGATTAGAGTCTCTGGGATTTAAGTTAGAGCATTTCTTGATTTGAGTAGAATGATTATACTTGATCAAAGTCACAATAATTGAGACAAGACATTGAGTAAATTTTTTTGTCAATGGACTATAGGAAATCTCTATGTTAGGGTTTCAAATCCTATACCTGGTTGTATGAACAAAGTTATACTCTTATACTTGTTAATTGATTTTTGAGAATGCTTGATCAAGATTAGTGTGTGTTTAAGTTAATTAAACTTTGGTTTTAAGTTTGATGAGTCTACATGAATCTATTGAGCCAACTAAGGAACTGATCAAACGAGATACATGAATATTCTTTATAAAAAGATAAAAGGTTGTACCATAATAGTTTGCATAGCCTTAATAAGTTCATTTAGATTCTCTATAATTGATTCACTTAATGGTTTAACTTTTGAGTTTAATAAATAACTTGGTAATTTATTAGTTAGGTTTCTTCTAATTTTGCATATATTTTGCATACACTTCACAAGCCTATGAATCCCATATTGATAATTTATGTCCTGCAAGTGGAGAGAACGAGCCCTAAAAAACAAAGATGACGGAAAGAGCGTGCGATGGTTCATTTATGTAAATACAATAATTATTCCCTAAAATGAGTAACTGCCCCTAAAAAGCTGTTAATTAAATACTGTTTTCAATTCATTCAATTATTATACGATCATTCTTCGCACTGGGAACGCCTTCCTTCAATTGGACGTATAAAACGAAGTAGTTCACGTGATTCTTGCAAGCCTGGAACTGTTAGGTCGATGTTTCTGCAATTATCGCCTGTTTAATAAATAACTTGGTAATTTATTAGTTAGGTTTCTTCTAATTTTGCATATATTTTGCATACACTTCACAAGCCTATGAATCCCATATTGATAATTTATGTTACCAATTGCTCAAATTGACCAACAATCACTTTTGGATTTTTTATTTTTTTCTATGAACTACTATTTTATCAATGTTAAATACCAAAGACGACATAGTTCAAATGGGTTATTATGAGTGCATAACTTAAGCAAATTGTGTATGGACTATATGTATCTTTTTGAAATTTTCAACTAATGTACACGGAAGAATGTATCCTACTTCCTAAAATATATTGAATCTCATCTTTAATAATATATATACAAGTATATTTAAATAAAAATAATTTATCTTAGCTTGGTGGGCCATCTTGGGTGGTTGAGTGTCATGAGCTCAATGTAGGAGGTCTCGAGGTTTATCCCCCGAGGGTGGCTACCTTTATTGCATGCATCACTCAATGTCCCTATCACATTAGGCATTGTAATAAGTGGAAACATGCTTGCATTGGGTACCATTCACAAAATGCAAGGAAGTGGCTAGGTGTTTCCCATCAAGAAGAGGGGATTTTACATTGGAGATATATTTTTTTGCCATCGACAACAATGAATAATATTAAATAGTTTATTCATTGTGAATTGAAGAACTAGAGTCTTGATAAGAAATAATAGGTGATATCGATAAGTGGTATATGGATAACTATAAGCCTTTACTAACATATTAAACCAACTTGTTGGCATTGCTTCCAAATAGTTATATAGATGCACAAATAAAATATTCCCTTGTTATTATGTCTACACACATCTTTGATTAATCCTTCAAACCCCATACCTCTCTAAGTTTGTAGTCAATTATCACACATGCTTAAACCTCAAACATAACATAACCCTTAATCTATTAAACATTATCGTTTGCATGCAAGACATATTAACCTAATCATTTATATCTAGGCAATAATGAGCCTAGTCTTTATGTGTAAAACATGCCAACCCCAATCTACTGTTAAAGTTATATACATGTATGATCCCATTTCTATTAATATGAAAATGCATAACCCATCTTCTAAAACATCTTTTTCTAATATATATATATATTGTAATGATTCATAATTTACTATATTATTTAAATGATACTTCAATATATATATATATATATATATATATATATTTATGTCTTTTATGATCCATATCGCAGTTGGCATTGTTGTCGAATGCTAACTTCGAGTGCGACAAGTCATCGACGTTGACACAACTTCGACAAGTTTCGACTTCGACAAGCTCCACACCTTCGACAAGTTCAACAACCTAAACAGTTTTGCGACATCGACTTGCACAACATCAACTTGCGCAACGTCGACCTGTGACTTGCGATTGCCGAACTTTGACATATTGTCTCTCTGTCTTCCAGTCGACTGTAACGGTTGAACTTCCAAAACCGTTCTAACTTCTTTTGTAATTGAACGTAACGAGCAGGAACCCAAGCGTCTCAACACTCTCTATATAAGCATGTAACACTCTCTATATAAGCGTCTCAACACTCTCTCAACACTCTCAATACAAGTCATGATCTTTACATCTAGTAATAGAGGTATCAGTTCGCATTCCTACACATTGTCTGTGTATATGTGTTTATCTGTGTAGTGTATTCCTGATTTGCTTATTATCTTTCTTATGCTTCTGCCATAACCGAGCCGATTCATTCAGTCGAACTATTGTCTCCCTTGTGCTTCCTGGCCACGAGCGGATCATTGGTATCAGAGCTCATTCAGAGCTTCGTCAGAGCGCATCAGATTTGTTCGTGCTTAAGTTTTGCATAGACACTTCCATCGAATTTACCTGACTTATTCCAGTTCAAACTCGCTCGCAGACTCAACAATCCAAGCTATCACTACCTCCTAAGATGGCAGAAGAAACAGGTGATAGACATGCAAATGACGAGACACGGCAACTCATAAAGCAAGCGCTGGCTCGACAATGAACTGAGATGTTCGCCTAGTTCAATGAGATTCTCACGCGATTTGCTTCAACATCAGGAGCATTTCTAACAAGAACTAACTCCGACAAAATCAACCCCTTCAAAGTGTAGATGAATTTGGATATACCGAATCTAGAAGGCAAGATTGACGCAGAATCCGTCGACAATTGGGTACAACAATTGGAATCCTATTACTCTTTGAATCAACTCTCAGAATCTGACAAGATCACCATTGCATCCTTAAAGATGTCAACATCTCTGCACTGCAGGTGGGAAAACCTCTCGACAAAGATGGAGAAAAGCAGAGACCCCATCGACACATGGGATAAATTTTTTGAATATATCTGGAAGGAGTTTTACCCGTCCAAGTACCTTGAGCAGCAGTATAAGAAGTGGCAGCAGCTAAGGCAATGGAAAGACTAGTTTGTACAAATTTACACCGACGAGTTCTATTGACTCATGGCTAGACTTGGCGTTCAAGAAGAAAAAAAATTGCTTGTTTTGAAGTACGTTAGTGGATTATCCTAGTACATTCAGCAGGAGATGGAGTTTTTGACTGTCAATATGCTCGCGGATGCATTCCACTATGCCAACAAACTTGAAACCAAGCAAAAGGGAAAAGCGCGCTTCGCGAGAACGCCGACATCAGGACAACCACCCAACAAGAAGCCACTAGCCGACATCGACAAGTCGAAATCTTCTCAGCCGACTCCGCCAAATCCATATCATGGCAAAAATCCTTTTCACAAAAGGGAACATAGCAAGCAACCTACCGGGAAATGGTGTGATTACCACCACTAATCTTGGCATGATACGTCTGAATTCAAAGCTTGGAAGACCTTTTTGGCAAAAGTGTCGACATCCGATGCGTTCAACAAGATTGTGGTAGAATCTGACCCAAAAGAAACGAATATTTTGACATTGACATCGACAACTCCAACAGCCTCAACTATCGTCGACGAGGAGAAACGAAAGCGCATGTTCCATACACAGATATGGGTTCAAAACAATCCATTGCATCTGATTATGGACAATGGGAGCTAGAAGAACTTTGTTTCTGAAGAGCTTGTGAAGAAACTAGGTCTTGTGACCACTCCGCATCCTCAACCTTACAACATTGGTTGGATGAAGGATGGACAAGAGCTAAGACCCGACAATGCAAGCTTGCCTACTTCATAAAGCCTTTTGAATATGAAGTACTTTGCGATGTGGCACCACTCTCTATAGCCGACGCCCTGTTTGGGAAACCTTACCTATGGGATTGCCATGGAAGTTACCAGTCAAAACAACAGAAGGTGATTGTCAGAATCCAGAATCAACAGTACAACATACTAGAACGACAACCTACACCAATGATTGCAATGATATCTGCTAAATAGACAAAGAAGCTCATCAATCCTGCTCAGAAGTTCGCATTGATTATGATAAAGCCGCAACATTCTGGGAAGACTGCAGCAACCAGTCGAGTCACCAACCAGTGCAGCTCCTGACAGAAGCAACAGATCGAAAATATTCTTTATGAGTACTAGAACCTATTCCAATATCCAGACGAAGTACCTCTACATTGTTAGGTAAAACACTCTATTGAACTTGATCCTGGTTCTTCTTTGCCTAACACATCTGTCTACAGAAGATCCATTCTCAAAAATGAAGAGATTCACAGAAAAATCCAAGAATTGATCGACAAAGGTCATATCTGACCCATCTCCTCCCCTTGTGGAAGTCCAGTCGTCCTCGTTCTAAAGAAAGACGGAACTTGGTGCATGTGCATCAACTACAGGGCACTCAACAAAATTTCAGTAAAGAATCGGTACCCTCTGTTGTGAATAGACGAACTCAAAGACTGTCTGAAAGGTGCTAAGTTCTTTACTAAGCTCGAACTCAAGTCAGGATATCATCAGATTCCAATCGAGCCCTCAGATGTATGGAAAACTACTTTCAAGACCAAGGAAGGATTGTTTGAATGGTTAGTTATGCCTTTCAGCTTAACCAATGCACCTGGGACCTTCATGCAATACATGGATAACATTCTTCGATCTTTCATCGAAAAATGGGTCATTGTCTATCTTGACGACATATTGATTTTAAGTCGAACATGGGAATAACATGTCGAACAACTTCAGCAAGTCCTAGACACTCTCCAACAACATCGACTCTACTTGAACATGGACAAATGTCCCTTTGTGATGAACAACATCAAATATTTGGGGTTTGTAATTGAGTCTGCAGGCATTCACGTCGACCCACACAAAGTACAAATTCTCAAAGATTGGCCCATTCCTCATAGCATTCAAGAACTAAGAATTTTTCTTGGTTTGGCGAATTTCTATCAATGATTCATACTCAGATTCAGTCACATAGCCTGGCCCTTGAATCAGTTGATGAAAGGATGTGGGAAAACGGTCTTCAAATGGACAACGACACCACAAGCAACTTTTGAACAGCTCAAGCACAAGCTCTGCACTGCACCAGTACTTATGTTACCTGATTTGCATTAGCCCTTTGAGATTGAGATGGACGCATCGGACTATGCCTTGAGCACAGTGATCACTCAGTCTGGTCACCCAGTCGCTTTTCATTCCAAAACTTTTAACGACATAGTTAGAAGATATTCGACGTACAAAAAAGAACTGTACGCCATTGTGCAAGCTCTCAAGCAATGGAGGCATTACATCCTTGTCAAGGAAACGGTCATCCTCACTGACCATAAGCCTCTTCAGGTCGCTCCAACCTAGTCGAAACTACAAACAACTCGACAACTCAAGTGGATTAATTACCTACAACAATTTCAGTTGATAATTAAGTATCGGAAAGGTAAAGCTAATGCCGCCACCAATTTTCTAAGTCGACCACCCATTACTCTCCTTTTTTCAGTGATGAGTATGCAGGGATATGACACAAATACTTGGCCTCGGTTGTATCAGGAAGACATCGACTTTTCACCAGTCTATCGACAACTTCAGACTGGCAAGTCATCAAACGCCGACTATTTCCCGAAAGATACCTTGCTATACAAGCTTAGACAACTTTGTGTACCGACAGGTGAGCATCGACAACAACTCATTTGGGACACACACTACAACAAGAATACATGACACTTTGGGGTAGCAAAGATACTTGCTATTCTGCAAAAGTATTTCTTTTGGCCTACATTTAAAATCGATCTCAACAAGTACATTCGATCATGTGTGGTTTGTGCCATTGCCAAACCTCCTAATTGACGACAGTGATTGTACACACCTTTGCCAATTTCTAGTCGACCATGGGAATCTATTTCTATGGACTACTTGACAGGATATCCTACTACGAAACATCAACATGACGTGATCTTAGTAGTAGTCAACAGATTTTCCAAGATGGCCATTCTCATTCCATGCAAGAAGAGAATTACATCACAACAAACTGCTCAGCTCTTCTTCGCACATGTTTGGAAACACTTTGGTTTATTGACAACCATTATTTCCGACCGAGATGACAGATTCGTCAGCATCTTTTGGAAGACTCTTTGGCAGCAACTAGACACACGACTCTCATTATCGACAGCTTTTCATCCTCAAACCGACGGACAAATGGAAGTTGTGAATCGCTTGGTCGTACAATTACTTCGCCTGTACAACCATAAGCATCGACGAACATGGGATGAAATTCTTGCATACATATAGCACAGATACAATCGTGCTCAACACAACTCTACGGGAAAGAGTCCATTTGAGATTTGTTATGGATTTCAACCCTCAATGCCTATCGACTTGATCAGCTCCTCGACACAGTCGAACTTCGACACCGACTACAACCAGCGGGAAGTTGATAAAGCATTGAAGTTTCGAGAATAGATTTGCGACATCCAATGACAAGCATAAGACATGCTGCAACGAGAAAACGCGAAAGCTAAGGCCCGACACAATAAGCATCGTATGACGTATCCCTCATTTATTCCAAATTGGGGATAAGGTCTGGTTACATCTTAAGAAGGAACGCTTCACTGGTCCATACAAGAAGTTGAAACCTTTGTGACATGGTTTGTACAATATTCTTCAGCAGATTGGCGAAAACGCTTTCTAGCTCGACATTCCTGCATGCTTGGGTCTACATCTAGTATTCAATGTGGATCTACTTCGACCATACCATGCACCATTGTTGGAACAAAATGACTTACTGACAACAGAACCCGATGACATCCATCCAGATGTTCAAGAGCCTCTTCCCTGCTACACCATCGTGGGACGACGAGTATGCCATACAAGGACGAACACAATTCCCTTGTTTCAGGTTGCTAAAGCCGGACAGATCCCATCACAAGGAAAATGGTACTCTGCTATTGAATTGACCAACAAGTTTCCTCACCTTCACAAGCAAACAATGGGGACCATTGTTTCTTAAGGAAGGAGGTCTGATACATATCGCAGTTGGCATTGTTGTCGAATGCTAACTTCGACTGCGACAAGTCATCGACATCGACACAACTTCGACAAGTTCCAACTTCGACCCGACTTCGACAAGCTCCGCACCTTCGACAAGTTCAACAACCTAAATAGTTTTGCGACATCGACTTGCACAACATCAACTTGCACTTCGTCGACCTGTGACTTGCGACTGTCGAACTTCGACATACTGTCTCTTTGTCTTCCAGTCGATTGTAACGGTTGAACTTCCGAAACTGTTCTAACTTCTTTTGTAACTGAACATAACGGGCAGGCACCCAAGCATCTCAGCACTCTCTATATAAGCATGTAAAATATTGTAATATACAAGTCATGATCTTTAGATCCAGTAATAGAGATATCAATTTGCATTCATGCACATTGTCTATGTATATGTGTTTATTTGTGTAGTGTATTCATGCTTTGCTTATTCACTTTCTTATGTTTCCGCCATAACAAAGCCGACTCATTCAGTCGAACTGTTGTCCCCCTTGTGCTTCCTGGCCACGAGCGGATCATTTTAAAATTATATAAATGAATACTTTTGTTTTAAAAGATATATTTTTATAAATTATTAATTATTTATTATTATATTTTAATACACTTTGTATACTTATGTCATTTAGCAATATATAAATAAATCATAATTATCTTATATTGAAATTTAAAAACTTTTCATTTTCTTCAATAACACTAAATGTAGACTATTTTTTTTTCAAATTTAATTTTTCAATAATTTTAAAGTTGTAAAAAATTATTTTAATGCATACTTTCAACTTCTTTTTTTTAACAGAAACGTGTAAGTGGCTTTTATATAAAATTTGAAACAAGGTTCACAAAAAAGATGCAATTGGACTCCTCTCTGATTATAGTTTCAACTTTTTAACCAGTATTCATTGAAACAAAAATATATAAATTATTTTTAACAAAATTATAATATTATGCAAAGAATTTCAATCTACATATGAGATTTAGATTTCAAAACTAATTAAAACATACGATAAAAGTCCAAATTAATATTAAATTTGATGAACAAAACTAAATTTAATAAAACTAATTAAATTTAGTAAAACTAAATTCCTTAAAAATACATATAATTTTTTAGATTAAATGTAAATTAAAAAGAGCTAGATTAAACCCAACATTTCTTTGAAACACAAAATATAAAATGTTTAAAATGTTTTTAGCATTAGTATAATCCAATTTTAAAAAAATAAATTCATTTAAAATATATATTTTTAACTTTAACAAATTTAATTTTAAAATTTTAATATAATTATAAATATAAAAAAATTTACCAACTAAACTCCCAAACCACCCCAAAATACTAAATCTCAAAAAAGACTTATTACTTCCAAATCAACCCAAAATACTAAATCTCAAAAAAGACTTAATTACTTTTAGAATAACATAATACTAAATCTCAAAAAAACTTATTACTTTTAGAATAACATATTTTGATTTTGATAAACCAACCCAAAATACTAAATCTCAAAAAAGACTTATTACTTCCAAATCAACCCAAAATACTAAATCTCAAAAGAGACTTGATTACTTTTAGAATAACATAATACTAAATCTCAAAAATACTTATTACTTTTAGAATAACATATTTTGATTTTGATTGAATTTATATATAATTTTATCCACACGATAGTATATTTCTCGAAAACTGTCTCACAACCAGTTTCTATATTTCTCGAAAAGCGTCTCAAAACCAGTTTCTGAGCAAAATGGTACACTCGTGAACCAGGTGATTTGTGAATTTTGACTATTTTAAAAAAGTAATGTTGTAAGTGAAAAATATGATTCTGCGCCAAGGATTTGGCTGGGAAAGAGAATACAAGTTTATTGTGGAAATCATGATTTATGATGATAATATTTTGGAGGTTTTTACTGAGCTCAAAAAATTAAGTGTTAATTTTGAACATTTGCAATTTTTTTAAACGTGAAAGACAATCGAGTCACCGACCATTGTAACCCACCATGTGTCCAAGGGGTGAGGTTGTACGAGTTATTTGAGGAGTTGTATAAGAGCTAACTAAAACGCTTCGATTTGACTGAATCCAGTAGAGTAATTCTTGTCAAAATCTCAATTTGGAGTACTAAGATCTCAATTTTGGGGATCTGGGTAGTTTTAAAATTGGGCAATTAGTCTAGAACAAGCAATCCCAATCACTGAAATTACAAAAATGCAAAAATAGCAATTTCTAGCAAGAATTTTAACCGGTTTTATCCCAAAATCACCAAAAAAGTGAGGAGTTTTGGTTGTCTTTTATCCTATGCGGTTAGGTGATACCAACGTTTAAGGTTTTTATTTAAATCCAGTAATTCTTTACTGCTTTATGTTTCTTTTTTCAAATCCACAAAAATGCAAAAATAGCAATTTCTAGCAAGAATTTTAACCCGTTTTTATCCCAAAATCGCCAAAAAAGCGGAGAGTTTTGGTTGTCTTTTATCCTATGCGGTTAGGTGATACCAAAGTTTAAGGTTTTTATTTAAATCCAGTAATTCTTTATGGTTTTATGTTTCTTTTTTCAAATCCAGGAATTCGTTTTAAAATTGGTCAATTAGTCTAGAATAAGCAAATCTCAATCACTGAAATTACAAAAATGCAAAAATAGCAATTTCTAGCAAGAATTTTAACGGGTTTTTATCCCAAAATCGCCAAAAAAGCAAAAAGTTTTGATTGTCTTTTATCCTACGCGGTCAGGTGATACCAACGATTAAGGTTTTTATTTATATCCAGGATTTCTTTACTGTTGAATTCTTCATGGAAATTTTAAACTCTTCAAAAAGATATATAATTTGGGCCTAGGCTAACTTAAATTTGGAGGGATCATTAAAAAAAAATATCAACATCCATTCTCAATTCTCACCACCCTCACCATGAAGTTTGAACGAGTAACTTAATAAAATTAAATCGCACACAAACCAACTACCCTACACCTCATGGCTTACCTCATGGCTTAAGGATATACCACCCAAATTACAACCAAGTTTTTGAAGAAATCAGATCAGAAATTAGAAATTACGTCTGATATCCCTTTTCACACGGTGTTTCAGTACATCTTAGGAATTCTACAGATGCAAGTATCTGTGAGTCTGTGAGGCATTTTCTGACAGTGGAAGACTACCGAATTTCTTGTCGACTACCACCGACGAGCAACCAACAATTTCTTCACACTTCCTTCAATCTCTTCCCCGATTTCAACTATTTCACAGCTTACGTATCAATTCTACACAGGCTTCGTGTATATCGAAGAATTTCCCCACGCTTTCTTTGTTTCTATACCCTACGTCATACAGCAATTTCTGATTTCTGTTTTTCTTTCAATTTTCCAGATTCGCTGCAGGAATTGGCTTTATCTGAGAACTGTAAAACTGTATAAATATCCAGTACATATCCAAGAACATAAGTCACAGGTCTTTGAGGAAGTTGGATTCGAAAAGCCATAAGAGAGCTTCATTCCTTTGAATCATTGTTTTTGGATGCTAATAACTTAACTGGGAGCATTCCTGATAATATCAATTATATTGTTTCACTTATGATTTTGGAGGTTTCACAAAACAACTTGCATGGATGGATTCTTAAAGGTATTGGAAATTGCAGTTTAATGATATTTTTCCTTGCCCATATGAATAACTTCTATGGAACTTTGCCTACTTCTTTGGTTAATTGTAGTCAACTTCAGTTTCCAGATTTAAGATAAAATAGATTGAGAGGGGAGCTTCCTTTGTATTCATCATTTTTTTCAGGATTTGAGGGTTTTAAGTGTTGCTTATAATAATTTTTATGGTGTTATTCCACAGTTCATCACAAATTTTATCAAATTGCATTTGTTGGATTTATTCAACAACAACTTGAGTGGAAAAATACCCTCAAATCTTGAGAGACTCTTTGGATATACATTTAATGTATCTAGATATGTTCCGGAGAAATTTCCTAGAGATGTATTTAGATATCTTCCGGAGGAATTTCCTAGAGAAATAGAATATGACATGAAAGGAAGAGAATATTCTTCATGTATGATAGCTATAAACACTATATTTGATTTGCGTGGCAATCATCTTAATGGAAATGATTGCCACAAGTATAGGAAGTATGCATAGCTTGTGATTGCTGAATTTATCTTGGAACCAATTGAAAGGGGTAATTCCTGCATCTCTTAGTAACATATCTACTTTGGAACAATTAATCTTGGCCAAAAATAATTTGAGTGGAGGGATTCTTTACCAGCTCTATATTTGAGTTATTTGAATGTTTCCTCTAACAACCTTTGTGGGAAAATCCCCAAGGGAACACAATTTTCCACTTTTAGTGTGACTTCATTTCAAAGGAATAAGTGCTTACATGGGTGTCCTTTAGATACATGCAATGAAAATAAAAGACCAAAGGAAGAATTCAATAATAGTGGTAAGAGTAGTATGGTTAAAGTGAGATGGCTTAGTCATGTGGATGAAAAGATGCCATTGATGGCTTTGGTTATGGGACTTGGCATTGGATTTGGAGTAGTGGTTTTTGTTTTTGTAATATCAAAGAAAGCTAGATGTTGGGTAGCGCCCTCTAACGCACCACGACCTTATTATGGAGTATATCGATTTCCTACATAGTTATCCTATAAGTTTGTAAGTTTTACTCATATGTATTTAATAAAACATTTGAAATTGAACCCTGTACAATTGTGATTTCAAAGAAGTATATATATATATATATATATATATATAATTTTTTTAGTAATTGTTTGTTCTCTCTTTAAGTGTTTTTAATAGTTGTTTGTTCTTCTTATAATAAATGTAGTTATTATTTATGTTTTGAGTTTTTTATTTATTGTTTTTATATAATCATTATTAGTATTATGGTAAGCTGGATAACTTCTCACTAATAGTTAGTTGTTCTTCTTATAATGAATGTACTTATTATTTATGTTTGAGTTTTTGATTTATTGTTTTTATATAATCATTATTAGTAATTATTAGTATTATGATAAGTTGGATAACTTCTCACTAGATATTTTGTAATGTTTATAAAGCATATGCTAATTGTAATTTAAAAAATATTTCTTTTTTAAATAATCATCATTATTATTAATTTAAATTAATATTAATTAAAATGTTAATAAATTTTTTATTTAGTATTATGGTAAGTTGGATAACTTTTCATTAGACATTTTGTAATGTTTATAAAATATATGTTGATTGTAATTTAAAAAATACTTTATTTTTAAATAATTATCATTATTATTAATTTAAATTAATATTAATTAAAATATTAATAATTTTTTTATTTAATTTTTAATAAATAACATTATTATTGAAATATAAAAAAAATATTGCTAAATTTTATATTTATAAAAAATATATTTATATAAATAATATAAAAATATTAAATCATTCATAAAATTATATTTTTATATTAAAATTGATTTATAATATAAGATATTAAATTATTCATATAAATACAATATAAAAAAATAAGAATCAAATATATACATAGAGAGTCTCATACATTAGTCGTATATTAATGAATAGGAAAAAAATAAATAAATAAAAATTATAACTAAACTTTTTATCATTTTATAATTAAAATTATATTTACTAATTAATATATTAGATAGTGATTAATTAATATTTAATTAATAAACAAAATATCATATTTCCTAATTAGTATATTAGATAGTGATTAATTAACATTTAATTAATAAAAAAATATCAAACTTTTTATCGTTTTATAATTAAAATTATATTTACTAATTAATATATTAGATAGTGATTAATTAATATTTAATTAATAAACAAAATATCATATTTACTCATTAGTATATTAGATAGTGATTAATTAACATTTAATTAATAAAAAAAATATCATGCTTGAGTGGTTATAATACAAATGAAAGTTACATAATTAAAATTATATTTAATAATATTTATATGAGATTAAATTAATTAAAAAATATTATGTTTGAAGTGATTGTAATACAAGTGAAAGTTACATATTTAAACCATAATAACATGAAAATGTAAAAAATGTCAATATCAACTTGACTTTTAAAAATATTTTTAGTTTAGTTTTATTATTAATTTTTTTTAAAATTAATTTTTATTATTTAAAAATTTTAAAAAATTGTTTTTGTTATTTAAAATTTTAAAAAAATATTATTAATGTTTTTTTATATTAAATAGGTGTAGTTTTATTTACATTTACATATTTTTAAAATTTGGTTTCGTTATTTATATTTTTTTTTAAAGAGTTTTTAAAATTATTATTAAATTTTTTATATATTAAATAGGTGTTGTTTTAAAGTAGATATAAAGGTAATGTTTTTAAAAGTTTTTTAGTTTTTTTAATAACTATTTTGAAGATTAAATTGAAATTTCATTAATAATTTATGAATTGGTTAAATATTTTTGTGATAATTGAAAAGGTTATGTTCCCTTTAAGCTTATTATCATGAAAAGATAGGAATGCTTTCTTACATCACTTCCATATTTTTCTCTATAAAGCCGCTCTTTAGCTAATTTTGTGTCACTCATGGTCCATCAAGCCTTTACTTTCTCATTTGTGACCACTTGATATGAGTTAGATATAGATACTTGCCTAGATTGGGGATTTAGACTATTATAAGCCTTCTTTTCTATGAGATTTTCAAATTTGCCTCCAAGGCACTCGAATTCTCTCTTGAGGATGCATTATATATTGTATTCTAATTGTTGAATAATATAGAGTGGAAGTTTATTCCAATTGAGTTCTCTCTCTTATGTTTCTACTTCAATATTTCTTCTTATTTCTGCAAATCTTTGTGTAAATTATTAGTGAGGACTACCTTGTCATCTAGATCCTGGCTTGCTGAATTCTATCATGGTATTCAACCTATTTAGAATACCTACATGGTATCAGAGCCTTGTAGCTTGATCAAATTAGTCTTCCAGTATAAGATTTCAAAGAGTTTGTTTTGCAGGTACTAAAGCTCAAATGGTAGAAATCAATTGTTGAGGAAGAATTGAGATCTTTCCATCGCTCTCATTGTTCTCCTCTCACACTTGAGATATTGAGGATTCTGTGCAACATAATGATCTAATGGTTATTGGGAATTCCACCATGTAGTGTGAATCTGTTAGTTGCGCTCTCACTTCCACTGTCCAAGCTTCTAATTCGAATTCTAAAGATCATCAACCAGTTGTTGCAGCTCATTCACACTTAGAACCTCTCTTTGGTTTTCTTTTTGGTGTGTCATTGGATGCTATAGAAGCAAAATTACAGTTTGGAGTGGTTGGATTTGCTCTTACTGTCATGCTTCTGATCCATTGCATGATTATTGGCACATGTACTCAGAGTTGCACAGAAGATGGAGGACATCATCAAATCTCATTTGGACCTGATCTCAGGAAGTTTAAGTCCAGTGAGCACATTCCACTTCTTCCCAAGAAGAAGATTCCTCTAGACATTTGACAAAGTTCTCACCTGCTTGGAGTTTGGAGAGACTTATTATGGTGTATTCCATGTTGATTTGGAGGGGAGGTTTTCTGATGCATGAGCATCGTCTCCCCTCCAAATCAGTTTGAATAAAATGCGTTATTGGAAGATGAAGAGGGTGGCGAAGAGGTAGATACCAAGAAAATAATGATTCTTTCATACGTTAGAGTTGAGGTTGCTATTATTAACAATCCGTTGCAGAATTGTAGGAAGTTATTGATGCGTTGGAGGTTTATCTTTAGTTATATAATATATAATGTAACCTACGAGTATTTGACAAGCACGACCAATCTAAGAAATATCAGGCCAACCCATAGATTGTATATCACTGTGGGCATAGATTTGTAGAACAAATGAATATTTATTAATTTAGATTTATGTCACTTGTTAACTGGTGAATGGATCGATTTTTTTTGTTTTTTTTGGATGCTGAATCTATGGTGTATGCATATCGCTAGTGTGAGTAGAGGCATCCAGATGCAATCTAGTTTTCTTTTATGAGATATAGCTGTGCCAATTCTCTCTCTAAAAAAAACCAAAAATTGACTGAGACCCCGTCATTTTACACGCCTAAATGTTCTGAGAAACTCCAATGGGTGAGACAGAGCCGATCTGCCCTCACCATATACCTTGTGGTCGAATTTGGGGGAAGTTGGGCATATTTCCATTGCTACAGGCGCAGGGAGAAGGGATTCTCAGTGATGAATGATACAATCTTAGTGTTTTAGCCAGACATTGGGAGTATGGTGCTCGCAGGTGGAGTCCACGGTGTTGCTTTCCCAGCACACGCAGAGTTAGAAATTGTTGAGATTTTTTTTGTAACGTTGGAGAAGGAGAGTGAGTAAGTGTGGCCCATAACCCACATGTCCGTAGATTTGAAGGACCCGCAGATTTGCTCCCCATCAAGTGGTATCAGAGCGGGTTTGCTCTTTTCTGTTGGATATTGGAAGATGTAGCAGTGGGTGCTTGGGGTAAGATTGGTATTTTTTTTGTGCAGGTAGCCGCAAGGGAAGATTGCAGAAGCTTGGAGCAAGGATTGCTCAGAGGGTTCCTAGAAGAGGACCAGGAAGAATACCAAAAGGCCAAGCTCAGGCGAAAATTTTGGTGAGGCATTATGTAGCAAGAAAGGAGAACTTGTTCCTGCAGAGGCATTGCTGCAATCCCCGTGTTAACTATTACAAGACCAAGAAATCATATGACCAGGAGATCATAAATTTTGCACCCTGGGAGTCTGATGCAGGAGCATCGACTCCCCTCCAAATCAGTTTGAATAAAATGCGTTATCGGAAGATGAAGAGGGTGGCGAAGAGGTAGATACCAAGAAAATAATGATTCTTTCATACGTTAGAGTTGAGGTTGCTATTATTAGCAATCTGTTGCAGAATTGTAGGACGTTATTAATGCGATGGAGGTTTATCTTCAGTTATATAATATATAATGTAACCTGCGAGTATTTGACAAGCGCGTCCAATCTAAGAAATATCAGGCCATCCCAGAGATTGTATATTACTGTGGGCATAGATTTGTAGAACAAATGGATATTTATTAATTCTGATTTCTGTCACTTGTTAACTGGTGAATGGATCGATTTTTTTTGTTTTTTTTGGATGCCGAATCTATGGTGTATGCATATCGTTGGTGTGAGTAGAGGCATCTGAATGCAATCTAGTTTTCTTTTATGAGATATAGTTGTGCCAATTCTCTCTCTAAAAAAAAACCAAAAATTGATTGAGACCTCGTCATTTTACACGCCTAAATGTTCTGAGAAACTCCAGTGGGTGAGACAGAGCCGATCTTCCCTCACCATATACCTTGTGGTTGAATTTGGGGGAAGTTGGGCGTATTCCATTACTATAGGTGCAGGGAGAAGGGATTCTCGGTGATGAATGATACAGTCTCAGTGTTTTAGCTAGACGTTGGGAGTATGGTGCTTGCAGGTGGAGTCCACGGTGTTGCTTGCCCACCACACGTAGAGTTATAAATTGTTGAGATTTTTTCTGTAACATTGGAGAAGGAGAGCGAGTAAGTGTGGCCCATAACCCACAGGTCCGTAGATTTGAAGGACCCGCACATTTGCTCCCCATCATTTTCTTCCCAAGTGGTTTTCCTTCTTTCCTCGCCTACATGGACTAATAATTTTTTGTGAAGGGTGACCATAAGACTTTGTTGCTTGGGCCCTAATCATATTTTACTCTCTCTAAGTCAGGATTAAAGGGGGGTGTTGCAACATAAATCCATCTAGACCATAGGTTAAAACACTTTCATTAAAGTTCCTATGTGTTTAGATATAATGTTTCATGTGTTAGGATACCAAAGTCAATAGTCTAGACCATAGTTGTCCACTTTTTCCAACTTTCGACTATTGGAGCACCCATAATTCTATTTCGATCCTGCTTTTACAACCCATAGTGCATTTCCTACTTTTCTGAGATAAAGACAAATTTTTATTGTGTTTGAGAAAGATTAGGATAAGGAAGTTGCACTAGGATCAAATTTGGCAAGCTTGATACTTTTTGCCTTACACCATTTTACGTGGTATCGGTACCAGCGCACTTGCAGAGGTGCCCCAGGGAGAGGCGGTCATTTTTCTTAATAGGAGGGGTGTTTAGCCAGCTTTTTTTGAGTAGGGGTTATGGCCTGACCCTTTGGTTTCTCTCTTGTAAGTATTATGTCTTAGTGGCATTGTTGACTGCCTCATGAAAGGGCTTGAAGCCCTGAGGTTGGTGTTCGGGGCTTCTAGGGCTAGGTCACTAGGCCACATGACCTCAACCTTGATTTATCACTTCAGCGATAGATATTTCAGTACTGAGGGACATGTCTATCCTCCAAGTCACCTTCCACACCCTCCTGGTCCTCCAACTCACTAGTGCCCTCCCTCCTTGGGCTCCTCTTAATGATGACATCATCCTCTAGGCGAGGCTGCAGTGCTTGATTGGGGGGGCGTTGAAAGATTTTCAATACTATTGGGGTTAGATGGGGCATGATGACCCCCCCCCCCCTAGAGTCTAGCCTTCAGAACAGACCGATATGCTCATTTTTAGCTATTTTATCCATGTGTGGGTAAATTATGGGGAAAATGCTCCAAATTACCCACAGATTTGATTATTTTATATTATTATTGTTTTAATTTTAAGTTGACATCTATAATTTCAAATTGACATTTTAAAAAGGCATGTCGGCCTGTATATTTTTTATTTTTGTAAAGTGAGTGTGAGAAAAGTATAAATACACTTCTCCTCACTTCATTTTAACATAACAACTTATGGGATAAAACATTTTATTCTGATTTTTTCCCTCACTAGGACTCTTTGATTGATGTGCACCTCTTGAGGAAGGATTCTACTTGTGGTTTGGAGTAATTTTCCTGGAGTCAATTTTGTTCATGCTTCTTCTTAAGGTGATGCTAGAGTTGTTAGTTTAACACATGCACAAGGAGGTATCTATGTTCTTTTTTTTATGTCTCTTTGTTAATGCTTGGAGAATGATGCTTGTTTAGAATTGAATGGTAGCCACTAATACTGCATTTTGTCTCAACTAGGTCATTTTATGATTTTAGTCACCATAACATTGTTAGGACCTCCCCCAAAGGAGTCCTTCTTAGGCTCGAGATTTAGGTCTTCAAGTTTTGCTACCACTAGGTCTCATTTAACCAACCTTTGAGGTTGTTAAGGAAGGCCCTAGTTTCCAAACTTGCCAAGTACCATCTCAAGAGGGGAAGCCTCTTTCCTTGATTCCCTAGGGTTAGGCTAGGATCCTCTTAAACCCAAAGTTGCCATAATTTCTAAATATTTAAAAAACCCTAGTTTGTATTTTTGTAAATGTTATTGTTAGGTTAAACTTGCGTTTTCATGTGTAATTTTGAATTTTCATGGTAGAATTAGGGTTAGAATTAGGTCTACAATTTTATGACAACCCCGCGCCCCCCCCAAAAAAATGATTTTTTGGCCTTCCTAAAATTTTGACCCTCTCTCCTACAATTTCGCCCTGCCTTCTTTAGCCCTAAAAACCCTAGGGAGAAATTTTAGGAAGCCCCAAAAATATCAAAAATTCCAAAAAAAACCCTAAAAATTAAAAAATTATTTTTTGCAATTTTTGGCCTCCCTAAAATTTCGGCCCTTCCCCCTACAATTTTGGCTTGCCTTTTCTTATTCTTAAAAACCCTAGGGTGGAATTTTAGGAGCCCTAAAAACCCCAAAATTACCAAAAAAATCCCTAAAAGCCCTAATTTTACATGCGTAAATAATTTTTTTGGGGGGGGGTTAAATTTGTGTTTATTGTTAATCAGGTATGATTTTATCTTTTTGTACATAATTTTCCATAAAATTAAAAATAAAAGCCTAAAACTAAAACCCTAGCTGCATATCATCACCATTGACAGCTGCAAGTTACAAGCATATCCACCTGCACATACAAGCAAAATAAGAGGACAATAATTGTGTTGGCAAGTGCATTCGAAGGATAACAAACATTGATTATAAGAGGTCTGAAATTTGTCTAAAATAGGTTTGAAAAAAGTAGTATTACAGTTTGATATATATTATCTTATCTCATACAATACAATAACCAAAAAGGAGTTAGTTTCTCTAGTAAAATTGCAAGTATTCAGGATTTCCCTGCCTTATAAAAGGAGGCCTGAAACACACTTTTATAGTTTGAAATTTACATAAAAAAGAGGTCTGAATTCTACCTTACCCACAATATGAGAACTCGTGTTTATTTTACAGCAAGTAGTGATAACTGTATTCTAAAATAGAAGTGGTTTCAACTACAATCATCCACATCTCTTGGATTTTATTATCATAGATTGCTACTGATATAAATTATTTATAATATGAAATTTAATGTTCAATGTATGATACTTGGCGGTGAAGTTGGACCAAAAGTGCAAGTGATTTTTGTTTTATCTCATTCTTATCTTTTTTTATTCATTTGCAATTGTTATAAACTGACGTGGAGACAACCATCCTATTGTTGTTGTACAAGTCTAAAAACTTACATTGCTTGACTATCACTACGGTGTTAATTTTATGATATATAAAGTAGGTGTGATTTGATGCATAAAACTTATATAATTGATGTATTAGTTCACATGCTACATGTCTGTAATAAATGTCAGCATATTGCTTATGTCTTTTGTATTGGTTATTGGAAAGTCATCACTTGATTCCCTTTGAAACGTACTTACATGATATATGAATGCTAGCTGCTATACGAATGGTTAATAATGTCACTTACTCGTTAAATAATATTTATTGGTTTTGTCTTACTCATTGACTCCATAAAGGAACTGGTCTAAATTAACATTGCATTGAGGACATAGTTTTGTTGCCTAGTGTCTCTGAAGAAGTTATAATTGTGATCGAGGTGACATTGGGTCACATTTTTCACATTTGCTTACTGGGAACCAACCCTGCTAATTTTCCCAGTAACATTTTTGGTGTCATTGTTGGGGACGTTTCGAAAATTGAAGTGGTTTATCCGGAAGTCATTTACACCCTTGGAAAAATGACATTTGGTAAGAACTCGAAGGTGAGTCCTTATTCCTTATATTTTGGAAATATTAATAAAGGACTAAGGCCATAGGTCTTATCTGGCGACTCCACTCATTTAAATCGAATCCACTGGTTGATAAGCGATTCAGAACCCAATCACCATTATCTCAGGTATGCCCTTGTTTTTGGTACTTTGATGAGATTTGTTGAGCTAACTTGGTTGGTCTCTCCTAGCGACTTCGACTGAAGAAAAATAATAGAAGTACTCTATAAAGACAAGAAGGCCAGATAATATGGTATCTTCTTACGAATTATGGATGGATATATTGGATTTTTCATACATTCTAGGATATCCACATTAGTATATCATTCAAGACGATGGGAAGGCACTTTTTCCATTATTTCATGAATACAAGTATCATGCAACAACACATATTTGGGTGTTCATTCAATTTATCCAAGGAAGCAATATCATATATGAGGATACAAGAATGAAGCTTTTTATACTGTCTCTCAACTTAGAAAACAACTAGGATGTCAAAAATTAGTATGAAGGATTTCCTCATAAAGAATTTCTTCACTTAGACAATTGATCGATGCATTCAGTGAAGGATGGGATCATGATATAGAGGAACATGAAAGAAAGGTTGTGATCAACCATATATGGAAAATGACCTTAGGAAGCATTTAGAAGCAATATGATCCTAGCAAAGAAATAAAAAAGGATATTCCATTTTAATTTAAGGATCTTGATAATCCGACAGATGCAGAACTAGAAATAGGTTTTGCTCCTCTTGATTTGTCAAACTTTTAAGGACGTTTAGATGAGTTACCAGAGATATTTTGGCACACATTCAAGGGTGATCATGGTAATTCCTTGCACCATGTTGAATGGTTCATGACATTGACTACAGAATACAACATTAAAAAGGAAGAAGATGTTTACATGAGATCATTTGTTCTTCACCTGGGAGGAAAGGATCTTGCTTGGTTTGTGGGCCTAGAGAAAGCAACAATATCTTCCTTTGCAGAATTGGTAGAAACCTTCTGTAGCTACTGGAATTTAGAGCAATGTGACAAATGGATGCCTTATGTTGAAGATGTAAGGAACTTGTTCAGTAAATAAATCCATAACGAAAATAAGATTGAAGAAGCTGTGGTTCAAGACCCAAATGATGATATCTCAAACACAGTGTCTAGAAACGAATATCCTCATGAAGATGAATAGGATTGCTATCCTACATATGAAGGCCAAGAAGTCCTAGTTGAAGAATTTGAAGAGCTTAACAAAGGGGTGAGTTTTCCTTGCCACCATATAACAACTTCTTATGACATCTAAAATCTCTTGGAGCATAATGATGATACTGATGAGGACGATGATTATTGGAAGTTTATGGGGCCTCCACTTTACGATTCTTCGAGACTTGGTAGTGTGGTTTCTAGACTCTATAGCAACGAAGAAGAAGTCAATGAAATATTTTGGCCATTCACATAAGAACCAAAGGATAATATGGATCAGTTTGAGCTAGAATTCGGTACTATTTGGGATAAGGAAGTCATCACTACCTCGGACAAGGACATGGAATACATAATCAGTGAAATACTTGTTGAACAAGATTCAATTATTCCATCTCTTCATGATTTTGATAATGAAGATTGGGTCAACCCCTTTGCCCTTATATTTGATGATGAAGTACGGCAAGATGCGAGTCTTATTGCCAGTATAGATGAGTGCCATATGCAGATGTCTTACTATGGTTTGGGGTCTCGTTTCTCTGGTGATATATCCATGGATTCGACTCAGTAATGTTTATCCAACATGGAATATAGTGAGGCAGGTTATACAAGGGGGTATATCCGATTTATTCAAAGCCCAGCCGATCATTCCCAGTTTTGTTCCTCAAGCATTATTCAAGAAATTGCTCGGCCTTTTTTATCCAGCGTCGGTAAGTTGCTAATGATGCATTTCAGTGAAGCCAATATAGGTATGTGGATAGGTATGACATTCTTTTCACATTGTCAAGATTTCTATTGTTTATCTTTTCGTTTGAAATGTGAAGGCATAAATTATGCGATCGACAATTTCAAAATTTTAAAGATCATTTGGGGTACTAACATGATGATTATAATGGTGAACAATATGCTTGTATCTCCAAAGAAATGTTCAAACATGTTGCAACTAGTATATGGATACTTGCAAGGTCCACCTTCACTAATAGCGTCTCAAATTGACAATCAGGAAACCAATTTCAGGAAAAAAAAATTTCTCAATGCCAGTATATGATGAAGATGGTCCATATCTTATCCCGGTGGAAGCCTGGATAAATGGAGCTTGTGAAAGAATCCCTTCTCTATGGCACCAATATCAAAACTTCCAGGCCCCCGTAGTCACTCAAGTTTCATCTCATATCCTGATGGTGACCCTGGTACGTATTGGCTTGGTGATCGATGAGATATTATCATGGATTCATTCTAAAGACAAAGGAAAACGATCATGTATGCATTACTTACTTGAATGGTTACATTGGTGGTATGATTTCACTTAACCCTGAATGGTCTCAAAATTGCTCAGTTGTAGAGCAATCAACTCATTTTCCAGAATATGGCCTCTTAGCTCATCTTGTTTGTCGAAGAGGGTCTCTAACTTCAACCATAAACCTCTTGGAGTCTTCAATCCTTCGATGTGGAAGAGTATATCTCTGGAAATATGAATACACATGAAACCAAATGCTTCATCCAATATATTCAGATACTTGGTTTTCTCCACTGCTGATGTTGGTTCGGGATCCTTCCCCATTGTCACCTTGTACAGTGATTTGTTTCGCAATATCATCTACATATCAACCCTCCAATAAAGATAATTGAAGGGTGTCAAGATCCTTGGAGAGAGAGGAGAGTTCTAATTGTCCATTACAATTGCTAGAGCGAATACAAGGTGAAACTTCTGCTACTGTCGAAAAACCGTTGCAACTGCAGAAAACTGTTGTAACTGCTGTTGCACTCAAAAATATTTGAATAACCTACAAAAAAATCTTAATAAGGAGGTATAATAATACTAAGCATTGCTTTAGGACAATAGGCACTTTTATCCGGATCCTTCACACTTGGCTAGACTTCATTGGATTTCTCCAATGAATTCAATGCAATGGCACCAGGATTTGATGTGGAAATCCAGAGGTTTCTAGTGCACTACCAAAAGCAGTTGCTCAACCTATTCGCTCTATGGCCCTGATACCATGTGAAATTCTATGTCGCAGCAGATCTAAAGATCTGGGGATACCCCGCAAAGAAAGAATGAGCAGAAAATTTGAAGAAGAGTGAAAACTGCAGTATAAAAGAGCAGAAGAATAATAATCCAGCAGAACTTAGATAAGATCAGAATAATGTCACATGTTCCAATAATCAGTGTAATAAAAAATGATGTTACAATGGAGAGAATTCGAATCATGTAGGATAATTCGAACCTCGGTTGGTCTAACATAGGGACTATCACCACTAGAGTACTCTGGAAGACTCAAAAGTCAACCGAACTGAACTTAAACTCAACTAACTAAGGTCACAATCAATTAATTGATTAAGGGGGGTGCAATAGTGAGTCCATCATGCATGCCAGTTAGAAAAGGGCGCATGAGGCCACAATCAGTGGCATCTGAAGCTCTAACCCCCCACAAGAGTCAGATTACTCAAGTGGACTGCACTGGAACACTCGGTAGGTTCCTATAAAATAGGGAACTGACTGAAGTGGTCCTAAAATGATGCATGCAGGGCTCAGAAGGTGGTAGATGTATCCTGGATGACATCTACACACCACTAGGGGGAAAATGACATCATCAACAACTAGGAAAAATAAATAATGCTAGGTAGGACAAGGATGGAGTATTGAAATATCCTAACACTCTGTAGGATGACAGTGTTTGGAAATTGATTGGGAGGGTGTCTCTTTGCATTTGCCTCTTGATATTTAAATCATAAATTAAATAACGATATCATTTAAAAAAATTTTACAACTGTGTACGTAATCGATTATGATGTAAATAATTTCATCACAAAAAAAATCGCCATTCAAGAGATTCAAACTCTCATGGAAATACGTCATGTAATGTACTGTACAGAAACACACGCATTAATTCCCAAAGAATTATAACAAGAGCAATGCAACTAAAATGTCACTTTGGCCGAGTGGTTAAGACATGTTCCTGCTAAGTACATGGGGTTTCCCCACCAGAGTTCGAATCTCTCAGGCGACGAATTTTACTGGCAATTTAGTGATGAGACAACTTTTCATATATAACATTTCATACAAATTATCTGCAATGGCATCAACTTTTCATGCATAGCTTATTACACTTTGCAGTAATGTAAAGAGAGTTGTTGATGCTGGGATGTATATCATTGGAATGTTGTGAAATCAACTTTGCATAGTAGCTTATGACAATCTCTCTAACTCAACTCATTAAAAGCTAATCCAAACTGAGATTGGTTTCTTTATAAAAATCTATTTCATACTAGGTTGTAAAATTGGTCAATTTTTGTAGTACTCAAGATCTTATCATTTCCAACAGGCTAACAAAATGGCCAAATTCTAGCTTGATGACTTATATTCATGGGCTTGGCAATAGTGTGGTAGATTATGTTATTTCTGATATCCCTTTATGCAACAAGTTAATATATTTCGACATCTTAAACGACCATGAGCCTGAATCTGATCATAGGCCTTTAATTATAACTCTCAATATTGCCATGCATAGTGATCCAAAAGAGGAAAACTATCATTTCCAAAAGCACCTAATCTTCGATAAAAATAAAATCGAGCTTTTTCTCCATGATTTAAAAAATGATTTGTTTCCTTTATCTAGTATGGAGAATATAGAAAATATCTACCATAATTTTACTACAGCCCTCTCGTCGTCCATTAGCAAGTTCTTTAGTGAAGTCTCGGTTAAAAAGAGAGATAGTAGAACCAACCCTTGGGATGATCAAGAGTGTAAAAATGCAAGAAAAGAAATTAAGAAAGATACTGCAGAATCGATAAAAATGGACAAGATAAATCACTACAAAACCCTAATTAAAAGAAAAAAAGGCACTATCTTAGTAAATGGCAGAAAAATCTCTTACACTTCTCCAAGGTGGCTCCTAAGAAATTCTGGAGGCAAATTCTAACTCGCAAAACAAAAGAGGATAGTAAGATTGCTTTAAAAGATTGGAATTCCTATCTTAAAAAGCTATACAAATCCCCAGATATCAGAGATAACATTCAAACCCTTCTTACAACGAAAGATGTTTTCTTGTTAGAAGACATAGATTTCGGGGTTAAACGCTTAGCAAATGGAAAATCCAAAGACATTGAAGGATACCAAGCAAAAATCTAAAAAGTTGGGGGGGCTGTCCTCATCCCGCACATCCACAAACTCTTTAATCTAGCAGTCAAGAAAGGGTTCCCTACACCTTGGACTTAGAGCCTCATTATTACTATTTTCAAAAGTGGCGATAAAAATAACCTCTCTTATTATCAAACCATTATGATTAGCCCTCTCCTAGCCAAGTTATACGGTATTATATTAGAAAAGAAGATCAACAAATGACTAGAAATGGAAGGTAAGCGGGCTAAAGGCCAAACAGGTTTTAGAAGGAATCATTCAACCATAAACCACCTCGTTACGCTTAGGATCCTTGCAGATGAATGTCGTAATAATAAGTCTAACATTTTTTGTTGCTTTATGGACTTTAGGAAAGCTTTTGATATAATGCCTAGAAATAACCTGTGGAATAGGCTAGAGGAGCTTAATGTTCCTTTTGAGTTGAGAGTTGTCGCGATAAGTTTATACAAAAATGTCATTGCCAAATTTAAGAATAATGAGGGCTTGTCAATGGATATAAACTGTAATATTGGAATTAAGCAAGGTTGCCCCTCTCCCCTACCTTTTTTGGCATTTACATTGATAAACTAGAAAGATGTTTAGAAGAAGCAGGTTGTGTCGGCACGATCTTAGCTAGGATATTTATCATCCTCCTTCTTTATGTTGATGATATTGTTCTTATGGAAAGGTGTCCCTTTGATCTCGTTAAACAATTAAGAATTCTCAAATATTTCTGCTCTAACATGGGTATGATTGTTAACATCGACAAGGCAAAAGTTATGATTATGAAATATAATAAAGACACCTATGCTACAGTAAACTGGAGGAAGTGAATTCTTGCAAATATCTTGGTATTGATATTCATAACAAGCTCAATTGGAACCATAGCATTGAGAAAAGGATTAATGGAGGATGGAAAGCTTATTTTGGCCTTGAAAATAATTGCAAATCAACCAACCTGGTCATGTGGGATAAAAAAAAGTTTCCTCTTTGAATCTTGGAGAAAGATTGAGCAAATCCATAAGAGGTTCATAACTTATAACCTCAAAATTAAAATCAATACGCCTTATCCTATTCTCCTCATAGAAGTGGGTCTTTCCCCCATCGAGAGCATGGCTATGACTAGGTACCTAATGTACAAGCACAAGATAAATAACATGGGAAACGAGAGACTTCCTAAAATTGCTTTAAATTCAAGTCAAAATCAACTACGCCTAAAGCGGAGTTGGTGTAAAGATACGATGGCTTGGTTAGACCGTTGGGCATTGATGAAAATGACACTTTACAAAATATCGATAATGTCAAAAATATTATTACCTTTAAGTTTAAAGAGAAATTGTGGTACGAGGAAAATTTAGCGGTTAAGAGAAAAATAAGATACTATAAAGAGGTCATTAATGCTAATTTGGAATATCAGAAATATCTCTCGATAGTAACTAATTCAAAGAAGAAAATTAATATAGCCAAGATTAGAATGAACTCCCAAGAGCTTTATAGCGAAACAGAGCATTGGTCTATTCCCAAAACTCCGTGGACAGAAAGGGGTTTCCATCTTTGTGAGTCTATGAGCGTTGAGGAGGAAAATCAGTTTCTCTTAGAGTGCCATGCTTACACCCACATTAGATATGAGTTTCATAGTATTTTCTACAATACAAACCTTGCTAACCTCTTAACTTGCCAAAACTATATTGAGCTTGGAAAGATTCTTACCAAGATTTTTGAGCATAGGAACACAAGTTTAAAGCAAACAATGTAATAACCTTCTTAAGGTCCGATAGACCAAAGTTGGTCTTAGTGGACGTTAATCATCATCATCATCAATAATAAATTATTTAAATATTAAAAATATATTATTTTGAAATAATTTTATTGAAGATGATAATGATGGTTATTGATGTCTATTAAAATCAACTTTGATTTATTGGACCTTAAGAAAAAGATAAGGAATCACTTTATTTTCTTTAAAAAAATATTTGTGTTTGAAAAGCTTTAAGACGTAACTTATCATAGTTATGATGAGTTAAAATATTAAGAAGATCATTATTGTAACAAATATTTTGAAATCACTTTAATGTGGGTGTATACAGTTCATTTTATTAGAAGGTGATTTTCATCTTCAACACTCTTAGTATCATCAAGATGACAAATTATTTCATCCCATGACCTGGTAGGAATTGTTGACAAAGTATTTCATCCCATGACCTTGTAGGAATTGTCTAGCAACTCTTTCACTATGGAGCTCCTGAGAGTTTATTCCAATGTCATTTTTTTTTCATTATGCTAATTAAGATAGAGAAATACTTTTAACTTTATAAATTGGGGTTGACACCTCCTTATAATATTTTAATTTTCTCTTATCGAATAATTCTTTATCTAGCCACAACTTCAAGTTGAATTCATATGTAATAATACTTTTAATATTATCACTATTTTAATATGAATCAATCTTAGAAAATCGTTGGTCTCCCATGTTGTTTATCTTGTTATTGACATTAAATATTTAATATTAGTTTAAAATATGTTTTCTTCTTGTAAATTGTTTCATAATTATTATGAGGTTTTACCTGATAAACAATTATTTTTATATTAAATAAACTCTGATTCATAAATATAATAATGATATTTTTTTTTCCTTTTTTTTAAACTATTTTTAAAATTTGATAGACCAAAAAATCTCAATAAGATTAATCTTCTTCATCATCGTTACTATAAAAAAATAAAAATATCATTAATTTATAAAATTTAAAATATAATTACATTAAAAAAAAATTAACATTAATTTATAAAACTAAAAATATAAAGAATTGATAACATCAATTAATATTAATAAAAAATATATAATTCAAATATAATTATTCATAACTATGACACTCATAAAATCATTTATTAATATTTACATTAAAATTATTCATATTTTATAAATCATAAAATCATTTTTCAATATTTACATTATCTTCCATAAAATAACAACCTACAAGCTAAGTCATTCATACCTATCACACTAGTAAAATCATTTATCAATATTTATATTATGATTATTCATATTTTATAAATCATAAATCATTTTATAATATATACATTATCTTCCACAAAATGGCAACATACAAGCTAATTCTGATGAGCATGAAATTACTTACATAAAAGATGTTAACTTCCAGATGCATAAAAACAAAATTACATTCAATTTAATATAAATATAAATATATATATATGAAAAATGCTTGAAATTGAATTTGAAATTTTTTAATATTTAATTAAATAACCTAAACATATTATATAAAAAAATTGAAATTACAAATATTAATTAAAGTATAATATAAATATTTAAAAATATTGAATTATTTATATATTCAAAATATAATTTTAATAATAAAAAAATATAATTTTATCAAAACTATAAATATATGATTAACTATTAACCATTGCGTTTTAAATAAATTTTTAATTTTTAATTTTATTCGTCTACCATGCAGAAAAAAAGTTCATATACCTCTGTAACAGCTGGCTCACTGACATTGTTTGATCTTCTGAATTTTTCGTTGGGCAGATTGTTTGTTTGTATGCTATGTTGGACTATGAAGCAATGCAGTAGATAATTAAAATTTCCAAAGCAAGAAAGGAACTAAATTTACATAACATGTTGCAGCTGACAAACAACCATTCATGTATTATTTAATCAGGCTGATTATTTGACTTATTAGCAACAACTGTCGCTTTGGCCGAGTGGTTAAGGCGTGTGCCTGCTAAGTACATGGGGTTTCCCCGCGAGAGTTCGAATCTCTCAGGCGACGGGTTGATAAAATTATTCTCAGTTGGGTATTTAAAATGTTTTAGTGATAAAATTATTTGCTAAGTACATGGGGTTTCCCCGCGAGAGTTCGAATATCTCAGGCGACGGGTTGATAAAATTATTCTCAGTTGGTTTTTTAAATGTTTTAGTGATAAAATTATTTGCGGCGATTGGAAACATTACAATTACAGTTATGGTATAGTTATCAAAATGCTTACATGATTTAATTACAGTTATGGTTTAGTTATCAAAATACTTACAATTATTACAATGACAGTTATGGTTTAGTTATCAAAATGCTTACATGATTTAATTACAGTTATGGTTTAGTTATCAAAATACTTACATGATTACAATCCCAGTTATGATTTAATTACAGTTATTGTATTATAGTTATGGTTTAGTTATCAAAATACTTACAATTATTACAATGATAGTTATGGTTTATCAAAATACTTACAATTATTGCCATGACAGTTATGGTTTAGTTATCAAAATACTTACCATTATCATAATGACAGTTATGGTTTAGTTATCAAAATACTTACCATTATCACAATGACAGTTATGGTTTAGTTATCAAAATACTTACCATTATCACAATGACAGTTATGGTTTAGTTATCAAAATACTTACATGATTTAGTTACGATTATAGTTATGGTTTAGTTATCAAAATACTTACATGATGATTTAGTATATCTTTTTCAGTGATAAAATTATTTACAGCGATGGAAATATTACAATTATAGTTATGGTTTAGTTATCAAAATACTTACATGATTTAGTATTTTTCGGCGATGGGATACATTACTGCAGTTCGAGATTTACAGCAGTTATGGTTTAGTTATCAAATTACTTACATGATTTAGTATATTTTTTTCAGTTTGATAAAATTATTTGTAACGACTAGAAATGTTACGATTAAAGTTATGGTTTAATTATCAAATTATTTAAATGTTTCAGTATTTTTTGGTAGTGTGATTTACAAAAGAGATATATATTCACAACAAAATCACTCCATATGGATTAAAAATAACTATTTTACTTCAATCAATGAATGAATATAATTTTTGTTTATTTGTAGGATTTATAGTTGGTAGGTGGATGATTGTGATGGAGAATATATTGATTATGTATTATTAAGTTAATAATAGAACAATACGTTAGATATTAGTTTTCCGCAGATGCGGGTGTCAACGAAGTCCAAACCAAAGATGGCAGCATGGATCGCCCACTTGGCAGCTGCACACAGCACTCATCCTCACCTCAGCAGGCTGACATGCACTCAAGCGAGGCAGTTAATAAGGATGATGCTAGGATGGTTGGCAATGAGGCTGCAGTTAATATGCCTCTGCCGAACTCGGTTGTCTATGTCCCTTCGCATTAACTGGAGCAGCCAGTTCATGATGCTCCCGCGTGTGGCGCCTCAGTGCTCTCTCCCCAAGTCCCTTGACATGAAGAATAGGCATATCACCACCCTCATTTGCAATCTTATGCATGTTTCCGCAGTTGACTGCTCTGCTCGAATTTTCATAACCTGTGAGCTTGTTTTCTATACCATGACCCGTCCGCGAGGTACCTTCAGGAGAGAATCAGGTCATGGCGTCGGTCGGAATGTAGCCCCCCCGGACAAGGATTAGGCGGTCATTAGTGGCTACAACGGAAATGTCTCAGCTCCAGTTCGAATGTCAATTGATGATTGGGGATCAAGCAGGGTAGCAAATATACTCGCATCAGACAACCAAGGGAACCAAATTAACTACTACTGGTTGATCAAGAATATGATGGGGACCCTGGTAGAGGAAATGATGGCAAATTGGAACATTGCCAAGACCTCCATTCTAAATATCAGGGCCTACCTGGTTCATACGGACGAAAAGCTAGCAACTTTGAACACCAACTTAGCCGGTGGAAAATACTCCTTTGAAAGCAGCGCAATTCTTTGCAGAGGCTCTGGTCAAGACGAGCCCAGCAAAAACAATGAAGGTCCTGATGATGTAGATGTCACTCAGCCTCGGGTGGTCGCCTCTGCTTCAGGAGCTACTTCACAAGGCATGCAAGTCGCAGTTGCAGAGGTCTCTGTCGTCGTCATGGGTACCCCTTTTGGGTCGGTCTCTCATGCCTCGGGTGCCTTTCTGGGGGTCCCTCCCCTTGAATCCTCCTTTCCTACTATGACTACCATCGATTCTCTGCATTATAAACGGGTTCGGAAAATTGAAGGGGACGCTTCTTCCCGGCGCAAAACAAAACCTCTGATGCCCAAGCTCCCTCCCCAGAGCTAGGATGAGGATTTCTTTGGCAGTTGTCCCATCATCGAAGATAAGACAAGCCCCCATAATGAAGAATCAAACACTCAGGCTTGCTCTAGCAGTCCCCAGCTCTTACTATGACTGCCAACATTTCTGGTTTTTTGGTTTTATAGTCTATTGTTATGTACTGGTTTGTTCTCTGGGTTGCTTTGTAAAGACTCTTTTCGAACTTGGTCCCCTCAAACATGTATTTTTTGCTCTATTGTTAATCTTCCTAGCTTTTTTTAGCGTCTGGGATGGTGGTTTCATGACCCCAGACTGCCTAAGCTAGCTAGTCGATATGTAATTTTTGAACCCCTTCTTTAAATATACAGTTGCAGTTTTACAAAAAAAAATTAGATATTAGTTTTATAATAATTGCAAATTAATAATAATTGGGTAAATTGCAAGTACTTTACTTCATAATTAGTTAATGGATGCAACTTTTGCTTATTTGTAGGATTTATGTGTTATTATTTACAACATGAAATGGTTAGCACTTAGACAATTATATTTTGGATAAATAATTATTTTACTTCATTATAAGGATTTATGAGCGAAGAGGAGCTACGTTAAACAAATTTGAGTTTCAAATTCGTTTAACACAGCTCCTCTTCGCCCATAATTGCTCCTGCATAATGATTGTTTTCAAAAGGATTTATGTGTTAGCATTTACAACATGATTCCAAATTAGAATAATTGGTGCCTCGACAATTATAATGGAGTCAACCCTTTCCTCAAATTTCAGAACCTAAAATGAATTTGATCTTTCTCATCGATAAAACCAACGTTAAAATGGATATATATTAATAATAAATTAAGTTATTGTTTAATTATCATATTAGTTATCCAATTATTTACCTGCTTCATCATTTTTTGGTAATGTAATTTCTTTTAAATTATTTTTATGATTAATATTGTAATTTTAATAATAAAAATTAAATTACAAAACTAAAACTATATTTAATTTTAATAATAATAAAATAATGAAAAATTAAATCATAAATAATGTACAATGATTATATAATACCTTACTATATAGTTACATGATATCACCACATACTTCTTATTTCATATTTATTAATTTATTTCCCTCTCTTCATTTAGTTTCTAATTCATTGTTCTAAATTTATTTCATCATTATTAATTTATTTCCCTCTCGGGTATGTATAAGAATTTTTTTAAATATAAGAACTCAGTGAAACATAATTTTCTTTCATAATTATTATTGCTGAGCTCATTATTGGTTTTTCATAATTATTGTTGTTGAGCTCATTAGTGGTTGGTGTGGAATTTTAGTTACTTTTTAGTATTTTCTTTGCTGTGAGAATACTTAATTTATGGAAACATATGGCAAGGTTCATGGTATCCATACTTTCTTTTTCTTCTCCCATTCATGGAACGTTTACATTAAGTATCTCCTATATTTATTCTTAATCACATGTAATTTATTCAAGGTGTTTTGTATTTAGGTTCCAAGAATGTAATGCATGTAGCAAGGAATATACAAAAGGAAATGGGAATTTATTTTCTTGCTGAACTATAATGCATTAGGCATGCTACACAGGTAGGGGTAATTTTTTTTAGTTTATATATCTATACGTGACGTGTTAGGCAAAGAAAACAATAGGAATGAGGGATTTTCATGTAACTAACTTCTTTGTTGGAATTGTGGGTCTTCTTGATGAGTGCACAGGTGCAAGGAGGATTGTAGGGGTCTCATATTGTGTGTTTCAAGTCCACTACATATTGAGGTGAGAGAGATTGATCTAAAATGTTATTTAAAGGATGTTTTTTCACATTTATGGATGGAATTTTAGTATACCCATTAACATAGATTAGTGTACCTTATTTAGAGGGTTTTTAATTATACCATGTCAACTTAAAACTAACCAAATTCCCATAAATATTGAGAATAACAAATTGACCTAACCTAATAGGATTATATCTAATATATTATGCTTTGTATTATACATAATATTTAATATGTTGTATTATATGATATCTAATATCTAATATGTACATCTTGGGTGGGATTAATCGTTGTAAACATATGTTATCTCCTTGGAGGTCACAAGTTCAATGTCAGAGGAGGGTAGGGTATGTACATGTTTAAGAAAGTTGTTATTTGCGGATATGTGTGTGGGGATGGCAAGTTACCAGCAACCTCATTCTCATTTATGAGCTTGAGAGTGTGGCGACCTATTCTTAGGAGGATGTCAATGTCCAAAAATTTAGCTCGGTGAGTTAGATAGAGTGGCTGAGTGTTGTGAATTGCAAGCATGAGGTCATGCAATCAAGTCCCTGGGTTAGTTGCCTCTGTGAATATTGGTGCCTCACTTGATGTGCCTGCCAAGTTATATGACAAAATTACAACTGAATGGTTTGCCCCAAGTATCGTCCTCAAAATGAGGGGAAATGCTCAGAGGGTTTCTCATGATGTACATTTTTTCAAAAAAATTCTAAGCATGTTGCTAAAGAGGAGGTCATAGGTCACATGTTTAAATCATGTACCTAATTTTTTTTTCGACTTTCTTTTTGTTGATTTGCATTTTGTTTTGTTCGTTCTTCTCCTTCTTCTACCGTCATTTTGTCATTTCATACATTTTGATTTATTTGTTGTTCTGCAACTCGATTTCTTTGTTCTTCCAACTACTTCAACTTTCTCTCTCGATACACTCTTTGTCTATCAATGTTTAGTTTTCTTTGTTCCTCTCGTTCTTCTGCTGTCAATTCATCTAACTTTCTTTTTTGATATTCTTTTTGTTAATCTGCGTTTCATTTTCTTTGTTCTTCTAGTTCTTCTACTATCATTTCGTCCAACTTCCTTTTTCAAAATTATTTTTGCTCTTATGCTTTTCGTTTCAAGTCTTCTTCTCGTTCTTTTGTTGTCACTGAAATCAATGCATCCATACACTGAAATCCATTAGAGGAAATTTCAATTTAAAATGGGCCTTCCAAAAATAATACAAATTCCATGTCATCATGTATTATCCAATCAAAATGCTTTAAAATTCAAAAAGGGAGCACCTAAAAAAATTGGAGGGAAAAAATAAAAACTACTTTTTTGGATCGTATTTTCAACTTATCTCCCTATAGGTTTAGTCAAATTTCAAGCAGGATGACTCATTGGATGCATAATTAAATTATGCATCCAACAAGTACTCATGCTGCATACTTTTAACAACATTCACACCATGAAAAATCAAAAATACATTAAAAAAGTGTTTTCTCTCACCAGAAACACGTTTTTTTAATGTATTTTCAATTTTTCATAGTGTGGATGTTGTTAAAAGTATGCAAAATGGGTACTCGTTGGATACATAATTTAATTATGCATCCAACGAGTCCTCCCGCTTGAAATTTGAGTAAACCTACAAGGAGATAAGTTGAAAATATAATCCAAAAAAATAGTTTTTTACTCTCTCTCTCCTATTATTTTATTATTTTATTATTATTTTCCTTGGGAGGCCCATTTTTTACCCAAATTTCCACATCTACACTGAAAAATATGCAATAAAATACTTCATACACTGAAATATATGCATCCATTCACTGAAATGAATGCGTCCATACACTGAAATCTATGCGTCCATACACTGAAATCAATGCGTCCACAGAATAACATTTACACTGAAAAATATGCAATAAAATTTTTTAACATTGTAAGGAATAGGTCAAGTTGAAAACACAGAAAGAATTATGAGGATTATAATAATGTAAGTAATAAGTATGAGTAAATTGTTAAACTGGAAAATCAATGCAACTAATGAAATAAATATGCATCTTCTATTGTTTAACAACATTTATGTGTGGTTTATTGGTAGGAATTAAGGTGATTGGGCTTGTGTTAACCTAGAGACCAAGGTTCAAAACCCTTTTTCTTGGAGTTATAGTTAGTTATCAAGTCTAACTATTATTATGGTTGCATTGTTGAAATCAATGCAACAATGTTTTTTGCATACATGTAAAAAACAAAAAAACAATGCATTGTTGAAATCAATGCAATGAATCAAATCAACATGCATCTTGTGTTTTTTTTACTTGTTATGTCCACTATAATATTTTTTTACTTCTTATATTTCTATTTTTTTTATGTTGGCTACAATATATATTTTTACATCTTTTTATTAGATTGATAGATTCAATATATAGATGTAAATAACAAAAACCAATGCATTTTTGAAATCAATGCAAGCATGTTTTTTTATTAAATTGATAAATTCAATGCATACATGTAAAAAACAATGCATTGTTGAAATCAATGCAATCAATCAAATTAAGAGGCATATTATTTTTTTAACACCATTTGTATGTGATCTATTGGTAAGTAGTGAGGTGATTGGGCTTGTCTTAACGTAGAGACCAAGATTCAAATCTCTTTTTGTTTGGGGTTATTTTTAGTTATCAATTCTAATTATTAGTTAACAAATCTAACTATTATTATGGCTGCTTTTCTTTTCTATTCTTATGTCGGCTATAATATTCTTTTTACTTCTTTGGTTTTTACTTTTTATGTTCACTATAATATATTTTTTTTACTTCTTTATTTCTTTACTTTTTGTGTTTTTAGTTTTTATATTAACTATAGTATTTTTTTTTACTTTTTTATATTTTTACATATCTACTGCCATTAAAACTATTATTTTTAAAAAGTGAGTATATTAAACAAAATTTAGAATTCTATTTTTATAAAAAACTAAATTCAAATTTAAAGCACTCCACTTAAGACTATTATTTTAAAAAATGAGTATATTAAACAAAATTTACAATTATTTTTGTATTACTTTTAATTACTTGAGTATGTTAATTACTTTTACTTTGTATTATTTTTTTTGTTTATGACCGACATAATATTTATTACTTTTTACTTTGTATTATTCTTTTTCGTTTATGGCCGACAAACTTACATGTTACTATCACTATTATTTTTGGTGGACATTATAACTTTACTAAAGTTACATCACGTTACAAGATCTCACCCATAATATTTAATATTCAGTACTATCAGTATTATTTTTTGCCGACATGTTACCAATGTTATAACGTTACTAACTTATATCACGTTACAAGATCTCTCCCATAATGTTCACTGTCACTATATCTCTCCCATAATATTCACTATCACTATTATTTTTTGCGAACAAGATCTCTCATAATATTCAATATCATTATGACTATTATTTTTTTATCCCTTATAACGTTCCTACCCTTATATCACATTACACGATCTCTCATCATAATATTCACTATCACTATGACTATTATATTTTTATCCGCTATAACGTTCATACCGTTATATCACATTACACGATCTCTCATAATATTCATTCTCTCATAATATTCACTATCACTATGACTATTATTTTTTTACGCATTATAACTTCCTACCGTTATATCTCCCCCATCCTGGGATGTAGAGCGCCTCTCCACGCAATATATATACATGATTAACTCAATAGAATGTTGTCAACTTCACTAGACATTTGGTTGATTATATGGAATGTTGTTGGTTTTACATCCACTTGGGTGATGTGCACTAGTATATGCTAACAAGTTTATTAGGGGAACACACACACACACACACACACACACATATATATATAATGGTTAATTGGTTGTGGAAAGAATATGTTTGTATACTTAGCTTCATTATACCCTAAACCCCTATATGTCCTATGTATAACCCCATATTCCCTAACATTAGTAATAATTACCAGCATAGATCCATCTTAAACCTATATCTATCAAGCACCAAGAGGGATCCAGGAAACAATTTCCTGAGGTGTAAATCTTTTACACATAAAGAACAAATTTACACCTCAAGATCCGGTGATATATATATTTAAGTTTAGGATGAAATCAATATAATTTAATTTTTTTGTTTAAGCCCACATCATTTGTATTTTTATCTAAGATGAAATCAATATAATTTCTAAAAAAATTAAGTCGACATCATTAGCATTTTTTTTTTAATGGGAACAACATGTTACATAACATTACGGTTACAACATTTTATCTTGTCTTGAACTCGAACGCTGCTGCTGCAGCTGCCTGCATCCTCCTCTAGGGTTCACGCTGAATTCTCCAGGCCGCCGCCATGGCCTCCCCAAGGGGAGGGGAGCCCCCTCCTGTCTCCCCGTTCACTGCGATTGATGCCTTCCGTAGGCTGCTAGGACCTCCCGGGAAGAAACCGGTAGTACAAGAGATCCCGAAATTTATCAAGAAATTAGACGTAGTCCCTGAAATCGCCCTGCCAGAGGAACCTTCGATCAAGATAGCTCTGGCTCTCGCTGAAAGAGGATTGGTTGGCCAATTCATGGGGCTCTGGCCCTCATCCAAAACCACGGATGATTGGATCCAGCGCAACTGGAGGCCCCTCCTGAAGCATAGTGTCACTTGCTACCCGGTGGGCAGAGGTTTCTTCGTATTTGAATTCATCTCCAAAGAGGACCGTGATCTCATCTTCCGAAGCGGCCCCTACTTCATGGGTTCCCAAGGCCTGTACCTCAATAGATGGTCTCCGGACTTCGATCCCTCTGTAGATGTCCCCAAGGAGGTCTCCGTCTGGGTTAGGCTCCCCAACCTACCGATCCACTGCTGGAACATCCAAGCCCAGGAGAAAATAGGGAATGCCCTAGGACGCTACATTGACAAAGCCGAGCCCAAAGGTCAGTATTCTTGTGCTCGAATTTGTGTTGAAGTAGATCTGGAGGCGGGACTGCCAAAAGCCGTCAAGCTCTTGGTAGGCTCTTGGACCCATTTCCAGAAACTTGACTATGAACAGCTTCCATTCAAGTGCCGGCATTGCCATGAACACAGACACTTTCAACGCAACTGCCCCAAAGCTCAACCGGCAGAAGAAGGGGAAGGATGGCAGAAGGTCAAGAAAGGCAAGGCTCCCGCCAAACCGAATGACAAGAGAGCTTCAAGCAATACTCAGAAGTCAGATCCTAAAGTCCCTCCGAAAGATCCAATCCAGCCTCAACCCTCAAATCCTCCCCCAGCACCATCCGGCCAAGGGGCAAGCACCACTGCCTTGAACGCCCCTGAGCCACCTCCGTTCACTTTTATCCCAGAATCCACTCCTCTTGAATCCGCAAGCCCCTTGGAGACCCCCATCATCCATGATGCAAACCCGTTGGAGCCAGGGGAAATACCTCCCCATCTTGATTCTGCTACCCCTAGGACTGAGAACCCCCTTACCAGGGAAGAAGAACGTGAAGTGGTAGAAGAACCTTCAGCAGCTGATTCTGACCCAGGAGGATACTCAGATGATGGAGCCACCGAGTCGAGTAGCTCGCATGCAACCCCAATCAAGAACCCGAGGGGTCGAAAATCCAAAAAAAAGAAAAGGGAAGAAATATCTTATGCAGATATCCTGCAGGGCTCCCAAAAAACAATCCAAAGTATGATGAAAACGAGATCAAAGCTTGGCCAGGTCCCTAAAGGGGCCGCCCCCTCTCAAAGTAAGTAATGTGGTACATCTCCTGGAATTGTAGAGGTCTAGGAAGTCCTCAGAAAGCTGAAGCAATGAAAGATCTGGTTAGAATCCACAAGCCTGAGATCCTTCTCGTCCAGGAGACAAAAATGGAGGGTGACCTCACCCCCCAAACCGGAAGCTTATTTTGGAAAAAAGGTCCCGGGAAAGCCGTGAGTTCCAGGGGAGCATCGGGAGGCCTAGCCACCTTCTGGGACTCCACCAAGTTCGACTTGCATTCTGATCACAACACTACTCATTGGATCCTCACCATCCTCACCCACAAAGAATCGGGCCATCATGTAAGTATGTTTAACATTTACGCTCCTATTTCAATAAAGGAAAAAAAAGAGTGTTGGGAGTCCATTAACTCGTTCCTTAGCACCCACACGCCCAGAAATATTATCATTGCAGGAGATCTTAACGTCATCTTAGCAGCTTCTGAGAAAAAAGGGGGCTCCATTCTGCGAGACCCATCCCGGGAATGGGTTGAAGATATCATCCTGGGATGGGACCTCGTGGACATCAAACCCTCCAAGGGTAATTTTACTTGGACCAACAAAAGGCTAGGGCCTGGGCACATTGTCGCCCGTCTTGACAGGTTTCTGGTGGCCTCCTCCTTTCTTTCTCTGGAGATCCATGCAACCTCCAAAATTCTCCCTAACGGTGTTTCCGACCATAAACCTATCCTCCTTGATCTTACCGCTGAAGAAAACTTGGGGCCCATTCCCTTTAGATTCATCCCCCTTTGGATCCATCAAGAAGGGTTTTACCCCCTGGTCTCTAACTCCTGGAACCAAAAGATCACTAGGAATCCCTCCTTCATTTGGGAAGGAAAGCTCAGAAGACTTAAACAAAAGCTGAAATCTTGGGCCAAGCTCCTCCCATCCCCGGTCTCTAGCCGCAAAGATGCCCAAGATGCCGTAGAAAATCACCAACTCCTCACGGAATCTGGTCCAATCACTGAAAGTATCTACCGTACAGAATTCAACCTTCAGAAAGCCTTTTTCAAAGCTATCAGAGTTGAAGAGGAGCATTGGCGCCAAAAATCCAGAAGCCTATGGTTAGCAAGTGGTGACAAAAACACCGCCTACTTTCACAAACAGGCTGAATCTAGAAAAAATTTCAAAACAGTGAAAGAAATCACTCATCAAGGCATTCTGGTAAAAGATTTTGAAGGTATTAAACATGCAGCCCGCTCCCATTTCAATGACCTCTTCACTGCTCCCCCTGCCGAGCCATTAGACTCCATGGCTCATCCCCTTAATCTCATACCCAACTTGGTTCACGGCCCTGATAATGATCTCCTAGATGCCCCTTTTTCCATGAAAGAACTCAAATCTGCTCTATCTCATATGAAACCTGACAGCGCCCCTGGCCCGGATGGATTCACAACCAGATTCTTCTCTTCCTGCTGGGATATTATTAAATATGATCTGCTGAGAATGGTTCGGAATTCCCAAATTCATCACAAGCTGGGTGGGAGCACAAACTCCTCTTTCCTTGCTTTGATCCCGAAGGAGAGAGGGGCCTCTAGTTTCACCAGGTTCCGACCTATATCCCTCTGCAACACGGGGTACAAGCTGGTCACAAGATCATAGCAAAAAGGCTGAAAAAAATTCTGCCTAGAATCATTCCTGAGAATCAAGGAGGATTCATAAAAGGCAGGAAAATTCTTGACAATGTTATCCTCGTCCAAGAGGCAATTCACTCCAGCGTGAACCGGAAAGAGAAAGGCATGGTAGTAAAGCTAGACCTTGCCAATGCCTTTGACAGGGTAAGATATGACTATCTCTTCTCGGTGATGGAGAAATTTGGGTTTTCCTTAGCTTTCATTGACTGGATTAAAGGCTATATCTGTGCTCCCTGGATAGCTCCGCTGGTCAATGGGAGACCAACAAACTTTTTCCAGGCCTCAAGAGGACTGAGACAGGGCTGCCCCCTGTCACCGCTCCTCTATGCCATTCAGGCCTCCGTTCTCAGTTTCTAGCTTATTAACTGTCAGCAAGTCCAAGCCCTTCCTAGCCTTCGAATGGTTCACAATGTCAAAGACATTAATCATGCCTAGTTTGTAGATGACATGCTACTGCTGGGAGGTGTTGGTGTTCAACCTGCAAGAAGCTTCAAGAACGAGCTTGAAACCTATAATCAGATCTCTGGAAGCAAAATCAATCTGCAAAAAAGCAAAATCTACTGTTGGAATTGCTCAGTTGCAGAAATGAGAAGAGCCTCTAGACTGCTGGAAATGGAAGGATCTCATAACTGGGATTCGTTCACTTATCTTGGGGTTCCTATCTTCAAATCGGCCATCAAATCCTCGAATTGGAATCCCGTCATTGACAAAATAAAAGCCAAGATCCAGAACTGGGGGGCAAGATGGCTCACTATGGCAGGAAAATTGGTGCTACTGAAATCTGTTCTTTCCAGCATCCCAATCTATCAAACTTCCATTCTCCTGGCACCCTCCTCAGTCATCAATAAGATTGAAAGCATCCTAAAAAAAATTTTGTGGGAAGGGGGAAAAGGAAATCTAAAAAAATTACACCTGGTTGGCTGGGAAAAACTTAAATAACCTTACAGTGAAGGAGGGCTCCAAATCAAAAGCATTCAAGCCCAGAACCTAGCTATGGGAACTAAGCTCCTCTGGCAGCTAATCTCTGGAAGAGCAAGCTGGAGTAAAAAGGTTCTGTGGAAAAAATATTTCCCCGGACAGCGGCTTCGGTGTTTAGATGTTAACCCTCCTCACAGCAAAGGCTCCCCAATTTATAAACTTTGCATCAAGGTCATGGACCACTTCAGATCTCTGCTTTACTGGATTCCAAAGAATGGGAAAAAAATCAATGTCTAGGAAGACTCAATCCTTGGGGACGAGCCGTTGGGGCAAAATCCTGAAGTGCAGAATATGAAACAGTGGCTCAAGGATCAGCAAATGTCCACCTTATGGGATCTCTCTGTATGGGACTCCGACAACTGTTGGATGGATTGGAAGTTAAGTCACCATCCCCCTGGACTCGCAGAGGAAGCAAAGATTATAGCCAATCTACTGCATGGCAAAGCCCCCATCAATCAATCAGTGAGTGACAAAAGAGGATGGGGGACAAAATCTGGAACCGACGCTCCTGCTGAAGGCTACCGCTCCTTGATGGCTATTCCTCATGCTGCACCAAATCCTATCCTCTGGAAGTTTGTTTGGTCCACTCAGTCCATTCCAAAAGTGGATCTATTCTGCTGGAATGTAATGCATAAGAGTATACTCACTCCGGAGAACCTCAGGAAAAGAGGTCTAGAAGGCCCTTCAATCTGCTCACTGTGTAAAAATAATGAAGAAAATCTTGAGCATCTTCTACTTACCTGCCCCTTCTCAAGAGAAGTTTGGAGAGAAGCCCTCTCCCTGGATCATTCTAATCTTTCGATTCCTGATTTAACAGCAGACCTCTTCTCTAATTGGGCCGACTCCTCTCCCTTTCTCCTCATCAAAAAAGACCTCCTCAAATCTGCCTGGATGCTAATCCCGAAGTTCATCATTTGGAAGCTGTGGCTTGAAAGGAATAACAGGGTCTTCAGAAATGTGGAAAATCATTCATCAAAGGTTGCCCTCAAAGCAAGAGTATTCCTTGGAGAGGCTCTGGATCACAAGCTGGGACTCAGCAATGCTCAACCTTTGGATGAATCTGAATCCAAATGGCTATCAGCCTTCACAAATACTGCTCAAATACCTCCCCAGGTCAGGTGCCCAAAGCTTGCTGAGTGGGAAATTAGAATGGAAGAAGCTGATTTTATTAACTGGAGGAGCTCACTGGAGGTTCATTGTTTGTTCTTCGACGGTGCCTCAAAAGGCAATCCAGGCCCTTCGGGTGGTGGAGGAGTGATCCTCTCCCCTTCAGGCTCCATTCGATCCTCCTTTGCTTGGGGACTGGGTGTGGAATCCAACAACTATGCTGAATTTTACGCCCTTTGGCAAGGTCTCAGGCAAGCTATTAAGCAGAACATTCGGAAGATCACTGTTTTCGGTGACTCTAGAATTGTTGTGCAGGCCATTCGAACAAAATCTCGGCCATCTAGTCTCCCCATGAAGTGCATATTCCAGAAAATTCTGGTCCTAGCTAGCAAGTTTCAGTCAATAAGATTCTATCACATTTTACGTCATCTCAACAATATGGCCGACCTTGAGGCTAATCATGCCACGCTCCTGGGCAGGGGCTCTATCTCTGAAAATGGGACTGAATCTTTCTGCACTATCCCGTGATACTGACAGTGTTGCTTTTGTCCTCCTTGATCCTTGGTCTCTTCAGATCGTGATTATCCCCTCATGCTCATCCCTCCTGATTTCAAACGTCTTTAGATCGCATGATTCACGTGATCCTGCATTAGCTCCTCGGGCTTGGGACTCTCGCTACCCCTGCTCGCCTTCAGAGACCCTTTATTTTAAAACCTGCACTCCCTTGGTGATCTACCCCCACGTCTTTGATCTCCCCCCCCTGCTCCTTCCCTTTCTTCATGGCTTCTTTGGACTCGACTACTCAATCCTCCTCTAAAGAAAAGATTGCAGATCTGGAACAAGTGGTTGGGTAACTACAAGGCCATCTCATGGAACAGGTCCACCCTCCTCGCCCATCCATTGGCTCAGAAGAGAATACTCAGGATTCGCTCAACTCCGAGAAGGGCAAGCTTAAGAAAGAAGTTGACTCTACCTCAGAAGTACTTGAAGAACTCAAAGACGATGTTTCACCTGAGTTCAAAGATGCAGCAGTCACCTTTGGAGACTTCGGAAGAAGTTTTACTGCACTGGAGACATCAATCAAGATATTTCTCACAAAACTGGATTTCAAATGACTCCGAGGCCGCCTATCAAGTTTCCTCTGTTCTCAAGATGAATGCAGACCCATTTTTGCTCAAATGTGCTATTTTTACTGTCTCTCATAGGCGTTGTAGTCCTCTAAATGTCATGTTGACTCTGCCAGAAGGTCGTTGCTCCTCTCAGAACGATTGGAAAATTGACTTCGATATCTCTGGTCATTATTGGTCTCTGCCAATCACATCAGAGCCCCTGGCTTTGGTCAAAGAATCTACTACTGTAATACAGTCCCCGGAAGCTGGTTTTCCAGATCAATATTAATCTTCCCCTCAGTTTCGGTCAAAAAAAAAAACATTACGGTTACAACATCTCCTCCATACTGGGTTGTAGAACAGCTCAAAACTTTAAATGTTTAAAAACATTATAATTAAAAAAAACATATAATATTTTATCATATAATATTTTATCATGTATGTTAAAATGATTTACCTATACATTTTATATAGATAAAAGAAAACATCAATCATAAAAACATGTACGGTAAGAGATATTTTTATGATGTAACAAAACATAATCATTTAGAGTAATTTGATTATAAGAGATCCATTCGTCCACAGCAATAGAATGGAAGCAAATAATCAATCCAACCTTCGTAAATTTAATCACATATCATCGTGATTAGGGAATTTTACATCGTGATTAGGGAATTTTACAATAGCAACTATGAAAATTTGATAGAATCGAGAATATAGCATTTCTTTATATTTAAATAAAACAATGTAAATAACATCAAATAAAGCAACCTTACAAATGTCATAGTTATTCAACTTAAAAATAATATTTAAATTAAAATTGAGAATCGTGGTTTTTTTTTTTACATGAAAAACCTCTATATTTTATAGTATATAAAATTGACAAAAAAATTACAATCTTTCTATAAACTAATAGAAACCTAAAAAGATCCATCCAAAAAATGTTGCATCCATAATCAAACCCATAAAAAACCCAAAAATAACAGTGTTCTTAACCCCAATCCCAAGCCTAGAAGATGCTAAAAAAATTTAAAATGCATTTTAAAGACATAAATATCTAGAATTTTGGCGTTTAATTACCAACGTAGGGCTATTTACAAAAGAAATCACAATATGTAATAATGTGTTCCCTTCCATCATTGTCATCACGGTCAATAATGAGACTATGATTATTATAAATTTTCAATTTTTAACTCAATTTTGAATTTTTAAAATATTTTATTTGAAATTCTATGAGTTATTTTTATTTATTGAAGTTTTTATCAACACCAAGGAGCTACAATTTTATACTTTAGTATGCAGATTTTCACACTAGATTAGTTAGGAAAAATATATTTATTTAATAGAAAGATAAAATTAAATTGGAATGGGCTTTATTTTGAGGTTTAGAAAAATTAAATAAATAATTAGTAGAAAAGTAATATTAGTTGAATAATTATAAAAAAAATAGGAATGAAATTAGCCACTGAGTAAGGTATAAGTAAGGTAGAGAGAATTGAGGAAAAAATATAGTAATATTAATCTTAGAGAATTAATAATATAAGAGAAATGATTTTAGAGTTTAAGAAATGTATTTTTTTTATAATTATTTAATAATAAAGAATGTTAATATAAAAATTTTAAAATATGATTAAAGAAAAGAGAATTAAAAATAAGTTAGACCAAGTAGGGTACTATCCATATTTAAAATGTATTACCATGCTAGAAAGCTTTTTATGGATAAAAAACTTTGAGTGGGGTATATATCAATCTTTCTTTTCATGTTATTTATTATCATTAATAAAACCACAATTTAGTAAAATATGTAAACTATGAAATATAAATTTGTTAAGTTATAAAGTTCATAATTAACTATTTTTGCACCCAAAAAAAAATGGATAAACTCATGTAATAACAATTTTTTACATAAAATATATTATTACATATCATAATATGTTATAAATAAATAAAACTTGATTTACTAAATCTTCTTACAAATTGCATAAATATATAAATTAATCAATTAACTAATTAATAATTCTAATTAACAATATCTTAATTATAATATGAACAAATCAATTTCATCTAACTTAAATACCTCACTCACAATGGGTGAGCACTCATACCTCGTACCAAACAAAGAATGATGTAATGGTTGATGAGGGTGATCCTCTCACTGTATTCCTATCTTTCCTTAAAATTGTTAACCCACTAGGAATACAATCATTCACCAATTAAAACATGTTTTATTCCCTCTACTTTCAACACATTACATCCTATTTTCTTCCTAATTGATAGTTTCTAACTCTAACATATCTAACATATATTAATTAATTAATAGTTTCTAACTCTAACATATACATTAATATAGCATACAACTTATATAATGGATATTATCAAACATACAACAATATAATACAATGAACACTACAAACTTACCACATATATGATAAGAAGAATTTTAAATTCATTTTTTCTAACCAATATCAAACCAAGATGAAATCTTTTGAATCAAAGATTTATAAAAAAAAAACACAATTTCACAATGTCTTGATCAATATTATACACAATCAGGTTTCATGTATAACAAAAACATATAATTGTATTGATAACATTAATTATATAACTAATTATGGATCATTAGTTATACACTTCTATTCATATAAAGTTATAGTCATTTTGTTACAATAACATATATTTATGCTATGTTAAGATTTTATTATGTTTTGATTTTTTTTTTTAATTATATATATTTTACATTATTATTTACATATATTTTATTATAATCGTATGGATCATTTTTAATATACACTTCTATTCATATAAAGTTATAGTCATTTTGTTACAATAACATATATTTATGCTATGTTAAGATTTTATTATGTTTTGATTTTTTTTTTTAATTATATATATTTTACACTATTATTTACATATATTTTATTACTAAATATTATTCGTTAAACAAAATTACTTCATATATTTATATTTTAAAATTGTTTTTACCATATTAATATATTAACTTATTAAATTATTGAAAAAAAAAACTTCATCCACTCCCCACAACATGACCATTTTTCTTTCCATTAAAAATTGGCACATGCCGAAACCTTTTCACAGCGAATTTAGTGGTAACTCTGTAGGATGACGATGATGTGTAGTGTGTTTTGAAATTCATTGGGAGGGTGTCTCTTTGCATTTGCCTCCCGATATTTAAATTATAAATTAAATAACAATATCATTTCAATAATTTTGATTGTTGTGTATGCAATCAATTACGATGCACATAATTTCATCACAAATACAAAAAAATTCCCCATTCAAGAGATTCGAACTCTTATGGGATTACATCAGGTACAGAAATATTACAACCAATACATCGCTGTGGCGGAGTGGTTAAGGCTTGTGCCTGCTAAGTACAGGGGTTTTCCCTGAGAGTTCGAAATTCTCAGTTCATAAGTTTTATTAGCACTCGTCTTATATAACATTTCATTTTTACTAAACTAGTATAGATATATGAATTTAAATCTATTAAGTATCCAGAGGATCAAATTTCTTGTATGCTTTAAACTAAAGAAATTTTATCTGTTTTTTTTGAGAGATTTGGGTATTTTAATTTTTTATTTTATAAACTGATATGGATTTTTTAATTACGTTAAATTAAAAGTTAAGTGACAACATCTCCTCCATAATAAGCTGTAAAACACCTAGCTCCTTTCAATGTAATAAATTATCTGCAGTTGCATCAACTTTTCATACATAAAATTTCATTTTCACTCAACAACAGCGTACATTATATTTGAAATTATTTCCATGATTCACATTTCATTACTAAGCATGTGCTAGATTGTCTGAGGTGTGACAGAGCTACAACTAAGTATGAGGTGGATTGTCTGGTGTGGCAGAGCTTATTTTATAGCTTAGCATGGGCAAATTGTCTGAGGTCACATAGCTTATTTTATGGTCCAGTGTGACATACTCTCACTGTGATCAATGAATGGTGTATTCTACATATAAGTATTAAGTATAGGGTAGATTGTCTGATGTGGAAGAATTTATTTTACAAATTAGTATGGGAAAGATCGTCTGAGATTACATAGCTTATTTTACAGTTAAGTGTGGCATATTTTTATGATAATCAATGAATGTAAAGTTAATGCGACAGATTTATTTTTAATATGCACTTTGCAACAATGTAGAGTGTTGTTGATGCTGGGTTGTATATCATTAGAATTATGTGCAATCAAGTTTGCATTTTCATTAGCTTATGACAATCTCTCTAATCCACTTATTAGAATCTGCTCCATACAGGGATTGGTTTCTTTATAAAAATCTATGTCATACTGGGCTGTAAAATGAGTTATTATTATATTGTATTTTATTGGATTTAGATTTTTAATTTTGGTTTATTTTTTTTAGAAAAGATTATGTAAAAAGGGATTTGATCTTATTAAATGTGTTCACTCTTAAATTAATTATATTAAAGTTATTTATTTATTGAACTATTTATTTAGTTGTTTATGACAATAGATTATTTAAATATTAAAAATATATTTAGAAATAGTTTGATATTTTGAAATAATTTTATTGAAGATGATAATGAAAGTTTAATGTTTTTTAAAATCAATTTTGATTTATCGAATTTTGAAAAAGGTAAAGAATCATCTAGTTTTATTTAGAATTTTATTTATGTATCCTAAAAACTTTAAAAGATGTAGTTTTATATCACCATAGTTATGATGAGTTAAAAGGTTGGGAAGGTCAGTATTGCATCAGATATTGTAAAACCGTGCTTTAATATGAGTGTATGCAAGACATATGGTGAAAGTTTGTTCTTATTTTAGTAATATTGATTTTATGCAATTTAAGAATGAGAGATATTTTTGATCTTATAAATTAAATTTCAAGTTGAACACTTCCTTACACTATCTTAATTTTCTTTTATCCCCTAATTCTTTATGACACAAACTAATTCCTATTACCTTAAATTACTTAATATGAAATATATTAATTTTAAAATGCAAATAACGTGATCACATCAATTTTTAATGTATAATATATATATATATATATATATATATATATATAATAATTATAAAAATTGTTTTAATTTCAAATATTTTTATTTTTATTTATGTTTATGTTTTTTTATTATAATTAAGAAAGTAGTTTAACATCTTATAAAAAAATCTTTGGAATCGTTAATATTTATTAAAATTAAAATGTAATATGAATATTTGAAAATATTAAATTTATTCATATATTTAAAATATAATTTTAATAATAAAAAATTACAATTTAATAAAAACAATATAACTTAATTTTAATTAAGTATATAAAAAAAAAAAATTTAAAAAAAAACTTATAATTTTTTAAATTATAATACTTACAAATAATTTCAAAAATAAACTCTTGCAAGGAGACATAGGCACACACTTTAACAACCGCACCAAAATGACGGAAACAAATAGAAAAATGGATGTGCAATATAATATATGACACTTTGGCCGAGTGGTTAAGGTCTCTGGTAAGTACATGGGGTTTCAGCGCGAGAGTTCGAATCTCTCAGGTGAAATTATTTGCAGCGTCTTGTTAAAATGAAATTTTGCAAATGATAGTTTAGTTATCAAAATGTTTACATCATTTAGTAATTTTCAATTTAAAAAAAGTAATCCCATAATTTTAGAGTTATGGATGGTTTGTAATTTTCAACTTAAAAAAGTAACACCATAATTTTATGGTTATGGATGGTTTAGTTATCAAAATATTTATATCATTTAGTAGTTTTCGTAAAAAGTAATCCCATGATTCATATTGTAATTTTAATAATCAAAAAATAAATTATAATTTAACTAGCATACTCTTTAAAGCGGGGAAAACTAGCATACCCCTTAAAGCGGGGAAATGAAACCCCGAGAAGAACTTCAATATGTTGTAAAATAAGAAAAAGTTGTGTACGCATATAATATAATTTTATGTGTTTAAAAGCAAGTCTAGCTAATGTATGGTAGATATAGTAGTTGATGAAATTGAAAGGAAAATGTTGTTGCAAGTATTAATAAGCAATAAATAGAAACCCATGTAATCGATGGAAAGTAAATGAATTGTTGTTCCACCTAAATCTTACCATCATGAGACCCAGTGTAAACATCCCTAAAGTTTCCTTGACTAAGTTATTAACCTAGAAGAGATGTAAACCCATTTATACTAGGTTTAGAGAGGTCGTCGCAGGTTGTCCTCATGCAACCTTCGATGTCGTAGGTTAGCCTCTTGCAGCCTGCAACGATGTCAGTTAATGGACTAAAATAGCTTCTTTGAGCCCATTCTCGAAGCTAGATGACATGGATCCCTATCCCTGACCATTTGGGAGAGATGGCATTCGATTCCTAACCTCTTGGAAAGATCCCCTATCTCTCTGCTACCATATCTCAATCTACCCTATCCACTTAGTCCTATATAAGTGAAGCTCACTCCCATACCAAAGGGAGGAAGTCTGTAGTGTCTACATGCTGATGAAATTACCTTAGGAGAGATCTCTACTTATCTATTGGGAGACTCACACTTCCTTGGGAGGATTTGGCATTGGTTTGATCGAAGGAGGATTGCTACGTCAAGTCATTGGTTGTAATCTTTTCATCCTATGTACTTCCCTTTCAATACAGTAATATAAGTGCTTTCCACCAAAATCTCATTGTGTTAATGATATCTTGTGTAGTTCGCCTGCTTGACTGCTTACTTAGATCTATTATTGCGTAGATGTGTTTTACTTGACAGGTTTTGCAACTCAGATCTGAAGATCGTCAAGTTTGGGGAAACATTCAAGGAGAAAGGGATCAATGATCTATAAGGTAAATGTATATAGTCCCTTGATCTCTAATTAGATCTAGGAGAGTGATTTATATTCTGTCCTATTTGTTCTAGACTCGCGTTGAGCTAGGGAGATCATGCCTCGAGTCTACTCTTGGTAGATTGTTCGTCAAACAATTGTACATTAATTTGTCATATGAAAAAGTATACATATGTGAGTAAAACAATAAAGAGCTAGGTAGTGATCAAGTTTGGCTCTAAATATATTGGATATCAACATTGGTATTTTCATTTTGCAGGGATTGGGGATTGAAATTTTAAGTGTCAAAGGGATAGAGAATGAAGGCGTGCCTCTTTCTTTTTTCGAAGTGACACATATGAAACGTCTTTCATCTTTGCATAACTTTCAAAGGAGAAAGATGGTGCAATTTACATTCCTTCTAATGTTGCAGTGGGTGGCATCGTTGTGAAGGTCAAACCTTGACGTTCATTGTTACCAATATCAATGGTTGACCTTGTTGATTTCAATCCTTGGGATTTATGGATAGTCAATTCCCAAGCCATCTTGAGAGGGATTCGTTTCTTGTTACTTAGGAGAGTTGTGAAGGTCAATCCTTGATGTTCATTGTTACCAATGTCAATGGTTGATCTTATTAATGTCATTCCTTGTGATTTATGGATGGTCAATTCCTAATCCAACTTGAGGGGGATTTGTTTCTTGTTACTTTGATTTATGGGTGGAATTGGTATGTTCTTTCGTTGAGAGCGGTCCCATGGAGACCCAATGTAATTATCCAATGCTACGACAACATAAGCCCATAACTTCAAAGTATTGTGAAAACATATTTTTTCGTTACTTCAAAATATTGTATGGCACATTTTATTTAATTGTTATTCTTCACTTCCAAATATATTAGGAATTATGATGGTTTTTTGGAGGTTCTTATATCTTTTTCTATGTTCAATGTTTTTGTCATTATTTATAGTTTTTCCTTGTATTTATTTGTTGTTGTTCTTCTTTCTCTTTTATTATTTTTCTTATTTTCATTATTTATTACACTTCTTCTCTGTCTTCCCTTGCTTTATTTTCCATTTATATTCTCCACAACTTGACAACACATTTCTAACACAATGATTTCTCTTGAACTCTCTTAGCTTTTATACCAAACAAATGGAGATTGCGAAAATAATAAGCCTAGATTAACTCTAAATTTACTCATAATAAAGTTATCCTAAAGAAACACTAAAATTACATATGATATAAAAATACAAATATATTTTTTCTTTATTATTAACATGAGATTATTGATTTGATCTAATAATTTTTATTTCATTTCATAACATTATACCACTCAAACTAATACACATCAATGAATATTTAACTTTATATTTTATTTTCAAAATAAATAAATAAAGTTACATTTTAAATTTTTGTTTTGCCTTAATTTAATTTTCAACCTTTTGAAAATTCTATATATTTATTGCATCAAAAGAGAAAATCAAAGAAATTATAATTATATATCAATTGCATAAAAAAGGGAAGTAAAGAAATTATAATTCTTTTTCAATACAAATAGAATAAATGTCAAAAACGCGCAAATAATAAGTATGAAAACCTTGAACAAATGTCAGAAAAACCTACATATAATAAGTATGGTTTAGAATATATGTGAAAAGAGATTTGAAGGAGGTTAACGGAAAAAAAATTTCATATCCAAATTCGTTTCAAGAGGGAGGCTGGATTGTTTCAACAATGGACAAAAACCCTTCAATCATGTTGAAGAAGGAAATGATGGAATCATTGGAATGGACAAGGAATTGGACGGAACTGCCATACATATCACCTTATTTAGATGCCAACCATCTCAATAAGTGGGTTGTTGCAGTTATACATGAAGTTCTTGCTCTTTGCGTGCTTAAGAGGATGGAAATTACAATCTTGGGGAAATTTTGTGATTACTTCAGATTCCTAAATGCAATTTCAGAAATATTTACGAGGCACCCAGGGATATTTTATTTGTCCTTGAAAGGTGGAGTCAAAATGGAATTTTTTTGAGAAGCCTATGATAATGCAAAATTAATTGATACGTCGTCACTATTGTAACCATCTATTGCTATTGTAAGTTATATCTACATTGGTTATTGCTTAGCTATACACAAAACAACAGTAATAATCATGGCCTGCCTGGCATCATATAATCATCATATTTTTATATAAATGATCAAAGACCTTTTTAATTTAATGAGTTGATTTGATTTAAATAATTTAAAAAAATTCGTCACGAGGGAGGATAATCGCTTCGTTTTTATATAGGGATAGTTTGGTTAACATTGTATAGTCACAGTCACCATAGCGATGCCAGTATCCCACAGCCTCCTATTTTGTGAAAATGTAGAACTTTTACAGAGAATGAGATATAAGGTCGGTCACACTGCCCAAGCGCTTGAAAACTGGTTAACATTTCCTCTTGTAGAACACTGATGGACGGTTCCTCTTGCGGAGTACTATTTCCGTAAGATTTTTCCCACTCTTCTCTTTCATTTGTTCATTCAATCGTTTGGAGTGTTGCCATATGCCTATCCATTTATTTAGAAATAAAGCCATTATGCTAAGTCCGATAACCTGCAAATTCCTATGACCTGCAATTAGGAAGCTGCTAGGCAGATTTAAAGACGATGCATAAGAGATTTAAGGGTTTACTGGTATGACAGGGGGTGGCTCCTCATAGGCCGTCGACAGACAATGAAGCCACCGGAGAAACCATTCCCTTAAACAATAGCTTCAGCGTAATTACACCTATAGTGAATATTCGACGAATTTGAATTTGTTCCAATTTTCCCTACACGAAATACCAATATGAACGAATTATACTACTATGCTGAAAACAGATCGACTTCATGCCAGTTCCATTGCCCCATGTGAATTTGTTTCCTTGGAACGAAATGTGGAGCCCTTGTAGTGCATGGGATTGCTGGAGTGATCGGTGCCTTTCTCACTGATGCTTAGCACATGGAATTTCTCAAGAGTCTTCAACACTACTTCGGTGTAGAGTGGAATCTCTCGTCAATGCTCAACACATGGAAGTTCTAGGCATCCTTTGAAGCCACGTTGACATAGAGTTCCATAAAGATCCAGTCGTCTGGGGCATTGCCGACCTACATGTCAAAGAAATCCTTTGGGTTCAACACCTTAGGTTTGAATCCTGCTAGGCACAGACCAAATCGTGCAAAATTTTATACAATCTTTCATAAAACCCTCCTCAAAGACAAAAATATGGAATATTTTCTTTTAAATTTTTTATTATGTTTTTGTTTTTAAAAAAATGAATGAGAGGAAAAGTATTAATTCCATAATATTTAGTCCTATGATAAGTTAAAAGAGATAACATCCACATTTTATCCTTGATAATAAGATTTCTTGTACATATTTGTTTTAAAAAATAAAAATATTTTTATTAAATATATAAAAAAAAAAAAATTATTTAGCAAAATAACTTTACGCAATATTTTGCTTTTTATATTGATTGGAAATCAAATTATTTGTTTCTATAACAAAAATATTTTAATAATTTACTCAACAAATTGTTTTTCACATAAAAAAATATTTTAATAATTTACTCAACAAATTGCTTTTCACATAGTTGAAGATAGGTGGAACAAGATCACTTTGACATTCAAAGGATCAACTTGAAAATAATAATAAGAAATATTTGAAAATAATAATAAGAACAACTTGAAAATAATAATAAGAAAAAGAAGCAGTAAAATGAGAACCCTAAACACGGCGAAGTTTTATTCATTGTTTTCAATGAAAGTTTGTGAACTTATATTCATTTTTTCACTGAAAGTTGAGAAATAAAACAGATTAAATAATACACCAACAACATCCTTGACGAAGGTGCTAACATAACCAAATTTTGGTTAACAGAAAAGAAAAGAAAAGAAAAAACTTGATTTGCTACACCATCTTAATGAATAATGATTCTGTGATTGCAACATAGTATTGCAAAGTAAGTTTAGAGCATGAATACATTATGAGATTGGAACATAGTATTGCAAAGTAGTTCATGGACATTTGTGCCCGCCTTTGGAGTTCTTCAAGTTAACCTACAATTTAACTTAAATAAATGAGAGATACTTCAAGTGGAGGAACATCTCCTTGAGGTTGTCGACAATGGTAGTAGCGGCCATGTCAATGATATAACCCATTTGGAAGTGATTTTATCCAATGTCGATAACCAACCATAGACCAAGATGATGAGAGATGTTCTATTCTTGGAATCCAAACTGCTATGGTGTCTTTCCTTGCCTGCGGTGGTGGTGTACGTGGTGAACTATATAATGAGCATGGTTACACAGATCTTTTCTGGCCATCTTGGAAACCTGGAGCTCGTTGTTGCGTCTCTTGGAAACACGGGGATCCAAACCTTTGCATATGGAATCATGGTATATTTTAATATCCTATTCATTCATCTCTAGATATATTTCATGTTCTGTTTTTTTAGGTGTATGGTCTAAAGCTCAGAGAAGCAGATAGTGAGCATGCTATTCCATTATTCTTGAATATATTCAATATTCTCTTGGACACCACACCACCTCCTTTTGTAGATGTGGAAATCAATTTATCCCCTTCAATCGAGCTATGAGACCGTCAATGTCTGCAAGGATTATGTGAATCTCCATATCATGTGCGAGAATTCTCCTATCAATCTCCCTTGGCAGGCCAGAATCTCATATCTAATAACTTTTTCATTTTTTTCATTTTTAATTGTTTATTAATTTTTTTCACTTAGAAAAGCAAATTCACTATTTAATTTTAAACAAATAACATGAAACTATAAACCATTGAAGATATTCTTAAATGATTTACCAATGTTCTATATTCTTAAACAATTATCATGCAAATTGTTTTTTTAAATCATTAGCATAGAGTTATGTTCAAGACTTCGTTGTCACAAATAGACAACAATAATGAAAAGAATATCCTAATAGTGCTTTTATATACACTTCTTTCTCACTGGATCCATCGAATACTTAGTTTGGAATAGAAATGTGCATGAGGACAGCGGCCGCGTCCAGCGGATCCTTGAGAAGGAGGTAGTCGCTCACCTCCATTGTTCCATTATTCTTTTACTCACCTACTACCACTCCTCTCTCTTGTTCTTCTATTCTTTTATGCTTTCCTAGCACATGAGTAAACTCAACAGGAGCTACCATATCATGTTTCTACTTGAAAACCTTGAACATAATTCAAATTTCAGAGTTTCGAGGTTGGGCAATTCGATCTCGGTATCTTTGCTTGTGTAAGAAAAAGGGGGCACAACATATTACAATTTTGTTGGAGAATTGCAACTAGGATTGGAAAAACAGGTTGTTGTGACGTCGTCCACACCAGCAAATGGTTTTGCATTTTTGTATTTCGGTTCAAAAGGCTTCGTACACCTGTTTTTTTCCCAGGGCGTACAAACTGTTACTTTCGTACAAGTGCGATGACATACACATTGTGCCATGATTTTTATAGGTGACAGGTGGCAACTCCTTATAGGTCGTTGACAGACGATGAAGGCTAGAGAGGAACCGACCCCTTAAACAACGCCTTCGGTGTAATAAGAACCGCTCAATCTACATAAATAATTTAGGCCTTATGAAGTTCATATAATCAATGAGAATGCATTTAATATGTTTCATATCTTCTTGGAACAATAATAGGTCTTGTCCCTGCAAAGGCTTCATGTCCTTTATAGGAATACAAAGCCTTGCATGTATGTTAAATGCTACAACTCTTGTATGAGCGAGGAGCAATAGTGGGCTCTGGCATTCCTTGTAAGGTAGGATTTACCTATGCCTGCAGTTCCTTGGATAATCATCCTTAATGGTGTTTTAGTTCCTTGTACTTGTGAATGTTGTAGGGCTATGTTAAATGAAAGTTGTTGATTGTGAGATAATGTATTTGTGGAAGTAGACAAGGGAGTGTTCAGTGTTATCTTGTATTACTTCTCCACTCCTTTGGTTGTAGTCAATGTAGTTTGGTGAAGTATCCAATGTATATGTTGATACTTCTGGGCTATTCCATGTATGGTTGGTGTCAAAATATCGGAGGCCAAGCATGTCAAGCTCATTAATGTGGATATTGCCTATAGGTACTAATTTGGACAAAAAATTCCATTCATCCATCTCCATGTTGTGATGTATGTTATGATTGGTGTCTTTGACTAGAAGTGAAGTAAAGGGTGGTGAGACATGGACGACCATTGTAGGGACAATTAATCTATTCTTCCACTTTTCAAGGTAATTATAATATAAGATAATTATAAATTTATAAAATTGTAATATTTTATATATTTCTATATTATTAATAAAATAGATAGTTTTATATAGAATTAGATTTTTGCAATTTCCTATTCCAAATACAAATACAAATTAATATATGATTATTACAATTTCAAATGATAATTACGATCATGTTGTACGACTTAAATCGAGATTATTAATAAATAAGAATAAAAGAGTATATGTGTTTAATATATATGTTTAGTTGCATGTTAATAAAAGAGTATATGTGTTTAATATATCTATTCGGTTGCATGTTAATAAAAGAGTATATGTGTTTAATATATCATGTCCAGAGATGATATCTGTTGCATGTTAATTTTTCGATGTGGTTTTCTCTGCGGGGTTTGGGGATCAAAACTAGGCAGGGTGTTGAGGTGGCAGAATAAACCAATTTATAATTAATCCCAATGTCTAAAAGTTTGTAGAAGTAGGGCATGCAAAATCTGAAGTCGGTATGAGATACTGCTCGACATTTGTCTTTATAGGGATGGTTGACCCAATTGTCAAATCGACCGGTTTTGTTATTTACGGAACTGGTTTTGTTATTCGAGGAAATTACCATGTTGCTATTGTCCTCTCTGGTTGTGGGGAGAAAAAATTATTTCAATTTTATTGAATAACAAATAGTATTTGCCTCCTAGAGGAGTTATTTTTCTCTCACATCGCGAAGAGGATGAGGCTAAGGCATTCGGAGGTCATCACATTGTAGAGGCTGAGGAATTCTTGTTCTCTCTGCTGCTACCATGGAGGAGGACCATCGTAAGAAGAAGAAACCAATGAATGCTCTTGCTGCTATTGATGAGGACACTTTTTCTCCCAGCGGACTCCATGTTTTGGTTATGGACGACGACACTCTTATCCTAGTTGGTTTGGAGAGAATGCTCAGAAAATGCGATTACAAAGGTGAGTGTATTATCTACATTTCCTTCTTTCTCTCATGCTCTACATTATTTTGCATAGTCTACCCCACAGTCAGGATTTTTTTATGAAAGCTACCCAAATTGAAGCTTTGAAATGTCCAAAGAATCAGTTCAATCAGCCAAGAATGACATTATTTCAATTTATGGAATGGAACACCTGATGACTGGAGGATGCATGGAAAGGAGGTATTGAGGTGTGTTTTCTTGATGTGTTGCGGTTTCAGTGACAACAAGTACAAGATTTTCATAGCACGCGAGGCATGGCGACCAAGGATGTCTATAAATGGAGAAATGAATGTTGTGATGCGAGGCATAACACATGGCGCATGCAATTACTTGATAAAGCCTATCAATGGAGGAGCTTAACAATTTATGGAAGCATGTCATTCGAAGGCATGGATGACAATATGACCATACTGGAAAGCTCAAGGAAAACCAAGGAGATTCGTCCGACATCGGGAGAGTGGCAGAATCGTCGAAGTCGACAACTTTGAAGAAAGGAAAGCAGGGAGACCAAGTCATCAAAGACATGAGCGGCCTCAAGGAAGCCCGCGTGAATTGGACTCCGCAACTCCATCAGCAGTTTCTCAAAGTCGTTAATGAATCAGGATTCGGCAGTAAGTCTAGAAAATATGTCCTTTTGGGCATTTTTTTTAAAATAAGGACGGTTCGGAGCACAGTATTAAGAATAGGAAATTTGGGGCATGTCTTTCCCTGGTCGGATCCATTGTTTGATAATGAGTTTTTGTTATCGTAGATACCTAAAGTTTCAGGTACATTGGCTTATAAACTCAGACATGGAATACATAATTTAGACACCTTCATTATCACAAGCATCCAATCTACTTCATTATATCACTTTGTATATATATCAAAATTTCCATGAACCTTCCACTAAATGAGAATATTCACTATGCACCTATATGATAATTCTTATGAAACGACTTGTTGGATTCCTCTAAACTTATGAGCATAGAGGAATTATAGCTAAACATATTTATTCCACTATATGTTCTTGTAATACCTATAATATTTGACAATAATATTATATCCGTACTCACCATAATCTCCATTAATAGTGGTGCATATATACTGAAGTCATTTTTATGCATAAGCCATCATCAATGACCCCTTCATATGTTTTGTTAAGTGAACTTATTTTCGACCATGAGTATATAATGGGGCCAGGTATACTCATAACAATGTATTTATTGGTATTATTGTTGGGTAATTAGATAACATGTAACTTATGATTTAGTAAATACTCTCAACTGTAGATATGCAATGACATCTTTAGAATAATAATTGGTGAGAATATTGAAGTAAAATATATCATAGGATATTAATTACACAAGGAATAGGAATTAAATTATTCCCATGCATCCTAGGTGGACAAAAGAACAAGAAAACACACCTCAATACATCCTTTCCGTGCATCCTCCAGTCATCAGGTGTTCCATTCCATAAATTGAAATAATGTCATTCTTGGCTGACTAAACTGATTCTTATGTTGTGAGTCCGTTACATTGGCCCATTTTCAATTAAGAATTTTAATTTTTAGCATTAACAATATGATTGCTTCAAATTGTTTTTGTTGGTATTTCGTGGTTGAGTGGTATAGCTCCTTTTCATCCAAACAGGTTGATACCCATTAATGCGTGCCCATATTTTTTTTGGATGGGATAATTCCAGAGCCATTCCTAGTCGCTTCATTCCAGGATAACGGGCAGGGAAAATCCAGTGGCACCATGCAAATCCGACAGGGCGGTAAAACTAATGCTTTATCACCATCGTTTTCGTTAGGCTCGTCTTCTGGTCTAAAAGCACCTCCTTTATGCCTAGAATTAGTTGGAAGAGACCAAGACGAGGCCACTCTGGAATTGTTTGAACAATTCCGATCTCACGAGCATGAGGAGAAACTGGTCGCCGCGGCTAACAGGGGTCAAGTATTACCACAACCCATTATCGTCTATGCACCAGCTCCTACCACCAAAAATATTTATAATGTTCATGTTGATCAAGGGTCCGAGGGCGGTCCCAAAATCCACTGAATACCACTGAGTTTTCATGTCGGATTGTTTCCAAAAAACCTGCAAGAGAGCGATGACGATGAATATTTGGGTGCTCAGCGCTACAAACTCCACTTTGTCGAGGACAGGTGGTGGCTCCTCATAGGCCGTCAACAGGCGACGATGGCAGGAGAGGAGCCGACCCCTTAAAATACACCTTCGGCCTAATAAAGAAAAATTAATTAATAATAATTTAATAATGAAAAAAATAAATTATGAATAGAATAAAACCTATTTCTTATTGTAATTTTAACAATAAAACATTAAATTGTAATTAAATACTGAAAAATTAAATTAATAATAAAAAATTAAAGTATAATTTAATAATGAAAAATTAAATTATGAATGGACTAAATATCTTATATAGTGGTATTTAATGATTATTAGTTACGTGATTTTTTTCCCATAAGAAAATGCATAATTCATTAATTTAAATAAATTACATTGTGCAGAGAGTGTTATGACTAGCAGTCCACTCAATTTGCTACATGTTCATTGGATTCAAAGATCCACTACGTTTAACTTAGAAAAATTACATCAAAAGAAATTGCAACATATTCCAAAACAGTTGTGTATACAATTATATGACCCTTCCAAATCTTAGTCGTTTTGTTCTTGTGGTCATCATAATAGAGGCAAAAAAGGAAACTGCAGTCTAAGGCACCTCATCCTCCCTCCATCCTCAGAATATCATAGGACGAAGATCAAGCTCATGAATGTTGTCACCCACATGTTCCCATTGCTTCCAAGTACCCTCTGTCAGATGAAGCCCCTGCTTTGAAAGAGAATAGACCTGTGTGTTCCTCTCACGGAAAATATGATGAAAACTAATTGATTGAAATAATCCTCTTAGTTGTATCAATTCTTCATATATGGACACTATGAAGATATTGTTGGGATCCCTTTTGAATCTCATCCAATCCACCACCAATTTGGAATCACCAAAGACTTGAAGCGTATTGATGCCTTTAGAAAGAGCCAATGTCAAAATCATCTTTAGAGCCAACAATTCTACCTTATTGTTGGTGCTTTGACCCAACCCAGCTGAGAAGCTATACCAATGTTGATCAAATAAGAAAACTAATCCACCTGCATCTCCATTAGTTGGGTCTCCTTGTGAGTCTCCATAAAAAAAAACCCAACTACCAGATCTATCTATCTCTTCAACTTCCACCCTTCTAACTTTAGGAACATTTTGTACCTGCAGGAAAAGACTGAGAATAGCTAAGATTTTACAAACAAAGTGAATAGGAGCCATAAATTTGTCTTCCAAGATAACTTGATTTATGGCTAACCAGACACCCTATATGATAAGGGTTGGTAAAGCTTTATACTCAACAAAAAGGTCATTTGAGTACTAGGTCTTCAATGCATCATTACCTATAACCCATTCCAAATAAAATGAGTACATGTATATTGAGAAGCTAAAGTCCACATACTCTTGATATATGTACAGTAAATAAAAAGGTGTTCTAAGTCTTCATTGGCCACCTAACAGAGAGGGCACCTCCCTAGACCTATCCAAAACCTCTTAACCACATTCTCCCATACCAAGACTTTCCTCTTAAGCACCAACCACATAAAATGTTTAAATTTCAGTGGACAGTTTAACTTCCATAACACATCATTCCACCATTCCACCTCAACAATGTCTTCTTATTCTCTCAAGACCCTGTATCATATTTTTGGTCTATATACACCTTCATATTCATTTATTGACCAAATTAAAGAATCAGCTCTATCAACCAGATGAATGTGACTCTTGTCTATATTGTTGGTATATCTCTCCCAGATGTTAATATCTTCATCTGCAAAAGCCAAATCTTCTATAGATAACCATAATTGTATATGAGGAGAGGAATTGATTATGTCCCCCACTTGATACCTGAATATATTACCTTATTCTTTGAGGGAATTTATCATATGATCAGGAAGACTGTGATCATAACTGTCAATCCAAGGATATGATCCTATTCTTACCTGCTTTCCATTCCCAATTCTCCACACCATCCAAGCTCCAATCAAATCAAAAGCAGTTAAGAGAACTCTCCAAGAGACAGACACATTCCTACTAGATTTATCTAGTGATCTGAACAATTCCTCCACAATCATTGGATGCATATACTTGTGATAGACAACATTGACCCATAGAAATTCATGCTTAAGAAGTCTCCAGATTCCTTTGGATTCTAAAGCTTTATCAAAATAATGTGGATTTTTTAAGCCCCACCCACCCAAATCTTTAGGAAGGGATAATTTATCCCAAGCTTCCCAAGCAAAATATTTTCCTTCTGGGAATCATTTCCAGAAAACTATAACATAACTTCCTGATTTGATTCAAAGTACCCACTGGTACATATGCTAAGGAGATCCAAAAGAAGGAATGGCTTCCAAAATGGACTTAATCAAAATTAATCTCCCACCTCTAGAAAACCATTTGTTACACCACATCTGCAATTTTTTCTCAAACTTCCCAATCATCTATTAGTTACATGATATCACCATCATATTTCTTTTTTCATCATTAAGAATTTCTTTCTTTTATTTATTTATTTTCTAACTCATTGTCCAATGTCACAAAATAAACTCAACCTATATTTAAAGCTCGAGATTTTCTCCAACTTCAACCTATGAGCTATTAAATATACTCAAACTCATTATAGCATGTATAGTTCAATGTGTGTCTGCAAGGATATTTTGTGAAATGGGGATTCTCATTTACCAAAAACAAAATGATTTTTGAATAAAAGTTTCTTTCAATTGGACAAGTCGCTCGTAAGATTAGAATGTTCAACAAAGAGATCTATAAGGAGCCAAAGAATAAGGCCACAAGAATTCTAAAGAGACATAGAAATACATTTGAAGCATTTTAAGGGTTTTTTACAAGCATAGCCAAGGCAACTCTAGGAGGTGTGGAGTTGTGGCCATCTTCCATTTAAATAATCACTATCACTTTATTCTTAGGTTTGGTGCTTGCATCAGTTCAAACAAGAAGTTGAATTTTTGGTTTTATGGACCTTATTGAACTCTTAGAAGAGAAAAGAGTCATTAATATACAAGTCCTAGGCAATTCTAAGTTTCTCATGGATTGGGAAAATGAAAAATTTCAGATCACGAACTTGCCTATAAGACCTATTATGGATAGAGTTCGGGAAACAAAGTCTAGATGTAGTATGCATTGTTGAATTATGTAAATCCCTAAGTTATTGGCCAATTCAAGGATTTAAAAAAAAGAATAAATAAATTCACAACATCAACCTTAAAAATTATTGTATAAATAAATCAAAATTACACATACGAAGAATTAAGAGATATTCTCAATTAAACTTTATATATGATATATGTATGTATGCATGTATAAACAATTCTATAAACACTATTCATAATAGTGTAATGAACGGTGTTGTAAATATTCTCCATACTCATTTAAATTCAATCATCTCACACACGTAACATAGTTATCTATTGAGGAATAATAAGATAAAGTTAGTCGACCCTTCTCCATACTAGTTTGCATTAAGAACTCCAATCCTACACCTAGAGAAGATTTTCATTTGGGAAGAATGGGGATGGTAGGTTGACCTTCCTCATATAATATTTAATTTAGGCACTCTCTTGTCACATAGAAAGTTCATTGTTAGGAGAATAAATGGAAAGGGTCAAGAAACCCTTTTCTTTAAAAATTATATTCTAGGCGTTTTTTTCCACACATAAGAGTTCAACGTTTGAACCGAATGCGTAAGGATCGATTGAATGTTATATATATTCATTTTAATCTAGGCAATATATTCTTCACATAGAAGATTTTATTAAAGGAGGCACAATGGGGGAAGGTTTGGCCAACCCTTCTCTACGTCAATTTTCATTTAAATCTCCTCTCCCACTTATAGCATAGCTTGTCATTGGTGGTAAACAGGGAAGGGTCGATCATTGCTTACACATAGAAAAAAAATTCATTCGGGAACAATGGAGAATGGTAGGTTGACCATTTTCATATAATATTTAGTTTATGCACTTTTTTATCACATAAAGTTCATTATTAGGAGAAGAAATGAAAAGGGCCGAGCAACCCTTTTCCTTAGAAATTATATCCTAGGCATTTTCTTCCACGCATAAGTGTTCAACATTTGGAATGAATGGGTAAGGATCGATTGAATGTTCTCCTTGTACAATTTAATTTAGGTAATTATTATTCACATGAATATTTTATTGAAGGAGGCACAATGAGGAAGGTTTGGCCTACCTTTCTTCATATCAATTTTCATTTAAGCTTCCTCTCCATCTCATAGCATAGCTTATGATTGGTGGTAGATAAGGAAGGGTTAGCGAATGCTTCTTTATACATATTTTCATTAAGACCCTCAATCCCAAATATTGTACAGGTTATCAATTTTCATTTAAGCTTCCTCTCCATCTCATAGCATAGCTTATGATTGGTGGTAGATAAGGAAGGGTTAGCGAATGCTTCTTTATACATATTTTCATTAAGACCCTCAATCCCAAATATTGTACAGGTTTTCTTTGGAGTAGAATAGAGAAGGGTAAATTGACCTTTGTGCATACAAAATTAGGGATCCCAATCTCCTATATTCTAATCTTAATTGGATTATTCATATTTTAAGAATATGGAATATCCATAAAGTATGGTGTAATAGTTATTCTTGTTCTTTTCAATATCCACACTTTATAACCATTAGAGTTGCAAGATGGTTTACTATTCCATACTAACACTTGAAACTTGGTTGGCATTGGTATGCCTTTCTAAGTTTCTTGGGCTAATAAACTATTGTTTTCCCTAGTATATTTTAAGTAGCTTTCCCAATATGTGGCTTATCATAATTGATGTGTAACTTGTTGGGTTTCCTTTTTCTATATCTATGTAATTGGTCCAATCTAACCTCTATGAACTTGCACATTTATTTTTTTCTGGAATTAATGATCCATTAAAACTTCACATTTCCAAACATAACATAATGCTAGCATATATCCATCGAACTTTATAGGGTATGTTCATTTGTTGAATGAGGCTGGTCAAAAAATATCACCCAATGAGACTTTGTCTGCCATTTCATACATAACATTTATGTATTGAGTTATTGTTATACATAATTGATACAAATTATTTATATGTTGGCGTTTAGTATTCATCTTATATTAGCGTTTATGAATCTTAAAATGATATTTTGCTTCACTTACATAATAAATGTAAGTGCATTATATAGTTGTGTTCACTTGGTAGTGATTTCATTCACCTAATTGAAAGAAAAATTAGTTTTCCATTATGAGAGGAATCTCTCTTATTATTGTGGTTGTTGGAATGATTTTTTGATATTGATGTTTAGTAGCGAGATTAGATTTATAAGCATATCTATAAATCATAAAATGTTCTTTGCATTCATATACGTGTATTTTGTGAGTTCGATATATAGTTGTGAGTTCAATAACATTTTATTGAGTTCACTCACCAATTTTCAATCAAATTTCTTCCATTGTTATTCAATGAATGATGAGATTAATATTTCTTGTTACTATTCTTTTTGGAACTTGTTTCTTATATTTGTATTTAATATCAGCCTTGGATTTTTTTAGCATTCTTGTAAATAATAAAATGCCCTTTCAATTCACTATTTGTTGTGAGTTCATTTACTAACGTGAGTTTACTCACCAATTTTCAAGAACAATTCTTCATCCATTTTTATTTAGTGATATTGTAGGAAAAAAACAAAGATTGTGGGAATTTACTGTTAGTTTTTCAGAATTTAATACATTATGATCTAGGATCTTAACTGAAAGAACAACATGTATAGCATATCAAGCATAAGAGACAAGAGATAAGAGACACAAAACATTTCACCGGGGAAAACCAAGAAGGTGAAAAACCCCACAACTTCCTCAGAGGTAGAATAAGAATTTATACAATGATCACCATGATCAAACCCAAGAGATAGATATCTACAGCAACATGCTCCTCCTCCACTTGTGCGCATCCTCCTCTTCTCTCACTAATGCAAAGTGAGTGAACAATAGAATGTGTAAAATGAGAGAGACACACTCTCTATTTATACACTACATCACTTGACCTTTACTCAACTAGGTCGGCCCTAACTTAACCATATAACATAATGCTGACTGGGCCGACCCCCAATAGGGTGGTCAAATAACCCTTTGACCCACATGACTCATACAGCGCCGACCCCAACAAGGTGGTCTAATAACCCATCAAGTATAAGTTACGACACTTACAATATAACTTGCGACACTTGCAAGTACACATGACGACACTTCCAATCGGAGGAATAATACATCTCCGTTGGGATACAATAAAGTACAAATGTAATACATACAATATACAAGTGAATATATTCCGAAGTTACAAATACATCAACACTCCCTCTTAACTAGGAAGGTATTGTCTTGACACAAGTCATAAATACATATAGGCACAAGTCTTCAATACTGGAGCTGGATCATCATCACTGGATCACGGAGCATCATCGTCACTGCTGATGTACTCGTCATCTCGATCACTAGTGCTATCTCATAATTCTTCTCGTTATAGGAAGTTCTACAGAGCCATCCCTTTTTCATGCTGGATGTAGGCCCACCACCTGTAGGTCTTCATCATCACTGGCCATACTATGGAATCCTCAGGACTTCTTACGTGCATCAACAAAACCTCGAAAGAGCATCCCAGGACTTTTATGAGCTCATTGCTCAACCTATTGGATCTCCTAGGGAAATATTATATGTGACCTCCACAAAACCTCGAAAGAGCATCCCAGGACTGATTACGAGCACACAACTCAACCTATCAGATCTCCCAGGGAAATATTACATGTGGTCATGGAAAAACCTCGAAAGAGCATCCCAGGACTGATTACGAGCACGAGCTCAACCTATTGGATCTCCTAGGATCTTTTACATGCAACTGCACAACCTGTCCATGGCCACGGAGTATCATCCTGATACTCATGACATACTGATCATGTCATCTCAGTGAGCAAGCCATCAAGTAGGTACACCTCAGGACTAATTACACTACCTCTGCAAAACCTGCAAGATCTCCCAGGACTGATTACACTGCCTCTGCAAAACCTGCAAGAGCATCTCAAGACTGATTATATGCCTCTGCAAAACCTGTGTACCATATTGTCACCTCGTCGTCTTCAGATCACCTCATCGTCCACGAAGAAAAACCCAGATGCACATCACACAGCACTTACACTCACTGGCATGGGAAGACACACTTCAACCATCCGTGAAAGGCTCGGCACTTATATCTATGCCATGGGAAGACACACTTCAACCATGCGAGAATGGCACAACACTTATATCGCAACCCTGGGAAGAAACACTTCAACCATTCTCGAATGGAACAACACTTATATCGCAACCATGGGAAGACACTCTTCAACCATGCTCGAATGGCACAACACTTATATCGCAGCCATGGGAAGACACACTTCAACCATGCTCGAATGGAACATCACTTATATCACAGCCATGGGAAGACACACTTCAACCATGCTCGAATGGCACAACACTTATATCATAGCCATGGGAAGACACACTTCAACCATGCTCGAATGGCACAACTCTTACATCAACGACAATGGGAAGACACACTTCAAACATGTCGGAATGTCCCCAGCCCTTATATCTACACCATGGGAGGACACACCTACCACCATGTGAGAATGGCTCATGTGCATCTGTGTCTCTGGACTCATCACTTCCCCTTGGAAGGAATCTCGATCTGAAGTACACCAAGCCTCTCTCTGAAGTACTCAAACTTCACTCTGGCCAGCAGCTTGGTCAACACATCGGCTATCTTCTCGTCCGTCGCAGCATGCAGGAGCTTCACTGCTCCTCTCTGCACCATATCCCTGATATAGTGATATTTGATCTCAATATGCTTCGACCTGTCATGGAACACCGGGTTCTCAGACAACTTCACACAAGATACTGGTAGCATCCAACGGGAGATTAAATAAATCAGACAGTAGCTTCCTCAACCATACTGCCTCACAACTGGCCGAACAAGCTGTGACATACTCTGCTTCGGCTATACTCAGTGCTATGCAGGGCTGCTTCCTGCTTAACCAAGAGATCACACCTAATCCCATACTAAAGCAACACCCCGAAGTGCTCTTCCTATCTGCAGCACTGCCTGCCCAATCTGAATCAACATAACCCTGTAGGTTAAACTTTTGATTCGCATCATACTTGAGCCCATAATCAATTGTACCCTTCAAGTACCTCAGAATATGCTTTACAGCAACTAGGTGAACACCTCTCGGATCCGTTAGGAACTGGTTCAATGTGTTCACCGCAAAGCAAATATCTGGTCTCTTGTTCATCAGGTACATCAAGGATCCAATCATCTGACGATACACAGTGACATCAACCGAAATAGATGAAGTATCACACAGAAGCTTTAGGTTCGATGCCATAGGTGTGGCCATGGCCTTGTAGTCCATCATCCCGAACCTCTTCAGGATCTCTACTGCATACTTCCCTTGTCCAAGGAAGATTCCATCTGCACTCTGCCACACCTCCATGCCTAGAAAATAGTGCATCATCCCCAAGTCCTTCATCTCGAACTCGGCAGCAAGCTTCCTCTTCGTATCGGCAATCAATCTATCCTCACCTATAACAAACAGGTCATCCACATACAGAAGTAGTATCACTGGATTTCCTTCCTCAACCTTGTAGTAAAGGTTGGAATCCGCTTTACTCTTGGTAAATCCCAAACTGGATAGAAAGATGTCTATCCTACCATACCAAGTCCTAGGAGCTTGCTTCAATCCATACAAGGCTTTCTTCAATCTACACACATATGACTCCCTGTCATGTGTCTCAAAACCAAGTGGCTGCTCCACATGCACTTCCTCCTTGACTACACCATTCAATAAAGCTATCTTGACATCCATCTGGTGTATCTTCCATTTCATCTCTCACTTTGTATTTCTCTATGCTACCATCTGCAGCATGCTTGATCTTATAGATCCACTTGGAAGTCACAACAGACTTCCCTTTAGGTCTTGGGACCGCATCCCAAACATCATTCTTCATGATCGACTATTATTCCTCGATCATGGCATTCTTCCATTACTGCATCCTGAATCCTGGGAACTTTAGATTTCTTCAATAGATAGCTTTGTTGCTGGAACAAATGTTGTAGTCCTTCTTTTGTAGGTGATGGTATACAATATTTCCTACAAGACAAGTTAAATTGCATGATTAGAAATATCTCATAGTTTTCAGAACAAATTCTTACACATAAAGAAATATGGCATACAATCATGCAATTCTTTTATCCAATGCTTCAATACAACATTTATCCATATCATGTAACTTTCTAGATGCCTTCCAATCTCTACCAGAACATTGTTAAGAGTTTGCACTACTCCCAACATGTCAGCAAAGAGGTTTCATTCTAGATAAGTAGCAATGGAATGTTGTACAGTGCCATAGGCCACTTACCCATCACATGCATATTAGTAGTATACTGTTCATTAATGCAATTATTCTAATATGCATAATACACACCCTAAGTGTAGGAACATAAGCATATACATCATTGAACAATATTATTTAAACAAACAAATATGCAAGAAATGACAATTCAAATACTTATCTTTGTTTGGTTTGTAGGGTGGACTCCCTCTCAATATTTGCTTCCTTGCAGGAACTACTGGAGTGTGCTCCCTCTTGATCTTTGCTTCCTGGATTACTTGTCGTTGAACTTATATCCATCCTCGATCACTATGCATACTTACTAGTATCATCATTGTGTTATCCTCGAGGTCTCATACATACATTCATTAGTATAATCTTAATACTATCAAAAACATTATGATTCTAAGTAATCTTAAACATGTATGGTCAAGATCATTTCATACATAGATAATTTATCACAATTCTTTTACTCATGCATATTCCTATTTGACCATAGGACTTTTCTGGTTAGTCATATCATCAATCAAAGTAAGAAGCATAATATGCCTAAACCCATGATTACTCAAACCTATAACTTCATGAATAATCATTATCAATCATACCAAGTATACTTATATAAGAGATCCTATCACAAGGTAGGATTCTAACTTGATATAGGAAAAAAAAAATACCTGGATTAATATGTTAGCTAGTTATGTCTAACATACCCACATGATGTCTTCTTGTTCTCTTAAATGACTTGTGCTAGTGACCTACATATCTCATAGGTTAACCATTATAGAACCAAGTTATACATACCTCGTAAGTAGATCTTCTATGTGATCCATGACAATGGATGAATCTTTTGTCTTCATGTCACCATGGTCATATGTTCTTGAACTAGAACATGATTTGTCTTTCTTGATGTACCTTTCATGTTAACGGACAACATCAACCTCATACAACACCACAATGCATTAGTACAATCATAAGTGTCAAAACCCTAATCAATGAATATATTCTATCATGCATTCATATTTTTATTAAGGTGATACGACAAGTCTAAAATTAATCAAGATTGTACTAATCTTAATGAAGACAAACATATCATAAACTTAATCATGAACATATTTCGAAACATACCCGTAAGTCATACCTGTCGAGTTTGCTTGTAATCTTCTTATGTAAGGCCTTAGCCTCATCTCCCTCTGGAACTTCTTCACTTATGCAGGTGACCAATCCATTCTCTTATAGGATTAACCCAATCCACTTGATTTGCAAAAACTGGATCTGGAGCTGGATTAGGGTTTGTTAGGGAAACCCTAAAAATTCAAACTTTGAATTTCAAACTTCTGAAAGGATAGAAAGATGTGCCTTGATGAGCTGATCAACCTGGTATACTCAGAATTTGAAAACTGCAAAGTTTCACCCCTCAAATTTGCTTTTCAATCTTCTGGATTCACTAGGGAGGACCCTAAATTAGGGTTTGAGTTTCCTGGAGCTTCACCCAACCAAATAGTTTGATCCAAAGCTATAAAATTTTATTTTTCCAAGGAGCTTATAGCTATGGTCACAGATTTCAAAAATTCCCATTTTTGTAGAAGCCATAATTTTTCACCTTTCCGATCAAAGTCTCGAACTAGGGTTTGATCAAGCCCGACCTTCTGCCCGACCAAAAAATTCGATCTTGGTCTCTAAATTTCAATTTTGGTGAGGAGCATCCAGCCGTGGTCTCCAATTACAAAAATTCTAACTTTCTCCAGAAACCCTAAATTCCTGTAGCCATGAATGAAGGTGCTCAAAATCCAATTCTGTTTTGATAGAAATATGCACCTGATTGTTTCTGGTGTAACTCCGAAATTTCAGACCTACAGAGTCTGAAAAATCGTCTTGTGGTATCCTGACCTGTTATCTTTCCAACCCCATAGGTCTAACCTCAAATGGATTCGCTGAGAGAGAGTTATGCGAAGTGTCGCAACATGACCTGTTTATGGGATAAAACAGGAGAGAGAACTTGTACAAAGTTCCACATGTCACTAGTTCAATTTTGGCCTTTGAAAATCAGACCTGTGAAAGTACAGTCCGTTCCCTACCTGCCACTTTTTACGAAATTTCATTTGGAGCTTTCTAGCCCAAGTTGTGACTTTTTTTCCTAGGTCACCTGTTTATGACTCAAATCTGGAAGAGGCAGAAACCCTATATTGTAGAAATCATAAATCTAAAAGTACAACGAATTAGAGGCTCTCCTTCAGATTCAAGGTACATGGAGATCTTATCTTCGACCTATAATATTTTCAAATCCTGAATCTTTTCCAAAATGAATTTATAGCGAAAGTGCTATGATGACTGGTTTTTTCTATATCGAGCCCTAGCTTCACAAGTGCAACAAGTGTCATAAATGCCATACCATGCCTTCTTTCAAGCTAGCTTTGATACCATGTTAGTTTTTCAGAATTTAATACATTCTAATCTAGGATCTTAACTGAAAGAACAACATGTATAGCATATCAAGCATAAGAGACAAGAGACAAGAGACAAGAGAGACAAAACATTTCACCGAGGAAAACCAAGAAGGTGAAAAACCCCGCAACTTCCTCAGAGATAGAATAAGCATTAATACAATGATCACCATGATCAAACCCAAGAGATAGATATCTACAGCAGCATGCTCCTCAGATATCTACAGAAGCATGCTCCTCCTCCACTTTTGTGCATCCTCCTCTTCTCTCACTAATGCGAAGTGAGTGAACAATAGAATGTGTAAAATGAGAGAGACACACTCTCTATTTATACACTACATCACTTGACCTTTACTCAACTAGGTCGGCCCTAACTTAACCATATAACATAATGATGGCTGGGCCAACCCCCAATGGGGTGGTCTAATAACCCTTTGACCCAAACGACTCATACAGGGCCGACCCCAACAAGGTGGTCTAATAACCCATCAAGTATAAGTTACGACACTTACAATATAACGTGCGACACTTGCAAGTACACATAACGACACTTCCAATTGGAAAAATAATACATCTCCGTTGGGGATACAATAAAGTACAAATGTAATACATACAATATACAAGTGAATATTTTCCGAAGTTACAAATACATCAACATTTACACACTATGAATATCATTAAAAAAATATTCAATGTTTTTAGACTTAAAATTTCTCTAGATAAAAAAATCTGTGAATCTTCTTCATGGTGTTTTTTATAATTGTGTACAAGCCTTGGAATATAAGTATTGTATGATTACTATTAATTTTATTATTATTATTATTATTAGAATTGTATTTAAGTTATGGATTTGTGAGAAAATATGTTACAATGAGGTTTAAGGATTCAATAAAAAAACATAATAAAAACGAATTTGAAAAATTCATAACAAATGTTGTATAAATTAAAACAAAATTGCACACATCGAATTAAGGGATCTTCTCCATGAAACTTAAAAAAGGTGTTATGAACAATTCTATGAAAATTTTTATAAACAATTTTATGAACAATATTATGTATAGTATAATGAACAATGTTATAAATTGTCTCTATACTAATTTTCATTTAAGCTTCTCACACACGTAGTTTGGTTAACCCTTTTCCATACTATTTTGAATTAAGAAATTCAATTCTACACAGAAAAGTTTTTTTGCATTTAGGAAGATTAGGACAAGAAATTCAATTCTACACGGAAAAGTGTTTTGCAGTTAGGAAGAATAGGAGAGGGTAGGCCAACCTTCTCCATGCAACATTTAATTTAGGCATTTTCTTATCACATAGAATATTTCCTCTTTGGGAGAAGAAATGGAAAGGATTAAACAACCCTTCCCCATATAAATTTTATTCTAGGCATTCTCTCCAACATATATAAGCATTCATTGTCGGAGTTAAATGAGGAAAGGTTAGTCTGATGTTCTTTATATACATTTTAATCTAGGAAATCTATCATTCACAAAGAAGAGTAACTATTCCTTTTATCATTCCTTGCTTTCTTATGTTTATGTTTGTGCGACATTGATTCAGAATCAGACTTCATTTCTAATTTTCTGCCTCTTTCATCATTATGGCAGTTCTCCCTCAAATTATGCCTTAACTCCTCCTATACCTCCAGGATCCGTTCATTCTCTTCTTTAACAAATCTTAACTCAGACTTTAAATCCTGAACAGTACGTAAAAATTCGGAAGATTGGTTATTTAATTCAACATAAATTCCTTCAAGGTTTTTATTATTAATACGTTCATTACGAGGTGAGTTGTCCTCTGCTAATTCTTCTGGTATTTCCATGCCTGCAATTTAAAGGTCAATTTGTTCTGTACAAAAATAAAATTAAAATAAAAGTTAGTACATAAACTTTCTGATTTATTTTTTGTTTGCGCGTGTGAACCTATTTCAGGCCTAGAGTTTGAACTCGCGCTTTGATACCACATATAACACCCCAAAAAATTCATGAAAAAAAAAAAAAAAAATTAAAAGTAACAACAAATGCCTAATTTGTAGCTTACGGATGATAAACAAATAGCAAATCACATAACTAATCATAGTTTAGCATTAAGGATACTTCTCAATACTTAAACACTTTTGTCGATAGTTTTATTTATGCTTAAAGGTACATTTACAACAGTTATTTAATTGGAAAATTCTGACAGTTGTGTTTATGAATGTTGATGAAGGGGATCTATGGGGTTTCCTCGAGGCTTACTTAGCTTTGTCAACTAAAGCATTTGAATCTGTTTTCCTATTCGCAAATTACAGGTAAGAGTAAAATCATCAGTGCAAATTCTTCGAGTAATTCTAAATGTGTCTTCAGCTAGTCATCATGCATTAGGATAACGATACGTGTGTCAGTGATAAAATCATTCTGGTATGGTCCTTCCGAATTTGGTTGAGCATGTGCTAACTTACTCAACATCAATTGTAAAATCAATGTTAACAATCTAAACAGTTACCGAAGGGGTAAGCCTATTCTAATACTCTGTTTTACATGTTATGATACCAAGTGTAACTGTAATGTAGGTTATATCTAAGTGATAAGAGTTCTCAAGTAACGTCATTTCGCCAAGGTGTAATAAATCCCCCTTTGATGTTTAATAACTAACGTTAAGAGCTTAAATTAGTATGTAAAGGCCAACAGAATGACTATCTTCTAGTCTATACATTAATGCCTCCTAGGGACCATAATGTTGCAATATTATAGAAATGGTAATTGATAAATTATTGGTTCCTAAACTAGATGCCAAAACCACATACTACACTAAGTACGACCTATTGTCAAATGACAATATAGTGCAACAAAAACATCTATTAACTTATGCACTTACGAACTATATATTTGGAAATGATTTGAAACAATGTAATGCAAATATTTTATGCAATACTATGCTATAGTTAAAATACTAAATGTTACATCTAAATGCAACATATGCAATATAGTCTAACCTATACGATGGTGAAATATAAAGTGGAAACAATATGAAGAAAACCTTGCAATGTTTAAACTTTAGAATCCCATGCCAAACAATATATGCAAATAACCTTTGAGATATGAAATATTAATACAATGCAATCGTGTCACTGCAGCATTACTCATGATTGACGTGCCTTTACTGCTCTGCAGTCCTTCGATGGTAAGGTAACGTTTTCCTAGCTGGTCATTTTAATTCTCCCAACTGCCCAGACAATGGAAAGTCCTGTTGGATGCCCAGGTCATTGATCCATGTGAACTTTTGTATAAAAATCTACGATGGTGCTCCGAGATGTAGCACCAAAGTTTGAAGTCGTTTGATCTGTCTTTCACGGTGGCAAAAGTCATTAATGGTGTCTTTACTAGGTTGGATTGCCTAGGATTATGCATCACCCATCAGATGATCTCCACCATTGATTTTCTAAATTGTTTGGTTTCTTGGGATCTATCCCTAAATGTTATCGTGTTCTATGAAGTTAATGTTCTCCTTGGCATTTGGTGTAGTGGCTTTGGGTGTGGCCGACACGCTGAGGGCCTTTAGGGTTTTCGATTTGCAGTTTAGAGGCGTAATGCCTGTGTCTTGAACCCATGACCTGTAGAAGGTTTAAGAGCCAAGTCTCTCCAATTTTTTTTTTTCAGTGATAACTTGCCACAGATTACAGCTTGAGAGTCTGGTTCTTTGTGGTGGTTCAAAAACTTAGACCTATTGAGAGTTTTTAAAACTGTACTTATGAGAAGCATACAGTTACAGCTTGCTAACTCAGAGTAAAATGGCCAAGTCCTCCTATATTTGATGCAGTCTTCGGCTTTCTTGGTTGTTCAGTGGTAAAGAAATGAGAGGGGTTTCCTCCTTCTTGGCATTCGACGATGCGATAAAAGTTGCAGCTACACAAACTAGGTGTCCTTGTTTTGAAGGTAATGTTCTTCGAACTCCAACCCCGCAACTTCCATACTCAAATGTAAATGCAGTAATTGTTGTCTTGTTAATACTAAATCCTTTTTAAATTAGTTTTAACCACGTCTCATATATGATTGCAGGTCCAAAAGTTCGATGGCTTCTCTAGTCTAGGTTTTGATAGTTGGCTGCTGCTATACAGACCGGTAAGCCTCGGAGGTTTCCTTGTATCTCTGGTTAGATGGAAGTGATGGCCTTCATGTGTATGTTCCGAGATTTCGTGTTTATCTCTGAGAATTTGTCTTTCGGCGAATAGGGTTTGTAAAATGTTAAAGGCTTGGGGAGGATAATACCTCGACCCAAAAGGCATGAGCCCTGTTGTTTGTTTTCGGATTTCAATGTACAAACTGTAATAGCCGTGGAGAAGTTTTCCTATTCACCGTCTTGGATAATGTAAATAATATGTTTCAAGATGTAATGGTAGATGTTTGAAATCTAGAGAAATATTTCGGCCTATGTGAAATCTGTCAAATTTATAAAACATTGTGTTTTCTTTCTATGTGAACTTCAAGGGTTAGGGTTTGACTCTGTGTTAAAATGTTTAACATTTAATCTACAGTTTTATGTAACTCAAAACACAAAAGGTTTTGATTATGTTCAAAGTTATGATCTCGGCATCAAACTTGTATTGTTACTTCTGTTTTAGAGTTTTTCTACTGTCAATGTGATAAAAGAAAACCTTGAAATGATGCCAAAATGTTGACTAGTTCAATCTACAGAAACGAATGAAGTTTGTGTGCTTAGTTTGATGGCAATAAAATACGTTATTTGATGTTTATGTTTATGAACAGTTGAAATGCTGGTCGTGTGCCGAGAGTTGATATCTTGGTTTACAGTTATGTATTGAGTTGATAAATGTTTCGTCTCCTACCTTTGAATGATAATGTGGACAAACTTTAAAAAGAAGACTCTGTTTTAGTAAACAAAATTAGTTCTACGTTTAAACAATTGCAAATAAGGAAAGAAACTGAAGAAACCCTAAACTAGTTTTTCAATTCTATGCATCATATAAAGGGATATTTGTAATCTAAATAATACTATAAAAGAAAATGAATATTGTGCATAATGATTATTATTAGCTAAAAATAGGGAAACTGTAGTAAGATTAGAAATGTGATATAATGCTTATTGATATCATTTAATTTGCAGTTGTTACAGTTTTCTAAATACTGTGTAACAGAAAAATACTTTCAAAAACTTAGATATGAAATCTGGGTTTTTTCATGGTATGTACATACTTGATAGCAAAAATTGGCAATAATATTATGTACTTAGAAAAAGTAAATGTTTTCATAACAATCACTTCAATACATTCTGGTGCAAGAATACAAAAAATTTATAAAATATTTGACTGATGAAGAAATAACAAAAGTAGGGCATAGAAATATATTACTTCCTACAAAATATTAATAATAAGAAAACTAATGAATTACAGCAACGTTAATCTTATCATTCATCTAGAAATATGCCTATTGATTTATCTTACCTAAATTTATTCTCTGTACTAGAGTACGATGCAGACCTACTAGCATGGGGGAAAATGCAGAGAACTATTTTATTCCATTAATCTTGCATAATCATTTCTATGCAGAATCTTAACTTGATTAGAAACTGAAATAAATGCATTTGTCTTTAATAATCTCATAAAAGAATACAGAAATTTCATTTACAGATAGAAACTTTAACTACTTGGAGTTAGAAAAAGATAATAAAACCTGTAAATGAAGATAGGGCTGAAAAACACCCAAGGAGGCCTGTTCCTCCCAACCTTCTCCAGAAGAAGCAGCAAACTTCTGCTTCTTTTGGACCCCCGAGCCTGCTTACTGAACCACTAAGTAGATGGAATCGGTGTAGAAGCAAGGCACTCAAATATGCCTTCAGCACTCAGCATCAACCTCCTGTTCTCGAAACATGCCTTCAGCACTCAGCATCAAACTCTTGAACTCAATAGAGTTTGGTAGACTCACAACATGATCAAAAACTTAGCATATCGCCTCATCAAATCTCTTAGGTGCAAACACAGCAAAACCCCAAGGTAAATTTCCTCATCAGGAAAAGTGATGAACCTCAGTTCATAATTTGATGGCTATTATATGGACTGCGTAGGTCTTTAGTGGTCAGTTTGGAATAAATGAACCTCAAGCTCCAGTCCCACCTTCCAGGGTACTATGACCACATTTCAAGGGAGTTGTCCCATACCAACAACTAGTTAGTTGCATCATGATGTTGCCACTTGTCCATTGCCTTCTAGCCAAGATTCCATTCCACCTAGTGGGTCAGTAACCACTCTTTCAATAGTCCCCTTAGGTGTTTGTCTCCTATTTTATTTATTAAATAATAAAATATTGTGCAAATTACAATCATCCCTGGACACCTGTCCAACATAAAACTTTACAATAAAAGTTAACACAATGTTTCTAACATAAAATGTTCTTCAGCAAAAAGGGTATGTTACAAACACCCCCACTTAAGTTCAACATTGTCCTCGATGTTGCTTATTCTTCATCAGATTCCTCATGGAACAAAACTGGATATGCTGCCCACATATTACTTTATGGTTCCCAAGTAGCTTCATCAGGGCTAAGGTGCTTCCATTGCACCTTTGCCTGCCCTATGGTGTGATTCCGAAGCATAATTTCCCTCCGGTCGAGAATATAGTCCGGTTCCACCTGAAAATATCCTTCGGGTTCCACCTATATTTCATTCCAATTCAGCACATGAGTAGCATCATGCACATACTTCTTTAAAACAGAAATGTGAAAAATGTTGTGGATTTTCAAATTATATGGCAATGCCAATTGATATGCAACAGCTCCAATCCTTGATAGGATTTCAAATGGTCCACAATACCTTGGTGCTAGTTTAGCACAACTCCCAAGCTTCAAAGAACTTTTCTTGGGTTTTACCTTTATAAAAACATGGTCTCCTACCTAAAATTCTCTTTCAGTGCGTTTCAAATCTGCATAACTTTTCTGCTGATCTTGGACAACCTTTAAGTTACCTTGAACCTGTTTCACAGTTAGCTCCATCTCTTTCAATAAATCTGGTCCTAACATTAATCTGTCTACAGGGTTATCCCAAGAAATAGGAGTACAACATTTTCTTCCATAAAAAATCTCAAATGGACTTAACTTAGCAGATGCTTGATAATGATTATTGTAGCCAAATTTTGCTAAATGTAAGTAATCTTCCCACTTAGATGGCTGATATTTCACATACAATCTTAACATGTTTTCTAAAATCTGGTTTACCCTTTCTGTTTGACCATTAGTTTGTGGGTGGAAAGAAGTGTTGAAATTTAGTTTAATATTTAATCCTTTAAACAGTGCTGTCCAAAAATTTCCAGTGAACTTAGAGTCCCGGTCAGAAATAATTACCTTTGGAATTCCATGCAAGCGAAAAATTTGCTTCATGAATATATCTGCAATGTTAGAAGCCTCAAAAGTGGTTTTAACAGGAATAAAATGAGTAGCCTTACTTAACTTGTCCACCCCCACCATTATGGAATCATTATGTTTCTGGTTTTTAGGCAAACCTATAATAAAGTCAATACTTATAATCTCCCATTTCCATTCTGGAATTGGTAAGGGTTGCAATAGTCCAGATGGATGTTGATGTTCTGCCTTAATAGTCTGACATTCAAAATATCTAGCTATGTATTCAGCCACTTCATTCTTCATGTTGGGCCAAAAATAATCTTTTCTTAACATAGTTATCATTTTCTAATTACCAGGATGTCCTGAATAAGGACTCTTATGAACTTCATCCAAAATTAGCAGCTTAACTTTAGACATATTAGGCACATAAATTCTGTTCTTATAAATTAAGAAGCCTTTTTCATTATTACTGTAATCTGTTATTAAATTTTCAGCCACTTTAGCATGTAATTTTTGGTAATTTTCATCTTGCTTAATTCCTTCTTCGATCTGATTTTCCAGATCTGTGTTAAACATGCTAATTGCTACCACAAAGTTTAATTTGGCATTTATGCTCAAGGCATCAGCAACTTTGTTTTCTTTCCCTTTGATGTGTTGAATCTCGAAGTCATACTCGCTAAGGAAAGCTAGCCATCTAGCTTGCCTTGCGTTAAGATTCGTTTGATCCAATAAATACTTTAGGCCTTTATTATCCGTCATTAGAATAAATTTTCTTCCAATCAAGTGATGGCACCACATTTTTAGTGCATGTATCACGGCTGCCAACTCAAGATCATAAGTTGCATAATTATTTTCATGAATTTTTAACTTCCTTGACTCAAAAGCAATGGCATGACCTTCCTGACTTAAGACCCCTCCAAGTCCATCGTTGCATGTATCAGTTCATATGACAAAATCCTTATTGGGATCAACAATTTTTAAGATGGGTGCAGTAGTTAATAATTCTTTTAACTTATTAAAGCTTTCTTGACACTTTTGATCCCATACGAATTTCTTCCTTTTCTTCTGCAAAGAAATGATGGGGTTAGCAATTCTAGAGAACCCTTCAATAAACTTTTTGTAATAACTTGTTATCCCCATGAATGACCGTACATCAGTTACGTCTTTGGGGACAGGCCATTCAGTAATTGCTTTTATCTTATCAGGGTCAACAGAAATTCCGTCTTTAGAAATTATATGACCTAAATATTGTATTTTATCTTTATAAAAGTCACATTTACTGAACTTAGCATAAAGCTGATGTTCTCTTAGTACTTGCAAAATTATTTTTAAATGTTCGTCATGCTCTTCTTTAGTTTTTGAGTAAATCAAAATATCATCAATGAATACCACTACAAACTTATCTAAATATTTATGCAGAACGTTGTTCATTAAACACATGAACACTACCGGTGCGTTGGTTAGCCCAAAAGGCATAACTACGAACTCGTAGTGTCCAAAACGCGTTCTGAATGCAGTTTTGAATATGTCTTAGTCTTTTATTCTAACCTGATGATACCCCGACCTTAAATCAATTTTAGTGAATATCTCTGCTCCACGTACTTGATTAAATAGATCATCTATGCGGGGTAAGGGATATCAATTCTTAATTGTCATTTTATTAAGTTGACGGTAATCGATGCACAATCACATGGTACCGTCCTTCTTTTTAACAAAAATTACTAGTGCTCCCCAAGGAGACACACTTGGCCTTATATAGTTTTTTATCTATTAATTCTTTCAGCTGAGATTTTAACTCATTTAACTCCAGAATATTCATCCTGTAGGGAGCCTTTGAGTTTGGTACCGCACCAGGTACTAACTCAATAGTGAAATCAAGTTCCCTTTTCGGAGGTAATCCTGGAATTTCTTCCGGGAATACGTCAGAAAAGTCCCCAAGGATGGGAATATCCTCCAGTTTTAACTTTTCTTCTTTAGATGAACACTCGTCATTAATAACATTTACAGCAAACATTTTACATCCTTTTCTGGCAACTCTTTTTACTTGTAAAGCATAAATCTGTCTTACTGAAATCTTCCTATGAATTCTTTTTATTGTTTCAATGTTACCTTCATTATTTAAGCAGGTAAAAGATTTTTCATAACAATTAAGTATTACTCTATGTTGTTCAAGCCAATCCATGCCAATCAACAAGTCATATGAACCTAATGGTAAAACATTTAGATTAACTTGCGTTTTCAGCTGACTTATAAACACTTCACAATCTTTGACAAAATCTGTAACCTTTCTTTTAGTGCTAGTTGCAAGCTGAACTAACCATGCATTATCAAATTTCTCTACTTTTAATTTGCAACTGTTCACTAAAGTAGGTGAAATATAACTCAGATTTTCACCTGGATCTATCAAAATGGAAATAGATTTGTTTTGTATCATACCGTCAATTTCGACCATAGATTTTTGATGGTCAACTTGACTATTTTCTAGCACTGCATTTATCCTGGGCATTTCTCTTGCGATATCTCCAACTGTAGGTTCTGCTTGCATAGTGTGAATATTGTTGACTATCCTCTTGTTGCATGGGCAATCTACTCTCTTATGTGGTCCGCCGTAGTCATAGCACTTCATAGGTCCTTTCTATTCATCATACCTGTTGTTGTTATTATTGTTATTGCTGTGATTATTATTGTTAAGTACGTTCCTTGCAGAAATAAAGTTCTGAGATGCATTATTCATGTAATTATTATGACTCGAAAAATGTCTGTTATTAAAACTTTTCTTAAAACTTCCAGAGTTATGATTAAAACTTTTGTTTTTGTGATCAAAATGATTAGACTTGTTACTCTTCCATCTAGTTGTTCCTTCTCTTTTTCTGTTTTGATTAAAACAGAAATTAGCTTTTCTCATGGCCTCTTCCAAAGTGGAAGGGTTATCATACTCAATCCGGTCTTTTATGTTGAAAGGTAGACAACTGAGAAACCTTTTCACTTTAGGCTTCTCTTCGACCATATAAGGTATATACCTCAGCAAGCTAAGGAACTTGTTGCACAATTCTTTCATGTTCATTGTACCCAACTTCAAATCATAAAACTCTTTTTACTTATCTTCAAAATTTTGTTTCGACAAAAACTTCTTTTTAAACATATTCCAGGTTACTTCTTTTTCTTTTATACTCTTAATTCTTTTAAGATCCTGCCGCCAAATATCTGCCTTGCCATATTAGATTGTAAATAGTCATCTTGGCCTTTAACTGAGAAGAGTAATCGTAAATATTAAAGTACTTCTTCATCCCAGACAGCCAAGCTTCTGCTGTCTCACCCTTCTCACTTTCTCCATTAAAAGTTGGTGGCTTAATCTTTTTAAACTCTCCAGTAATTTGCTCATGATGTTTATGTTTTCTCCTTTTAGAGCAGCAATCACTGTTACTGTTGTCATGATCAGAATCACTATTTCTTTGATCAGATTCAGATGATGAGTAACTATTCCTTTTATCATTTCTTGCTTTCTTATGTTTATGTTTGTGCAACATTGATTCAGAATCAGACTTCATTTCTGATTTTCTACCTCTTTCATCATTATGGCAATTCTCCCTCAAATTATGTTTTAACTCCTCCTATACCTTTAGGATCCATTCATTCTCTTATTTAATAGCTCTTAACTCGGACTTTAAATCATGAAAAGTACGTAAAAATTCAGAAGATTGGTTATTTAATTCAACATAAATTCCTTCAGGGTTATTATTATTAATACGTTCATTACGAGGTGATCTGTCCTCTGCTGATTCTTCTGGTATTTCCATACCTGCAAATTAAAGGTCAATTTGTTTTGTACAAAAATAAAATTAAAATAAAAGTTAGTACATAAACTTTCTGATTTATTTTTTGTTTGCGCGTGTGAACCTATTTCGTGCCTAGAGTTTGAACTCGCGCTCTGATACCACATGTAACACCCCAAAAAATTCACGAAAAAAAAAATAATTTAAAAGTAACAACAAATGCCTAATTTGCAGCTTACGGTTGATAAACAAATAACAAATCACATAACTAATCATAGTTTAGCATTAAGGATACTTCTCAATACTTGAACACTTTTGTCGATAGTTTTATTTATGCTTAAAGGTACATTTACAACAGTTATTTAACTGGCAAATTCTGACAGTTGTGTTTATGAGTGTTGATGAAGGGGATCTATGGGGTTTCCCTGAGGCTTACTTAGCTTTGTCAGCTAAAGCATTTGAATCTGTTTTCCTATTCGCAGATTACAGGTAAGAGTAAAATCATCAGTGCAAATTCTTCGAGTAATTCTAAATGTGTCTTCAGCTAGTCGTCATGCATTAGTATAACGATATGTGCGTCAATGATAAACTCATTCTGGTATGGTCCTTTCGAATTTGGTTCAGCATGTGCTAACTTACTAAACAACAGTTGTAAAATCAATGCTAACACTCTAACCAGTTACCAAAGTGTAATGTCCCCCATTTTGACCCTTGTAATATTTTGGGCTATAATGTAAATATTGTATGTATATTATGTATGATTCCTAGCATGGAGCTCAAGGCCAAGGCCCCGCTAGTGAACGCTCGACCTTTAAGAGGCAAATATTTGAAATTATGCTATCCATGTGCTAGAGAACCATGGGAATTGTAAATATGCATCTTAATATAAATGCCCACAACTAGCTATGCAATGCAACAAGAGATGGGGGCATGATGTTACAAGGAATTGGGAGGGAAAATATTCAAACCCTTGAGCCAATCAAGTCAAGCCAAGTGTCAATGAGAGAACCCATGAACCCTCAACTACCCATGTTGAATTTTGTACCCAATCATTCATTTCTCCCAATCATTGGTCGAGGTAGTTAATGCCTTGGGGAATGGAGAGGTATGGTTGTCCAAATTCGGGTATGGAAAAGCCACTTTTCCTAGATTTTCGTGTTTGGCTTCTTGGGCAAGAAAAGAGCCACAAAATTTCCCCCAAGCCATTATTCACCTATCATTTTACTCTCTCATGAGTTGGGACCTTCCTAGGTAGTTCCCTCCATGGTTTTGTTGTGTTTACCTTCATTTTCCTAGCTGGGAATGGCGTTTTTGCTGTGGCTAACAGTGGGGAAGAAGGGGGGAAACAATTTGGGGTTTTATTGAGGCTGTTTGGCCCACTGAATTCTCATACATCTGTGGGACAAATCGGTTTTCTTCCCTGGGGTTGATTCCCTCTTCCCACAGTTCATTTTTGGTGTGCCTGCGTTTTGGGGAAAACCCTTGTCCATCTAGCCTCTAAGTCCCATTGTCGAAATTGTGTTTCCCATCCCATACATGAGTTTTGGGTGCAAGAGAATGATGGGGTTGAGTTGGGTATCCATTGCTTTGGGTTGTGCTGTGATTGAGGGTTCCCTTTTCCTTGTAGATATCATGCCCAGCTCGGGGGTGGTCTCTGAGTGTTGAAAGAATACAGGCTGGACAGAAACCTATGGCTGGGAGGAACGTTGCAGCGACATAGCTAGTTGTTTGGGACAGCATTGCATCAAAATGAGTATTTTATTTTGTATTTACCTCTGCAAATGTGTTAATTTGTTGACTATGTTAAATTGAATAACAGTCATGTAATATGTGTGTGGATGAGTTCATTTCTGCTGTGCATGTTTGTTTGATTTCCATTTGCACACATTTGTTTTTAACTATATGCATCTAATGAATATGGCTGAGTTAATGAAAATCCCCATAGAATGGCATCAAGTTCCCTTCCTTACATTGGGTCCAAGGGTGGGGACGTTACATTTGGTATCAGAGCTGCTGGTTGCAGCATTGGGCCTTCATGGGCTACCTATCACAGCTTGCAGGGGTATGTATGCTTCCTACTCATTATAGACCATTAAGAAAAATTTCAAACTTTCAAATTTTCAAAAAAATTTCTAAGTCTATATCAGAAAGAACTTACGAGTTTTCGTCCGCAACGGCGGCAAAACTCAATGAGTTCGTCCACAACAGCGGAAGGAACTGGCAAGTTTTTTCCGAAATGGTCGACTGGAAATTTTTAAGTTTGCCAAACCGGAAGAACTCGGCGAGTTCGTTCGCAACGGCGACAAAACTCAGCAAGTTCATCCGCAACGGCGGAAAAAGTTGGTGAGTTTCCACTGCAGTAACGGAAGGAAAAGCTGAGTTTTCGACCGGAAGAACTCAGCAAGTTTGTTCACAACAGCGGAAGAACTCAGTGAGTTGGTCCACAACGACGAAAGGACTCGATGAGTTGGTCCGAAAAACTTCAAAAATTTTCTAAGTGTTTACAGCGGAAAGAACTCGTGAGTTTTTTCCGCAACGGCAGAAGAGATAGGCGAGTTGATCCACAACAGCGGAAGAGATGGGCGAGTTGCTCCGCAACGGCGGAAGAGATGGGCAATTTCGTCCGCAACGGCGGAAAAAGTTGGCAAGTTTGCGTCGCTACGGCAGAAAAGGTTGGTGAGTTTCCGCCGCAATGGCAGAAGGAAAAGCTGAGTTTTTGACCTGAAGAACTCAACAAGTTTTTCCGCAACTGGTCGGAAGAGAATGACGAAGTCCGCCGAAACAAAGAAAATAGAGCATTTTTTCAGTGAAATTTTTAGTTGCCCGAAAGAGAAAGACGCCATGGAACTTATGCACCAAATTGCACGAAATCGAAGGATTTACAAAAAAAAATGAGGGCAAGCCCCCTTGACCCCCGTCGTCCCCCAGAGACAGTCGTTGAAAGTGTGAAATGAATTCTTGGGATGAGAAGCAGGAATTGCATGGAAGGTTTGTGGAAGCCTTATTAAAAGTAATTGGTTGTGATATGCATTGCGGAAGAGCAATGGGAGCAGCAATGCAATGTTGATAAGAGGGAAATTCCTCACCTTAAACTATTTCTGTTTATAGCATGAGAATTACATTTTTGAAAAATAGAAGAAAAAAAAAAAAGAAAAAAAAATGAATGTTATACACGTACGTATATGTTGAATTGCTAATTTGTGAGAAGATCATGGCTAATGAATCCTTGTGTGCTTGGTAGGGAAGCCAAGAAAAGGATCAGCTATGATATGGAGGGGTAACTCCATACCATGATGAGGAATTGGAAAGGGAGAATTCCTTAAATCCTCTCTTGCTATTATATTTATATTTTCTAAGTTTTATATACGGAAAATTATGGCATAGGGATGCTGGAAATGCAAGAGCGTAATGCATATGAATTAGCCGGCATAATTAAAGAATCATTGCATGGTGCATGTGGATTGCTTATGCATGAGCATGATGTTGCATATGGGTAAAGGTAGTGAGGTTACACATGCAATAGCCCATTAATGGTATTCCCTATGGGTGATGACAATTAAAGTTGTTGATAATGGTTGTGGGAATCAGACCATAGAAGCATGATTGAAAATGCAAAAGGATAGATAGATGAAGTGAATATGTACTAGTTGGAATACTAACAGACATTGCATAGTGCATGTGAAAATGTTTGTACATGTATATGATACTGCATATTAGTAAAATAGTGAGGTCTTACATATGCAATGAGCCACTTAAGATCATTATGAGGGTTGCTAATAATTAGTTGTGTTTGCATTGGTTGTAGGACCAAAGACAACCGAAGCATGGCTAAGGATGTGAATGGTGATTGTTGCATATGACCAACAACCTTATGAAGAAGTGATGGTGCAACAAATCTGTGATCATGAGGTTGGAAAAAGGATTGTGTAGCCTTGGTAAGAGACCAGCTGGTCAGGTAACATCAAGCGATGTTAATGACAGCCATGCAGGTAATGGTTGTTTATGCTTAATTGCATGAATGATTGAAGGAGGATTTGGTAAGATCCCTTCAACTATGTTTAAACTATGTTGATTGGTTTGCATGTGGTATTGAGTGCCTGAATGTGAATATAATCCTACCAAGTATGGTCAGGAGTGGGTAAGTGAAGGCAAGGAACCTCACACCCTATAGTTTCTTAGAAACCTCAATGCATTCATATGAAATTATATCATGCCATTTGTGTATGTTGGTTGTGAGTTTAACAACCAAAGCAAGTAATGACTTATGGTCCTGTTGTAGTGTATGCCATATGAGATAGTCATGGTTAGACCATAATATGTCGGAATGCATAGTATTCATGGATTAATGCAAGGTTGTATTGAGGGGTTATGCATTGAGTGAATGCACATTAAAATATTATGTAAATGTTGTGAATGCGCATGCATATGTGTAAGTGCACATGTTGAGATGCATTGCGAGAATGCACGGTTGTGATATGTATAGGTTTCAATGCATTTAGATAATAGACGAAATGGTGAACCATTGTTAATACTGAGAGCATTTCATGAGCTGCTGTCAATGCAGGAGAAAGATTGCATGAAGAAGGTAGACATGATGATGGGCTACCAGAGTGCTCTATGGAAGGACGGAGATGGCATGGAATGTGAAGTAATGAGTATTTACAGTTTATTTAAATTGCACAGATAGTGTACCCATGTCTTGCAATTTTAGTTATGATAACGATGCAGATATATATATATATATATATATATATATATATATATATATATATATATATATATTTCATCGCATCTCAAATGTTAACAGCTGAAGGTCATGTTTGAATTATTGAGTGTTATAATTATGAGATCACTTCAGTGACTGTTGTAGCAATGAAAGAATTAAATGCATAGATACTCACAACATGTTTAGCTGATTGAAGTCTCAGATTTCAGGTAGATTGTTTTGGGCATGGAAAATGTGGGTAATCCCATGACAAAGATTGGAATCTACAATGAGCAAGAGCCAAACGATATGAGAATAGACTCATGGCTAAGCAAATCGATTATGCAGAGGACAGAATTGCAAATTCATACTTGAATTTAATTATTAATGCCATTGAATGATTATTGTTAAATGTTGCTGACTGTTTGGCTATTTGATAAATGTGCCAGGAAGACACATTGCAGGAAGACCATGTGTGATGACCTACAAAATCCAAAATACATGGGAAGGACCCCATGCTTTGGAAATGGGTTTCGGGTGAAACACCATTTCATATATTAAGAATGACATCTCAGTTGAGCTGTATGATTGAAAACCATGAGAGTGAGAAGGTAAAACTACGCCAAGAAAGCATGTGTGGATTATGGAACATGGAAAGATTGGGGTGGCAAACCGAAGAACTGTTGACTCAGAGAAGGGAGCCCCCATTCTTTGCAAATGAAGGAAAAGACACATCTGTAAAAATGAATGAGTATTCTGTGACCCTAGATAAGAACATGCATATCTAAATTATTAGGGTTAATATGCAAAGCATGCTCTATTTTATTTATATCATTTCAAACTGCTTGAGTATGATTAGGGCCTACATGGCTCACATCGAAAAGGGGGTGCACACCTTTTCTGGTGTCGAGTCATGATAGGGTTGTCAATATTGACTACACCCTAAGGGAATGGACGCATTCCTGGTGTTTCAATACTTGATAGTAAATGTTATGGAATGTGGTTGTGATTTTGAGAAGCAATACTGATAAGTTTGCTTATCCTTCTTGTGTTGTCATCCTACACAGATGCCAATTGGTACTACACATTAAGAGGCAAAGTGTAGAAGGGTATGCAAAAGGACTGTATAGGAATTGGTAACCTTTCTATGCTCACACTAAATAATACTGGAAGGGATGGACAAACCCAGGGAGTTGTGTAGTGAAAAGGGGCATCATCCTTATGTGAGTGGGGCCATGTTAACCTGCAGTCAAGGAAGTCACCTATAAAGTTCCTAAAAGGAACCACCGATTTGCACAATAGAAGGAGCGGTGTCCTTGTATGAATGAAGAGTTGATGTGGGTGTGAAGGTTTATGGTGCAAGAAGGTGTGGTGAAATTGGTGAAGGCATAAAATCTCTATTGGGTTAGTAGTAGGAGGGTGGGCGCCAAGACTGACTGAAAACCCTGAGATGCCTATTGGGTCAACAGTAGGAGGGCAGGCTCCAAGACTGACTGAAAACCCTAAGATGCCTATTGGGTCAGCAATAGGAGGGCGGGCGCCAAGACTGACTGAAAACCCTGAGATGCCTATTGGGTCAGCAATAGGAAGGTGGGCGCCAAGACTGACTGAAAACCATGAGATGCATCTAGCTCCATAGTAGAGCCTTGACCTATAATGGTCAGGTGGCGTAGTTTCCTTCCATTGGTCGATGACCCAGACAAATGTGCTGGCTCGGAACTGGAGAGGGCCAACCAGGTATGGGACTAGTTGGGCACCACCAAATGCTTGGTAAATCCAGCCGATGGGGAGGTGTACTGGTTAAGCATTAACTACATCCAAGTCCCTAGGTGATTCCAAGGCTTGCAAAGCGAAGCAGGACCCTGTGAACCAAAGGGGAAACGCACAATACAGATAAGTATTCGTTTTCATTTATGTCTTGTTTGGAATAATGAAGATTTCAGGTATAATTCTTCTAACAACTAAGCTGATACACTATTGTTTCTTTGTTGGAAACCTTGGTCATTGCAGGAAGGAAAGACCCTGAAAGACTATAAATTGCTGGTAAATCCAGAGAGTAAATGAGTGGGCGATATAAATTACTGGTAAATCCAGAGAGTAAATGAGTGGGCGATATAAATTATTGAGAAATCCAGGGAGTAGCTGGTTGAAAACTATAAAGTTCTTGATAAGTCCAGAGAGTGACTAGTTGGGCATTAACTACTTGATATGATAAAGCAACGTGTACACTGGCCCAACACCCCTTAAACAATTGATAAAACCAGTCGGAGCACTGGCCTAGCATATTGCTAAAGGAAATGATTGATAAACCCAATCGACGTACTGGCCTGGCATTGCCTATTCGAATGATTGTGGAGTAGCCTACGTGCTAGCCCAACATTCATAATTGTGTCCACGGGAAATCCAAGGCTTGCAAAGCAAAGAAGGATCTCGTGGAATAAAGTGAAGACATCCAATACATATAAGTATTTGGTTACCTTGCAGCTTCCTGCTTATGAATATACGTGTGTATATGATTTGGTTATGATTTCCTAAACTCTTGTTTAGAGATAAACCCTATGAAAATGAACTAAACATGTGAATTGATTCAATGTTTGAGTGTAGGTATTGCTGGAATCAAGGATTATGAAGGCATCCTAGAGATGCATGTGGACATGTGACCGTCCTAAAGAGCTCAGTATGAGCAGTAATAAAAGATGGTGCTAGTGGACATGAGCGGGCCATAGCAGCCAAAGGTTCTGTAGGCAATAATGGGGAGGGGTGCCCTAGTTGAAAATCCATATACAGACCTTAGACACTAAGTGTCATAGCCAAGAACGAAAATTCAAAGCATTCACATTGAAGTGAAAGAGACTAAGGAGCATGAAACCATAGCGATGGTGTGGCTCCATAATAGAACAAGACTAAGAGGGAGAAAATCCTACTCTTCTCTTTCCTTTCGATTGATGCATTTATAAAACAAAAGATTGTTGAGTGCATGTCATGGCTGAAAATAGATTGGGCTTAATTGCTTGAAATGAATTGTGAATGCTGAAATAGTAAACTTCCTGTGAAAGGATGAACATGAATGAGTTCATGTGTATGAACATGAATGAGTTCATGTGTATGTTGGGAAAGCATGAAAAGTGTGGAAGTCCCATGAATAAAGCGTGGACCTTCCATGTCAATTGGGAAAATAATTGACTAATTTTAATGTTTATGTTATGCTTGTCCTAACAAAGGATTTCTATGATGAATTCCATAGGTAAGAAGGTGAAACAATTGGTTGCAGCGGGCACAAGAAAGTGTTGCTAGTAAGCAAAGTGTAGTCAGTTGTTTCCATTGACCATGGCAGCAAACCGAGGGCTATTAGAGTTGGCTGAAAGACTTCTTCAAACAATTGCCGGGACCCAAGAAAAATATTGGAGAGATGCTCAAGCTACAAAGGCAATAGAATGAGATGAACCACAAGGTTTTGCAGGACTCTATTCGTCTGCAAAAAGAGGTAAAAAGCATTATGGGAGCAATCAATAAAGGAAAGGAAAGTGGATCCATGAAGAAGCATTCATCCAATCGGCCGATTAAGAAACGTTCCAGGTGGGAAGACTCAAAGGAATTTTAGCAGGAAAGGGTAGAGCAACCAATGAAATGTTTGGGATGTGGAGGAAATCATTGCCTCCGTGACTACCCAACAATGGAACATCAAGAGGGTAGCCGCCATAAATTTTCCAGACTTGTAGATCAGCGGGAAGGTAAAGAAAGGGAAGGGATTGTTTTGGAACAATGCCCTCATGCAGAGCTAGAAGGTCCCAACCAACAGGAGCCGTTTGTGAAGACCAAAGGACTTGGTCCTGAAAACCCAAGTAAAGGGTGAAATGCAGGACAGACCTGCCATATTTTGTGAATTTTGGACATGTATATAGCGTGTATGTATTCCTAGGTATTGGAACATCGAGGATGGTGTTATTCTAAGGGGAGGGGAATGTAATGTCCCACATTTTGACCCTTGTAATATTTTGGGCTATAATGTAAATATTGTATGTATATTATGTATGATTCCTAGCGTGGAGCTCAAGGCCAAGGCCCCGCTAGTGAACACTCGACCTTTAAGAGGCAAGTATTTGAAATTATGCTACCCATGTGCTAGAGAACCATGGGAATTGTAACTATGCATCTTAATATAAATGCCCACAACTAGCTATGCAATGCAACAAGATATGGGGGCATGATGTTACAAGGAATTGGGAGGAAAAATATTCAAACCCTTGAGCCAATCAAGTCAAGCCAAGTGTCAATGAGAGAACCCATGAACCTTCAACTACCCATGTTGACTTTTGTACCCAATCATTCATTTCTCCCAAGCATTGGTTGAGGTAGTTAATGCCTTGGGGAATGGAGAGGTATGGCTGTCCAAATTCGGGTATGGGCAAGCCACCCTTCCTAGATTTTCGTGTTTGGATTCTTGGGCAAGAAAAGAGCCATGAAATTTCCCCCAAGCCATTATTCACCTATCAGTTTACTCTCTCATGAGTTGGGACCTTCCTGGGAAGTTCCCTCCATGGTTTTGATGTGTTTACCTTCATTTTCCTAGCCGGGAAGGGCAATTTTGCTGTGGCTAATAGTGGGGAAGAAGGGGGAAAACGATTTATGGTTTTATTGAGGTCGTTTGGCCCACTGAATGCTCATACATCTGTGGGACAAATCGGTTTTCTTCCTTGGGGTTGATTCCCTCTTCCCACAGTCCGTTTTTCGTGTGCCTGCGTTTTGGGGAAAACCCTTGTCCATCTAGCCTCTAAGTCCCATTACCGAAATTGTGTTTCCCAACCCATACCTAAGTTTTGGGTGCAAGAGAATGTTGGGGTTGATTTGGGTATCCATTTCTTTGGGCTGTGCTATGATTGAGGGTTCCCTTTTCCTTGTAGATATCATGCTTAGCTCGGGGGTGGTCTATGAGTGCTGAAAGAATATAGGCTGGGAAGAGACCTATGGTTGGGAGGAACGTTGCAGCGACATAGCTAGTTGTTTGGGACAGCACTGCATCAAGATGAGTATTTTATTTTGTATTTACCTCTGCAAATGTGTTAATTTGTTGACTGTGTTAAATTGAATAACAGTCATGTAATATGTGTGTGGATGAGTTCATTTCCGTTGTGCATGTTTGTTTGATTTCCATCTACACACATTTGTTTTTAACTACATGCATCTAATGAATATGGCTGAGTTAATGAAAAGCCCCATAGAATGGCATCAGGTTCCCTTCCTTGCATTGGGTCCAAGGGTGGGGATGTTACACAAAGGGGTAAGCCTATTCTAATACTATGTTTTACATGTTATGATACCAAGTGTAACTATAATGTAGGTTATATCTAAGTGATAAGAGTTCTCAAGTAACGTCATTTCGCCAAGGTGTAATAAATCCTCCTTTGATGTTTAATAACTAACGTTAAGAGCTTAAATTAGTATGTAAAGGCCAATAGAACAACTATCTTCTAGTCTGTACATTAATGCCTCCTAGGGACCATAATGTTGCAATGTTATAGAAATGGCAAATGATAAATTATTGGTTCCTAAACTAGATGCCAAAACTACATACTACACTAAGTACGACCTATTGTCAAATGACAATATAGTGCAACAAAAACATGTATTAACTTATGCACTTACGAACTATATATTTGGAAATGATTTGAAACAATGTAATGCAAATATTTTATGCAATACTATGCTATAGTTAAAATACTAAATGTTACATCTAAATGCAACCTATGCAATATAGTCTAACCTATATGATGGTGAAATATAAAGTGGAAACAATATGAACAAAACATTGCAATGTTTAAACTTTAGAATCCCATGCCAAACAATATATGCGAATAACCTTTGAGGTATGAAATATTAATACAATGCAATCGTGTCACTGCAACATTACTCATGCTTGACGTGCCTTTACTGCTCTGCAATCCTTCGACGGTGAGGTAACGTTTTCCTATCTAGTCATTTTAATTCTCCCAACTGCCCAGACAATGGAAAGTCCTGTTGGATGCCCAGGTCATTGATCCACGTGAACTTTTCTATAAAAATCTACAATGGTGCTCCGAGCTGTAGCACCAAATTTTGAATTCGTTTGATCTGTCTTTCACGATGGCAAAAGTCATTAATGGTTTCTTTACTAGGTTGGATTGCCTGGGATTACGCATCACCCATCAGATGATCTCCACCATTGATTTTCTGAATTGTTTGGTTTCTTGAGATCTATCCCTAAATGCTATTGTGTTCTATGAAGTTAATGTTCTCCTTGGCATTCGGTGTAGTGGCTTTGGGTGTGGACGATAGGCTGAGGGCCTTTAGGGTTTTTGATTTGCATTTTAGAGGCCTAATTCCTGTGTCTTGAACCCATGACCTGTAGAACGTTTAAGACCCGAGTCTCTCCAATTTTTTTTTTTACAGTGATAACTTGCCACAGATTATAGCTTGAGAGTCTGGTTCTTCGTGGTGGTTCGAAAACTTAGACCTATTGAGAGTTTTTAAAACTGGACTTATGAGAAGCATACAGTTGCAGCTTGCTAACTCAGAGTAAAATGGCCAAGTCCTCCTGTAGTTGATGCAGTCTTCGGCTTTCTTGCTTGTTCAGTGGTAAAGAAATGAGAGGTGTTTCCTCCTTCTTGGCATTCGACGGTGCGATAAAAGTTGCAGCTACACAAACTGGGCGTTCCTGTTTTGAAGGTAATGTTCTTCGAACTCCAACCCCGTAACTTCCATACTCAAATGTAAATGTAGTAATTGTTGTTTTGTTAATACTAAATCCTTTTTAAATTAGTTGTAACCACGTCTCGTATATGATTGCAGGTCCAAAAGTTCGATGGCTTCTCCAGTCTAGGTTTTGATAGTTGGCTGCTGCTATACAGACCAGTAAGCCTCGGAGGTTACCTTGTATCTCTGGTTAGATGGAAGTGATGGCCTTCATGTGTATGTTCCGAGATTTCGTGTTTATCTCTGAGAATTTGTCTTTCATCGAATAGGGTTTGTAAAATGTTAAAGGCTTGGGAAGGATAATACCTCGACCCAAAAGGCATGAGCCTTGTTGTTTTCGATTTTCAATGTACAAACTGTAACAGCCGTGGAGAATTTTTCCTATTCACCGTCTTGGATAATGTAAATATTATGTTTCAAGAAGTAATGGTAGATGTTTTGAAATCTAGAGAAATATTTCGGCCTATGTGAAATCCGTCAAATTTATAAAACACTGCGTTTTCTTTCTATGTGAACTTTGAGGGTTAGGCTTTGACTCTGTGTTAAAATGTTTAACATTTAACCTATAGTTTTATGTAACTCAAAACAAAAAATGTTTTGATTCTGTTCAAAGTTATGATCTCGGCATTTGTATTGTTACTTCTGTTTTAGAGTTTTTCTACTGTCAATGTGATAAAAGAAAACCTTGAAATGATGCTGAAATGTTGACTAGTTCGATCTACAAAAACGAATGAAGTTTGTGTGCTTAGTTTGATGGCAATAAAATACATTATTTGATGTTTATGTTTATGAACAGTTAAAATGTTGGTCGTGTGCCGAGAGTTGATATCTTGGTTTACAGTTATGTATTGAGTTGATAAATGTTTCGTCTCCTAACTTTGAATGATAATGTGGACAAACTTTAAAAAGAAGACTCTATTTTAGTAACAAAATTAGTTCTACGTTTAAAAAATTGCAAATAAGGAAAGAAACTGAAAAAACACTGAACTAGGTTTTCAATTCTATGCATCATGTAAAGGGATATCTGTAATCTAAATAATACTATAAAAGAAAATGAATATTGTGCATAATGATTATTGTTAGCTGAAAATAGGGAAACTGTAGTAAGATTAGAAATGTGATAAAATGCTTATTGATATCATTTAATTTGCAATTGTTACAGTTTTCTAAATACTGTGTAATAGAAAAATACTTTCAAAAACTTAGATATGAAATCTAGTTGTTTTCATGGTATGTACATACTTGATAGCAGAAATTGGCAATAATATTATGTACTTAGAAAAAGTAAACTTTTATGTAACAATCACTTCAATACATTCTGGTGCAAGAATACAGAAAATTTATAAAATATTTGACTGATGAAGAAATAACAAAAGTAGGGCATAGAAGTATATTACTTCCTACATAATATTAATAATAAGAAAACTAATGAATTACAGCAACATTAATCTTCTCATTCATCTGGCAATATGCCTATTGATTTATCTTACCTAAATTTATTCTGTACTAGAGTACGATGTAGACCTACTAGCATGGGGAAAATGTAGATAACTATTTTATTCAATTAATCTTGCATAATCATTTCTATGCAGAATCTTAACTTGATCAGAAACTGAAATAAATGCATTTGTCTTTAATAATCTCATAAAAGAATACAGAAATTTCATTTACAGATAGAAACTTTAACTACTTGGAGTTAGAAAAAGATAATAAAACCTGTAAATGAAGATAGGGCCGACAAACACCCAAGGAGGCCTGTTCCTCCCAACCTTCTCCAAAAAAAGCAGCAAACTTCTGCTTCTTTTGGACCCCCGAGCCTACTTACTGAACCACTAAGTAGATGGAATCGGTGTAGAAGCAAGGCACTCAAATATGCCTTCAGCACTCAGCATCAACCTCCTGTACTCAAAACATGCCTTCAGCACTCAGCATCGAACTCCTGAACTCAATAGAGTTTGGCATACTCACAACATGATCAAAAACTTAGCATATCCCCTCATCAAATCTCTTGGGTGCAAACACAGCAAAATCCCAAGGTAAATTTCCTCGTCAGGAAAAGCGATGAACCTCAGTTCATAATTTGATGGCAATTATATAGACTACCTAGGTCTTTAGTGGTTAGTTTGGAATAAATGAGCCTCAAGCTCCAGTCCCACCTTCCAGGGCACTATGACCACATTTCAAGGAGTTGTCCCATACCAACAGCTAGTTAGTTGCATCATGATGCTGCCACTTGTCCATTTCCTTCTACCCCAGATTCCATTCCACCTAGTGGGTCAGTAACCACTCTTTCAACAGTCCCCTTAGGTGTTTGTCTCCTATTTTATTTATTAAATAATAAAATATTGTGCAAATTACAATCATCCTTGGACACCTGTCCAACATAAAACTTTACAATAAAAGTTAACATAATGTTTCTAACATAAAATGTTCTTCATCAAAAAGGATATGTTACAGAAGGACTCTTCATGCCTCCACACATGCAGAGATACGTACCTTTGGGAGTGAAATAGTAATCATTGTATTCATTTATCACTTTGAGGGATGCATCCAACATGCAATTTTGTTCTTCGTTGAAAATCAGTTTATATAGAGGCATCAAAAACTCTTCACAAATCAACTTGTAGAAGCTCACATGTTTATGAGCCCACATCATCTGGTAAGCTACATAAATTGGAGTCTTATTTGGAACCCAATAGCATCCAAGTTTTGGGAAAGGATTCCTAATGAAAATGCAATCAATCAAATATGATGACATGTAGAATTCAGCATTCCCTTGCTTTATCCCTTCCTAAGCATCCTTTATGGCCTTATCCATATTCTCTGAAATGATGTCTGCCCAATTAAATACAATGTCGTATGTTCTGACATGGTACAACATAGGCATCCAACTGAGTTTGTAGATGTTTGCATTTTCTCTTCCATATATTCTACATAGAAGCATAGCAATGACCTTGAATGGAGTTCTCATATTCTTAGTTTCATATTATACAATGGTCCTTTGTCGTAACTGTTTTCCTGGACTTAACATTTTCCTTGCACAATCTGAATGTTCTATCTTTACACTTTTGACCCAATCATCTATCAGGAAAACTTTGGACGCTGGTAGTTTGTAGGATTTTCTTATATGGGCAGGCTGAAACGAAGAAAAACCATTTCCATCAGCTCCGGAAATGATTCTAGATTTTACATCTACATATGGAAGAATCCACCTGAACACTTTCGAACCTGGGAATAATTACGGTCGTGTGGCAGCTTTATGCAGACCAAACTTCTTGATATTTTGGTATATCACAGTTTATTCTATTGTTGCATCTAGTATGTTATGATCTCTTATAAGAGAATAAATCTCCCCCCACTTATACTCGTGAACCATCCTTGTGGTAGACTTTGTATCCTCGGACATGGTTTCTGTTAACACTTAGAAAATCCCTTCAGCTGTAAAGAGGAATCCCAAGGTAACCACAAACCTACTTTAGCTTGTATTTTGACCTATACAACCAGAGAGGACTCTCTCTTAAATTTGTAAATACTGAAAATACTCAAAATATTTCAGCGATGAGAACACACAGAGGTCAGACTCTGCAATGGAATATGTTTTTTTGTTTAAAGGGATTGGTCAGACAATATGGATAAAGAAACCGTTGGGCAACGGAGTCAATTGCAAGTAATGATTAATGGTAGTGCTTTGCAATGGAATTCTTAACAAAGGTAGGGTAATTACTCCTTTACAGTCAAAATGCTGGTTGTCCGGTGATAAGGAAGAAGACGAGAACAGTCCATTAATATGAGCATCTGAGGATGAATTCAATATCGACTTTAGAGGAAAACATGAATGCTTAGGCGCGATTAAAACGGAGCATGGTTAGCATGAAAAAAGATAACAATATGGAAAAGGATAACAAGAAAAACACATTCACACAAAGAAGAGAAAGGTACAAACCTTAAAATAAGTAACACAAGAATCTCTGATAAAAAACCGCTTGGCTCTGCAATCTTCATATTAATTTTTTGAAAATAAATCAACACCCAAAATAGGTCTCTCCTAAACTGAGTCGAACCCCTTTTACGTCTATTACATGTGAATATATAAAAGAATATGCCCTCAGCTCTCAAGCTCGAGTCATCCTAACCTAGCTTCTAAAAATAGAAAGTTGTTACAAATGTGATGACACTAACTGACTTCCTAATTTTAAGGAGTTTGTTTTAATAGAAAATTATCAACATCTAGAAATGATAATTTGAATGTTTCGAAAGCTAGAAGATGTTTCCAGATGCCTCTAATTGTCCCACTCCTTTAGTTGGTATCTGATATTATGCCACCTGTATAGCTCACCGATTTCATACCAAAACAAAATAGGGATGCTTTGTTTCCCTTGCTCCTGTCCACCTTCAACCAAAATCCTCTTCCGGCTTGAGAATGAATCATGCAACAAATGAACAGTGTCAGTAATATAAGGTTCTACTCGCTCAGAATATCTCTTGTAATGCTCCACTTTAGTCTGTAACATGCTTTTACTATACTCAGAGCCTTCAAAACGAAGATGCACAACGGCTCCATTCCCAATCACGCATAGGGATTTTTCATTGAGTGTTCCGGAAGGGATAAGGTGAACAGCGAATTTCTTTCCCTCACTGTTGTATATGGTGTGACTGGCATTTTCCCTTCCCTGATCTTCACTTCTTGAGCTTCACTTATGTATGATGCCCTAGAGAATGGGCATTGGTTAGAACTTGGCCTCCATCAATAATAAACCCACTGATGTTCAAGCTAAATTGACGCTCGCGTTGCCATGGAAGCGAAAAATTTGGTTCTGTATGCACACAAAAAACTTTGACTACTACATTCATAAATGGAGAACCCTCGACATCATCAGCCACTCTATCGCTTCCATAGTCTTCCCATGTCGATTTGTATGGAAGAGCCTTTGCCATGGTGTGTCGATTCCTCCATTATAAACTCCATTTTGAAGTGAAAAGAGAATGGCGGTTTCCGGAGCCATAAAAAATGGTTTAAATATACCGCTTTCAGCCTACGAAATGAATAAAAAGTGACACGTATCACGGTGGTTTTCATTCTGCACCACTTCCTCAATTTTTAACCTTCGAGCACTTTCTCCAGTGAAATGATTTCAAATCATTGATCTCTTCATGGCTTTAACCTGAACCGTTGATTTACATTGGTCGCTGGAGATTTTTACACATGTGGCTTTGACCATCTGAGCTCTCTTCATATGTGCATAAATTCATGTGTGACCCCGTTTGGATAGGTTCTGATCATATGTTTTCATGTCCTGCATAAATTCTCAAGTGTTGGGGCCGCCGTTATGGCCGGGTGGCTGGGGCGGTCGGCTGTGGCCGTCCTCACCCAGGTTCGACCCCGAGACCCTGTTCGATTCGGCGTCCTCACCCATCATTGAGCGCCGGTTACACTGCGTATGAAAAAAAAAAAAATTGAAAAAGTGTTCAATACTTTCAGATTGTGTTTGCGCAAATAACTCCAAAGTGTCATTTCCAAAACCATTTTTGTGCATATGCTTGCTTTGGATGCTGGAAACGCTAATATATGGCAATCCCCTTGATTTCTGTGATCTTATCTTCGAAAGTTATGTTGGAACTGTTGTTCTATTTCATTTAGATCCTTGGATACCAATTCTTGCGCTGGGAGATGTTGTTTTATATTCATAAGTAAAAGGCATTCACCTGCATGCTTTGTGGGACACCTGGGTGATAATGGTGCTGACTTTACTTCGACACTTGGGTGATGAAAGAGCTTCCACCTTGAAGCTGTCGAGCACTCTGTTGTAGACCCTTTTATTTTTATTTTTGCATATAGGAATTGTCCCACATGGAAGAGGATGGAAACACCTTTGGTGTTTATATACACTAATGCTTTCAACTAATTATAACGAGTTGTGCGCTGATTATGCTCTTCATTTGGCCTTTTGGTGCTTCGTGTTGAGCGCGGACGTGGTATTTGATTGACTTTATTATAAATGTTGACGTGGCGGGGGTTTGGTTGACACACGAAATGCATCTCGGTGCTGAGCTTTCATACTTGGAGATTGTGGTTTTTGATTGACTTTATTATAAATGTTGACGTGGCGGGGGTTTGGTTGACACACGAAATGGATCTCGGTGCTGAGCTTTCATACTTGGAGATTGGGCTTGGCCCAATATTTAATCTTTTATTAAAATAATCCTTAAAGCATGGAAAAAACTTAAGAACGCAAAACTAGCTTAAAAAGACAAAATTTGACAAACTATTTTTAGCCCCAAATATGAAAAACTTTCTTTCTTTTATCCAAAGAACCATTAGATTATTTTTCTTGCTGATCTTGGAAAAACTCTTATGAATTATGAAATGAACCAAGCCTCGAGGCTACCAAACCACCAATGAAATCTTGGAATTTATATGATGATAACACCAAATCACGCAAGAATAAGTTTCCATGGTTATTTTTGGGATCATTTCCACATCCGAATTGGCTCCTCCATTAACTTGATATTACGCTTAGAATTATTTTTGGCCATATCTGAATCCTGTAACATCAGAGCAGCATCATTGTGTAGCATAGGATCCATCAATAACACAACTAGATAGACTTATACTGAAAGAATAATAATATGAGGAACTCTAAGAACAGATTGAGCATGCTAAATAGAACATTGCCATTCTTTCCAACTAGTTCATCAATATCAACCAGATGCAAGCATACTATCAATAAATGTATAATATCATTCTAATAAGACCTACTCATGAAACAACTGTAAATTTAATAGCCTATCCAATATGCATGTATTTGTAAGAAAACCTATAAGCTAGGTTTACTACTCCCATTGAATTGATGACCATATTAAAGAACGGATAGAAAGGGCTTGAGTCGAGCAATGCTTCTCTTGGTAAAAAATAGAGGTCAAACACCAAATTTCAAACGTTCACACTACATGAACTTATCAAGCTCAGGGTCTCAAACAACTTCAAGCGCATGCAACTGCAAAGAGGGATGGCCAGGGTTCAAATAGGAAATATATGTCTGAAATCTCGTTGAGGGAAACTCCTCGGCTAGGGATTACATACGTTTTCCTCAGATCAATACATACTTAACTAAGCGCTTAGGGTCAAAATGTGAGTAAGAAAAATGAAAAAAAATACATCGAGATTTGTATGGAAAAAACTCTGGTTGAAAACTAGTTGAGGACAACTCTTTCGGCCAATATTTAAGCTAGTTAGGCAAATAAAGCATATTCAAAGTTGATGACAGGTTTTAGGTTTACACAACAGTCCCTTCTCATGAAAATGCATTCTAATTGATCGATAATGACAATTTGCGGGTTTTGTGGCCTTAGCAAATAGCATATAATCTGCCAACTAGGGTTCTAGGAGGTATTCTGTATGTATCTTTTGACTAATCATGGATTAAATTTAGGGTTTCACCAGTCTTGAAAATGAAATGGCCCTTATTTATCCAACTAAACACTCTCTTCGCAATACAACCCACAATCGACAAGTGTGATAAAAATTCAGATAAGGGCAAAAGTACTTACTTGAAGGTCTGATCACTGTGCGAAAGAGTTGATGGTCAATATGGAGAATCCATCGTCCAAGTGGAAATAATATCGTAATGATGTTCAGGTTGTTAATGGCGAACTCCTAAAGAGGTTCTTTTTTAATATGAGAAACTTCCAAAAACCTAAAGCCCTAGTGGCTTTGATCGATGGCTCTAGTGGATACCAACATTTTCTATAAAATAAACGAAAGCTTCCAAACTTCATATTAAATAAAATCAAATAAATGACACTTACTTCGCTACCCATCGGAGCCAAAACCAATCTTAAGTCGGTACATTTTGGAGCTAAAACCCGAGTTTCACCGATATGTTCGGCGTGAAATTTGTTTTGACTCCAAAGTGTTTCAATGCTACAATCAATTGGGTGCTGATGCAACTTGCGATACCTGAGTGACGTTTCGCATCAAAACTAAGAAGGGTGCCAACAAGTTTCGGGCCTAAAACCAAAAGACCTAGCGAAACGCCAAAAACTCGTAAATAGATTCTATGTGTTACGAACAACATCCAGGACAAATCTCATAGGTGGTTGATATAAAATTTCAACACTGGACTTTAAGTGTCAATAAAAGCCAAGGAAAAACCTATAACAAGTTTCGGCCGAAACCTCAAAAACTCCTATTTTTTTCGGCACTAAAGATGAAATAGACTTGACCATTTCGGTGGTAAGTCATATTTGGGTTCAACTGTTTTGGTGCGAAACCAAAAAATTACCTAACGGTTTCGACGCAAAATTAGAAGATGAATCGATGCTTCGCTGCAATTTAGTCAAGTCGTTGAAACGGTCAAAGATCAATTTTTTTGTAAGTATCAAGTCTTCTATGGAAGGTTTATCTACAAGGAAATATTTGGTGGAATAGACAACAAAAATAAAAAATAAGTTAATATTTGAGCTCAAGAAAGAAGGAGGGTCCGTAAATTTGCAAAAATTGGGGAATTGGTTGTAGGTGCAACATATACCCAAACCCCTATTAGGCACACTAACTCAAATCTACTGCTTGGAAACATAGAGGATAGAATTGAAACACTTACAAGGCTGCAAATAAGGTGGACTCAAGTTTAATACTTCAACAATTGCACATTCAGAACTGCATCAGGCCTGGGTAGACTCCTTTGGCTATGCCAAAGGCTTTAAGGAAATATCCTCAAGACTTCTGTGGAAACTCCACTTCTTCTAGTGAAATAATAGAAGTAATAAAACCTTAGTTAATATAATTTACCATCCCCAACCTGATATGGACTTATTGTGACTTGGCAATAAAGGTCTAACAATAAAAATTCCAACTAGGTGTAAAAGGGCGAGCTTTGGACTAGTGAAGGAGATAGTTTCCAGATGATTTCAAATGGAACTAGAGGCTCACAAATCTCATATATGATATTTTTTATGGGTAAAAATACATATGAATTATCTACATGGACCTTCAAACCAACTTATGGAAGAACGGAAAATAGTTAGGCTCCTCAACACTGAAATATTGCCAATTTTCTTTATGATAGCGCAAGCATTAAAATCAGGCAATTCCAAATGGTACTCAGGGGTCATGAATTCTAAAACAAACTTAGTGTATTAGACCAAATACATGACATATAAAAGCAACTTACTTCAATCAGAATTTAGGGGGTGCATTTAACAGTCAACCAGAGACAAACTTAAACAATGTTTTTCATCATTTTTAACAATTTACAACATGAGACAATATTGTACTAAAAATTGGGCAACTTGAGGAAAGGAAGCACACTATATTTATTCATTTGAATGAGAGGACATCATATACATAAATATGGATGCATTTTCAGCAGCAAAATTCAGAAGAGATAGAGAATAGGAAGATAAAAAATTGCAGGAAGAGAGAGAGGGGAATTAACTTTAAAACAGTGATTTTCCTTGCATACAATTTCACTCTCCTGAATGGATTTCGAATTCAGACCTATGAAATGAAATTTTGAAGGGTTTCCAAATTCTTCTATAGAACACTAATGTCCAATATAACACACTGAAACATCCAACACTTCACACAAGTGCACCAACTATCATCAAACCCCGAAACAACTAGAAACTAGCTACTAGAAATCACACCAAACTGACTGCTGCTACCACTAAATCCAAACATCAAACAAACTATATTGTAGCTTGAATCAGACCTGAAAAAATACATTTTTTTTTCACATGAAGATCAATGAAAAGTATTGGATGTCCTCTTCCTCAAACTCCAACAAAAATATCTCTCAATTGGATCAATGAATGCAAATGGGCACATCACCCAATGCTGGCAAGGGACACACCAACCAATCCTTTGAGATGCACAGAGCTCCCAATATGAATACTCAAAATGAAAAAAAATGTGAATGGGCATCATTCTTTTGTTGACCTATGTTAGCTTTTATGCCTTCCTTCTAGGACTTGTCATCTATGAAATTCGAATTAGTGATGAGTGGGGGCTTCTTTGGCAAGTTGCTTTTTCATTTTCGACCCACTTGCCTCATGAATTCACCCTTACTGGATAAAATTATCCTCTATATCTTTCTTGGAGCCTTTTTTCTAGATTTTTTCTTTTACTAAACTCGCTTGAACCTTATCTTCCAAAATCAGGAAACTTCTATCATTTTAGCTCTTCTGCTGCTTTTCCTGCTTTTGGTTGCTTTCTGTCCAGCTTTTTCTAAGTAGGCCAACTCACATGCTCTATCATTATCCTATGCGCCCTCTTGGGCCACCTAATCCATGCAAAACTCATAAATAATTATTATAATTATTAAATAAAACAAAATTTAGGCCCACCATTAATTATTTATTTACATAAGGTAAAAAAAATTGTCAAACTTAACCCCCTTAGTAATTTATTTAAGTGTTTTCCACTAGGACCCATGTAAGTTGAATGGGTTGGTGGTGTACCATGGTGCTATCAAAAATGGGGGCATTACAATCCTCCCCTCCCAAAATTTATTTTCCTCAAGCAATGCCAGGGTCCCATTGCTTGTACTGTACTCCAATAAACATCAATGACATCCAATACAATCCATAATGCCAAGGAATGTATGGATTCCACTGTATCAACTGCATCCTCCCAAACATCAATGGTGTCTAAAACAAACCCTCAATGCCTTGATCCCATGATCTATGTTGCATAGCATCCTTCATCACTACTGCTTGTGATAATATTTCAATCCATGGTATGCTAGGATCCATATACCAAATGGGAAGTTTGCCACTCCCAATGCAAATATTCAACTCTATGAGCCTCTCCAACAAGATGTGGAAATCCACATATGCAAACAACACACCAATCCCATGGCTCACACTACAATCACTTGTCCCACTCAAAGTGCTCAAGTGGAACTCCCGTACATTGGTGTGCAAGAGACAAGTATCAAGTGGCCCAAGTAGATTCCACTGCTTCTCAACATATTGAAGGAGGACCAAGGGTGTGTCCAAGTGATCAAAATCAAGTTGAGAAGCAGACACTTGTGTCTCTTGCTTCTCATGAATCATCAATAGATGGTCCCTCCATCAAATCAACATTTCCTTTCACATCCTCAGGTGCTAGGAGTGAAGTAAAGTAGGCCAGCTGCAACTCTCTACAAAATTCATCCACTAAAATAGTAGATGCATGGTCTCCTTTGTTAGTTGGTCCAACAAGATTGTACTGATGTGCCTCATACAAAGGTGTGACTTTCCTCCATAGAGGCAAGCTGAGTTCTTCCTTGCATAAGGAAAATTCCTCAACATGTTGTATGTCAATCTCCTCATGGCAACTTGTTTGTGCATCTGTCTTCCTCCTAACATGAGTATAACTCTTTCTGCAAGGTATCTCCAAGTGTGCCATGTAATCTTCCACCCAATCCATATGTGGATGAATGGAATCAAATGTAAGCCAAATGTGCATAGCTTGTTTCTCATCTAACGGGGCACTATGAGAGATGTCAATGGAATCATAAGATGTTCTTTCACCTCCTGGAGTCATAAACTCTATAATGCATCCATCCATAGATGGACATTTCTCTCTGCTGCTTGATCTCAAGGAAAATATCTCAGGATCTCTGTTGTTGCGGCCAAGTGGAATAAACTCAAGTACATCCTCCACAAATGATCTTTCCTCACATAGAGAAATCTCATGATCCTCCTGGTGTGAAACAAGTGCTCTGCAAACAATCCCCTTATCACTACTACCATCAAGCACTTGCATCACTGACCACTCCTCATGCTCACCTTGCGTATGAAGCTCCTCCAATGCAACATGTGTGCAATCAGCCACACACATCACATCACTAGTGGTCCTGGGAGAGGAAAGAGAATCTCCCAAATCCATTTGAAGTTTCTCTCCTTCTGTTACTTCTTTGTCTTCAGCAAATTTGAGAGCCATTTCTCTATCCATAAACATCTGCAAGTAGTATGCCTTCATATTTTCCAGCTCTCCTCCAATGATGCATAGTTCAGAGCTAGTGACTATCCCAACAAATATACCTTGTCTATGTTCCAACTGAACTCTCCCAATAAGATCCTCCATGAATCTATGTGCACTATCAGTTCTGGACAGCACTTGCAACATCCTCTCTTCGGTGACTAGGAGTAATATCTCTAAGTCACTCCATGACTGCTTGAAAACACCGGGTGTGATCTCACATGTGAGATCATTCCCTATATGAAAATAGTGCAGAATCCCATCCAGCTATCATGTTAGGAACCCATGTCAACCCTTCTATTTACTTTGTTAGTATATTGTTGTTGGACGCATATGCTTTGTAAGTCGTCCCGTAGTATTTGTTGATCTATAGTTTGTATTATTGTTGTTGGACACATATGCTTTGTAAGTTGTCCCGTAGTAATTGTTGATCCATATTTTGTATTGGCCCATGGTTTGTATTGACACATGGTATTGACCCATGGTATTGGTGCCTGGACTTAGTATATAAGTTTGTGTTGAGACCAATGAAGGCACCGTGAAGTTATTTGTATTGAGGTTGCCCCCTCGAAGTGGCCTGCGATCAATATAAAAGTGATTCTGAGTTCTGTTATTTCTGCTATTTTGTGTGTTTTCATTAATTACTTATTGTAGGATCATCACATCTGGTATCAGAGCACTTTCTTGGGCTCGTTGGGTGGAATTTCTACCAAAAAAAAAAAAAATCCGCATCTGTTGCAGCTTCAGATTTGGGAATAATCCATATCTGCTTAACTATGGGAAGTACTTGGGAATAATCCCTAAAACTGATTGTGAGGAGTACCACAGGAACCCCAAAATAGCTGGCCCATTGAGAGGACCTACCAGAGAAAAGGGAAACGACCCCTACCTGATTGACTAGTTCCCACCCGTGAGGTAAACCAAGAATTGTCGTTTGTGGCAAAGCGGTTATCAGTTTTACCTAAGCCATGGAGTGAGGGGTACTGCCCCAATATGCAAGCCATCAGACATCATTGGTGTCCAAGTGAAACCCATGAACTGTTAGGAAGCCACACATACCTGGGGTCCATATCTATTTTCAGCTGAACTGTTGTCGATCACTACCGCGTCGTTTCAGATCCAGCCGTTTCAGATCCATTCTGAAAGTTGTTCCAGATCCAGCCGTTTTAGATCTATTTCAGATCCAGCCATTTTCGATCCATTCGGCACCATTTCAGATCCCTCTATTTCCGATCACTTCCACGCCGTTGCATATCTATCTGTTTCAGATCCCTTCCGCGCCGTAGCAACTCCATTCTGGAAAAAAAAAGTAGAAAATTCAGTTTTTTCTCCATATCTCCCTTGTTTTCACTCTGTTTCCCTTGAAACTTCCATGGAACGCCTGTAATCCCATTCTGCATATTTCATTCCTAAGGAACCTATCCCAAATTTCACTTCCCAAAGCCTGAAATCCCACATTTGTCTATTTTTAGGGTTTGCCATAACTTCCTCAGATTTTACCCAATCACCTTCAAATTTTACCACAGAGTTCCTTTCCTAATTCTACTTCTTTGTCCCTCTCTGCCAAATTTTCTCATTCTTTCACCCCACTTCTGAAATCCTCATTTTCTGCTTCCCTGTCCCTTCGACAGTGTCCAAAACCTAGTCAAACCCCAATTACCCATCCAAGTTTTTCCCAAATCCAAATTTTCATTTACTAAACAAGCTTTTGTTTGTGTTTTTCTATCCATTCCCTATAAAAATAAAAATAAAAACTCCTGGTTACGGTTGTCACCCGTGCAGGAGCAAAAACCATGGAGGAAGCACTTGCTGCCATCCATACCAAACTCCAAGATCTGGATGAAACATTTCTCAGCCTCCATCTTCAGCATTCAGCCATGAACAATAACCGACAACCAGAATATTCTGCAGCCAATGGGTTCTCTTCTTCCAGCACTTTCCGTGGTCCGAAGCTTGAATTTCCTCGCTTCAATGGTACTGATCCAACTGGATGGATCTATCATACAGAACGGTATTTTAGTATGCATAATACTTTGGATGTCCAAAAAGTTTCGCTTGCATCCTTTCATTTGGAACAGGAAGCCCTTCAATGGTACCATTGGTACATCAAGGCTCATGACAAGCCAAAATGGACAGATTTTTGCCAACTCCTTTTGCAACGATTTGGTCCTAGTACTTTTAATGACTTCACCGGAACACTCACTAAACTTCGTCAAATTGGCACTGTGAGAGAGTATCAGACAGAATTTGACAAACTAGACAACCACACAGAGTTGTTTTATCAATTGTCTGATGACTTCTATAGGAGTTGTTTTATCAATGGTCTTAAGGATGAATCCACCCAGAGGTCAAAATGTTATGTCCCAACACAATGGTGGAAGCCCTGGGGTTGGCTAAGTTGGAAGAAGACAAGATTGCTGCCCAACAAAGCTCCAAACTCACTTTTGTTCCCTTCTGAAATATGGGTTCTCAACGACCTCCCATCCTGCTAGGTCCTCGACCAACTCCTATCAAGCATTTATCCCAAACAGAGATGCAGGCACGCAGAGAAAAAGGGCTTTGTTATAATTGTGATGAAAAATTCACTCGGGGACATAGATGTGTTCAACAAAAGCTTTATCTCTTGGATGTGGATTCTCCGCCCACCTCTGAAGTTGGTGAAGAGGCTCTAGATACACTGGATGATCAGGTCGACATTCAGGAGCCTCCTATTGACCTTCCATCTCAAGACAACCACACAGAGATATCTTTCCATGCTTTATCCGGCGTCACCACCCCCCAAACAATGCGGGTCAGGGATTACTTCAAGAAGCTTCCTCTTACAATACTCATTAATTATGGCAACACTCATAACTTCATTGACCCTCGAATCGCCAAACAGGATGATTGTTTTGTACATCCTTGCTCCAACTTTGAAATCATGGTTGCCAATGGGGGCACCTTAACTTGCAAGGGAAAGTGTCACAATGTGCGTATCTCTCTGGAAGATTATAACCTACACTTTGACATGTTTGCCTTGTCCCTAGGCGGATGTGATGTGGTTTTGGGCGTTCAATGGTTATGCACACTTGGCCCCGTCTTATGGGATTTTGCTGAACTTTGGATGCAGTTTTCAGTCAATGGGACACAACACAAATTTATGGGATTACAACAAGGGTCTCTCCGCATCATCAGTTCACATCGCCTGGAAAAGATCCTTAAGAAGAATTCACATGGTGTCATTGCTCAGCTCCATACCATTCAGATGCAACCACCAACGGTCTCCACTACTTCCTTGGATAGATATGCAGGTGTCTTTGTTGCACCAGTGGACTTGCCGCCTTCAAGAGACCTTTTCGGTAAGCATTTAGCCGCATCTACATCTCAGCAGAAAATGATGGCTATTTTGCATGTAGTACAGAAGTGGAATCCATCCCTATTAGGAAATTATTTCTGCCTCAAGACTGATCTCCAGAGTCTCGAACATTTTCTGGAACAATGGGTCTCCTCACCAACACATCGGAAATGGGTTATCCAACTCATGGGTTATGACTATGCGATCACTTACAAGAAGGGTAAGGATAATATGGTGGTAGATGCTCCTTCTCGCCAATTTGATGACCCAATTTCTCTTACAACTATTTCTCTACGTTTTCCAAATTGGTTGCAATCTGTTCAACAGGGCTATCTCTTCTATGAACTCCATGCTTCTTCATCAGCAGGGCACTCTGGGTTCCTCAAAACCTATGACCGGGAACAATGTAACTTCTTTTGGCAGGGACTGAAAATGAAAATTCACCAGATGGTGGTTGAGTGTGATACTTGCCAGGTCAACAAGGGTGAAACGACACTCCTTTTGAGACTACTCAAAACCTTGCCCATCCCTACCCAGATGTGGACAACTATTTCTATAGATTTCCTAGAAGCACTCCAGTGGTAAAATACCAAATCTAAAAGGACACCATATGAAGCAGTTTATGGATAGGCACCACCATTTCTTCTTCCATGCACACTCAACAACTCCCAGTTCAGGCAATTGACTTGGTTCTTCAAAACCGCGATCAGATTCTTCTCATTCTGTAGGACAATCTTCACATGGCAATAATTTGACTTAAACAACAAGTCGATCAACACCGTTCTAAGCGCACTTTTCACACAGCTGATATGGTCCTTCTTCGTCTACATCCTTCCAAGCAATCCTCCCTGAAACTCAACAAGCGTCAGTGGTCTGGAATGCAACCCGAGGATGCTACAGGGGAACCACTCCTTCAGATTCTGCATCAAGTTCCACATCTAAAGCTTTGCAGACAAATCTTTTTCTAAGGGATAGGGGATGTTAGGAACCCATGTCAACCATTCTATTTACTTTGTTAGTATATTGTTGTTGGACGCATATGCTTTGTAAGTCGTCCCGTAGTATTTGTTGATCCATAGTTTGTATTATTGTTGTTGGATGCATATGCTTTGTAAGTCATCCCGTAGTAATTGTTAATCCATATTTTGTATTGGCCCATGGTTTGTATTGACACATGGTATTGACCCATGGTATTGGCACCTAGACTCAGTATATAAGTTTGTGTTGAGACCAATGAAGGCACCATGAATTTATTTGTATTGAGCTTGCTCAAAGGAGGTTTCCCCCTCGAAGTGGCCTGTGATCAATATAAAAGTGATTCTGAGTTCTGTTATTTCTGCTATTTCGTGTGTTTTCATTAATTACTTATTGCATGATCATCACATATCCATCCCTCTCACTGCAATGATCCTCAACACCAAGAACTTGAGTCTCAATGCCAATAGACTCAACCATTCCAAGATCAAACTTATCCCTGGAAGTGGATGCAACCTCATGATGACACAAAGGAATATTGTAATCTGAAATGTGATCATACCTTTGTATCATGGCTTCCTCATTAGGTGGTGGATCTTTGATAGCATACTCTTACATCAAATCTATTGGTGCGCAGCCAACTGGTAAGGGATTGTGCTCCAGTTCACTGTGATGTACTGGTGATGACTGAGAGGCTAAAATCTGCTGCAATATATGCTCCACTTCTCTACACACATTGTTGAAAATATGGCTTACTCTTCCTTGAAATGTGATGCAGTAAGGATCCTCATTCGGAGACAACCTTTCAACTTTGAAAGTGCAGAAGTATCAGAAAGGAAAGACCTCCTGGATCTCTTTACTTATTGTTTGGTATTCTCTGAGGTACTTAAAAGGATTGAGTCCTAGAGGCTTTCCCCCATAGCACACTCTGCCATCCACAATATTGAACTCTGGTGGATTAGGCCTTCTTTTATCTATGCACACAATGTCACACAAGCAGACATCATCCTCATGTGCCACCTACATTCCACCATCATCATAAATAATATCATCATCAGAATAGGATGCTTCCTCATCATCCCATTCATAAACATCACTAGTTGTTTCTAGTATCATAGCTGCAAAATTCTTCTTTGGAGCTTATATCATTGAACTTTGTTTCTCACAAGTGCAGAGGACCATGCTCTAATACCACTATAATGTACCCAAACCCCTATTAGGCACACTAAATCAAATCTATAGCTTGGAAACATAGAGGATAGGATTGAAAAACTTACAATGTTGCAAATAATGTGGACTCAAGGTCAAATACTTCGATAGTTGCACATTCAGCAATGCATCACACCTGGGTAGACTCCTTTGGCTAGGCCAAAGGCTTCAAGGAAATATCCCCATTAATTTTGTGGAAACTCCACTGCTTGTGCTGTAGTACTAGAAGTAATCAAACCTTAGGTAAGATAATTGATTGTCCCCAACCTGATATGGACTCAATGTGACTTGGCAATAAAGGTCTAACAGTAAAAATTCCAACAAGGTGCAAAAGGGAAAGCCTTGGACTAGTGAAAAATACATTTGAATTAGATATAAGGACCTTCAAACCAACTTCTGAAAACACTGAAAATAGTTAGGTTCCTCAAACACTAAAATTTTTCCAATATTATCTATGATAGCGCAAGCATTAAAATCAGGCAATTCCAAATGGTACTCAACGGTCACAAATTCTGAAATAAATTTAGTGGATCAGACCAAATAAATGACATATAACAACTACATGCTTCAATCATAATTTAGGGGGTGCATTTAACAGTCAACCAAAGACAAACTTAAACAATGTTTTCCATTTTTAACAATTTACAACATGAGAAAATATTGTACTAAAAATTGGGCAACTTGTGAAAAGGAAGCACACTATATTTATTCATTTGAATTAGAGGACATCATATACATCAATATGGATGCTTTTTCAGTAGAAAAACTCAGAAGAGATAGAGAATAGGAAGATCAGAAAGTGCAGGAAGAGAGATAGGAGAATTAACTTTAGAACAATGAGTTTCCTTGCATACAAATTCACTCTCCTGAATGGATTTCAAATTCAGACCTTCAAATGAACTTCTGAAAGGTTTCCAAAGGCTGCCACATAACACTAATGGCCAATAGAATGCACTAGAACAACCACCACTTCACACAAGTGCACCAACTATCATCAAACCCCCAAACAACTAGAAAATAGCTATTGGAAATCACACCAAATTGACCGCTGCTACCACTAACTCCAAACACCAAATAAACTATATTGTAGCTCGAATCAGCCCTGCAAAAAGACATTATTTGTTGCACATGAATCTCAATGAAAAGGAATGGATTTCCTCTTTCTCAAACTCCAACAGAAAAATCTATGAATCTCTTAGTTGGATCAGTGAATGCAAATGGGCACATATGTCATGTACCTTCCCTAGTGGCCTTGGTCAAGACTTGGATCCTCCCATCCCTAGGGGGTCTAAGAAAATTTATTAAACAAAGAATAATTATTGGGGGTAAATTTTGAGGCACAAATACTATAGTTATTAATTAATTATTAATATTCAGAGTTTGAATTATTTTTCATAATAAATGCATCATCATTACTAATTAATTTTGTGGAAAGAATTGATGATGACATGGCTAGGAGGGCGCATAGGGTCAAGGTGGACCTCACTTGCCTAAGTGGAAAAGCTCGAAAAAATCAAGGATTTAGCTAAAGGAAAGATGGCAGCAAGAGAAAGTGGAAACTGTCAAAAGAAAGAAAAAACAAGAAAAAGCACAAAGCAGGAAAGTAAAAAGAATGAAATTACTTAAAGAAGTCAGTTGGAAAATCAAGCAACACTAAGAAAAGCTAAGTAAGGCGCACTTGCCAATTTCAGTGAAAGGAGACACAAAACAGGAAAGTTTGCAAAGCAAGTAATTGCTAATTCTATCAAGGAATGTGCCCTCCCTCTCTCACACGTGTGGGTGACTTGGAGATGAACTTATCTCATCTATAAAATAATGCTTCCAACTCCCATTCACATTTTTTGGTTAATTTTTTTTTCAATGAGAGCTCTTGCTACTCAACTATTGAGAGATGTGCCTCAACCTTGCTCTTGGGAGATGAGCCCCAAGGTATTTGATGTTCCATCCAACTATTGATCAGATCCATAGATATGGAGTACTGATATTCAGATACATATCAGTCCATTATTGAATATTCATAAGCATCCACAGAGTATTCTACAGTTCCAGTGCCATTGGAGCTAGTTTTGGAGGATTTCACCCAGTAGAAGAAAGCCAATTCAGTGAATGCGCCCAAGACAATTCGAGAATACCAGTGCGCCCTTCATATCAAATATCATATCTATTGACAGTTAGAGATCAGATTCAGATCAGAGTTACATTCCCTTCTCTCCCTCTTACACTCATTCTCTCTCAGTGTGTACGATTTTCCTAGCCTTGGAGGCTCTTTGTAATTCTGAATGTAATGAAATATCAAATATGTATTCCAGAATTCAAATTTAGACATGTTTCTATTTATGAACATTTATCAGAACCATTTAATGCTTCATAACAGAGTTTAGTAATCCTTTGAGGTGGTTTGGGAACAAGAAATGCAAGACTAGCTCAATGAGCAATTTTAATTAACTAATTTTTCCATATTTGCTACAAATAATTATCTGTGCACCAATTTTAATATCTGTAAGTTATGTGAGTCTATTAAGACAGTATAAAATCCATTCCATCCCTTCCCCTGATTGTTTGGAAGCATCTAACACTGTTTGGAGGAATCTGTAAACCTCATAGTTGAGCAATCCCAAGTAGCGCACTTGACTAGTTTGCCTCCAAATCCATCTGTAACCTCCCAAACTCACATGAACTCTGATCCAATTTTATTTTCTAAGTTTAATGACTGATATAACCCCTACTTCCATCCATAATAAACTCCCCGTCTAGTATGCATATTCTGGAAGGCCCAAGAAGCTTCGAAGTAGGCAACAAACTTGTTTGTTGTTGAAAAGTAAAAGGCTCCAGTGCTTTGTGCATAGGAATTAGTGTTTGGCCATGAATTACCTTGATGCTGCACATTATTCATACAAAAACCAGAATCAAAATTCATTGCCATCATCCTTGACCAGTGAACCAGTACTCAACATTAACACCCTGCACACTATAAAAATTGTTAAAAAATACTAGTTAAAATTATGTTAAATTTGGGAGATTGGAGTTAATATTCGGGAATATTCTTGGCTGGGATATTACAGTGGTATCATAGCATGGTCCTATGAACCTTCTCTTTAATTTTGTGACAAGTCCTCTCTAGGAAACCTGTTTTTTCTTTGCTACAAGTCCCTACTGATTGGAAAGTTCAACTAGTTAGAGAATACTCAAAAAATCAGTTTGCTTGTGAAGTTTTGGATAGAGTGATTCAGGATTATTCTTACCAAGTCATTAATGATATTATTTATTGCAAGAACATAATTTTTCTAACTCCTGTATCCAAGTTAAAAGAACAGATTTTGGTGGCTTCCCACAATGCACCAGTAGCAGCCCATCCTGGATTTCTGAAAACTTACCGGAAGGTGAGAGAGAGGTTCACTTGGAAGGGCCTCAAATATGATGTGTTAAGGCATGTAAGGGAATATACTGCATGCCAACCGAACAAGGTGGATTACACTCATCCTGCTGGTCTCCTTCAACCCCTGCCAATTCCAGAACAAAAATGGGAAAGTGTGTCCATGGATTTCATCACAGGACTACCAAAATCTCAAGGTAAGGATAGCATCTTTGTAGTAGTTGATAGATTGACTAAATTTGCTCACTTTTTTGCTGTCACATCAACTATTACTACCAGCCAAGTAGATGCACTATTTTTTTAAAGAAATATTCAGATTGCATGGTCTACCCAAGATTATAATCAGTGACCGAGATAACAAATTTGCTAGTGCTTTCTGGAAAATTCTGTTTGAGTTGGTTGGAACTAGTTTGAATCTCAGTACAAGCTATCACCCTCAGACTGATGGCCAAACTAAGAGGGTAAATCAGTGGTTGGAAGGTTATCTCAGAAATTATGTTACCGAGCAGCAGAAGGCATGGGTCAACTGGCTACATTTTGGACAATTTTTCTATAATACAACATTCCATATGTCCATCAGAATGACCCCATTCAAATCTCTATATAGATATAAATCCCCTACTTTTGCAGATCTGATTTTTGGGGATTGCAGAGCACAAAAAGCAAAGGATTGGCTGCAAGAAAGCCAAGATATACTCGATGCACTCAAGGAAAACTTCCAGGTTTCACAGAACCAACAGAAGGTGAATGCAGATAAGAAGAGAACATATCAAACCTTTCAATAAGGTGACTTGGTTTACTTAAGGTTGCAACCCTATAGGAAATATACATTGAAATCGAAGGGGGCTGAGAAATTATTACCAAGGTTCTATGGGCCTTACAAGATTACAAGAAAAGTTGTTGAAGTTTCCTATGAATTAGATCTTCCATCTGGAAGCAAGATACACAATGTTTTCCATGTGTCATGCTTGAAGAAAGAAGTTGGCCAACAAGTGACTGTTTCAAAAGTATTGCCTCCTCTTGATGATGAAGGACACCTAGTATTGGAACCAGAAGATATTTTTCAGGTTAGAGAGAGGAAGTTGAGGAGAAAAATCATTAAAGAATATTTAGTGCAATGGAAGGGGTTTCCTAGTGAAGATGCAACCTGGGAAGATGAACATATTCTGCAACATCCTAGTTTGAAACTGCTTGAGGACAAGCAGTCTTGGGGAGGGAGGACTGTCATGTCCCTTGCCTAGTGGCCTTGATCAAGACTTGGATCCTCCCATCCCTAGGGCGTCTAAGAAAATTAATTAAACAAGGAATAATTAATGGGGGTAAATTTTGAGGCACAAATACTATAATTATTAAGTAATTATTAATATTTAGAGTTTGAATTGTTTTTAATAATAAATGCATCATAATTACTAATTAATTTTGTGGAAAGAATTGATGATGACATGGCTAGGAGGGCGCATAGGGTCAATGTGTACCTCACTTTCCTAAGTGGAAAATATCAGAAAAATCGAGTTAGCTAAAGGAAAGATGGCAGCAAGAGAAAGTGGAAACTGTCAAAAGCAAGAAAACAGGCAAAAGCACAAAGCGGGAAAGTAAAAAGAAGGAATTTACTGAAAGCAGTCAGTTGGAAAAGCAAGCAACACTCAGAAAAGCTAAATAAGGCGCACTTGCCAATTTCAGTGAAAGGAGACACAAAACAGGAAAGTTTGCAAAGCAAGTAATTGCTAATTCTCTCAAGGAATGCGCCCTCCCTCTCTCACACATGTGGGTGACTTGGAGATGAACTTATCTCATCTCTAAAATAATGCTTCCAACTCCCATTCACATTTTTTGGTTAATTATTTTTGTCAATGAGAGCTCTTGCTACTCAACTGTTGAGAGATGTGCCTCAACCCTGCTCTTGGGAGATGAGCCCCATGGTCTTTGATGTTCCAACCAGTTATTGATAAGATACAGAGAATTGGAGATGAACTTATCTCATCTATAAAATAGTGCTTCCAACTCCCATTCACATTTTTTGGTTAATTATTTTTTTCAATGAGAGCTCTTGCTACTCAACTGTTGAGAGATGTGCCTCAACCCTGCTCTTGGGAGATGAGCCCCATGGTCTTTGATGTTCCAACCAGTTATTGATAAGATACAGAGAATTGGAGATGAACTTATCTCATCTATAAAATAGTGCTTCCAACTCTCATTCACATTTTTTGGTTAATTATTTTTGTCAATGAGAGCTCTTGCTACTCAACTGTTGAGAGATGTGCCTCAACCCTTCTCTTGGGAGATGAGCCCCAAGGTCTTTGATGTTCCAGATAGTTATTGATCAGATATAGATATATGGATTATTTATATTCATGTCCATATCATTCCATTTTTGAAGATTCATAAGCATCCAGAGAGTATTCTACAGTTCCAGTGCCATTGGAGCTAGTTTTGGAGGAGTTCACCCAGAAGAAGGAATCCAGTTCAATGAATGCTCCCAGGACAGTTCAGGAAGACCAGTGCGCCCTTCATATCAGATATCAGACCTATTGATATTTATATATTAGATTCATATCAGATTTACATTCCCTTCTCTCCCTCTTACACTCATTCTCTCTCAGTGTGTAAGATTTTCCTAGCCTTGGAGGCTCTTTGTAATTCTGAATGTAATGAAATATAAAATATGTCTTCTGGAATTCAAATTTAGACTTGTTTCAGATTATGAAAATTTATCATAACCATTTAATTCTTCAGTACATATTTTAGTAATCCTTTAAGGAAGTTTGGGAACAATAAATGCAAGACTAGCTCAATGAGCAATTTTAATTAACTAGGTTTTCCATATTTGCTACAAATCATTATCTGTGCATCAGTTTTAATATATGTAAGTTATGTGAGTCTCTTAAGACAATATACAAGCCATTCCAACCCTTACCCTGAGTTTTTGGAAGCATCTAACACTGTTTGGAGGAATCTGTAAACCTCCTAGTTGAGAAATCCCCAGTAGCACACTTGACTAGTTTGCCTCCAAATCCATCTATAACCTCCCAAACTCACATGAACTCTGATCCAATTTTTTTTATGGAGTTTAATGACTGATATAAACCCTACTTCCATCCAAAATAAACTCCCATTCTAGTATGCATATGCTGGAAGGCCCAGGAAGCTTCGAAGTAGGCAACAGACTTGTAGTTGTTGAAAAGTAAACGGCTCCAGTTCTTTGTGCATAGGACTTAGTGTTTGGCCCTGAATTACCTTGCTGCTACACATTCTTCATACAAAAACCAGAATCAAAATCCATTCCCATCATCCTTGACCAATGAACCAATACTCAGCATTAACATCCTGCAGACTATAAAAATTGTTAAAAATTACTAGTTAAAATTCTGTTAAATTTGGGAGTTTGGAGTTAATATTCGGGCCTATTCTTGGTTGGGATATTACAACATCACCCAATGCTATAAAGGGGCACACCACCCAATCTTTTGATATGCACAGATCTCTCAATATGAATACTCAAAATGACAAAATATGTGAATGAATGTGTTCATCATTCTTTTATTGACCTCTGTTATCTTTTATGCCTGCCTTCTAAGACTTTCCATCTATGAAATTTGAATTAGTGATGAGTGGGGCTTCTTTGGCAAGTTGGTTTTTCATTTTGGACCCATTTTCCTCATGAATTCACCCTCAATGGCTAAAATTAGCCTCTGGAGCTTTTTTGCGAGCTTTCTGCTTTTACTAAACTCTCCTGGACCTTATCTTCCAAAATCGGGAAACTTATATCCTTTTAGCTTTTATGTTGCTTTTCCTTGTTTTGGCTGCTTTATGTCCAGCTTTTTCTAAGTAGGCCAAATCACATTCTCTATCCTTATCCTATGCACCCTCTTGGGCCACCTAAGCCATGTAAAACTCATAAATAATTATTAGAAATATTAAGTAAAACAAACTTTAGGCCCACCATTAATTATTTATTTACATAAGGTAAAAAAAATTGTCAAACTTAATCCCCTTAGTAATTTATTTAATTATTTTCCACTGGGACCCATGTAAGTTGAATGGATTGGTGGTGGACCATGGTGCTATAAACAATGGGGACATTACAATATATTTTCATTTAGGTATTATCTCCCACACATGGAAGATGTCATCATTGGGACCAAATGGAGAAGGGATATCCCACCCTTCTCTATATGTTGCATTTTAATCTATTCATTCCATTATCCACATAGATGAGTTTTCAATGGAGACAAAGTGAGGAATGGTTAGATGAACCTTCTCCATATAAGTTTTACTTTAAGCCTCTCGTCCCACATATAGTGTGGCTTATCATAGGGAGAGATGTGGAAAGGTCAGGTTACCCTTATCCATACATATTTTTCATTAAGACCCTCAATCCCACACATAGTACACTTTTTCAATGGGGAAGAATGAAGAAGGTTCAACTAACTCTTCTCCATATAAATTTTCATTTAGACATTTCTCTTACAAACATAGATCATTTTTCATTGGAATCAAAATGGAAAGGGTTATCCATCATTTCTCTAGACATAGACTCACAGAAACACACATATTACCAATAGATTATCATATTCACAGTAACACAACGATTCTATGTATGTATTCAATTTTTAGGTCTTAGTATTATATTGATTTGTATAATTGTGGAGAAATATTACATACTATACATTATGACATAACAATTAATAATTAAGAATATATACAAATTTAAACTCTTATTAATATACATAAAGTCTAGAAATGTTCTATAAATTATAAACATCTATTATTTTACTTTAAAATATAAAATTTAGTATATTTTAAAATATCAACAAAATCCATCTTTAAAATAAAAACAACCTACCCGATTCAGTTTTTAAACATTCCACCCATTTTAAATTTTGAACATCTTACTCATTTCAAATTTTAAATATCCCACCCATTTCAAGATTTCAAAATTGCATATCTTACAAAGTATAAAAAGTGTAAAAAATTGTTTGAACATGTTTTGTTATTTTGTTTCTATGAACTAAAAAATGGAGCAAACTCAACCTAAAAATTGTTGCATTGACAATTTTGGAAACCATGGTTTTGTGTCTATGGTTCTAGTTTCCCAAAGAGTCGATTGTTATTTTCAGATACCATTGCATGCACAAATAAGCATTGATGAGAATCTTAAATATTGTTTATGCAATGAACTCCGTCTTCCTACTTACATTAGAACACAACGAGATGGAATTAACATCATATGTTTGCTGCAAAAAAATAATAAGGCATGGTCTCATTGCTAAATTCTTGTTGGGATACAAAGAGTGCATCAAGGTCAATGCAATTCCAAGGGTGAATGTGAAGGGTTTCGACTCATGGAATATATTTTTCAGTGCGTTCATGTCATAATAGTGTGGTTAATTTGGCAAGTCAAGCCATGTGGGTTGAGTTGTAACAACCTTGTAATATATATATATATATATATATATATATATATATATATATATATATTCTAAGTATGGATCCGAAGTTAAAGACCCAACTAATCAAATGGTCACAAGTCCAAGTTATGGCCCTGCTTGATGGTATGTTTTTATGTCTCCTAGTCGCCATGTGGTAATTATACCATATTAAAGTTTGAGTTATATTTATAAGACATGTAAAAAAAAAGGAAAAATAATATGAAAATATATTGTTTAGGAGAAATAGAGGGTTATGAGACCATGAGAGGGGAAGAGGAAAGGGTGAACATGTGTCAAATATTCCTTACAACATTTCCTTGAAGAACCCAACACTTTTTTACCATGTGATATTTCTAGATTCGCTACTTTTTTATTGTTTGTCTAATCAAGAAAGAAACCAATGTTTGATTATGTGTGTCCAAAGGAAATTCATCACATTATTTAGAGGAAAAATATGCACCATGTAATCCAAGGTATACTAGACTTTATTCATCTTGGAATTTTATTCCTTCATTCTACGCTAGAAATTCTATCATGTCTCGTGTCCAAAACCAATCCTTATGACTACAACCTTCGCCTAAATATCATGTGAATGAGATTTTATGTGAGGCTATAACAATACAAACGATTTGGTGGCATGTAGAATATGATGAATGGCTAATTTTGTTGAGAAATATGTGGTTCTAGAGTGGATAGAGAGGTTGGGGCATATAGAACCTTGCTACTCATTTGGATATGATGAATGTTGATTGTACATTATCCAAAAACTACTATACAAAGCTTTCCCATATGACAAGCAACAAATGCTCTTCTTGCTTGCATTATAGAACTTGATGGATTTATTTTCTTTTTTTTCCAGCGAAAAAATCTACTATTGATATTCATAAATTGAATCAAATAGTACAAAGTATTCCAGATCCTTTTATCGAATCAAGTTCATGGAGATCAGCAAAACTATAAGAACTAGCTCCCGTGCATGAGTCTCAAAAATATTACAGAATTACACTAGCTGTCAGAATGTAAACATGATAGCTTGACAGCAGAGTCAAAAGACAAAAAATTTTATACAATCAGCAGATCAGCAAGATATACAGATAGGTCCCAGCAAAACTTAATCAAAAAAGTAAGTAGAGCCACCATCATGGAGGCTGTTATCAAGCCACTCCTCCCATATCAGAAGACCCTCACTGCCTGATAATGCTTGCTTGGACAGATTGTCAGCGAGAGAGTTCTGTTCTCTGTAGATGTGTTCAAACTGTATACCTTGAAGCTTTGAGATTTCTAATTGTGTCCGAAGGATCCAGTGTCTCAAGTTCACAACATTCAGATTGAATTCACCCGCAGCCCATTTAATGGTGACCCTGGAATCACCGAAAACTTTGATGTTGGCTAAACCAAAGATGTTTGCAACTCTGAGAACACACCAAAGTGCCATTAATTCTGCTTTTATATTTGTTCCTAAGCCACAGTTGAGTCTAATAGAAAAATAATGCACCTCATTAAGATAGATCACACCCCCAACAGCACATATACCATGTTGAGAAGCTCCATCAAAAAATAGAATTGGTTGGTTCACATTTAGCTCAAAGTTACTGATTCTGTCAATTCTTGAGATATGCACGTTATCCTTACAGGAAGATACATATTTATAGCCACCATACTGCACTGCATAGGGTTGGGAGAAATGTTCTGGAAGATAGCACAGTTCCTTGTAAACCAAATTGACCAGGAAATGCATATAGCTATGTAGAAATGTTGTTTACATATTCTAAACCAATTAAGCAAGCACTTATTGAAGTCCCCAACATTCCAGCGCTGTGAAATATTTAAACTGGCTGAAGCCACTTCCCATATCTTTGAAGAAAAAGAACACTCGACAAAAAGATGTTGCTTGGATTCAGCATCGTTGCTACAGAGAGTGCAAATGCTAGGGCCTTGCCACCCTCTTTTGCACAAATTCTCCCAGGTCTTCAATTTATCATTCATTAAAAGCCAACAAAAACACTTGAGTTTTAGTGGGATCGACCAATGCCACAGACGTTTATACCACCAATCCTGAGGGTATATAAACTTGTCTTGATTGATTCTAGAATAGGCCGATTTAGCCGTGACTACACCAGTGGCCGAATTTCCATTCCAAAAAAGTTGATCTGGTGCATGATTCAAGCAGATACCTGCCGCATTAATTTTTATGATGTAAGAATCCCAGATATCAGCAAGGAAACCAGTGAGACCGATGTCCCTTGCGGACAGCCACTTGGAGCCATTCACCATGTCGATGTGTTGAAGATAAATTTTATCCAAAGTATTCAAACCTAAGATCTATAGATATCTGGATATGGACGATGGCAGCAAAAAATTTTCTTCCATCCCTATAATGGGATCAATCCCAACACGGACCATAGTTCCAGATCCAACCTGCCACAAGAGATCCTTCTTGATCCAGTGAAATATCTTCATGAATCCCCGCCATAAGGGAGAAAAGTTCCAATTAGATAATTTGGGGTTTCTGATCCAACAAAAAATATCCTTTTTGATATATTTGCAATGTATAAGTGAGGACCAGAGCGTATTCCCAAATAGACATCTCCATAGACTTTTAAGTCTAAGGGCAGTATTAAAAGAACTCAGATCTTTAATCCCCCAGCCACCGAATCTATGTGGTCTAGATACGGCGTCAGCAGCAACCATAATAATCTTTCCATTGTTTACAGATCCAGACCAGAGAAAATTGAAGAAGTATCTTTTTAGGGTTAGGATGATGAAAGATGGGACTTCCAGCAAAGAGAACCAGTATACTGGAATGCTGGTTAAAACAGATTTCAAAAGAATGAGCTTACCCCCAATGGATAGGAACCTGAAGGACCAATGTGCAATTCTTTTCTCAACTTTCCTTAATAACCAAAACCAGTCTTTTACTTGATAATTATTTGGCTTAAGATAGAATCCCAAATATTTAAATCCTTGCTCCAAATGGCAACATTTGTAAGGCAGAATCGAGAGAATGCCCGAAATATGCTCAGCATCAGGAAAAAGATGGTAAAAATTAGATTTATTTGAACTGACTTTCATCCCTGTTGCGCGACAGAAGGTCTGGATAATTTCATTATATGAAAGCCATTCCTCAATGGAATCCTCGCCCGCCACTAACACATCATCAGCAAAAAGGATATGTGTGATCACACAGTCCTTTGATATCTTGATTCCTTTAATCTGACCCCTCATCAATGCTTGATTGATCATTCTGCTTAATCCATCCATGACCAAAATAAAAGGCAATGGAGATAGGGGGCAACCCTGTTTGACCCCCCTGGAACAACTGAAGAATTCAGATGGGCTACCATTAATAAGGATTGAGATGCACGAAGAAGATAAACATGACATAATCCATTTGATAAACGAAGCCGGCACACCAATTCTTATGAGGATCAGTCTGAGAAAAGACCAGCTTACTCTGTCATAAGATTTTTCGAGATCCATTTTGAGCAGGAGAGCAGGTTTTTTATATAACTTAATGCTATGTAACAGCTCCTGCGAGATGCCTATAGCATCATGGATCTGCCTCCCAGCCAAAAATCCAAATTGTTCCATGGAGACATGTCGTCAAAGAACCTCCTTTAGTCGATCTGCAATAATTTTTGAGATGAGTTTGTAGAGTAAGTTACAGAGAGCTATCGGGCGATAATCACCAAAAGTCCTGGGCTTATCTTTTTTGGGAATGAGGGTCACAAAAGTAGAATTAAGGCCACCAGGGATATAGCCATTGATTCTGGAGAAGTTCACTAGGTCTTTGAGCTCACTGCCCATCAGATCAAAGAAATGCAGATAAAGTTCAACCGGCCATCCATCAGGCCCAGGGCTTTTATCTTTGGCAAAATACTTCAAAGTCTTTTCAATTTCTTCCAAGGAGACCTCCGTCTGGATGCTTGACACTTCATGTTCATTAAAAAAGCGCGGATAAAGGGAGGCCACTTTAATTTGCTCAGATAGTACACAATCCCCAGGATCACAAAAATTCTGCCCGAAATTAGAAACCGCTTCTGCCTTAATATTGTCAAGCCCAGAATGTAGCATACCACTGTCATCTTCAATTTCCCATAAGTGTTTCGAATTACGTCTTGCAGATGCAAAGGAATGGAAGAATCTAGTGTTCTTATCACCAAGAGAAACCCATATAGCACGGCTTTTGAGACGCCAATCCTTTTCAGCCTGGGAGAGAAGATCATCTTTCTTCTTTTCAATCAGACGCGTGATTTTAAAATCATCATATGATAAAGAGCCACAAATATTAGCCGAGATAGATTTCTGTAGTTTGTTTTCTAACAGAGATAGCTCCCTTCTATCTGCCTCCTTTTTTTCTCGAATCCACTTGGTGACTGCGTCTTTTAAACCTGCTAACTTGTGACAAAACATGAGAATTGGATTTGAATCATTAACAGTATAACTATGCAAGAAATCTCTAACCATACAGCAGAAAGAGTCATCATCAAGCCAGGAAGCATTAAATTTGAAGGGAAAACCGTGAAAGTGGCTCAATTCCTCTAGTTGAAGTAAAATGGGCCAATGATCCAAAAATTTGTGCTCATATACCCATGACCTGTGCTTTTGAAAGTAACATAACAATGTAGATTTGACAAGAAATCTGTCCAGACTCTTGTGCACCCCATCTTTTCCATAGCGACCATTAGTCCAGGTAGGGACCAATTTGTGAGGTTAAACATCAATCAGGTCGAAATCCACCAATAATTGAACAAAAAATTCAGCTAACTCATCTAATTTGGCAGAGGGGCCCCAAATTTCAGATGCATGGCAAGTGAAGTTTAAATCCCCTGCAATTATCAAGTCATCCAAGTTCAAAATACCAGAAACCTGAAGGGATTTCCAAAAGGTCATTCTCTCCTTATATGGGGCGTAGCAGTTAAGAATGGAAATGGATTGTTTATGAGCACAAAAATATCCCTTTAAAAGTATACCCCAGGGTGTAGAAAAGACCTTAAAATCATATACATTTGGGTCCCAAGCCACGGCTATACCCCCTGACAAGCCAGAAGCGCTAACAGTAGCCACCTCCCACCGTGGAAGAAGCTTACACAGATTAATAATAGCAAGTTTTTCATCACACATTGTTTCCTGAAGGGTAATGACAGCAGGGACAGTAGACTTAAAGAGATTGGCTAAAGCCTGTGCCCTAGACACTTTAGCCAATCCGCGCACGTTTAGAGAAAGAATAGACATCAGGAAACATGCTGGGTGGGGGACGATGCTCTAAGCCCCAAGTTGTCAACCTTTATGCCCCTGTCTACTTCCTCCAATCTCAGAGAAATCGGCATGTATGATTCTGGAGGCAGCTGCTCATATGAGGTAACATTCTTTTTCTTTTTGCCTCTTCGAATTGTGACATTTTGAAAGTTTAATGTATTAACAGGAATAACCGAAGAACCAATACCTGGGCTCTTAGAATAGGAGGGAAGGGGAGGAAATTCCTCACCAGTCGCCGAGATATAATAGCCACTTTCAATTAAGATATCAGATTCACCGGAAGAGGAAATGCCAGTAGGATTAACAGCAAGCTTGTGGGATTTGAAAGCCTGGTCCGAAAGATCATCCAAGATCGAAACTGGGAGGGAAGAAGAGCTAGCAGCGGTCTTAAGACACAAGCCCGAACCCTCCGATTGAGATGTCAGGGGCACCAAGGTTCCAGAAAGGGAAGGCATATTTGAAGGAGGGTTTGAGCTATCAACCACTGTGTGGCAAGACAAAGCTTTTCCAGGAGCTGCAGGTTCAGGGTCCGCTTCACTGAAGAGTTTACGGCTAACATCTGGGCTAGGGGGGGATTCCAATTGATTAACGATTGGTAGCCCAGACACCAAGTCATGTCTCATCTGAATTTCCCCTTTTGATATACGATTAGAAAGTTGTTTTTCAGACTTTTCAATAAATGAAAGCTCCTCTGGCGTCAGATCAGAGAAATTGTTAGGGTTTGGACCGAAAGACTTACCCGGTAGATCCTTGGCCTTGGGAGAGTGAAACTCTGGGACAGGAGAGACCGAATAATCCTTGAAGCCGAAGGGACAAGAGGCATGAACATGTCCAGTGCGCTTGCAGATGAAGCATCGAAAAGGCACCTTGAGATAATCAAGAGTCTGCTTCCATACCCTGGCCCCCCATGCTATTTCAATTTCTACCGGAAAACCTCTTCTCGTATCAATTTCTATCATGACCTTTGCATAACAACGATCCATTCCAAAGAAATTTTGTTTATCCAACCGAACAAATCTACCAACAGCATTTGCCAGGCCCCTAATGATCTCCTCTGTCCAGAGGACGATGGGGAGGCCGGGGACAATCATCCAGAGGTGACGAAGGGGCTGGTATTCGTGTAGGGGGTTAAAGTTTAAATGCCATCGTTTAAGGATTAGAGAACCTTGTTTAAATTCCCAAAAGCAGTCCATGATCTTCTCAAGGTGAGAGTCTTCAGAAAACGTAAATAAAATCCATCTATTCAAAAGAAGGTTAATACGGGGCGCCATGCCAGTGAGAGGGACCCAATGCTTAGTAACCCATTCTGAGATTTCCAGTTTGCTACCAGAGGCAAACTCCAGTCTTCCAACCAGAGCACGATCATCAAGAACCCTAATCCTTTCAAGGTTATAATCTTCGTCTATGTCAAAACGCACAATTTCAGAATGTGCTTTGTAGGTCTTCAATAGTCTCTTAGATTTTTCCTTCACCCCACGGAGTTTGTTTCTGATCGAAAATGCATCCCCAGACGGCGCACTAAGAAAACCCTGCTCAGACGAGGAGAGGAGTGGAGAAGGGTTTGAAGATGGGGAAGTGACCGCCATGAGGGAGTCACACTCCCAGAAATAGTATGGTGAACCCCAGCTGTCGGTTGTTGTCAGAATGGGATGGACAGCTGCCGGGGCAAAGGCGAACAATAGGTAGACCCCAAAAAGCCAAAATAACGCCACAATATCCGAGAAGTAAGAACCCCCAGATTTGGAAAGACCTAGATCCGAGATAGAGCCAGTGACCAATAATAGCAAGGAATCCTTAAAAAAACCATCAAAACTGGAGAGGGATTAAAACCACAAGTAGAAAAAGCCAGATACGGGAAAAAAGAATATTTTGCAGAAAACCGAAAAATCAAATTGATGTGAGGAATAATAGCCTACGGCCAGCAAATAGAAAGGTTCCCACTTTTTTTAACCTTGGCTGGTACTAGGCCATTTCAGAGAAATGGCTTGACTCCAAGTCGCCGCAGGCTATACATTCGACCCATCAACCATCAAACTCGAAAAATTCTGCAAAATCACAGAAAAACCCTAACAACGCCATCCCCCGAGACAATCTGGGGATCAATGGTTATCTCGATGGATTTATTTTCTTAAGGGAATAAGTTTCTAGGATATAATTGATCATGTAAATAAATAATATTGTTTATATGTATTTTTATTGTTTTACATTGTGGGGACTAAGTTTGAATAAATTGTGATCTAAATAAGTTGTACACATTCCTAGTGTGGTGCCAAAGGACAAGGCCCAATTAGATAATAATAAGTCATAGATTTAGTTGTATTTTTTAAGTTGTTTTTATAGTTTGACATGTTAATCCAATATGTGAAGTTAATTATTTCGAAATTAAAAATAAAAATTTAAATAAATAAACAAAAATTGTAATACAATAAATTGGCACATGGTAAAGACTATTAAGAGCACAAAGAGGCTATGAACCAAAAAGACTAGAAGATAAGGGATGAAAAAATGAAGCATAATCTCTTATGTCAACGGTATCTAAGAATTTTTCTGCATGGTTGTTAAGTTAGTGGAGCACTCATGATATTACTCCCTTTGTATTCAAGTGGGCATATGTGACAAAAAGAATCCATGAATTTTCTCCCTGTGATTTTTGAATTATTGGAGCACTCCCAATATTAATCCATTTATATTTATGTGGGCATATTTTCCAAAAATAATTTGTGGCCTATTTTTACTGAATCAATGGATCATTCCAAATATTCATCTACATGTCTTTAAGTGTGGATAATACATTTTTTACCATTAGTACATGAGTCATTCATCTCTTAGATTTTTCTCAACTTGAAAAGTTGTCCATCCTTATCCTCTACTCATCAATTTTCCCTACAAGAAGAGAAGTTATTTCTTCATTTTAGCATCAAATTTATTTTGTTATTTTTATTTTTCCTTATGATAGTCATGTTTCCCTCTTCCATCCTTATACCCAAATTATCCCCATATACATTGACATGTTATCTCGCTTCATTGCCATAGTGTTAAGCTGCCATAATGATGTGGAATGTGAGGGAACACATCCCAAGAAGGATGCCTCACAAGAAAATTACTACTCTTGAGGGCACCTTTCCAAATTTTCAACGTAACTCATGGATAGTCAGTTTCATCTTTCACCCTTTGAGCTGCAAGTGGTTAATTTATTATTTATTTTAGTCTCCAAACTGTTTACAAGTAGTTAAGTAATTAATTTGTGGACCCTTTGCAAAACTAAAAAGAGGCCTTTGGCTAGATAAAAATAGTTAGGAAAACAATTTTGGTATCTTCTTTCTTCTTATTTTCACTATTCATGCTTGGGTATAATTCTATATAATATCTATTCCTTATCATTTGGAATCATATATTATGATTTGGTCCTGCTTTCTCACTTGAATCTAGTTATTTGTCTCAAATCCCACCCAACATTTAGTAGCACTAGGTTTTTTGGATGCCACCCTCCCACCCCACATGCCCTATAGCTTAGATCTAGTTTATTTGTAGTATGAACTCTCAAATATTTCTTGGTGCAAACGCTAAACGAATATCTTCTATGATATTTTTTCATGTCTAGTTCTATTGGCTCATTGCACCAAACTACTCCATTTCTAGTATTATTCAAGGGTCCTTTGGAGGCTTCCCTTCCACTCCAAGCACACTCTATTTCACATCTATTCCAATGAATCCCTAAACTACTACTCTCTAGTAGTAGCACTAGGTTTTATGGAGGATTCCCTCCCACCCTAGCACTCACTCTTGTGACATCTACACATCTTTTCTCTTGGCATACCTGACTCTTTATCTTATGGATTCTCTAGTTCAATAATCACATTTTCTCAACACCTAGAGGTTTCACTCAGTGAACCCATGACATGGCACATGCGTTCATGGGATATCAAATAATAACCCTAATTTCACTAAATTTCAAGGAATACCTCCAAAAATCCTTTTTGTTGAACACCCCTCCCAATATATCTTTTCAATTAAAACACCCCTATTTTCATTAGATATCATATATATCCATTTTTCCAAGACATTTTTAAAGATTCTTTTTTATATCTACTGCTAGTATGGTGACATGACACAAATCTTATAAGCCTTAAAAATATATAGGGTGAAATATGAAATCTTTGTGGGAGTAAATATTTCGAGATGCAAAACAAACCCCTAATTGCATCTTGCTTCACAACAATGGTTGTAATAGACTTCACACTACCTTCACACACAGATCATACATATTCAAACACAAGTCCTACTTCACACACAATCAAATTCATGCCACCTTAACACATAGATCATACATATTCAAACACTAGATCAACTTCACACACAGTTAAACACACAACACCTTCACATGTAGAGTTACACCCATTCAAATTGATACACAATTCAACCCCTTGATACCTATTTCTAACCCCTACCTGATATTTATATTTTTTAATATATTAAAAATATCCCTAGACCCCTTTATACTAAGCAATATATTTCTTCCATTTTCTAGTATTTTAAACTCCCCAATATGAACACACATTATAATATTGCCTATGTAGTCAACCATGTGGCTTAATAGCACAATGCCTCCCCATAGAGAAGATTCTTAATATGAGGATGAATCCCATCTCTCTAACATTATTTAGGATTTGGTCGATGCTCTTACATATTCCCTATGATGCCAGTATAGGGTTCCCACTTTTGCTATCCAACTTGATACCCACTTTTCATTACCCAAATATGGCAGAAAAATGAAAGGTGAATCGGTATATTCATGGATCTACAACATCATTGCATATTTCAAAACTTATCCAAAAATGAATGATGATAAATGTTTGCTTCTCACATGAAACCACTTAGCATGTGTGGCCCAATCTTGGTGGAACTAACAGTATGCTTCATCGTACCTTTACAATGAAATCAATGAAGATACTACTACTAGTGCATATCCAAGGGGCATCACTACTTGGGATGACTTCTAGAAAGCCTTGAAACATCATTTTACTCTCCTAGATACTTGTAGAACGTGATGTGTAGATGGTTGTAGCCTCATCAAGCTATCGGTAAAAGCATCTAGCGATATATTGAGATTTTTACAAAGCTTCGAATCTAGCTCCAAATAAAAAATTCTAAAGGGGTATGTATCCTTAAGTTTATTATGGTTTTTTGGTTAATTTTTTTTCATGAAGTAGTGGTGTAATCACCTCCCTAGGCCAAGCCTTTCTCCATGCCCTCATAGACTATGCATAGAGTACAAGTCATATAAGTGACCTTGCTTAATTCCTTCATGGAACACTAACCCTAACCCTAATCCTAGCCTTTCCCAAAACACTTGTCCTTCTTACCCTCCTCTTGCATTACCTTCTAACCATACTACAATTATATCTACCTCCTCTCACCCACCATATTGGTGCCATTATCATAAAAGTACAAACCACATTGTTGTAGATTGTAGATTCTTACAATACCAAGCCACCTCTACCACCTTATACATGAAGGAGCATGCCCTTGATTTTTTTATTCATCTCCCTCTCTAAACCCTTATTCTCAACCATAAATCATCCATTTTCCCAACCATACTATAATAGACCCTTACTTACACTTCATGACTACGGAAAATTCTTCACACTCTCCAAATCATTTTTCTACTCATTATTTTCAAGTGAAAGACCAACTAGATGTAATCATTGTCGACAATGGTAGCCAAAATAATCACATATATCAAGACTTTTTAACTCATATTTATCTTCCCATGATACCCCAACCCTATCCTCATCATCCTGGTTGGGTACAATAGGATGGCCCTCATCTTTTGGTTAATAAACATTGTGCAGTGACATTTTCCATAAGGCTTTCTGAGACAATGTCGAATGCGATGTCTCCCCACTCAATTGTTCTGATTTATTCTTGGGAATTCCCTATCAACATCACCATAATTCCTTATGCAATTATTTCCACAACACATTCAAACTTTTTAAATATGGAAAAATATATGAACTCACCAATGCTACAATAAATATCTCCCATAATTTTGCAATCCAACTAGTCAACTTGCATAAATTTACTAAGTTCTCTCTATGTTGAACCTTGCACCAAGTAGTCTTATTCATTCACACCATCCTCCTTCCCAAAATTTAGAAATATTATCCCTCCTCCTACCCCTCCTTCTCATTTAGCCATAATTCACTCTCGTGTTTCTACTCTAAACTCCCTTTGTCCCATATTCACCATAACACATCCATTGTTTTCCTTCACAACCCTGCCAAAGAACGTTATAGCATCCTTTATTATAACAACAACCATGTTTTTATTTTTCTCTCTCTCCCTCCCTATATCTCACTCCCTAATTCCCATAGTGCTCGCACCAATTAAAACATAGAGATCTCCATCATTCATTCCAAATCAAGGATACCCAAATGCTCAGTGTCTCATTCCAATACAGACACAATATTAAGTTGTTGATCAATACCATGCCTCTTTTGCTCAAAGAGAGAGATTTCATGTAGCCCAGCACTCTGTTTCCATTCACACAACCCATGCCATGCATAGTTAGCTCCTACCCGCTAGTGAGATTCACAAGGTCCTACAAAACACTATTGCACCTTTATAAATGAAGCATGTTCATTCTCAAATTGCTCCTCATCGTGATGCATCACATCACATTCAACACCACAATTATATAGGTCACAATGCACCTTCTTGTCCTCTTATTGTTGTAGAACCAATAATGCCCCAATGCCCTAGACATCAATATTATCTTGCGCCTTCCACTCTACTAGCATATGTATTGTTTAATGCACTTACTCAAGTGAATTCTACAACACTTTCCATGTCCATTCTACAACAACTTATGGGGACCTCTCCTTGGAGTTGGATTCTTAATTGCACCCTAGATTAATTGCATAGTACATATGGCACATTGTGTCTAATAATGGTGATACGGATATTTCTTTCAACATCAATTCTATGGTCTCTATATAGCATGCATACTATGTTTCATCCTGGTGTTTGAAGGAACCTTCAACATAGTAGCTTGAGAATCATATATGGGTCTCTCTCTAGGTGATGCATCTTTTGGATGTCATTATACAAACTGTAGACATCATAAAATTACCTAAGGGAAATCCTAGGATCACACCCTTTGGTGGCATATCCTTTGGTATAAGGATTCAAGTATATGAGGTTTTTATCTAGCTACCAAACATGGCTTATACATTTTTATTTTCTCCCAAGGGTAGAAAATCCTGGTTTCACCCATACTTTTTGCACTTAACACCCCAACATACTATGAAAGTATCTTCGATAGTAACCCCTACTTATTTCTACACATTCATCCAATGCAATCTCTATTATGCACCTTTATGTGTTAGCTTCTCTCATATTTTCACTTCATATAAAGGTTTTGGAATTACACATGGTTGCTTGCACCACTGGATATCTCTCACCACGAGCACATCATACTTGTTTTAGTAGATCATTTTTCCATTGGGTTCAACCTCTTTCTATCATTTCCAACCACAAGCAAAGACTAATGGATAGATCCCCTAAATAATCGACACGTAATTTTCAAGACTAGCACCAATTTCTCTACAATGCTACCTATGGTTTCAGTCCTTCACTCAACATTAAAGGATGTTTCTTCCAACATACTTCCTCCCCGTAGAGCCATTCCTAAACCAAGGGGAAAGTGAAAGCGCTTTTGACATAAACCAAGAGGAACATATGTGAAACCTAAGGAACACCTCCCAAGAAGTATTTCTCACATCATTGCCTCCTAAGAAGGATGCCTCACCATCAGTGCTTTGCACTTAAGGGTGATTTTCAATATTTCCAACATAGTTTTGTGATTTGGTTGCATCTTTTAGCCCTTGAGCCTCATGCATATTCATTATTTATCACTTATTTCATCCTTAAAGTTGCATGCGGACTTACTTTATTATTTCTTTAAGTCTTGGAACTGCATGTATGTAGTTAAGTAGTTGATTTGTATGCCCTTTGCAAAACTAGAAAGAGGCATTTAGCAAGATTACTAAAGTTAGGAAAACAGTTCTAATCTTTTCTTTGTTCTTATTTTCATTATTCAAGCTTGGATTTAATCCTAGATCATATCTATTCTACATCACACAAAGTAACCAATATCATGATTGTGTTGAGGTGTGAGAGAACCCAACTTACCCAACTTAACCAATATTATCTAAATGAAGGAATTATTTGAGTTTTAGAAGACAAAGGAATTTCCCACCTTGAAGGCAAGAGATATTAAAAGGAATTTCGGAAAGTGGTGAATCAAGTGCTTCAATAGTTCGAATGATTGCTAATGAATGTATAATTGCAGTAGATATTTGCATTATAGTGGTAGGTTTGGATTGAGATGGATATTTGGTGGTATCCTTCTCCCTTGTTTTTCAATAGATCGACATGAGGGTGGTGTCTTCAATGGATACTTGCATTTGGGTGATTAATATCCTGTATGTTGTCAGTTTCATGTGTATTGCACTTGATACAAATAAGTACCTTTGTCTTATTTAGCATGATGTATAAATGGTCTATTGTAAAAAGATTATGGAATGTTGGAAAGTGTAACATCTCGAAAATTACCAAAAAAACAAATTAAATTAGCAATAATTATCAAGTCATTAATGCGGAAATATAAATTAAATAAATTTCTTCACCGAGATAATTCAAAACTATGACACGTCATACTCCCCAACTAAACATGATACGGTTCATTTGCTATTCATATTTTAAACGGATGCTAAACTTCTTGACAACGGATATTTTTATGATTATGCAAGGAATACAATTTACAGATTTGCTCAAGTTCTAAGTATAATTATATGTTGTTATAAGTTTGTACTATTATGATGATATTGATGTTGAGCTGACAGTTTGCTTGTGTGATGGTGAAGGGGTCCTACAAGGTACCCTAGATTTTAATTAGCTATGATTAGCTAAGTCATTTGAACCGTGTTTCCCTGTGCAGACGGCAGGTAAGAAATTCTACGACATTAATGTTAAAGTGTCTTTCAATCCAATGCCAAGGTATAATTAAATGCTAAGTACGTCCTTGTGAAACAAGGTACTGGAGGTATGAATAATTTCGGTACTGATTCTAGTTTACGTGTTGACCTTCAATATTGCGTCATCTAAATACTGAAATAATGCTATGTGGATTATCGCTACATAGTTAACATATGGTGCGTATGGTGATTATGCTTATGAACTTAGCATTGGAAAGTGTATCACCTTTTTTATCCATGCCTACAGATTCTCATTTATTTTATGAATTGGAAAATGCATGCTAAAATGTGCAATATATAATATGCATAGTATTTAAATTGCACATATGCATAGCTAAAGTCTTAACTCTATATATGGTCTCCAATTATCCAAAGATTAACACTATGTGAACATTTATATGGCCAAGCTTATTGCTTTAGGTCTGAACACGAGCTATAATAGTGACATTTTGATAATTATAAAGTGTTAATACCTTTCCCACCACATAATAGAACAAGTTATAAATGATGCGATGCAACCATAACTATAATGTCTAGTTATGAAATATGAGCCAAAACCTAACAACAATTGATGCGATGTTGACAAGGTATAAAGCTTGGTTTTTGACACGAACCACTGGCATTGACAAGTCTTGGCATTTAATGTTGATTAGCTCGATGATGAAGTGGAGGCTTGGTTGTAAGATCTTCACATGCTTGTGATTTTATTGAGTGCCAACCTAAGGCTGAGCTGTTCCATGCACGAGCTCTCGATCCGCTTACATGGCAATAGGTAGATGCAGCAATTAAATGGTAATAATGCATCACTGGTTCGAAAACAACGTGCCAGGATTGGCCACTACCCACCATCGATCACTTGCAAGATCTAGGGCGGTGGATGAAACCCTAAACACGCGTAGGTAAGTCATGACCTTTGGCCTTCTTGTCTTCATTGTTACGCTCAGTGGGAGGTGAGCAGGGCCGACCGAAAGCTGAAAAGTAGGGTTGATGGTTTCTATGAGTACAGGACTCCTTCCTGGGTCTTGAACCCAGGACCTGAGTGATGGAGTTACAGGTTTCAGGCTTAAGCATTAGTGCATAAGAGCCACGATACAGTTCTGTAAAGATATACGTGTTCTTCTGTTAGTTGCTGAGAGTGTTTGAAATTGGGATTCGGGTTCTCCATCTGAAATCATCTTCAGGGTTTTGAAATTGTGGTTACTAATGTTGCTACCATGCTTCGTCGTTCTTTTGCTGGTGTGGTGTGTCACTGATCCGAGCTCCGATTAGAAAGGTAATGTTTTCGATAATTATTAATACTGTGTTGCTTGTTTTCTTTCTTATATCTTCTTGTTTTAACCCCTTCGAAATGGAATTTTGCAGGTACCCACTTCAAGGATGGTTCCTGTGCAAGCATGGAGAATGAAGAATGCTTCTACTTCTCCGGATAAGCCCCGGTGGTTCTCGAAAACCTCATAGGTGCCCCCCTTTTTCAAGGTGTGATGGTAACTATCGTATGCTGAGAGTTGGAACTTATTGACTTGTTTTGGTTGTGGCCAAGTGTTGAGTTTTTTTTTTAGTCCTATTTTGATGAATACAAGACAGTGAATAATCTTCGCTGGTTTAAATGGCCATTCGGCTCCTTTGATGTCTGGTTGCACTGTTTGTTAAGAACTTCGGGATCGCAGTTTACTTGCTATTTGATAAGCGTATAACCCTGTGTTTTCTGTAACTCCACGGTCATGTTTAAAGATTTGGTTGACAAGGTTTAATCCTTGCGGACTGTGGAACCCGAACAGGTCCGATATATAACTCTGATTTATATTTGAATGGAAATACTCAAAACCTAGGGTTCTCTTGCACCTATGAACAATTGGTTTGATTTCGCAAATGAATGTGGTGCTTTTGAAATAAGAAAGAAAATAAATGTTATTTGTAATAATGAACAACAATGGTTGTTGTAGATAAGAGTTTCCTGTAGCTTCGTCCTCACTGTTGATGTTTAAGTTTTGGAATAGTTTTGAGATAAGTTCGACTAGAAAAAGTTTTTGTAATGAGAATGCCACAGTGTCCTTTTTTTTATATTTTGTAAAGAATCCTACCTGTAATTTTTTATTGTTGTCTGGCTTGCAACGTGCCTCAGTACCCAAAACTTAACCTGTAAAAAAAAGGTTTTGATAATGTGAATGTTTTCGATGTTGTAAATGAATTCATGCTAGGATTGTGGGCTATCGTCCGATATTGACAATGGATCGTGCTTTCTGTTGAAAGATGTTTTACTGCCCTGTAAAGTCTCGAAAAGCTTAGTTAGGGTTTGGAAATATATAACTAGAGTAACCTCAGAGTGAAATGCCTAGGGTTTTTGCCATCGATGGCATGATAAGAAATATATGAACTGTGAATCCGAGACACACATGGATTCATAGTCATGGGATAACTTGGGGTTTCGATGTTGTTGCACACGTAAATGTATTTTGATAACTGAAATCAAAGTGGTAGTTAGTGAAGAATTGGTATGCGTTCAATTATAAAGATTTGTACAGGGAGTAGTTATTGCAGTTGCTAAAATACCTAGATTATGAATGCTTGTGAATATGAAATTTATGATAAAATAAAATAAAAAACGCATTTTACAAAAAAGGGGACGAAAACGAAATGGAGAAGTATAGGTCTGTGCAGTAGTAACATGTATTCTTCCCTGAATATGAAATAGGTAAATGCTATGTCTCAGTCTATATGATGTTGTCCTTTCCTTACATCTGTACTTATGTATGAAATGGGGACATATGAATCTTGTGCAGAAATTAATTCTTGCAGCTGCTATTATTCTTGAAAATGCAATTGCTAAAAAAACATGAAATGTATAAGATTGATGTGCATTTGCTTACTGGTTGGAAAAAAAAAATAGTTAAAAGAAATACATAGAACTGTGCAGAAACTTGCTGTGTTTTTCTTTCCTGTATTAATTAAATGAATTCTATGCTACGGTTGATGCTATACTAGAATGTTTACTGTGTTTTAAATATAGGACAGAATTCTGACAAGAACATTACCATAAGAGTCTAAAATAATCCTCTTAGCCTTTTGCTTACTAAATTTGGTTGATTTAATGCTACCTTTATGTACTGGAGTACGATGCAGACTCAAGCATGGGGAAAAATGTAGAGGAGTCATTTTATCAGTCAAATAGTAAAATTAGGTCAGAAAAAAAAAATAGTTATTTCTACTGATCCTTAGTAAATTTTCTAAACCAGTTGCTGCAGAGATTCATACTTCTGAAAAATACAAACAAAATAAATAAACTGTAGAACTTGATAATCGTAGGAAAAACAAATCACCCAAGGAGCCTATTCCACCCAACCTGCTCCTAAAACAGCCAAGATGCCTGCCTTAGGACCCCCGAACCTGTTCACTGAACCACCAGGAGGAAGAAACTTTAGAAGCTTAGGTCCTTAATCTTGCAGCAGCAAGTATTTTATCCGGTCTTACAAACTCAGCAGTCAAAGAGACTTGCACCAGCACCTCTGGTTTTCCTTCTCATAAATAATTTGTAGACTTACAATTGCACTCTCACATAGCCTCCCTAATTCGAATCTCTCAATCATCGCCTGCTGCACATGAGGAATATTTCTACAGAAAATATTGTAAGAGCTACCTGCTCAATTCGAATTGCCTTATATGGCTGCCTAGTCCTTTTAGTGATTATCTTGGTCATTAAATGAACTGCCTGCTCACTCCTCCACCTATAGAATAATGCCATAATTTTAGGGGTAGTTGTCCCATAACCAACAGCTAGTGGTGGAGTGCAAATGTTGCCATCTATCCCATGCCTTCTAGCAGCTTCCATTCCTCCTAATGGGTCAGTGAACACTCTTGTAACAGATTTCTTGAGTGTTTGTCTCCTATTTCAATTTATTAAATAATAATAATGAGTCATTACAGTCATCTTTGACCAGATTTGGTCATAATTACAAAACTTTGTAATTTTAAATTAACATAAAGTATTTTGCAAAATAAAATAAATATCCTCAAATTTTGGGTAGGTGACAGAAAGTATTTATTGATATAGTTAGCAAAGAGTCTTATCGAAGTAAATGTAAACTAGTGATGCATATTGTTGTATAAAACCCCATTTAAGACCCTTGGAAACCCCAAACTGTGTTGTAGTCTAAACTTTGGTTGTAGATGAATGCTTTGTAGTTAATTTATCAGGTTACCAACATAGGGTGCATGGGATGGTTATAATTAATATATCATAATTTTCCTTTCTTAATATTTCTATCCCAAATGAGTTTGTTTCTTCCCAAATGGTAAATGAGAATAATTTTGAAGCAAAAGATGATAATATCCTAAAAAAAATTCTTCTTCCCTTTGGTTATTTGCATCAAGTATTTAATGCAGTGATTGAAATAGAAAATTTTCCAAAGATCTTTTCAATTTATTTGGTATTAATTATCTTTACATATCTAAAGATGGAATTTATATGCAATCAACTAAGAAGTGACTATAGAAAGAAAATAAAAACTAGTTTGCATATCAAATTATACAACAACTCTCATAAGTAGGATATGTGCATGTTATGTTGAGCTAGTATTTTGATTTGATAATAGATCCATCATTGATTTAAGATTAGTAGGGTTAAGGGAGTGCCTTATAGTGAGGGAAATGGTTGAATTAAGAGAATTATGGTTTGGTAGAGTGACAAACAAATCATATTATATTTCCTTCATTCATCAGGTTTTATATTCCTTCATCCACCCAGTTTTATATTCTACCTTCGGAGTCAAATATATAGTAGGTGTCTATGGATGGGAGGTGCATCACTCATTTGCAACTAGTTTGGTGGACAAGCTTTTGAGAAAACATAAGTATGTATCTATGTATATGTATATTCTTGTTTAATTATTTTTTGTATTTTCATCATTTAATTTCTTGTTGATATTTAAAAAATAATAATAAGATCAGTTGAATGATGGAAACTGTTATAATTGTGCAACTTAATGAAGTTTAATGCTTCTATTTAGGCAATATTATTAGCATTCAATTGCATATGAAATTCATTGTGATGTTGGTGGAATCCATTTTGATTCATACCTAGTAAATATTATTGGTAAATGAGGAAAAAAAATCAATTTGGTGTCTTGTTAGTCAAGGATGGTAGTTATGTGTATGTTGCATATAGTAGAAATAATTAGCGTCATTTTCTAGTTTGGTTTGTCTACAAAAAGAGGTCCATTCACTCTCTCTCACATAGAGGAAGCCTTGATCCCTACTACTTGCATAATGCATAATGGCATTGTTTGGTTATTAATGATTTTATGTTTCTAGTTTAAAATTACATATTTTATTTATTCAAATTACTGAAATGTTTATTTTATTTATTCAAATTAATAAAATGTTTATTTTTTTTATTTTTACAATTTTATGTTATAATTAGTTAAATTTAAAATTTTACAAAGGTACAAATTATTGAATTGAAATATAAACAAAAGTACTTACAATTTTTTTATAAAATTTTAATTAGAAGCTTAAATGTTGGAAGGGAATGTGACAACCAACTTATGTAAAAAACATAAGGGCAAAAGGGTGAAAGTGAAACAAGAAGTCATAAAAAATTTAAAGAATATGTTGCGTGGAGAGTGAGATCTAGATCATGGATATTGGATGGAATCAATGCACATAATACAAGAAGCCTAATATAATCTATGGCTTTTATTAGAAAAATGTTCTTTGTTTGATATTATAATTAAGAAAAAGCGAATAAGTGTTTGGAATTGGTAGTTGTTGTTTATTCTAGACTACAAAATTAGTTGATATGTAAGAAGAACAAGTGAAAATTGTTGGGCAGTCATAAGGTGATATGGGGATGAAGTACAAGATCTATGAGATGGTTAGAATGCCTTATTAGAAAGAGAAAATGTATTCATGTGGATGGTAAAGATAAAAATATAAAAGTTTAAAGATAAGAAGGAAGATAAGATTCTACAATTTAGGGTTGAAGGAGAATGTGGAAAGGTGGAAAGAGAAGGGTTGCATTGCATTTAGAAATGCTTTGTTAATTTGTGGAATGGTGATTTGTCTTTTCAAACAAATGTTGTTGAAACCCAAATTGATGACAAAGAAGATAAAAGTGAGTGGATGAAAGCACTCACAGCTCCTACATTGAAACTAGATCTACCAAAGGTAGAGCCAATACAATTTAGCTAGTGATTAGATGAAAAGAGTGCTAAAAAGGTACAATGTTTGGGTGTGGATCAACCATGGGCTGTTCAATTTGTAGGTATGTATCAGTGACAAAAAGTGTGATTTTGAAGTGTGGAGAAAGTCTTAATAGATTATAGCAGGCCCTCAAGGCTTGGTTTGTGAAATTTGATACATTAGGTACCTATGAGTGAAGAATGAAACTTTTTAAGTTCAAATCAACTTCTAGATCTGTAGTAAGTAGGCTAAAATTTTCAACCAACATTAAACCTCATCTAAGAGAAGAGCCAATGGTTAAATATCTAGTTGGTGGGGTAAGTTATTGTGCATCATCCATTTTGTAAGTTGTATGTTCCACAGGAAAAATTATTTCTCTTTTTATGGCAGCTTTAGAATTTGTTTATTGGAGTGCATGTGAGATAGACTTTGAGTGTATAAAGAAGACATTGTGTGTGAACTTATGAATACAATTTTGGAGAATTTTTTTCAAGTAAAACCTCTTGGGATCCCCCTATCTTCTTCGAAATATCTAGATGGAGTGTGATTCAACTACTAGCTACAACAACGGTTGGTAACCCCCATGGAACTCAATCGGATTTGAACCTATGGCATAAGGCCTCATTGTCAACAACATGCCTTGGGAAAATGGTTCAACCGATTGAGCTAACCATTGGGTCTAACATTTTGGAGGATTTACAACAAGCAAGACTACATTTTTATTTCCACTCAACATTCAATTGCAAAACTCAAAATCAAGTTGCAAGCATTTGCTTCAACAAGGCACTACAATGAAAATAACCTAGGCTCAAACCCTAATATGTTTAGATCCCTTGTATGTGTGTGTGTGTGAGGGAAGTCGTTTGACCTCCCAAAATCCATTTCCCTTTGTCATCAAAGGAGACTAACATATATTCAACAAACCAAATTGGTATAAGTCGATATTAATAAGATACTTCATACTTTAATTTAATTTATGGAATAAACATTTAGTTTTCATATAACCATTAATAAAATTAATTTACTATAATAATTAAACATTAATGTAATATAATAAATTTAAATTATATTTTAACCTATTAAAATAATTAAATCAAATACCCTAAAAGTCATAATTAAAACTAAGTTACATTTAATATAGTTATATAAAATGTGCCTGACATTATCTCCTTTATATATTGGTATCGACCATATTAAGTAATATCAAATGATATATCTCTCATTCTCTCTCAACTAAGTATATCTCTCATTCTCTCTTAGCTAAGTATTATGCTATTGTGTATATGCATTATCAAATAGGCACAAAGCTTATCCATTGTCTTCCTTTATATATTGGCATATTGAATAATATGGAGCAATATATCTATCATTCTCTCTCAACGAGTATATCCATTATCCAATTGGCACAAGACTTATAAATAACTATCACCCAAAAGAAATGAAAAGAGGTTTGAATTGTGTGTTTAAGAAGCAAGATCCAAACCATGTTATAGTATGTTAAATTGTATCTTTAAATGTAGTTCATTGGTAAATATTCATTGAAATTATGAATTTATAACATGATTATATTTATAATGTATTATTGAAAGGAAAAAAATTTGTGGGGAAGGTATTTGACTATTTACAAGTAATTTGTTTTCATCAATAAAAAAAATTTAACATATATTTAATAAATGTATATATTTATTTTATGTTTAAAAAAATTGGAATACAATTAAAAAAATTTAACATATATTTAATAAATGTATATATTTATTTTATGTTTAAAAAAATTGCAATTTCTATTCCATTATATAATGAAAAACGCATTCTTCAAATTCTTAAAGAACAATACACATAAAACCAAGTACAGGTACATATTACACTCACACAAGTATAGGCACACCTTGCGCTTACAAGAATAAAATTGCATTATTAATGTACAATTCATTTCATAGCATTTATAAAATAATCTTTGATCATTCTCTTTTTCCATTTCTTCTCTCTAACTTCTTATCGCCCTTCTTATTTAGTAGCCATGATAACTAATTGTGAATTAGAAGGTAGGAGAGCAGAATCCATTGGAGGAACTAGTTCCTTATTTGAATCAAATGTATCAGATTCATGATATCGTTTGGTTCCACCTAGGAGAGCATCATCTACCACAACCTCCTTTGAGGTGGAAATTCCAGTATCAATTTTGTCTACTTTATCCCCCAAGAAAGGTGTGGATTCCCCAATTGACACTTGCAAATCTTGATTTACCTCATTCTGATCAAGTTCAATATCTAAACTTGGCTCCTACGGAAAACTCCATTACTTTGGTTTTGATTTGGTTCCTTTGTTTTTGGAAGGATGAGCTCGAGCATGGGGACAAGTAGCTTGTAAATGTCCTAAAAGATGACATAACCTGCACCAAAATGTTATATTCTCATTATCCAACACCTGCATATATTTAAAGTTTTTCTAGGTGAAAATCATTTTGTCTGGAAGACCCTTACTAAGGTCTATCTCAATAGATATGTGTGCATGTGCATAAACCCACTACCACTCTCTCAAGATATGATTTTATGTAAGTTCCCATATCATTCTCGATATCCTAAAAAACTGATAAATACCAAAAATGTAATGGCAAATTGGGTAGACAAACCCAAACAGGCATTTGAGTAACATACATAGTGTTAGGATCAAATTTTGTGAACCAATGAGTTATAAAAGTCTTGACACTTCCCCAAAACCGAGGACCCTCCTCAAACACTCGCTCAATCAACATGATCATAGAACTGAACAATAAAAAATCCCTTAGAGGAGAGAGACATCACAATTCTTTGTTCACATCGAATGAATACAATGAAACAAAGTTGATGTAGTAGGTCAATACCCATTAAATCTATGGATAATTAAATCTTTTTCACATAGTGAATGTAGATGGGTTACCTCTAGCATTGTGATCTCCACCAATAGCACCCCTTCAAAATGCTCCACTATATAATCACTATGAACAAGAGAAGTCTTCAAAGCATTTGGATTGGTAGAGTATTTTTTACCGCATCCTTAAATGAAGTAGGGCTAGAAGTTGAAGGCATATTTGAACTCATTGCTCCTCCCCGTAATTGCAAGACCAAATGGATAGTTGAATCTTTACATGAATTATAGGAAGATAGTCAAGAGTGGTCTTGCAGTTGTTTACCATGAATAATGAGACATTGATGGGCCACAATAACTCCTTGTAAAATCTCGCCAACAAGGCATAGAATAGACGGTGATTGGGTGTATTGTTAAGGCACTCCTTGTCTAAGATCACCAGTTCGAAACTCCGTGCGTACGAGCCTAAAAAGAAACTCCATGTAAAATATCCAATTACCTCTTTAAATCTTTCACATGAGAATCATTTAAATTCACCTACAAAAGTATGGTATTCCCATTAAAATTCGTTACCATAATCAAAAATCTATTTTTTTAACAATTGTTTCAACAATTAAAAACACAAACTACTATGTATTTATTTCTAATCTATATATATTTTGAAAATTAAATCTAAATGTAATTTGCTCTATCTTAAAATATGGATTGAGTTACTTTTTCAAATAACATAAGGATTCTCTTCATCTTTCGTTTATTTTTTAAATCAAACTTTTAGGAGGGAAGGGGGCTACGCCTTAAATTTTAGTGGCCTTTGGCATTTTACATAGATTGGTAATATGTTTGTGAAAATAATTAATGAAATTTAATGACATATTTAAAAAAATAGCATTATTGTCATATATATGTATATGTGTGTGTATGTGTGTTTTTTATTAATAAATTTTATTTTTTTAATTTTAATATTTTTAATATTGATTTAGTTACATTTTTTGAGAAATCAATATATATGTAGAGAGAGTTCGATGAACTAATTTAAGTGGTTTAATACTTTAAGTTTTATGTAATATGTTCAAATTTTAGCCTCTAAATCGATCGTCTATGTTACATGTTTCACTTAATGTCTATCTATTTAATATCAATAAATTTACACTCTATCTGCAAAAAGTAGAGAAGTAAAAATACTAAAAAAAAATCCTATAAGGTTTCCATAATTTTTCAATGGAAAATATAAATCCCTTGATATAGTAACTAATATTTTCAATGGAAAACCTAGATCTGTTGATATAGTAATGGAGAATAGTGTGGATGCTTTGACTATTATTGATATAGATATGAATGTTTGATTTAATAAATTTTAGTAGTGAAAAAAATTTATGTATTAAAATAATAAGATAAATGGTAACTTAGAAGCATAAACCTGAATGTTTGATTTAATAAACTTTAGTAGTGAAAAAAACTTATGTATTAAAATGATAAGATAAATGGCATATGAGAAGCACTTGATTTATGGACTTATAAGAACCTACACAAAATTATAGAAAAAGGTTTCATTATTTTACTAAACCCATTGCTAACAATGTGAGCTCATGCCATTATATATCTTGGTTTAGTTGAGAGTGAAACCTTTTGAGATATTATTTGGCACACATCAAATAATGTCTCATATAGTTTAAATGGGTGAAGTTAAAGTTAAAATCATATATAATTTGGTATGTTATATGTTATTGGTATATGTATATTTTACAATAAAAGTTAAAATATGTAGAAGTCTATATAGATAAGATTATATTATTGCTATTTAGAGTAATTATTATTATTTATATCATGTTATGAAGTTGATAATTATAGAAATGATAATATTTATAAGGATTAATTTTTATTTTATTTGGAGTTTATTGTTATGTGATTATATGTTATTATATTGATGGTTGCTTAGATCAAAGCAAAGATTACTTTAATTGCTAGGAATCAAATAATGATCATGATAGTAACTTAGGGCTTCTTGTGGTGCATGGAAACATGGCAAGTTTGTCTGTTGCTTGGGTGGGAGAGTAGGAAACAAGAATGGGTTCGGTTTATTGAGACCACAAAAGTAATGTAAGTCAAGTGAGTGTAGGGAAGGACATATCTCATAATTTTATCTAAGTCTATCTTTGGTAGTGGTGTTAGGAGAAATAGATTTATAATGTAACTCTTAATATGTAATGTACTCAATGCCATCATGGCCTCATGATGATTGTGTAAATATGAAGAATAATACTTGTAGGCTATGTGGGTCTAATGGTTAAGAGCATGTGTTTCTTTCTAGGAGGTCACAGGTTCAAATCCAGAGGGGGGTAGGGTATGTACACCTTTGTAGACTTTAGCAGTTAAATCGTTGCGTAGAGGTGGGTCCCTTATCCCACAAACAAGGGGGCCTCATACACCAAATTGGTGTCTCGCTTGGCGATGACCTTAAAAATAGATTATTATTATTATTATTATTATCAACTATAAAATCTACAACTACAAAAGCTCAAGAAACACAACCAAGTCAAAAAAACAGAAATACCAAAATCCTACAAACAATGTACTAATGCAAACATACAAGATGATTATTGTTGCCATAATTGGTCAACAAAACAATTAGCTTATTAATACTTCAAGGTCAAAGCATTTCGGGAAAGGGTGATTTGCATTATACCTTCTAATATGTTTCAGTTAGATATTTAATAAGTTATATCATAATATTATAATATGATAAATAAAAGACTGATATACACAATGAATAATTAGGAATAGTAGCCCTTTTATGAAAGGTCACATCTTACTGATAAATATGTATAATAAGGGATAGCAATTGTATTCGTTATCACTTATATTGTATCCATTATCACTTATATTATATTACATATCATTTATATTTTGAAAAATATGTATGTGTTTGTATACTTCAATATTTAAGTATTTTGAATTCATGGAAAACCATTGGGTTATTTTTATAAGGTCATAGGTGGAAGGATTGCAATATGCTTTAGCTAATATAAGAGTTGAACTTAGTAAAAGACAAGGAATCCAATCTACCCATCAATTCAAAAGTGATAATGAGGATCAATTTGAGCTAAGAGAATGCAAAAATAATGTCAACATTTAGTGACATCTAGTGCATTATACTTGTCAAATACGAAATCATCATGTGAATGAGAATGGTAAGGAATGAGAATGGTAAGGAGAACCAATATTTCTTTATATCACTTCCAAAATTCCATTTTTAGAATGGCGATCAATCTCTTGTTGTCTAATGTTGGTTACATTTATAGTCATAAATAAATATTAGGTGGCAAATAGTTTAAAGACATGTTTTATTGTTTACATAAGGAATGTTGTGATAACTTTTTATATCATGATAAGAGGGTACACGTTGATAGCTTTCTAAATCCAAGTCATATAATATAATTATGGGAAAATTAAACCATATTATTAATTTGAAGATAAACTAGCAATAAACATGCAATTATATACAAACATTAAAAATACTTAATATGGATGATGCATAGTTGAGGAGGTATTAATAAAAAATAAATGTATTTATAAGTCTCCAATAAAATAAACATTATGCATAGCTCCTTAAACAATACATAGCAAGAACATCTTCAAGGGTTAGCTCAATCAACTAGACAATCCGCCAAAAGTATGTTGATAATGGAGAGGACACAAGGTCCAATCCTGTCAAGTCCCTCAATGTTACCAGCCTCTCTTATGGTTTTCAATGGACATAATTTTCCATCTAGATAAATCTGGAAAGAGAAGTGATCCTATGAAGTTTTTCTTTGAAAAGAAAATTGATACATAGCAAGAAAATTTGGTAACATTGTTTCAAAACCATAGTTGTTAAGTATAAAACATCAACAACACTTCGATATCATGATAATATAATTGACTTTAATTGAACCTACTATTGCCTCCATAACAATGAAAAAAAAGGGTCATTTTTTGTGTTAAAAAAACAAAAATAATTCTCGATTTGAAAAGTGGTGCTATCGGTAGTACACTTTTTTTTTAGCTAAAATTAAAACTTGTTTGAAACCCCGACTGATATGATTGCAATCAAAAACCTATATCAACCCCTCAATAAAAAAAATGGTGCTACCGATAGCACCTTTTTTTCAAACCTAAAATTACAACTTCTCTTAAACTTCAACCAATGTGATTGCAATCAAAACACTAAATGAACCCTCAATCAAAAAATAATACTCCTGAAATCACCCTTTTTATGAGGTTAAAATTACACATTATTCCAAACTATGACCTTAACAACTAACATCACTAAATTGACACTCCTAAAAATAAAAATACAAAAACAATAAACCAAAAACCATAAAACACAATTTAAAACAATTAAATAGCAAAAAAAAATTAAAAAATACATTGCAATACAATTAAATTTAAATATTCTTAAAAAAAAAACATTACACAATACTTTAAAACCATAAAAAAAAACATTAAAAAACAAATAATAAAAAAATAGGACAATAAAACAATAAAAATACAAATTATAAAAATGAAAAAAAATTATAACAAAACATTAAAAGAGAAAAACAAATAATTAAAAACCAAAAGTTAAACGATATAACAAGAAGGAATGGCATGTGAAAAGGTGTGGCATGACCATATAAAAAAGTCAGCCAAATAAAAATCCATTAAAATATTTGGAAGCTTCTTTAGAAGTGACGTGGGTTTATAAGGATAAGGGGAGAGGTCGTAGGGGGGTGATTCTCGGAATCGCGCCACCACTCCAAGTGGTGGAGGGGTGGCTAAGTGGTGGTGCAATTCCTAGGAATCGACCCCCTAGGACCTCTCCCATATCCATGCAAATCACACATATTTAAACCATGTTCATATTTTTTAAACTATTTCAACATATTTATATATATATATATTAAAACCGTTTTCATATATTTTAAAACTATTTTCATATATTCTCATAAATTTTGAAACCATTTTCATATACACATTTCAACAATTTTCATATTTTTTAAACTATTTTCAATATATTTTAAAACCATTTTCATATATTTTAAAACTATTTCCAAACCATTTTTATGGTCTTATTTAATAATTTTAAATTATATATTTTATATTTGTTTTTCTTTAATGTTTTATTGACTTGATATGGATTTTAAAGTTTATTAAAAGCATATTAAGGTTTAGAAATACAGAAAATGTCGATTTCAATAAAGACTTCAACTAACATAATATTTTTGATTAGTTTCATATCGTTGAGGAAAATGTCAAATTTGACAAATTTTTGATGAGATATCTTTGTTATGTTTTGGCTCTGAGACTTTATTTTGAGAATAAATATTATGGTTTTAATATGTTATTTACAAATATATGATATATTTTTTGTTGAGTTTATATCAATCATCACTTTTTGGAAAATAATGTTAAATAGTATCATTTGTATACATAAAATATCTGAAAATAGGTTAAAAATGGTTTGAAATGTCTCTATTTTCTCTTTTTTTTTTAATTTGCCCATAAAAATAATTTATGTAAGAGAAAATTTTAAAGAAAAAACTTTAAAAATGTATATATTTTTCATTCTAATTAGCTTCTAAATGTTAAAAAAATCGAAAATGGATTTATTTTTTCATTATAACTAACTACTAAATGTATATTTTTTGTAAAATTTGAAAAAACGCAGTGGTAAGTAAACAATTTAGTTTTTTTTATGACCAAGAAGTTTCAAAATCCCAAAAAATAGCTCCAAAAAAAAACTTTGCTACCAATATACAACTTTCTAAAACAGAGCTAAAAACAACTACTAAAATTAACCCCCCAAAAAACAAGAACAATGTCGAGTTCTCGTCAAGTTGTATAACTTATTAAAATTAAATGTCCTACCTAATTCTACAATAAATCTTTAAGATGATCAAGTAGATACATTTTTCCATAATTATTTTAGTTCAACCATCTACCTTGGAGTATCATCAATGTTCTATAAATATGAAAAGATGTAAATATCATAGATTCTATAGTACTTAGTCAATAGGATAATTGCCCTTTGTTCGAACTAGTAACTGTTAAGGATAGGCTCGAAATAGAAGTATTAATTTATCTATTTGTTGACCCAAAAGTAACCATGTCCAAAATTTTCATGCTCAATATATATTCAATCAACTACATAATTTATCAATTCTAACATTGTATAATTGGTTCTAAAATTTCCCTTCTGGTTTATGTGAGCAGTGTTAAGGAGATTTTGTTATACACAGTAGTTTTATTTCTATTGAAGTAACATGAGACAAGGATTTTCTTAAACTATATTTAATTATGTTGTATGAGGTGAATCATTGCAACAAAACTCTTGAAGATTCCATTAATGGTGATTTCTTTCAAGAAATTGTTAATAAGAAAGAAATGTGAATGAAGAAGCACAAACATGTATGCATATTTTTTGAATAAATTGCACAAAGATATATTTGCAGTCTCGGTGTTTTAAGTGAACATTTCACTTATAAAAAGGAGTAAACAACCAAAAAACAATGGGACGGTTATTAATGTATCCCAAGCACTAAATATAAAGGCAATAACAAACTATGTAACAATTCTATCTTTGTTATTCTAAACGTTGACGAAGGCAATGCCACTATGATCATGAACAATGTTGACTATAATGCAAAAATGTTGGACCTTCTTTCCAACACCACCTACAAAGCACTCATCCAAAACCCCATTAATCAAATCATAAAAACAATAACCAAAGCTATTAATAACACCTCCTTATACCGTGATACTAAGAGGTGCCTCATCCACGTAACCTTCAAACCCCAAATATATGCCAACCATAAATTCCATAAGAAAGATGTCACTCTTATACTTAGTCTTAGCGTTGTAGATTCTCCTAACTATGCCTTAACAAGTTCCTATCCAACACACTTCAACCTCATTGTAGGTCAAAACCATAGATATCATTTCAAATCTAACACCAACTTGCAAAATTTGCCTTAAATGAAAATACCATGAACAAATTTCAAGTATTGTGGGTTCACCCTTAGCACTTTGCATGGCTAACCTTTACTTGTAACACTCCGAAAGTAAGTTCCTCAAAAGTTGCTATAGTATTTATATTATTTGTCAACATGTCGCTCTACCCAAAACCAATTTCTTTCTCACCTCAATAGTATTTCTCCTAACACTCAATTAACAATGGAGATCCAATAGGAAAAATCCTTCCCATTCCTTTGTTCTTGTATCTAAATAATTTGATGGTTCCTTATCGTACCAAGTTTATAGGAAGAAACTCACATCAGCAAATACCTCCATGACCAATGCAACCACCACCGTACCCAAAATTTGGTCATCCTAAAACCTTAGTTACTAGGGATCTAAGGATTTCTAAAAACACACCACCTCAAACAAAGGAAAATGCACCTAAAAATCTCCTCCAATCCAACAACTATTGTTAACACTTAGATCAATAGTGTTCCATAAAATCCTCCATCCCCCAAGATTTGACATCATTCTAAATCCCAAGCCGCTAACACCAAAGCATACCTCACTTAGTTTCAAGGGGTCGTAGATAAAATTTCTAAGGAGCTGACTAGAAAGAAAATTAAAACCATCTTCGATTCCCACAAAACTCTGAAAGATATTTTTAATAGTGTGAAACACAAATACGGCCCACTCTTACTCCAATGAATTTATGAAATTTCTTGCTTGTATGGAGATGCATACATTGGCTAAATTGGTTGTTTCACTAGGAATGATCTCAAACAACATATTACTAATGCAAACCATAATTGCATCTCACCATTCACAACTAGAACATTGATCATTATATATGTTTTGATTAAATTAAGATTATGTCTAAAACAAAACAATACTCCACTAGGCTCATCAAAGAAGTTGAAATAGATAAGAACCCTAATAACATAATCGAGAAGATGGCTTTAAACTTAACCAGCCATAACAACCAATCATACATTGTCACCATAACCATTAATCCATTCCTAGTGCTCTCTAGTACATTTCTTGTCTTTTGTGTCATTGTCCATCTTCCCTCTTGGCCACCCTTCTTAGTAGGATTTTTTACGTAACTCCTATACCTAATATTTCCCCTTCACACCCCTTCTTCCTAGCACCCCTTTCCATTCCCCCTCTTCATTACGTTGTTTTCTCATCATGGCTATAATTTTCCCTCTAATCTTTTCATTATTCCCTTCTATACCTCATCTTTTCCAAACGTGTTTTCAATTCACTTCCCCTCTAATTTAATTCATCCTTTCCTCTTAATATTAATCTTAGCTATAATCCTCACACTTATCATGTTATAAACTCTCGATAAAAGTCTTAGTTGTTGAGCATCCACTATGTATCAAGAGGTGAAACATTATTTTAACACTTGGAGGCTCGAAGTTGAACACAAATCTCTCTTTACAACACCCCCCTTGAAATAGTACACCAACCTAGGAACAACGTGGGAAGGGTATACCCCCCACTTTTTTAAGTTGACCTCAAGTAGGGGTTGCAACAATGCCCCTCATCACTTTTCACGGCTAAGACATTATATAATAATTAATTAATTTTTATTTTATTAACTTAATTATGCATTTTCTTTTTTCTAATTTTTTCACATTCTATATAAGTTTTTTTTGTTAATTGGTGGTTCACCATTGTCAAGGGCTACATCCACCAAGAAAAATGTCAACACCTGTTATTCTAGACAATCAAGATATGGCCAAAATTACATAATACACTCAATCATTACATAGTCAACACATAAGGGTTCAAAAAGAGCATCATGTCACTTACAAGAACTAAACTTGGGTGAGGAAGGTAACAATCATTCCTCCTAACCACCCAAGCTACATCCAATAAACACATTCTAATTAAGTTTGTTCCTCAATTATTTAATATAAAATTATATTATAATGTGAACCCATTTTATTTAACTTAATTGATAATATTTGCATATATAGATGTGTTCATAGTTTCCTTTATTATTTAATATTATATTATATTATAATTCTAATCATTTTTACTTTTCTCAATTATTTAATATAATATTATATTATAATTCCAACATCAACTTAATTGATAATATTTACGTTTATTATAAAATAATAATAATAATTGAGTTTTTTTTAATTGCGCCGAGAGGCACTATACAACCCAGTATGAGGGAGATCTTGTAACATGTGAGTGTTTGTCGAGTAACAAAATAATACAAAGTAAAAACTAATAAATATTATGTCGGCCATAAACAAAAAAGAATAATACAAAGTAAGAAGTAAATATGAGACTTAAACTAGAGACTTTAGAACTTAGGATTAGGTGGTAAATATTATGTCGGCCATAAACAGAAAAGAATAATACAAAGTAAAAAGTAAATATGAGACTTAAACTAGAGACTTTAGAGCTTAGTATTAGGTGGTAAATATTATGTCAGCCATAAACAAAAAAGAATAATACAAAGTAAAAAGTAAATATGAGACTTAAACTAGAGACTTTGCTTTTTACTTTTAATACAAAGAAAAAAGTTAATATGAGACTTTAGAGTGTGAGTAATAAAATAATACAAAGTAAAAAAAAAGAATAATACAAAGTAAAAAGTAATAAATATTATGTAGGCTATAAACAAAAAAGAATAATACAAAGCAAAAAGTAAATATGAGACTTAAACTAGAGACTTTAGAGCTTAGGATTAGGTGGCTCAGGTATTGCACTCAAGGAGCTATTTAAGGAGAGGTTTGCACCTCAGGAAATTTGATCCCTCTCGACGCTTGATAGAACCTAGGATTTGGATCTAGGCTAGTTTATATTTTAATCAATATATTAATATTAAATTATAATTTATATTTACATTAATTATAAAATAATAATAATTAAGTTTTTTTCTAATTATAATTCATATTTACGTTTATTATATAATAATAATAATTGAGTTTTTTTTAATTTATTTTTTAATCATTATATCAATATTAAATTATAATTCCAACGCTTAGTATATTATAATTCCAAATTGTTTGATTTAACTGAAAATATTTACATTTATAATAATTTATTTATTTTTGAGTTTCTTAGATTTATGAGTTTTCATTTTGCTAATCTATATTTTAATTATTGTTCGATAAATAATTATATTGGCATTTTAACTTCTTTTTTCTCCTCTTGGACTTTTTCTCATTTGGGATTTTGTTTGCACGGTGTTCTACTATTTTTTGTAACATATTCTACCATTTTTATTTGTTGTTTGCTCCTTTAATGATGATAAAGTGCTCACGTGAATTGTTGGGAATGCAAAATATTTTTGAACACATAATAATATTTGTTTTATCTTTAAAATATACATACAACATGATGATATGAAAATATCTACCTAAAAAGACGTAAAAACATACTTATTACAATATGTGGAAATATATTAGAAAGCATTTTGACACTATAATAGTTGTTATCACCCAAACTCACATCCTTCAAGATAAAGTCCTAAAGCTCCAGATATGATCTTAGTGTAACTAAAATAGAGACCAATGCAACCATGCCAAACCTCTCTTCTACACTTTGGGTTGGCTCATTAACTCAAGGGAGGCTGGCTCTTTAACTCAAGGGAGGCTTCACTATAATAGGATTGCTAAAGCTTGCAATTAGGCTCAAAGTGAAATGAAAAGATGGTTCTAGCTAAATAGTTTGTTTTAGTAATGATAAAAGAAGTAGATGGATGGACAAGGGACTAGTGTCTTATCCATTGGGCAATATGGGGTCAACAAATGTTCAATAAAGGATTTTAAAAGAAATGATTGGAAGGATTAGGGAGGCAAGATCACACAACCTAGTCACTTCTAATTGCTTCACAAATTTCAAAAGTCTACAAAGGGAAAGCACTACGGTTGATACTTTCAAATGATTTTAGAAGGATAAATAGTATGCAAGGGCAAGAGAGTATATAACCATAACTTGAGAGACATATTATGAAAGAGTGCAATGTCACCACACCATACTCTCTTTTGTTCTTTAGGTTGGCTCTTCTCTAACTCAAGGGAGACTTCCTTGGGATATGATTGCTAAAGCTTGCAATTGTGTTTAAGGACAACTGAAAAGATGGCTTTGGCAAAACAATTTATTTTAATAATGATAAAAAAAAGTGGATGGAAGTGCAAGCGACTAGTGTCTTGTCCATTCGGCAATATGGGTTCAACAAAGGCTCAATAAGGGATTTTAAAAGAAATGATTGAAAGATTGTAAGGCAAGATCACACACCCTAGCCACTTCAAACTGCTACACAAATTTCAAATTCTACACAGAGAAAACACTATTGTTAATACTTTCAAATGATTTTAGGAGGATAATTATTACACAAGGGAAAGAATGTATAGAACCATAACTTGAAAGACAAAATACGCCTATCACTTTCAATTAACAATCATCACATAGAAGAAGTTAGACTCTACTGCATCAAACCAAAACCATTGTCATTTGAAGATTATGTGCATGAGCAAAACATAAGAAACACAACACCATCAAATAGAAAACACTTTGATTCACCATCCAAAGGAAACCAATAGATGTTCAACCAAGCTCAATGGGATTTTTCTCCAAATCCAACCATGAGAAATGAAGGCGAGAGCAAAGCCTTATATAGCTTTTAGCTCATCTTCCCTCTACAATAAAATGTAATGAACAAATATTAAACCAACCTAGATCCAAATCCTAGGCTCTATCAAGCGCCAAGAGGGATCAAATCTCCCGAGGTGCAAACCTCTCCTCGAATAGCTCCTTGAGTGCAATATTTGATCTCTCTCGACGCTTGATAGAGCCTAGGATTTGGATCTAGGCTTGTTTCTTATCTTTCTACTTTTTATGTCAGCGATAATATTTTTTTACTTTTTTATCTTTTTTACTTCTTATATTTCTTGTTTTTATGTAAGCTATAATATTTTTTTGTAACATTTTTCTATTAAATTGATGAATTCAATTTACAGATGTAAATAACAAAAAAAACAATGAATTTGTTGAAATCAATGCAACGATTCAAATCAATATGCATCTTGTTTTTTTTTACTTCTTATATTTCTAGTTTTTATGTGGGCTATTTTTTTTTACTTCTTTATTTTATGTCGAGTATAATATTATGTTTCTACTTTTCATATCCACTATAATATTTTTTAACTTCTTTATTTTATGTCGGCTATAGCCGACATAATATTTATTACTTTTTACTTTGTATTATTCTTTTCGGTTTATGGCCGACATGTTACAGCATCTCCCTCGTACTCTTGTAACGTTACTCGACAAATGTTACATCTCTCTCATACTCGTGTAACGTTACATGGACACACGTTACAAGATCTCCCCCATACTGAGCTGTATAGCGCCTCTCGGCGCAATAAAATTGATATGTAATTAATCGAATAGATAGAGATGTACCTTTCCATTGAAAAGGCACATAAGACCATATTTAAATGGTCCATCAAATTGTAATGTAATAATTTCATCAATATATATTCAATATTATTTATTCTTTCCAAATGGAGTTATTTTCTATTGGTTGACTATTTACTTGAATAGTCTTATTGTGATCCGTACACGATTACAACATGAGAATATATGGATTCGGATATTACATTGGTATCAAAGCCCCTTCTTGGGATTGATTCTGGCCTTTGGCCACAAACCATTCTCAAAGCTTCTCTGATTAAGGATCTTTGATCCACATTGGCTTTTGGCCATCTTTATTTGGGTTTCCCAAAAATCTAGGACCTTGTCCAAAAGTAGGTTTTTGGCTCAAAGAAAATTCAGTAGCAACTTTGAATCAAATCAAGTTAATCAAAAGAATATATTATTCTGCTGCAAAATTCAAAGACAAACCTAAATCAAGAATACAAGCAGGGAAAAAAAAAAAATTTATTTCAATTGCAAATAAGAAGAGAACAAGAAGTTGAGAAAAAAAAATATCACAAAGAAGAAGTGCAAAAAAATAAATTATCCGCAATCGAAAGAAAAAAATGAGTAAAAAAGAAAGTTAAAAAATAGCATCATGAAACCGCACATGGTTATTAAACCACGCATGGTTTTATGAAACTGCACATAGTTTTACTTAGTATATTAAAATTATAAACGAATGACCTTCATCACTAATGCTTTGAGAACAAAACATTCTTTAAAGAGGAACGTCATGTAACAAATAGAATAATATATAAACATATCAATAAATAAATAATAAAATAAAAGTTATCAAACAAATATTAAATAAAATTTATATGTAATTAATCGAATAGATAGAGACGTGCATTTCCATTGAAAAAACTAAATAATAAAATAAAAGTAATTAAACAAATATTAAATAAAATTGATATGTAATTAATAGAATAGATAGAGATGTACCTTTCCATTGAAAAAGCACATAAGACCATATTTAAATGGTCCATCAAATTGTAATGTAATAATCTCATCAATATATATTCAATATTATTTATTCTTTCCAAATGGAGTTATTTTCTATTGGTTGACTATTCACTTGAATAGTCTTACTGTGATTCAGACACGATCACAACATGAGAATATCCGGATTCGGATATTACATAAAATAATAATAAACTCCTAGACCTAGACTAGGGACGAGTGAAGAAATCAAAATGCTTCAACTACCATAACAACATCCATGAAATAAGGTGGTAAAAAACACATGTGGAAATCTCCAAGATAAATGAGTGGAGTGCCTACATCAAATGATAACAAATGACTAGGAACCAAATATCTAACCTCCAAAAGGCTTTCTAAAGGTAGCAATCCAATAGACAAGGTCCATTGATCAATGAATGACCCTAGATCAAAGGATTGACCACCATATTTCCTCCAATAGTAAATGAACTCCATCATAAATGAAATAGATACTCTCCAAACTGAACGCTCCAACAATATAAGCATGAAAAGTGTGCAAGCAACCATCCTATAGTGGAGCATTCCATCAATCAAGGGCAAGAATGAGTCAAAGGTGCTCCAAGGCAATGTGGGACTCTCCAAAGTGAATGCTCAACCGTAAAGCATGAATAAGTGTGCAAGGTAGGTCCAATAGAGTTGAACGCTCCACCTATAAGGCATAGAAATAGTGCAACTAACGTGTAAAGGTAAACATTTTCCTTATTTTGACCTCATCAATGCAATGAATGCCCTCCACTAGATGATATCCATATATCAGCCAACTCGTCAAACATGTGTGGAAGATAGATCCTTTAACTAATGAAAACAACATCCAAGAGCAAAGTGTCCACAATAGTTAATTATCTCCATGAAACAGGGTATGGCCCCATCTACTAGCAATGGCATGCCTCCACACATGCCGAGAGAGGGAAACAAGGCTAGTGTTTCGTGCATAATAATTAGCAATAGTGCTAAGATGCCATCCATGTGCTAAGAAGCAAGAGTGTTCCAATAAAAATGATAGCTAACCATGTGACAAAGGGTCTAGGAACAAGGGAGCTCCAAGAAATACCTATCATAAGTCATCCATGTCATCAAATCATTCCAATAAGCTAGACCGCTCTATAGGAAATGAATGGTATACCATCATACATGTGCTTGAGCTAGAGTGCTCCAAGGAAAATCAATAACCAAGCCCCCCCAACCATAAAACATGCCACTTGGGCTAGAGCGCTCCAAAAAAGATCAACCATAAACCATTTATATGTGCAAAATGCACTCCAAGAACTAGAGTGCTCCAATACTAAGTCACCTCGAACCAAAAGTCAGTGCAAGATAACTAGAATGTTCCTCCAAAAGTGATAGATAATCAAGCCAAAATGTCAATCAAATGGCCAAGAGCAAGAGCACTCTTAAGTGAAACCAATCACAAACCATTCATAAGCATGAAATACACCCATGAAGATAGAGTGCTCCACCAAAATGAGAGTGTCTGCCATCAAACGAGTCCTAGAAGGGATGCTCCATGAAAAGTCAACAACACATCCTCAAGCTTAAACCTGTGCCATGAGCTAGAAAGCTCTCTACTAGAATGCCACCTTATGTCACCAAATCACCAACATCAAGCACTCCACTAAACTAGGTGATATATGTCATCAAGATACCAAGATGCCATACCAACCCAAAAAGGTAGGGCACTCTCATGGAAGTGCCTCAAAATATCATAAAACCATACAGATAGGCCATGCACTCCATGAATAAGGAGAGTCTATGTGATCTAGATGCTAAATAAAATCAGAAACAGTAGGGCACTCCACAAGATGTACAACATGTCACGAACCAGTACAACATGTCACGAACCATATGAGTGAAGTGCATCATGTTCTAAACCATATGAGTGAAGTGCACCATCATGTTCTAGCTGGGAAGGCCACCAACCCTCGTAAACACATCCATAATCATCCCAATGGTTAATCAAAGAACACTTACTAACACATCAACTTAGGGAAACCCAACAAGTCTTGGATAAATGATGAGCCATGATATTCCAAGCATGCCAATATCCATTATGAGAGCACATAAACATCCAAACACCGTGGAAAGATAACTTGTCATAACTAATAGCAAAATTAGCTCCAACAAGCAATCATCAACTAGGGCATCATCACACATGAAGCATAACTCCAGCATAAAGAACCCAAGGCATCCAACAGCTCCATCAACCTGTCAATCAAGCCTTGTGATGAATATTCACAAGTGTAGGATCACCTGCAATATATATGGGGTAACAGTGGCAACATGTGGAATTGAAGGAGTGGTATCAGGATGCCATAAGTACACCAAGTCATCCAAAACAAAAAATATAAAATCAAGTTTTAGTTTTGAGAAATTCATAGGAGATTTGTTGACTCGAAAGGATTTTTTTGCATTTTCATTCATTTTTTATATTTGCAAGGAGATCAAATGAAGCAAACCTAAGCTGTGTTAGCTTTTGGGTTTATTTGTCAAAATTTTGCTCTTTGCTTTTATCGAAGTCGAGATTCAATTTGAATAAACCATGACTTGCTCTGCAGTCGTGTCTTCTATCCTTTGAATTCCGTAACATCACGACTTCCTTTAAGGAAATTGGGACTAAATACCCCAAATTGGTCACCATATGGCACCAAACCTCTTTCTGCCCACACAACATATTTCGCCATTTTGGGTATTTCTATCTCTAAGATGCTCTGTCATGTTGAGGCCATTGGCCATCAAAAACAAGTCTGGCCTTCCAATTCCTGCATTTAGATTGGGAAGCTTGCTACACTCATCATGACTTCTCTTTAGAAATGATTATCTACCAAAGAACAAATACAGTTACAATGGAACTAATCATTTAGTGCAGACGGGCAAGAGATTTGATATAGGGCCCACTATATATATAATGTATTCAGTTATTTCCTATTTACAAGGATTGTTAGATTAACCTGCATCTCTTTTAGAAACATATATTATTTCCTCGTAATACTAAATCTACATGATCGTTGAAACTGCAAATCTTCATCATAACCCATTTGCTAATGTTGCCAAATAAACTGGGAAAGGAATAAATTAGCTACTTCGCCATTCACTATGTGACCTCAGGTTAACCAGACACCAAAAATGGATTCATGAACATGAATGACAACCACAAAAATTCTAGCGCGTGAGCATTACTGCCAAAAGATTGTCTTCTTTGCACAAGTTAGCAATGACCACTCAAAATTTTGGACAGAGCAACCTATGAGAATTAGGAGAACAAAGGGTGCTAAATTCTCCAGGAAGCACATTTCCCTTTTTGTATTTTGACACTTTGTGAAGCATTCCATAGTTGCATGCTTAGTGACCGAAGGCTCTAGGCACAGATTAGTAACCCAAAAACTGCTTGGAACACCTTAAAACCAAAAGGGCTTGCAAAAGACCCGAATAACTTGAAATTGCCCGGACACTGAACTTAAAACAGCATTGAAGAGCCCACAAGAGCGTGATCTAATGGCAAGCAGCGAGGTGATCTGGGTTCAAAACCCTCTGTGGGGTGGTTGTAAATATGTCCTTGTAAATATAAGAAATATTCTACCAAAAAAATACAGCATTGAAGAGGACCGGAAATCAACCAAACAACAAAATTGCCACTAAACAACCAGAATTGCCTAAAATGCCCACCACAGTTTCACTCGTTGGTTCAGAGTAAAACTTTTGTTATGAAATTTGCATATCACTGGAATAAACCTTCAAGATTAGAAGCAAATAAAACGAATTATATGAATACAATAAATTAGCTTTACACAAATTCAGTTGACAACTAAACAATTCTGCCAAGAATAGTTTCTATGAAAGCTAGAGTACAACAAAAAGAAAATAAAATATGCTCCTCTCCGACCCCAAACTGAAAAAGCCATCAGTTACAACAATCACAAAAAAATTGGGCCCCGGTGAGGAAAATATAGAAGAGCCAAGCTCCAGCCTCCTGCTCTTCTTAATTTTTTTATCCTTTTCTCCTCTTTCTTTCCCTTTCACTGTCACCATCTCGTTCTTTATCACGGGCTCTATCCCTCTCCCTTATCCTGTCCTTATCCATGTTCCTCTCATGCTCATCTCTATCTCTACTGCCACTCTTCTCCTTCTCCCTTGCTTTTTCACTAGTGTCATGAATCCTGTCTCTGTCATGATCTCTGTCCCGGTGATGAACACGATCACGATCTCTCTCACCTTCTTTGTTCTTATTCCTCTCTCTCTCCCTGTCTCTACTAGATTTACGAGGGCTCCTGCTGTGGCTTTGACTGTGCTTACGCTTCTTTGAAGATGAATCCCTATGCTCATCCCGTTTTTCCTTTCTATCAAGGGAGCTTCTCTCTGGTAGAATCCATGAGAAAAAAAATTAAGTAAACCTCACTACAACAGTCATTATCAGATGAAAGACGCAAAGGATGCCTACAATCCTATAGTTTTATCTGCCATTTAATCATCAATATAACTTGAGGAAAACGTCACTGAAGCTGGCAAACATTGCATGTTTTAACAAAAGAAGATTCATAACAGAGGGTATCAATTAAATATCGGCATAAGAAACAGGAAATATTATCTCCTTGTAATTTACCTGAGATGCGAGTATGATGTTTGTCATTGTCAGTTGCTTCATCCATTAAACCAAATTCAGCTTTCAGTTTCTTTCTGTAAGCAGACACTTTCCTTTCAATTTCTTCTGCATTTTGAATACCACACTCTTCAAGAGACTCACGATACTCCATCACTGCTACTTCCAATCTCCGTAATTTTTGCCTATAATCAAATGTTTCACAAGTTAAAATTTAAAGCCAACACTACAACTTCCATTGAATGAACGATAAATAAAAACAAATAGTCTTAATCACCTGTGTTCTTCAGTCATTCCAGTGTCGATGACTGCAGGAAAGCTAGTCTCCACAGCCATTTCTTGTTCCTCACCTTTTCCCTCACCACAAAGAGTATCCTCACTTGAGGAAGAATAACTCAAACCAAGACCTTGAGCATCCTGCTTGTCTTCAACATCACTTCCATCATCCTCACGAGCCCATTTAGAAGCTGGTAAAACAGGATCTGTTCTCCCAGCCTTTCTAGTAAATGGTTTTAAGTCTGCCTGTGGAATTGTCAATTTAGGAGCAAACGTAACAGCAGACTGGTCTACAGCCCCACTGTGAGTAGCTTCCACCCTATTATCTGTGTCATGGTCTTCATATTGTGGCCATAGAGCTGACTCTTCTAAGACATTTTGCCTTGATTCTAGCCTAGACACCCTACCAGAACCATGGTTTACTTCTTTCCATTCACCATTACCAGTGTTCCAAGCTCCACCTGCACTCCAATGTCCTTCTGATCTAGAACTGTTAATTTCCCTTCCATGCTTCCCTGCATAGCTCTGCCCTGGCCCATATCGAAGGGAATCATCTTGATCTTGGGACTTTTGTTTCTCTGCCTCTTCTAAGCTAAGCAGCCGAGCAACCATCAGATCTCTACCCCCACGAATGGATAGCCCTGTATGTCTACAACGCCTCTCAAGTTCTGCAAGAGGAAGGCTTGACAGTTCTCTAGCTGCTGCTCCCTTCCCAATAGCCAATGCAGCATCTTGAATTTCTCTGGTTCCTTCTGCCCTACCATTGCTAGTATCCTCTGAACTGCCAATGTCCTTTACTGGTGGAGCATCTCCACAGATTGAATGAAAAGGAGCTACACCTGAATTTCCAGACCGAAGAAAAGTTGCTCTCAGTCCATTCACATAAACATCTGAAAAGAGAAACCAGTCCGACCAAACCTGTAGAACTTTCAAAACTCGTTCCTGCAATGGCCGCCAGAATTATACATGTGAAACTGTTCTATATATATGGTCCTCACTATATATTTAAGAATAAATAAATTAAGAAAAACATGTATATGTGTGTGTGACATATTGAATATTCATTTAACGCACCTTCAAAGCTTCTGCAGTAATCCGGCCAGTGATATTTCGATATAGGTCATTAAAGCTTTCCATAATATCAGGTATACTTGCTTCAAATTTTGTACGATAAGCAGATGCATTCCTCACCGGAGCACTACTGTTATGAAGAATGTCAGAAACTAGCATAAGCCTGGCAACTTTGGTTGGAATTGGGGTCTCCTTCAATGTCAACGATTCAGTAAGTACCTCAACTACCTAAAAACATAAAACAGCAGACAAAGTCTATCAGCAAGGAAATCAACCATCTAATCCACTACATAAAACCTAAGATTATTCATCTGCACCAACAAATAATACCTCTCCTGCTGCATCAGCATTATCCAAGGAAAAACCCATAGCTTCTTTAATCTGATTCCTTTCCAAGGTCAAAGCTCGCAACATGTCTTCAAACTCATCTCTCTGATTGTCAGTTAAGGAGCACTCCTGATCAACCCTCTGCATGACAAATGCTAGCTAAAATTAATTGACCATCACAAGTTCTTCAGAAACATTATATATGATAGCATCAGGGAAACAAAAGCATCTTTCAGATGCAAAAGTTAATCATTTATGTCTGTCATTAAAAGGCAGAGAAATGGGCAAACATTGAACATCCACAGAACAGAATCTTCTTGAATGAAAACATATAACATCTCTTAAGAATTGAGATTTTTGCAGCTGGACTGTGTATGAGATATTTAAGCCTACATGTTTTGACTCTTGAGTGAATAGTTCACTCATCATCAGTGCAACAGCAAAATGATAGAGAACATTGTCGCTGAAGTTGGAGTGTTGCTATATATGATAACATCAAGAAAACAAAAGCATCTTTCAGATGAAAAAGTTAATCATTTATGTTTGTCATTAAATGACAGAGAAATGGGCAAACATTGAACATCCACAGAAGAGAATCTTCTTGCATGAGAACATATAACATCTCTTAAGAACGGATATTTTTCAGCTGGACTGTGTATGAGATATTTAAGCCTACATGTTTTGACTCTTGAGTGAATAGTTCACTCATCATCAGTGCAACAGCAAAATGATAAAGAACATTGTTGCTGACGTTGGAGGGTTGCTATATATCATATTCAAAAATGATGGAAGGTTCAAATCAGAAAGGATACTGAGAAACATTACAACAATACAAAGGGTAAAATGCACTAAAATGTATAAGAAGAAACCAAAAGCAATGGATGACAGAAATAAAATAAAAACAGTATAATTAAGTAAAACTGAATGTCAAAAGGAAAAAGGAAAAAGTCTCATGAGAAGGAATAAGTGATGAAGTATAACTAAATAAATAAATTAACAGCCCAGTGGATTAGCCCAATCAGTTCAAAAGGACTCTTTCAAGGCATAGTTTGCCATGAAGTCTCCAGTTCTAGTCGAGTTCCGCTGGGTTACCAGCTGCTATTGTGGCTGGGGGTTGAGCCACACTCCATCCGGATATTCCGGGGAGAGGGTCATCCTGCGAGGTTCTCCTTGGACCAACAATAAATTAATTAATAGAATTATAAATTAGGCATAACATACTATATATACAAATGAAGCAATAACTAAAAGGATAAAAGAAAAGTAAATGCGTAAATCAGGAAAACTAAATAGGAGTTGAATAAAGGAAGGAAGCCTAGGAAATAGATGATTCCAAATAAGGGAATGGACAGACCAAAAAGAGCATGAGCATCCAGGTGTGAGAAAAGTAAAAGGGGAAAGAAAGCTATAACAACTAAATATGCAGTGTATATGAGGAAAAGAAAAGGGAAGTAAACCAGGAAGAACTTATAGAGGCCAAAAATAGGAATAGAAATATCAATAGTGGGAAGAAATCTGAAGAGAATACAAAAAATGGACCAACAGATGAGTGTAGGAAAAAGGGGGAATGGGGGACAATAAAGGAAGAGGGAGCCAGGTAAACAGAAGGTTAAGCAGATGAAGGGAAGAAAAGAAAGGCATCACAAGGGAGCCAAAAAAAAAGAGAAAAAAGGAGGAGAGCTAAAGAAGACAAGGGAGGTTAACAGAACAAGGGAGGAGAAAGAAGGGCAATTGAAGATTTAAACTAAATAACAGACTGACAATAAAACCACAAGAAGAACAGAGAAGGAGGAAATATTGATAACTACATAAAACAGAATCAAAGATTAAAAGAACAAAACAAAACATGACAGGACAATAGGTTATAAGCTTATAACCTACAAAATAGTAGAAAGGATCATAAAAGCATTCTAGTGACTACAAAATAGAAGAAAGGATCTCAACGAGCAGTCTAGCAAAACCTCAAATGCACAAAGCATCTCATGTGAACTTTCAGTACTTACCCTGCTCCTTCCAGCGGCATAAGTTGTACCAGAATCCTTCTCCTTTTCTGGACTTCTCGTGCTTGCCTGTTGTGATAAAGGCGGTGGTATCCATCTGGATAAGACGGCAGAAAACAAATCCATTCATTGAAGAGATGAGAATAAAAAGTGTAACACCTGATCATATCATATCACTTGACATGTCCATAATTAAGATTGGCTCTAAATTAGATCCATATGGTGTACATCACAAGCAGACCCACGGCAAAAATTACTAGTGTATCACCCTGTGGTTGGCCTTGCAGAACCTATATATGAAACATGCTAGAAATCTTTCAGGATCTACCAACCTAACATCTCAGTGACACATAAGTACTCATGCACACATCTTACCGCCCACTTCCAGTTATCATGATGAAAGGCTCTGTCCGCCATCTTTGAAGTGTATCTCCCTACATTGCATGGTAACAAACTACTCATCAGCTTACCAATGACCCCCCACTACTTTCCTTACCACACACATGATTTTGGTGCCCTCAGGACTGCCCACTGATTTACAATCAGATATATTCTTTCATAATGAGATATAGCCAAATAGCTGTTATGAATTTTAATTTTTATCAATGTGTATCTTTAAACTTCTCAATAATTTACAATAGGACAAGCACATGAAAACCAAAGTTCTCACCTGAGCAAATGAATAGAGCCGCCAAACATAGTACGTATGCTCCTTTGATCCAAGGTCAAATAAGAAATTGAACAGTGGATTGCCACGTCCCCTTTCCATTATTTCTTGTTCGAAGGCACAACCATCATCAAGCACATACATTGCCATAGTGTCAATCACGTGACGTAGATGATCGTCTTCTGGAGGTATAACCTCAATGTCAGGAACATTTGGAGTTAAAATCTGAAGTCCAAAACAATGTGTATGTCAGGAACAGCGGTCATAAGACATAGCTACAAATAATTTGATTTGTAATACCCAGCTGTTGCCCATACTACATATTAAACAATCATGCTCAATCAGCACTTCTCATAAGTAATATACTGTAGGCAACAAACCACATTAGTAAAAACAGCATTTCACATGTACAAAGGAACTTACAACATTTATAAATTAACAAGCTAAACATAAGATATTGTACTGGTTGTTTCCAACTGGGCACTTGCGAATTGCAGGAATATCTTCTAAATCAACATTTAAAGCTATCTTGTAAATTTCGGTCAGTTTTATCAAATTGCATGAATTGGGCATAAGGCAGTAAACAAAAAGAAAGAAAAGCTCTACTGCATCTAACTACTGCTCAGCCATATCCTGCACTATCAATATTTACCCATCAATCCTCCCTCAATCATTCATCTCTAAACGGTAAACCATAGAAAACAAATAGTCATACTGTGGGATTTGCTTAAACCTTATCGATGTCATCAAATAAAACAAGGTTTCCGCCTGTAACTGACATTGTATAGACTCAATAGAATGATTTGGAACATTGTATTAGGAAATCTATGCAAACAGTAGACAGATATGTCCTAATGGGAAAATCCAGTGTGATTTTATGAAATTATGCTCTTTTAGTACTGCTAAAATGGAGTGCCTGAACAGCTGAGCTCTCTAACATCCTTTTGTTACAATGAACTTTAGTGTGTGGCTCCAGAAAAATGCTTCCTTGACTATTACTCAGGGATCAGATGGAGTGCCTGACGACTAAGCTCTTTAAAATCCTTTTGGAAAACAAACAATAGAGTGTGGCTTAAATATAACTCCTTTACTACTACTCGCACAATATTAAGAGAGTTGACCTCTCTAGCATCCCTTGTGAAAATAAGGGATTAGAGGTGATGGAATGGAATAGAACTTTGGCGGCCTCTCTGACATCCTTGGCAAAAATAAGGTATGAGGGGTAACAGTATGGCATAGATAAGATGAGATAATTGTATTACTGTCCAACAAATGAACACGGAAGTAGGCCAATGGGACTGCTGAGTATAATAGTGCCAATGCAATGTGGGAGCACAAAAAATTGCTCCTAGAGTCCTATACAAAGCAAGATGTAGAATGCAAAGTACTGATCTAAATTAAAAACCTCAAGTCTGAGCTCTAAGAGTGGAGAGCATAACTAGAAGAAATATGTACAAGGGGAGTACATCTAAAATCTTGAAAACAAATAGTGTAAGCATATCAAGGTCCACTAGAGCCATCTCCCTCTAAGTTGCACGAAAAGGGGAAACGGGGACAAAACGGGGAAACGTCGAAACGGGGGAAACGTGACCCCCAAAAATTTTGGAAACGGGGAAACGCGATATATATATATATATATATATATGAGCAAGAACATTTTAAAAAATGAATGTGAAATATAAATCACAAATCATACATGTCAGCGAATCATTGCCTATACTGGGATCCTATTTTATGGTGCTGATTTAGTTCATGGCATGAGATTGATGGAATGATGGTGTTGTATATGTTATTTCTTGTAGAGATATGTTGGCAGCTTGTGCATAGTTTTGGAATGGTTAAAAATAACATTGTTTGATTGTTCTTGTCATTTTAATGTGATGCTTTCTTTATCTATGATTATAAAAGACAGTCATAAAGAGGTTAATGTTTAATGGGGGTATAAGAGATATGTTTTGGAGAGGTCGTTGCAAGCTCCAGAAGCTCATAGCCTGCGGTAGCTATGGTCTTTGAGTTGCATTTGGCGGTGGCCCCCCTCATTTAAGTATTTTCCTAAAGTCGTGAACCTTTGAAATGTTTGACCTCTTACTTTGAAAACCCTAAAAACCAATTATGTATCATTTTTTATTATATTCTCCTAACGCAATTAGCAACTGCTTTTGCCCTCCAAATCAGTATAAACTTATAAAGAGATGGAAAGACACACAACAGAAGCACAAGGTATGCTAAAGCTCTGCTGGTTTGCATTAGCTTTATGATATCCACGCCCATTCTTTACTTTCTAGATGATCTAATGATATTGATGATAGCATAAGCATTTTCTAGAGGCTCAAGCACCAGGTGCGTGCATTTCTCTCTTTTTGGCACTGAGGTAACACTGAATTTTGATTGCTGCAATTGATAGTTTTAATCTAGATCTGCTGTTATCTAATTACTAAAAATAGTTTGCAGAATTCAAATACCAAAAGGGGTTTCTTAACTATTCTTGATGTTGGGACTATTTTTTCATCTATTGGTTTTCATTTCTGTATTTGTCCTTGTCAAATCCTTGAAAACATCGGGACAAACTAAGTACTCTAAAGCTAGGTGTTCGGAGAGGCTGTCAGTTCTGCTATTTTCTGATTGTAACTAAAGATCATTCTTCATTTGGAACTTACTACTTGTACTTGTTTATCTTTGCTACTTCTTTGAGTACAATTTCATTGTACAGCGTATTTGAATAGATTTTTCCCTTTTCATTCGGGTTCAAGCCTTTGGTTAATGAAATATGTATAGGCGATTTCCTTTCTGTTTTTAGTCATTTACTTCTTTATTTTAGTTAGTTAATTGATATCTTCAGATATTGCAAAAGGAACTAAACATGTGGAGAACACTAACAGTGTTTTGCATTGACATTAGATTTATTTCATTTATGTGCACATTGTATTTTCAGTTTGTTTATTTTTAAGTTCGCCTGCCAGACAGAAGAATACAAAAGCATCTCATATCACAGAAAATATACACCATGCATAAGAAGGAATCCACTTGGTCTTTGAAATCTTTTTATTCTTCTTCTTACTCACTCCTACAATTGTAGTCCTTGTGAGGAACACAGAAAGGAAGTTGAGAACCTCCAGGGCTATAAACCCAGATTCCAATCCCACCTAGCCTCTCACCTAGCCCACAAGAAAGATTGATAGTTGATGCTTGACTCATACAGTTTTGGGCATCAAAACTAATAATTTGCATATTCAAAGCTATACTATCTACATTAAAAACACCAAAGGTTAAGATTCTTGTTAAGATTTAATATGCTAAGACAGAAAATATCAGCATTACATTCCATTTCACAATAATAGCGTAATACTGAAAGAACAACAAGCACAGCATAAACACAAGAGACACAGATTTATCCTGTGAAACCCTCATGGGGTAGAAAACCCAGCAAAGCTTCCTCAATATAGATGACCAGAAAATACAAAGATGTAATATGCAACCATGAGCTCCTTCTCCTCCACAGCAGATCTCTCTCACTTATGCGCTAATCACAAGTGAGTGAATGTGTGTTAAATGAGGAACACACCTCCTCTATTTATACACAAATCCGACTTGTCTTTTACATTAACTAGGTCGGCCCCAACTTAACTGATTAACATAATGTGACAGGGCCGACCCCACCAGGGTGGTCTAATAACCCTTTAACCCACATAACACATACAGGGCTGACCCCCACTAGAGAAGTTTAATAACCCAAGTTACCACAATCTTCACGGAGGAATAAACATCTCCGGATATACAACAAAGTCCCGTCGGAGGAATGAAACATCTTCGGAATAATAAGGTACATAATATAATATTTTTAGAAGTTACAATATTTCAACACTCCCCCTTCACGAGAAGGATATTATAACATCTGCAGGAGCAAGGAGTCATCAACTACATGATACATCTATAAATCATTGGAAGCTTTCTTCATACATCATCAGTAACTCAAACTGTTACTGGAACATATTCATCTGGATCATCTCGACCAACAGCATCTGGATCATCTCGATCAACAGCATCTGGATAATCTCGATCGATAGCATCGGGATCATCTCAATCGACAGCATTTGGATCATCTCGATCTACAGCATCTAGATCATCTCAATCTACAGCATCTGGATCATCTCAATCTACAGTATCATCAAGCAGCATAATCTACAATACACATGATCCAATTCCAGGATGATCAATCCTTATCAATTTTAGACAAGTCTCATGTCTATGGACGATGCAATCCAGATCTACTTCCAGGATGATCAATTCTTATCAATTTTAGACAAATCTCATGTCTATGGACGATGCAATCCAGACACATACATTTTGAACTAAATGTTCAGGGACGATGTAGTCCTATCATCAATTCTCAAAGACAGATGTCTACGGATCAATTATGGGACCGATGTCCGGGGACGATACAATCCCCTCTCGTCCACTAGGGACCACTTTCTTGAAGACATCTGTCTACAAATCAATTCTGGGACCAAAGTCTGGGGATGATACAATCCCCTCTCGTCCACTAGGGACCACATTCTCGAAGACATCTGTCTACGGATCAATTCTGGGACCGAAATCCGGGGATGATTCAATCCCCTCTCGTCCACTAGGGACCACATTCTCGGAGACATCTGTCTACAGATCAATTCTGGGACCGAAGTCCGGGGATGATACAATCCCCTCTCGTCCACTAGGGACCACATTCTCGGAGACATCTGTCTACAGATCAATTCTGGGACCAAAGTCCGGGGATGATACAATCCCCTCTCGTCCACTAGGGACCACATTCTCGGAGACATCTGTCTACGGATCAATTATGGGACCGAAGTCCGGGGATGATACAATCCCCTCTTGTTCACTAGGGACCACATTCTCGGAGACATCTGTCTACGGATCAATTATGGGACCGAAGTCCGGGGATGATACAATCCCCTCTCATCCACTAGGGACCACATTCTCGGAGACATTTGTCTACGGATCAATTCTGGGACCGAAGTCCGGGGATGATATAATCCCCTCTCGTCCACTAGGGACCACATCACTCCCCCTTTCGAGGAGGGTCCTGTTATCACATATATAGTAGCCGGGCTACCATACATTATTTTTCTCATTCCAGTACACTATTCAGCCAGTTCCCTTACATTTGAGATGCTGAGATGAGCATCTAGATTGGATCACTATCAGATTGTGGACAGCAGTTGTATTCCCCATGCCATGACTGAGTTTCAGGACACTCAGAGAGATGACCGATGTAGCCATTATACCATTGGTACAGAGCAGACAGTAGTGCCTAGAGTTACAGCAGCAGTTCCAGAGGACAGATGATGGTACAGGTTGATGTGCATTCAGGTATATGACTCAGCAGGTATATTACAGTATTATGGTTAGATTGCTTTTATACTTATTCTTATAGCATGTCTTAGCACCTTAGTGTCATGATCTGGCGATCATATAGATATATGGACCTGGTTGATCTATTATATATATTATACTGTCCCTACTCAGACTTAGAAGTTCACTATTCATACTCATTGGTACATACCCTCCTTAGGGAGAATAGAGGTGATCATTACACCATACTCTGGCTTGCTAGTGTTGGCTCCATCATTTCATTGTCTTCATCCATCCATGGCCTACCTTTTAGATTATCACCCTGACTTACTACTTGACTAGTGGCATGGAGGACTTTTCCCCACTGTAGCCTCTGTATTGGATGAGCTTCCCTGTTTATTGTGTCTCGGCTCTGAGTTGGTGACAAAACTTACCTATGGTGAGTTGGAGTCCCTTGTGAATTCCCCCTAGTCACTAAAGTTGTGTTGGCTAAACCTGAAACTTTTAGTGCTGCCATCAATACAAAATCTGGAAAATGAAATGCTATATCTTGTATGAAAAGCCCATTCATGCAATGTGTTTCTAAACACACATGAATGAGAGGCATGCCAAATGAACATGGCAATGAAAATAAAATGTTGTATCTTTTGGAAAATAAATACCTAGGTAAACAAGCTGTCCATGACACACCTAGAAGTGCTCAGGTAAACAAGTGCCTTAAAAACACACCTGCAGCAGAAAGCCTAAAAGAAAAATGTAAATCTATGCAATGTGTTTGTAAACACACATAGATCAAGGCTATGGAAACTTCAGGCCCAAAAAAAGCAATGGAACTTAAATGCTATATCTAAACAATTGCTGGCCTTATTTGTATTATGGATTGTGCGCATCTGCGAAGGTGAATAAACCCTCTTTAAACAACTCATCCATTTGTGAGGCACCGCCATTCCCCGTGTTATTGCTCATTCAGTATATACTATGGTGTATTCCCTTTCCCTTGCCAAAGTGTCACAAAGTCAAGGCAGTCAAGTCATCCCTTGGCCTAGCCAGTTAATTTAAGCCTTCACCCTTCACTAGCAAATTGATCACAACTATGAAGTGAGTATGGTCCTGAAAGTCTAGTCTGAGTAATAATAATAATTAACGACACTCTATATTTGGATTTAGATCGCCAGTCATGATTACTCTGTGTTATAATTGCTATTTGAATAAGTTGTAAAGCATGTATTAACCTTGATACTTTTCAGCAGCCTTGGATGATGGACTGAGTTATATTTGGTCTTGGTTGGACCTAGTTTGACCATGGAGGACCATGGGACATGAGATGTTAGACCTTATGATGATATGGATAGATGATATATGGTCTATGTACACATACAGGATGATTCTATGCAGCAGCTACAGGGTTATGATGATGATTCTGGGGTTACAGCAGTGTTTGTATATGTACAGCGCATTATTATTGGCCTTGTTCCGGTATATTGGATATTTATTTTGATCATGCAGAGACTCATATGGTGTATGAGTACACATCTTGGATAGATTTGGACCTTCTGAGTCCAATGGGACAGTTTGTTTTCAGTTCCGGGCACTTACAGTGATGATTGAGCCTCAGTAGGCTGTCCCAGTGCAGTTTTGGTCTGTTGGAGGCCCTGTCGGAGCAGAGATGACTTTTATCCGGTTGACCTAGGGCGCTGATGATGGAGGGGGTGGTCCAGCCACTTGTTTTTACCATATTACCCCCCTTCCGGACACATTGGTGCCCTCACCTTGACAGCGCTAGCACTCCAGGAGGCTGTTTGGGGCAGTTTCACGCTTCCCGAGGCATTTCAGGATTGGTAGAAATGGCTATTGAGGAAATCGATTTGGGCTACTGAGGCAAAGTTATGGCATGGGATGATCAGTGATGATAGATCGGGACCTTCCACACCTTCTCCAGCAGTTTCAGCTTCATCGGGGCCCGCATCCATCACTTATGGCACTTTCTATGGATTTTTGAGATCTTTTGAGGACCACGACTTCACTATGGAGGCACGATTTGGTACATTCATGATTATTTATTGGTTATTGTGCTATGGGGATTGACCAAGGAGGGATAAAATTACCCCTTGGACCCACCATAAGCCTCTTATGATATTTCATCATCATGATTTGGTGGGATTCCCCTCTTCTAGGGCGATTTTGTCCACTTATGTTATATTTTATGTGTGATCCATGTATTATATTGTTGAGCTCATCTCAACCATTGATTAGACTTTTGTATCTTATAATCTTAGCCACTCATTCAAAAAGTGGTTAGGGTTTTGGTGCCTCTCCTTCCTATTTAAAGGAGAGAGCCTCTCATTGTAAAGGGACTTTTGGCTCTGGATTATTGGAATAGAAAATTATTATTGCATCTATCTCCAATGTTGTGGTGAATGTTTTTGGTGTTCGTTCGTTGGTTCTTCCTTTGCACTGGGTTATTGGAGATCTTGTTTGCCATATCTTTTGTACCACGATTTTGCATCTACAGGTGGAGGCCGATTTGCTTGGAGGAGGAGGTATTGGTAGGGGAAGACTCTCCCTACTTCTTCTTTGGAGCTCTTCGTTGGTAACAGGGAGTATTACTGTCTCAGGACCTTCTATTTCATGTTACTATTTGCATCTCTCTTGTATTTCTTCCATACTTGCTCTTACTGATTGAATCTTTATTCCTTGGTTTGACAGGTAGAGGAAGGCGCACTTGTGGACTAGGGCATCAAATTGGCAAGCAAATCAACAATCTCTCATTTGATCTCTGCGGGAATCTTCCTCAACATCAAGGCATTTCATCCACATCATTCAGGTATGATCTCAAGGTAAGTTCTATCTCCATGATCTATCCAATTGTCAAAAAACATTTAAAACCCTAATTAATTAAAACCCCAATTTTGCATTTTCTCAGATCTACTTAGATCTATTGGGTTGTTGGGCGTAATATTAAGAACCCACCTCTATAGCATCCACGGCATCCCGGATCTATAGTTTGGTGAGGATTGGCTTCCATTTGACCCCCTTCCCAGGCCAACTTAGCCTCTCCCAAGCAAGGCGCACTTCCTAGTTTGAGCAGGTTGACCTAGATCTAAGCGATGGGTGTTTGAGATTCCACTTGATTTGACATCTACACATCAAATAACATACACCCAGGTTGTCACTTTTCTGAAATTCCCCTTGTGGGCCCTATTCCACATTTTAAGGGATTTAATCCCCATTTTGGACCACTTGGAACACTTAAACTCAGATCTACTAAGATCTAACCGGTGGATTGCCACGAAATTACAGATCCATACTCCTACCTGACCGATCTACCCGGATCTAAAGTTTGGATGCCATCCGACTTGATTTGACCCACCTAAACCCCGATTTAAGCCTCCTTGGGTAAAGTCGCACCACCTTGGAGAAGTGAGTTCACTCACTTCTAGGAACTGGGTACTTGAGATTATTGCAGATCGGAAACCGGAATAATTCAAAACCTAGGTCTAGACTATCACTTTGTCAAATCTTGCCTTGGGGACTGCATTCCTTATTTTAAGGGATTGTGGTCCACTTGGGTTAAACCTAGATCTAGATACATTCAACCATCAAGACCTATACTGTCCACTTGTCTCATGTTGTAGGAGTCCTAAACCATAAGTCAACCCCACTTTGACTCCACTTCCCAATTCCCAAGGCACTGGTTTATCTCCAAGACAACCCAACTTTCCTAGATTGTTGGATTGACTTGTGGTTTGACTTTTGCATGGTGAACTATACCCTTAAAGCTATCATGAATCATGGTCAAGCTTGTCTTATGTACTAGTTAGCCCCAATACATCCCTCAAAACTATCCTGCATTGGACACGGTTCCCAAGGCAGTGGATCTTTTGACATTGAACTAGTACACTAGCCCTAGATCTCACTTCAAACATTATAAGTCACTTTTACATCATCTATGAACCAAAGCCATACCTATTGAACCCCCCACTTGGCTTGTGACTTTATCCTTAGGTCTAGGATAAACCATACACCTAACTTCACTTAGAAATACCCTGATTTGGTGTCTTGGTTTTGATCTCTCCTGTCGGGAGTAGATCGGGTCTCCCCCTTTGTTGTCTGGGCTAGATAACATAAAGTGAAGGTTGCCTCGACTGGCGTGACAACCATACATATTGGAGGTCGAGGTGATCGTGGTTGCACCTTTTGAGTTGCCCTTCCCTATTGCCATCCATGACTGGATCCATCCATAGGGGTAACTACATCTTAGGTGATAACAGGTCCTTCTGAACTACACCAAGCTTGTCTCAGAAATACTCAAACTTTACTCGAGACAGAGGTTTGGTCAATATATCAGCAACTTGATCATCAGTGCTCACATACTCGAGCTTGATAGCTCCTTTCTGCACCATATCCCGTATATAGAAATATCGGATCTCTATGTGCTTTGACTTATCATGGAACACTGGATTCTCTGTCATCTTAATACAACTCTGGTTGTCACACATGATCACAATGGGGTCCATCTCTAAGTCAAATAGTCCTGATAACAGTTTCTGAAGCCATACTGCTTCACAACTAGCAGAGCAAGCAGCTATATATTCCGCTTCAGCTGTGCTGAGAGCCACACTAGACTGCTTCCTGCTAAACCACGAGATCATGGCAGATCCTAGACAGTAACATCCTCCCGATGTGCTCTTCCTGTCTGATACACTTCCCGCCCAATCAGCATCTATGTAGCCATGCAATCTGAAGTCATGATCTCCAAGATAACATAGACCAAAATCTATCGTACCCTTTAGATACCTCATCACATGATTTGCAGCTATCAGGTGAACTCGTCTAGGTTCCACTAGATACTGACTCAAGGTATTCACAGCAAAGCATATATCTGGCCTGGTATTTGTTAAATACATCAATGACCCAATAATCTGTCTGTACATAGTCATATCCACTAACTTTGATGAGTCATCAGCTAATAGCTTTAAGTTAGAATCCATGGGAGTGTCCATGGCCTTTCATTCCAACATATCAAATCTTTTCAAGATTTCCACGGCATACTTTCCCTTGTTGAGAAAGATTCCTTCTGGCCCTTGCCATACTTCCAAACCTAGGAAGTAATGCATCAATCCGAGATCTTACATCTCAAATTCTGTAGCTAGCTTCTTCTTGCTTCCGATGATCTGTTTCTCATTCCTTGTCAGAAAGAGATCATCCACATACAGTAATAGTGTCATCCATAACCTTAAAGTAAAGGTTAGGATCAGCTTTACTTTTGGTAAAGCCCAAGCTTGTCAAGAAGCTATCAATTCTCCCTCTGTGACTGAACATCATTCACACTCTGCATTGAGTGATCTTCTGCATATCTATCTGTGTCATCTCTCGTCAGATGGGTCTACTGATATGAGCCTCAATATCATTCAAACTTCTTGCATCCATCTAAGAGAAGAATGTCATCTGTATATTGACACCATCTTCAACCTTGTAGCAAAGGTTAAAATTTGGAGCAAACATCTCGTCGTGATCCTCTTCTTCTTTCTAAGAGAATCTTCTAGCCACGAGCCTTCTATAGTATGTTTGATTTGTAAGTCTTCTTGTTGATCATCCATCACTCGTTCTTTGGAACATGTGTTCATCATCATAGCACATGATCTTTTCTACAAATCAAAGTTAATCACATGATTAGTAATACTTCATAATCATCAAATTATGATAACCTACTATGCATACTGATATGATTCACATAGTCATGCAACTATCTTGACCAATATTTTGGCATAACACTCCTCCATATCCTGTATGCATACAGTGGCTATCTAGATGCCTTCCATCTCTACCAGAACATACTGTCAAGAGCGTGCACAGCTCTCAACATGTCAGTAAAGAGGTTTCATTCTAGATAAACAACAATGGAATGTTTGTCCAATCTTACCCATCAAATGCTTACACTATGCATGATATATTCTACGAATACAAATATGCATACAACTATTACGAGCAATATCATTAACTATTCAGAGATTCAAATAACAACTCAAATACTTATCTTTTATGGTTGCCTCCCGCTTGATCTCTATATGTCTTTGAATTTCTTATCCATCGTGGACCACTATGCATGCTCAAGTGTGCACTAGTGTCATCCTCATGATCTCATACATAATCATACATTCATTAGTATAGTCTCAATACTATCAACACATTATGATTCTAAATAATCTTAAGTATGTATGGTCATGATCATTTCATATATAGGTATACTTACCTAAGATCCTAACACAAAGTAGGATTCTAACTGATATAGGAAAAACATACTTGGATTATCAAGCTTGGTTATGTCTTAACATACCCAAACAATATCTTCTTTGTTTTCTTCAATGATTTAGAGACCTTGTGCCAGAACCTGCATATCTCATAAGTTAAGCATAGTAGAACAAAGTCATGCATATCTCGTAAGTAGAGCTTCTATGTGGTTAAAGACTATGGATGAGTCTTTGTCTTTATGTCATCATGGTCATAGAACTTGATTTGTCTTTCTTGATGTACCTGTATCTTGTTAGCAAACAACATCATCCTCATACAGCACCACAAGTGCATTAGTACAATCATAAGTGTCATAACCCTAATCAATGAATGTCTTCTATCATTCACATGCATTCATTATCAAACAATCATAATTGTACTAACCTCAATAAAATGAAGACAAACATATCATGAACAGATTTCAACACATACCTGTATCTCCTCAAGTCATACATGTCAAGATTGCTTTTAACCCAATCCACTTTAATTTGCTGAAACTGGATCTGGAGCTGGATTAGGGTTTGTCAGAGAAAACCTAAAAATTCAAATTTTGAATTTCAAGCTTCTGAATGGATGAAAAGATGTGTCTTGTTGAGCTGATCAAGCTGGTATACTTCACTTTTGAAAACTGCAAAATTTGACCCCTCAAAATTCCCTTTGAAACTTCTGGATCTTCTGGACAGGATCCCGAACTAGGGTTTGATGAAGCCCACCCTTCTGCCCAATCAAAAGGTTCGATCCAAAGCTCTAAACTTTGATTTTTCTGAGGAGCTTCCAGTCGTGGTCACAGATTTCAAAAATTCCAACTTTTGCAAAAGCCCTAATTTTCCACCTTTCCGATCAAAATCTCGAACTAGGGTTTGATCAAGCCTTCTGCCCAACCAAAAAATTCGATCTTGGTCTCTAAATTTCGATTTTGATGAGGAGAATTCAGCCGTGGACTCCGATTCCAAAAATTCCAACTTTCTCTGAAACCCTAAATTCCCGCAGCAATGATAAGCCAAGAATGAAGATGCTTAGAAAACAATCATGTTTTGACAGAAATATGCACCTTATTGTTTCTAGTGCATCTCTGAAATTACGAATCCACAGGATCTGAAAATTCTTCCTGTGGTAGCCTGACCAGTCATCTTTCCAACCCCACAGGTCTGACCTCAATTGGATTCTCTGAGAGAGAGTTATGCCAAGTGTCGCAACGTGACCTGTTTTGGGATAAAAGAGGAGAGCGAACTTGTACAGAGTGCCACGTGTCACAGGTTCAACTTCGGCCTCTAAAAACCTTACCTGAGAAACTACAGTCCATGCTCTACCTGTCACTTTTTACGAAATTTCATTTGGAGCTTCCTAGCCCAAGTTGTGACCTTTTTGCCTAGGTCACCTGTTTGTGACTGAGATCTGGAAGAGGCAGAAACCCTAACTTGTATTGATCATAAATCACAAAGTACAAGGAATTAGAGGCTGTCCTTTGGACACAAGATACAGGGGGATGTTATGTACGACCTGTAAAGGTTTCAGATCCTGAACCTTCGCCAAAATGGATTTATAGCGAAAGTGCCACGATGACTGGTTTTTGCTATACAAAACCCTAACTTGCAAATTGTCACAAGTGAAACAAGTATCGTAAGTGCCATGCATTGCCTTTCTTCAGGCTAGCTCTGATACCATGTTAAGATTTAATATGCTAAGACAGAAAATATCAGCATTACATTCCATTTCACAATAATAGCATATACAGGATCACTGAAAGAACAACAAGCACAGCATAAACACAAGACACAGATTTATCCTGGGAAACCCTCATGGTGTAGAAAACCCAGCAAAGCTTCCTCAATATAGATGACCAGAAAATACAAAGATGTAATCCACAAACATGAGCTCCTTCTCCTCCACAGCAGATCTCTCTCTCACTTATGCGCTAATCAAAAGTGAGTGAATGTGTGTTAAATGAGGAACACACCTCCTCTATTTATACACAAATCCGACTTGTCTTTTACATTAACTAGGTCGGCCCCAACTTAACTAATTAACATAATGTGACAGGGCCGACCCCACTAGGGTGGTCTAATAACCCTTTAACCCACATAACACATACAGGGCCGACCCCCACTAGGGAAGTCTAATAACCCAAGTTACCATAATCTTCACAGAGGAATAAACATCTCCGGCTATACAACAAAGTCCCATCGGAGGAATGAAACATCTCCGGAATAATAAGATACATAATATAATATTCTTAGAAGTTACAATATTTCAACAATTCTACCTTCACTAGTTCAGAGTTACCTTGAGGCTTGAATCAAGTAGGCTAGTTCCAAGATGCTTGACAGATTGATTGAGGTGAAAGGTACTTCAGCACTACATACATGCTTGGTCAGCATACCATTAGATGACATTGACTTGCAAGGGCACTAATGATGATGATGACAATAATGTGATGCACCAGAACCTAGTAAGACACATATTTCTGGAGAGCCTTGGAGCATAAGATCGTATTTTATGACCAGCTTCAGGCTATTAGTATTACTATCAAATATGAGCATTGATTAGTGCGCATATATATTAGGAACCCTTCCATTTTGGACTATGAATTTACTCATTTTTATTGAAAATTTTATCATTTTACAGTTTAATATTTAGTTTTTTATTTGTGGAATCAATAATGTATCATTATGTATTAATTTATGTCAAGTTTATGTATCATAAAGAATTATTGATTATTCAAAGATTTACCCTGTGAACAATTTATCATGTATCATGTATCATGTAACTTCTTTGCAGGCTTTGTTCTTTTCAAAATGAAGGGTGACAGCACTGCAAACAAACCCTGATTGTAGTTTTTGCCTCTGTTTTAAAAATCAGTCAACTCGGACTCGGACTCAGCCGAGTTGACCCTCCACCAAGCTGAGTCAACCTTCAAACTGGATCGGGTGACCGGTTCGGTAACGAACCGTCCGTGTTGATGTCCGACTCGGCCGGTTCGGTACTGAACCGGTCAACTTGGCCGAGTCCCAACCTGAACCGGCCGAGTTGTCTGGAAAAACAAGATGCTTTGTTTACTTACTTAGTAGATTTGGGATTTGGGAATACTATTGGTAATTTGGTGGTAATTTGTTTAGTTACTTTGTTTAGTTGCTTAAATTTTTAACATTACCATTAATTGTTTCAGGATGTTTGAGAGTGGTTCCAACCTCATCGGACTTCATATGCAAAAAGTAGAATTTTAGATCCCATTCAGAATTCAACAGACTTAACAGTTTTCAGGATTCCAGGATTGCAAAGTTTCCACCAAATTCTATCATGTACGAGGGTATGGGATTGACATTTAATCAAGCACATCAACCCCTCTATATACATTGATGTTGGTGGTGTTGATTGTTGAACTCGTCTGTCATGACCTTAATAAAAAATGTACTCTCCACTCATGCAAAATCACCATAAGCATGGGAATCTCTTTCAACCTTATTTTAACAATTGGATTAGGAAGTTTCATCAAAATTGTAGGGTGTTGAGTCGTTGACTAATGTCCTTGGAGGATCAACTTTGAGATCAAGGATTAACTTTGATATATATCCCCATTTCCAAAAAAAATTGGGGGTCACATTTCAAACTTGTCCTTGTTTCGGAAACATGTCCCTGTTTCCCCATTTCGTCCAAATTAGAATCTAACCCTAAAGCTATAAGATGAACCCTAACCTCCTGCTTCTAAACGTTCATCTCCTACTACTACTGCAATTGTAGATGACCTTGAGGAGTTCGAGCTTGAGCTAGATGACGATGTTATTGCCTATGACATTGCGAGTCTTGATTTTAGTTCTACTTCTAGTTCTAGCAGTGGTGATGAGTTTGATGATTGATCATGTTGATCAATGACATGTATGATGTAGTGGTATCTTATCAAGTTGTTTTTTGGACTCTGCAGGCCATCTAAGCCTCATTGATTATGTATTTTGTTCCAGAATCCAGATATGTATTGCACAGTACACTTCGTGCCATTTTGATATATTCACCCTTCTATAGTATATACATGAGCAGGCTTTGGATATTTTGTCTCTAATGCTTTGGAATCATCGATTAGAATCTTTAAAATATTGTTTTTCTTTAAAATTCAAATATTTTATGTAGTTTTTGAGTAAACCGAGTCATTAAATTCAAATCGGCCGAGTCATTGCCGATTCATTACTGATTCCGAGTCCGAGTCCGAGTTGACCCTCGACCGATTCCGAGTCCAAGTTTTAAAACATTGGTTTTTGCAGAGGCTAATATTGGTGGTTCTGAGCGATGGTTGTGTAATCTTTGCAACTATCAATTTAAGGCAAGCTACACCATAGTAGCTCATTATCTTTTGGGCAACCTGGGCATTCAACGAAGGCATGCACCTATTAACCTGAACAAAGAAATGAAATCCTTCATGCATACCTTGAGGTAGAAAATCAAATTTTAGATCTTGTAGGAGTTTTTAATATCTTTTAAATGTTTTTAAAACTTTGATATTGCAAATATTTTTTCTGCCATCCCCGTTTTCTTGTTCCCTGGAAATTTGGGGGGTAACTCTCAACCATCCCAAAAACTGTTCTCTCATCCATAAAACTCATGCAACATAGGTTACAAGTTACAACACTCAAAGAAATCACACCAAATCCATTCATTATGAGTGAAAAGTGAAATAATAAAATGTTAAGGAACCAAAGTGCCAAAGTTATCAATGACGAGAATAGACAATCCCAATTAATGTAAAATGTAATATCTTACTTTATACTAAATTTACACAAAAGTCGTGATATAGAGATCTATAAGCTGAAAATCATAAAATTACATACCAACTCAGAAGCCTGACTAGTTACAGCATGAGGTAGCGGACCACCTGGCCCTGACCATGTAATTATAATACCCTACAGTGGAGAACACAACAGATGTTAGTTTTAAAGTTATGCTAAAAAAACTTCAGATATAAAACTTGCAAAATCCAAAAGCATTCAAAATCCAAATGGTTTAGATTGGCTTGCCAAAAACAAATGAGAGAACCATAAAGAAAAAATTAAGACACTGAATAGAAGTAGAAATACAATGAGCAAATATAACTTTTGCAAAAACACATAACAAACCAAACAAATAAAACCTGAAAGAAACCCAAGTAAAAGAACTAGTTCAATCAAGATTTCAAACCTCTTTCTGCCTGACAGCCATTTGACCTGGCGGTGGTGCTGGGAGAGCTTGAGAAGGAAGTGTAACAGATTTACCCCAGCCAATCTTTAGTTCATACTCATAGACAATGACCCCTGAAATATGCATTACAAAATTGAATATGATCACCTTAATAGATGCTTTAATAGTAACAACTCTAAATGCATACATTTCAGCTTAGCAGAAAAGGTCACTATGCAAACACCTAATAGTCTTATCCAACAACTAAACAATAAAAAGACCTTGTATCAGTCATCAAGAGCTCGTCCAAATCAAAAGGTTCTTGTAAACAATCATCTTGCACATTCATATTCCCAATAATCACTAAGAACATATATGCTACATTTGATGACATAAAGTTGTGCTAAACTACTAACTGTCTAAGAAAATAAAATGATATAACAAAACAATGCTTCTAAGAAGGCATATTATAAAATACCAGTTACAGTTGTTTAAGGGCAGTCAATTTCATAAAATTATCCAGTATACCACACTCTATCCTTGGACTTCAAGTTATACAACATGCACATAAAAACGCAATTTCACAATCACCATTTCACATTTGTTCACAAAGCTTTTTGTTGCAACAACAGACATGTTTGTTATAACCAATGTTGCAAATATCGTGTCGGGGAATATATTGCTGAGGGTTTAGAAAGAAACTTATCTGAAACAATAATTTACATAAAGGCAATTGAACCAGTACAAGTTAATTAAAGAAGGTATGCATTGCACCACAGAGTTTATTTCATAAGAGAACGAACCTCCTGAATCTCTAAAACAAAGACCAATACATTTTCCAATGCAACATTAAAAGTTATTTTATAATTGCATTAATCACATAATAATGCATATTCTATATTAAATATAAAAAAGTGAATGAATTACTTTATTTAATAGGTAAATCTAAACCATAAGAGAGATCACCATGAATCCACTTAGGTATTTTTCTAATGTATTATTCTTTTCACATCAATTAATGTATATAGGAATGCATTTTTTCCCATAGAAGGTCTTATAATCCTCCATGTATTAAGTGACTCCAACCCCCTTCGTCTTTAGAGCATCTTCAAGCTCATTTCTTTTCTTTCTCAAATTTAGTTGATTAGGAAATGTATCCATATTTGGCCCTTCATCCCTCAAAGGAGATTGTTTTATGGGTTTCTGGGTGAGAAGATAGTGTTGATTAGTTGAGGCATGTCCACTCCTTCAATCTTTGTGCGTCTTAATTAACAGTCTCCCTACCTACAATTAGTCTTTAGACGGGCATGTTAGCTTTTAGCCTTTTTCCCTAAAATTAGGCGTTAATAGGGTGGTCATGAAGGAAACTTATCGACAATTCATCTGGGTCACTTGGGTCTGGACTCTGGGTCACTAAGGCATTAATAGATGGTTGATAGTCTTATTTTCATCCAATTTTTCTTCAGTAGGGCTAGTTGCATGGTCTTAGGATCCCTCTTGACCAAGTGACAGTTTGCTATCACCAGTTGCAAGTTAAGACTAATCACTACATAATGTAGGTGGGCAGGATCTGTAGGCTTTTTCCCTACTTAAAAGGCAGGGTTTGAATAGATTTTCGTCTTATTGTTCATCCAATTTTTCTTCAGTAGGGCTAGTTGCATGGTCTTAGGATCCCTCTTGACCAAGTGACAGTTTGCTATCACCAGTTGCAAGTTAAGACTAATCACTACATAATGTAGGTGGGCAGGATCTGTAGGCTTTTTCCCTACTTAAAAGGCAGGGTTTGAATAGATTTTCGTCTCTGAATGCCACATATACTATGAGATTTGGGGAAGTACCATTGTCGCTATAGAGATTTGGGAGGGTCCTGTTATCATATACATAGTAGCCAGGCTACCATGATTACAAAGCAGTTTGAGTTGAGTATATATTTTTGAGCTTTGCCTTTACACAGTTTCAGTGAGATCAGCTATGATGAGCAGTATTACTTATGATCACTCACACATCAGAGCAGCCCCAGATCAGACATGCAGTAGACTTTATGCCACAACTGAGCCTCTTGACCTCAGATTTGATGACCGAGATGACCTTTTATTCCATACAGAGTACTGCAGTGCCCAAAGTATCAGCAACAGTGTTTCAGTAGTTACAGGCGATCCAAATAGCAGATACATGTATATGGCCCAGCAGGTATATAATGTGCATTGGTGTTATTATCTTGCTCTTTTGGGCATTTTGATAGCTTGACTAAATATATAGTAATCATGATCTGGCAGTATATCTATATAAGATGAAAATGGTTGTTATTGATTATCTAAATGGCTGTATTACTTACATGTAGAAGCTCTTGTTTTACACTCTTAGGAGTGTGGACATGATCATTCCCACCTTTTATGGCTTGCTAGCTTAGACATCACTTTCACTCTCCCCATCCATATGTTCTTTCCCACTTTTGGTTTTTACCCTGACTTACACCTCAGCCTGTGATATGGAGGACTTCCCCACTTTTGCCTCTGTGTTGGATAGCATCCCTGTTAGTTTGTGTCTCAGCTCTGAGTTGGAAACAGAACTTACCCTTTGGTGAGTTGGATTTGATACCTTGACCACTCTAGTCGGTTGCTTCGATGTTTGGTCTTCATTGTAGAGAGTCCCCCTAGTTGGCTGAGTTGTGTTGGCTAAAACCTGAAGCAAATTATACTACCATCATTTTTGGAAACTCAGATGAATAAACACCCTGGATGAAAGCTTGAGTAGTTGTGTTGCTAAACACATGCAAGATCCCCCAAAGGGTTGTGAAATTGAATGAATTGGAAACTAAAAGCACCCTGGAAGAAAGCTTTAGTAGTTGGGCTTCTAAACACATGTAAAATCCCCAAGAGGGTTATGAAATGAAATGTTTTGGAAATTAGAAGCACCCTGGATGAAAGCTTTAGTAGTTGTGCTTCTAAGCACATGCAAAATCCCCAAAAGGGTTATCAAATGAAATGATGTGGATACTAAAAGCACCCTGGATGAAAAAGCTTTAGTAGTTGTGCTTCTAAGCACATGCAAAATCCCCGAAAGGGTCATATAGGCCTAAAGAAAGCAGTGGTTAAATATATGCTAAATCCAAAGACTGTTGGCCAAGGAAATGAAATGTAATGATGTGATTTGTAGACATTTGCCAAGGTTGAATAAGCACTCCTCTAAACAACTTATTCCATTTGTGAGACACTGTCATTCCCTGAGTGTTTATTATCCGACGCATGCTTGAGTGTGTATTCCCTTTCCCTAATCCAAAGTATCACAGTGTTGAGTCAGTTGAGTCATCCCCTTCTCCTAGCCTTGTATTTTTCACCTTCACCCTTTGCTAGAAAATTGATCATGTCTACAGAATGAGTATATCCTTGAGGTTCTTTTGTAAAGTAAATAATTATTTGAACTTATGCTTTACGCCATTATTAATTAACTGCCAGTGAAATGATGCTTAATACTTTAAGTCTTGCTATGAAAATGATTAAAAGAGCATGTCTTAACCATTTGCACTTGTAGCAGTAAGATTTTTCAGCTTGGGTCATATTTTGATCAATCTTGACCTGGTCAAACCCAGTTTGACATGGTCAACCTTGGGATCCGTGATGAGTTGGACCAGTGATGATGTATGATGATGATATATGGTCTTTTGATACACCTTTGATGGTTCCATACAGTGGACACAAGTTTCAGATGATGGTTGATGCACCTTTTTATTGGTTATTATTATTTCCAGACCATTATATTATTATTATCCGTGTATGGTTGAGGCTACAGATGATATTACAGATTGCCACAGGGTGTATGGGTACATCTCTAGTAGATATGGACCTTTTGAGTCCATTGAGACACTCAGTTACCAGTTTCAGGCACTCTCATAGATGATATTATCAGATTTCTACCTTTTGGCCAGTTTGTCATGCAGAAATGGCATGTCCAGCAGCAGCATTGATGAGGCACGTTTGCCTAGGGCACTACAGAGGAGAGGGGTGGTCCAGCCACTTGTTATTACCATATTACCCCCTCTCCGGACATGATGGTAGAGTCAGATTTTGTTCCCGAGCATCCGGCAGTGGGTTACAGGCATTTGATGGTTTTTCAAGTGAAATAAAAATGGAATAAAAAGGTCATTAAGGAAATTGATTTGGGTTATTGAGGCAAGGTTTTGGCACAAGGTCTGTTCAGAGGTCATCTATGGTGTATCCCACTCCTTCCAAATCAGCTTGCAGCTTTTAGTGGGGTCCACACATTCTCCAGGTTGTCATTTGATACATTCTTCTCTCAGTTGAGGGGGCTAGGATTTGATCATTTAGTCACTTGGACATGTTATTGAGTCATATGTTATATCATTGTGCCATTGGGTGATGCTAGTGAAGGATAATAAAGCCTCCTAGCCCCACCATGTGCTCCTAGTCACTTGTCCTTGTCATCTTATGTGGCACACTTATGTTTTAGTCACTTTTATGTGGTGCGCACCCCCTAGGGCTTCCTTTAGTGAGTGCACACGCCCGCTCATGTGAGTGGATCCATGTTATATTGAACCGGCTCATCTTAGCCGTTGATTGTATTGTTTTTATCTTTTGATCTCAACCACTCATTCATAAAGTGGTTAGGGTTTTGGTCTCTCTCCTCCGATTTAAGGAAGAGGCCCCCCCTATTGTAAAGGCATCTAGAGATTTTTGGCTCTTGGTTATTGGAATACAAGAAATATCTTTTAAGTACATGCTTGGACCTTGAGATGGATGTTTAGGCTATGATGATTGTAAATGCTTTTCCATTGCATTGAGGGATATTGGTAGCTATTTTGTATTTGTGTTCCACTATATCGATTTGCAAGGCAAGAGGACGATTTGGAGGAGTGCGCATTGGTAGGGAGTGCGCATTGTTTCAAACAGGGAGTGATTTTGTCTTTGTACCAATTATTCTCTATCATTTTCTTCTTACTTGCATCTACCCTCATTTTTGTGTGCTAATTGAGCTTTGTCTCCTTGGTTTTGCGGGAAGAGAGGGACGCACTAGTGGGCTTGGGAAAAACGTGTGAGCGAGAGAAACTACCAAATCTTTCATTTGATCTTTGCAGGAGTAATCCTCATCATAATTGCCATCCATTTTCATTATCCAGCTACGCTCAAGAGGTACGTATTTTATTCATGTAACTTACCCATTTGTTCTCTAGATCTCAAACCCTCATATATCTCGAAACCCTCATTTTTGTAATTTTTAGATCCAGTGAGATCTAGCAATTGCTTGGGCTTAATAATTAAAACCCACCTAGATAATAATTAATAAATCTTGGATCCAAGTTTGGTGGGCATCTGACTCCATTTACCCCCTCATCTAAGGCACTGGGCCTCTCCAAGAGAGGTCGCACTTGTTGGGTAAGTGGGCTTTTGCTAGATCCACATCGTGGGTATTTTGCTTGTTCCTTCTCAAATCCATAGATCCATTGAGTAGCAAACCCCCTAGTGCCTTTTTCTCCTTGATCTCTACCTTGTGGGCCCCATTTTGACCATTTTCCATATTTTAAGTGTGGGCCCCACTTGGGTCTTTCTACTTGGCATTAGATCTATCTAGATCTACTAATCTTAACCCCTAAGTGGCCTAATCTTTCCTTGGTTGAACATTTGTCCATTCTATAAGCCTCTTCAACCAAGCCCTAACTCCTTGGCTCCACTTATCAATCCTAGATCTAGATCTATTCACTCTTGATCTCTTCCTATTTCATCTTTCACTAGGAGGTCTTGAGTAGGTTCACAAGCCTTCATAGGTTAGCTAGGGTCTCCCCCTTGGTCTTTCTTAGGCTAGATCTAAAGTGAAGAGTGCCTTGGTTAGTGTGACAACCAATTGCATTGGGAACCATGGCATCTCTTGGGTCACCTCTTTAGTTGTCCAACGCCTCTACCATCCTGGATAGGATCACCTTTTGGTACAACTACAAGTTGTGTGATAACAGGTCCTTTGGTACCTTTCTCTTTTACCCTCACCAAATGTGTTTCATTATCTATCCTTAGGAGGCAATTTTGGAGAACATGCCCTACAAGACCTATCCACATCAAGCATATTCCAACATCTTTCATTCATCCTAATAGCTCATGAGGTGGAAACTCCCTAGAAAACACTCCAACCATAGGCAATGATGTTAATAGAGCAATGAGGCAATGCCCCACTTCTCAATTTGACTTGAGATAGTTGAGGCCATCCAATTATGTAATGAGGTACATAGACATGCTACATCCAACAACTTCGATTGGGGGTTCAAGTACCTCCCATTCCTGTGAAATTCTATGTCACGGCAGATCTAAGAGCTGAGTATATACCTCACAGAGAAAGAATGAGCAGAAAAGTTGAATGAGTGAAAACTACACTAAAAAAGAGCAGAGAAATAATTATACAGCAAAACTTGTTGAACACACCGAGCACACTGAGAGGGGGGGGTAAACAGTGTGTATAGCTTTTATTACTTTTTCAACTTTAAGAATCAACAGCAGCTTGTTCAATCTTATGTAGAGTACATCATTCATTAATGCATTATCACATTATCATTATATCATCAGCATTGTTAACAATTATAGCTCATCATCACATGTCATCATATCATCATCACATAGAAAGCATAGCAAAACACAGTACACAAGATTTTTACGTGGAAACCCAAGTCCTGGGGAAAAACCACAGAAGTCTTTATAATAATAATTTACCAGCAACAACTGGAAGGAGGCAACAACCCCCTTTGATACAAAGACTTCAATTCTCCAGCTATGGAAGGAGGCTACAACCCCCTAGTTTACAGGCTATAACCTGAAGGAAGCTCCAACTCCCTAGTTCTCTGGCTACAACCAGAAGGAGGCTACAACCCCCTGGTTTATAGGCTACACCCTGAAGGAAGCCTTAGCTCCCTAGTTCTCCTTGCCCCGCCCTTCCACCCTGATATGAAGATAGATATTGCTGAATCACAACCGCACTGATCCTGCGGACTTGCTACACTGCACAATCTGTATCATACTGCACAACCACTATCACTGCTCATCAACTGACCACTGCTCACCACAACTGTGCCACACTATTCATCAATCTGTCTGATCTGTACCAATCAATCTGTCTGCATAAATCAATCTGTTGTTCACATCATTCGAATTAATAAATCTGAGTTCAACCAACTGTATACCAGACCACCTGGGTCAAACCAACTACTCATACAACTCAGCCAATCTAAGTCAGACCAACTGCACATATAGCAACTTGTGCTAATCCTGCTCAATTGAACCTGTGACAAATCAAATATGTACCTGTGTGTCAATTTAATCAAATACCTGACCACAACTGTTCTATGGGAAAACTACTTTCTTGCTTGGTCAAGATCGGCTCAAAATAGTATAGTTACAACAAGACCATGACTTAACTCACCCAATCATACTTAGTCCAATGACATCACAACCACTCTCACAATTTGACAAGCAACATAATCAAGCAGAGCTTGACAGACAACATCAACCAACCAACTTCAAACCCTAAGACAAACTTAATCAATCAACTCATAAATCAGACCCAGTTTAGATCAATTAAACTCAAACTCTACATATCAATATGTAATCAAGACTCAATCTTGATCAAAAGCTTAACACATATCCAAGGGTATATTACAATCAATGCCAGTCACTTACAGTCTAACATTGTCAAACTAAGTTAAGATGTGTGTTTCCAGTCTCTTGCTCACTTATCAAAACAGTCACCTGTTGACTGTATCATTCTACTTGTCAATTACTAGATCAAAAGATCTGAGTCAATGCCATACTATAACAACTCAGTCAAACACTATTTAGGGAACTTGTCAAATCAAACTTAATCAATACATTCTCTTGCTTGTAACCAAACTCGATCTTATTAGAAGAGATGCTTCAATTCAGGCTAGGTTATTTGCCAAAATCAGACCAAAACTTGACTTGTCAATACTATACTCTCTAGGTTAGCTTGTCAACTAGGCAAGAGTATCATACAATCAGCTTACAAACTTGGTCTAGTCAAAGGTTAACACCTTTGCCAACTTTCCATAATGACTAGTAGATATAGTTAGGTATAGCATCATAACATATCATTACTAACTTTAATGTATAAAAACATATACACATCACTGTGTATTTTGTGCATACCTTGAATAGAAGCTGCCCGAATTTTGCAGAGAGGAGACACAGAAGCAGTCCAAATTTTACAGAAGAGAGTCCCAAAAAAAATGATTTCTGTAGCAGCCCGAAATTGCAGAGAGACACAATCCGAAATTTTACAAAGATGAGGCAGCCCGAAATCAGAGCTCACTCCACGAATCCATCTTGTCTCAAATGAGTAAAAACACCATTTATTTATACACAATGCATGAGCCAAGAAGAACTGGGTCGACTTGTCATTATGATTAAAAATTTAATTTTATAATAAACTTTAATTTTAATTTCTCCAACAAGTCGACTTGTCAATCAATTAAATAATTAAATTAAAATTAATTAGGTCTTATTCTTTGGTAGACCATCCCTTCAATAGGGATCGAGGGATTTATCATAATGATTTATTTATTTATTATTTTTGCATAAAGTCAACTTCCAATGGTCTTCCTTTTATGTCCTTAAGGGTTAACAAGTGTCCATATTTTAACGGTAGGATGTTTGGAATGGGTCATTTCTCAAGGACAAGGGCTTCACCATCACGTAGGGGCACAAGCCAAATGATAAGAGTTTCAAAGCCATACTACCTAAAGACCAAACAAGCAAACTACAACTAGGTTACCACCATCTCCAAAGGTTCCATGACCTTATCAAGTCCTTTTCTTTAAGCCTTTTGCGGGCATGTTTACCATTGCTGCGGCATGAAGCTTATGCAGGCATATTTTCTAGGCTGGCGGGAATCTTCTTCTTGTGCCTGCAGGCATTTCTTCACAGGCCTACGGGCATTTTTCTTTAGGCCTGCGGGCATATTTTCATACACTGCTGCAAGCATTTTCTTCATGGGCTTGCGGGCATTTTTCTAGGGCTTGCGGGCATCTCCTTCATAAGGCCTGCGAGCATATTCTTCAAGCATGTGCGGGCATTTGTCTAAGTCTTGTGAGCTCCATAAGACACAAATATCATTATTGACAATAAAAACCAAGTGCAAGAGTGTGAGGGTACAAGTCAACTATGTGTGGTCTCTAATGACTAAACTACCACATCATCCAATCAGAAGATCATCAAACAAAATGCAACCAGGAATAATGGACTCAATGGGACCAAAATACAACTTAGGGGCACTTAACCAAGTTAAGGTTAGCTAGGGATTTTGCCATTGTCCCAAGGCCTCCAAGGGCTTCAAGCTTGGGCTTGGACAAAGTCAAAAGGTCTCCTCTTGACACAGACAACCAAAAACAAACACTAACCAACAGGGGCTCCACAAGGGGCACCAATACTCAACTGTTGGCATCAATGACAACTTAATCAACAGAACTCATATAGGAGCAGAATAATGTCACACTATCCAATAATCAGTATAATCAACAATGATGTTACAATGGAGAGAATTCGAATCACTCAGGAGAATTCGAACCTCAGTTGGTCTAGCAGAGGGATTATCACCACTGGAGTGCTCCGAAAAACTCAAACTCAACTGAACTGAACCTAAACTCAGCTAACTGAAGTCACAATCAGTTAATTGACTAAGGAGGGCGCAATAGTGAGTTTGTCATGCATGTCAATCAGAAATGGACACATGAGGCCACAATCAGTGGCATCCGGAGCTCTAACCCCCACAAGAGTCAGCTAACTTAGGTGGACTGCATTGGAACACTCAGTTGGTTCCCATAAAATAGGGAATTGATTGAACTGGTCCTAAAATGATGCATGAGGGGCATAGAAGGTGGTGGATGGATCCTGGATGACATCTTCACACCACTAGGGGGAAATGACATCATCAACAACTAGTTAAAATAAATAATGCTAGGTAGAACAAGGATGGAGTATTAAAATATCCTAACACCCCCCCTTAATCCATACTTTTGCATCATGGGCACTGGTTACTAAGACCAAAGGTCACCCATACAATCAAATAAATGATAAAAAGAAAGAATTGTCCATAAACAAAGGAAATGGGGAAAAACCTCATGGGAAAAATAACCCCCCTCAAAAGAACAGCAGTAGTGAAGTCAAAGAACCTTCATACTAAGCAGAGAAGGAAAAAAATTTCCTCAGTGAAAGCCTTTGTAAAAATATTGGCAAGTTGCTCCTATGTAGGATAGCAATGCAGGTGCTAGATCTGGATCTGCTCCTCTGATGTACCTCCCACTATGTAGAAGTTGTATTTTCCAAAACAAGTCTTTCAGGAACCCTTCTTGCTACTGGAGCGAATGGCTCATTGTGGTCCAAATCATGAACCTTTGAGTACCTTTTGTCAAACAACAGAGATTGTTGCTTGGTTGTAGATCCCCCATGGCAAGTCTCTCCAAGAGATTGTGAATCAAACCCCCACATCATGTAGCACCTCTATGAGAGAAGTGGATGTGCATTACATAGTGCAAGTTTTGCATGATACTGAAATCTAGTGGTTCTATGGTCAGATGGGTCCCCAACTATGTTCCCAGCATCTACAAGGACTTTGTGAGCCTGTATTGGCCTTGGCCATGGATTGGGAGCAGGTGTTGGATCTGGATCTGAATCTCCTTGAACTTTATTCTCAACATCAAGATCTTGATCCTCATCTTCATTAGAAGAGATATCACTCTTATCTTCATCAGATTTCGATGGGGTAGGCAGAGAGCATGGCAAAAAATGTGAGAATGCAAATGCCTTGGAGGCATGGTTTGCAAACCCTTTCACTATAATCTTCCCAGTAGAAATCTTTGCAATCTCAATTGTGTCAAGACCAAAGACTACTTTCTTCAGTGAACCTGTGTGAATCATCTGATATACTCTCACGTCCCCTCCCGTCGATCCAATGCAAGGAAGGGAAAATGATACCGAATTCTGGGGCTCTTACAAAACTTAGCCCCATTCATCATGAACAAATTCATGACGTTACAAATAAAATGCATATGTGTGCAGATGCAAATCAAAGCAAACATGCACAGCGGAATAAAACATCATCCACACACATTTCATATGCATTCAACATATCAATAGCATTCATCAAATAGTCTCTTCATGAAAACAGAGACAGAAAACACTTATCTTCATTGTGCAATTGTCCCAAACAACTAGCTATGTCGCTGCAACGTTCCACCCAACCACAAGTCTCTGCCCAGCCTGTATTCTTTCATCACTCAGAGACCACCCCTGAGCTGGGCATGATTTCTACAAGGAAAAGGGGACTCTCAAGCTTAGCACAGCCAAAGCAATGGATACCCATCTCAACCCCAACATTCTCTCACACAGCAACTCAAATATTGGGTATGGATACACATTTTCAACAATGGAATTTACGAAATAGGGTCCATGGGTTTTCCCCAAATCGTGGCACACCCAAAAATGAATTGTGGGTAGAGGAAATCAATCCCAGGGAAGAAACTTATTTCTCCCACAAGTATATGAGCATTTAGATGACCAAAACGGCCTCCATGAAACCCCCAAATCGATTTCTTCTCTTCCCCATTGTTATCCCAAAACAAAAACACCCTTCCCAGCTAGAAAAATGAAGAAAAACACAACAAAACCATGGAGGAAAACGCCGAAGTAGCTCCCAACTCGTGAGAGAGCAAAACTGATGGATGAAGAATGGCTTGGGAAGCAATTTCGTGGCTTTTTTCTTGCCAAGGAAGCCAAACACGAATTTCCAAAAAGGGTGGCTTGCCCATACCCGAATTTGGACAACCATACCTCTCCATTCCCCAAGGCATTAACTACTTCAACCAACTCTTGGAAGAAATAAATGACTGGGTACAAAAGTCAACATGGGTAGTTGAGGGTTTATGGGTTCTCTCATTGACACTTGGCTTGACTTGATTGGTTCAAGGGTATAAATATTTTCCCTCCCAATTCCTTGTAAAATCATGCCCCCATCTCTTGTTGCAATACATATAGCTAGTTGTGGATATTTCATTAAAATGCATAATTACATGATATTTGCAATTCCATTGTGCCTGGCTAACACGTAAACCATATGCATCACTAAATCGATGGTGGGGCCTTGGCCTTGAGCTCCTCACCACGATTTTATAACAATATTACCTCATTTACATTTTAATGCAATGGGGTCAAAATCAGGATATTACATATACAGACAACAAATTTGCTGAAAAATAAGGCACAAATAGAACATTTTTGAACTTACCGTGCTCCATATGGATTGTGCCCTTCCCTTCATTAGAGATCTCAGAGTTGTCTCCCATGTGAATAATTGGACCATCTTTGAGATCTAGAGAAGAAAATGATTCTCTGGAGGTAACCATGTGGTTGGAGGCTCTTGAATCTATGAGGAGGGCTTGTGATTTTGAAAATCCAGCATTTAGTACATGGCATCTCTCATGACCATCAGACTCAATTCCAGAATCAGTCTCTCTTGCACCTTTTGGGAGGGCAATGTTGTGTTGTTCAAGAATCTTGGTCAACTGATCTATCTTCTTCTGCATGCAAGATATCTCTGTGTGGTTCCCTTTCTTGCAATAGGAACACTTTGATTTCTCAAATCCCTTTTGTTTGTCCTTCTTGGAGCTGGAGGCTCCTTCCGATGGACTTGACTTGGCATTCTGCTTGGGTTCAGATGGCCTCTTATCCTTGCCTTTGTGCTTCTTATTCGCACTTTTTGTTCTCTAGCCAAAAGAGCTTTCTTTTTGGAGGTCATCAAGGCACCCATCTGGATCAACTTATCTTGTTCTTGGATGAGAGATTCAGCGAAAATATCAAAGGAGGGCATCTTCCAACCAAGGATTGAGATTCACCAAGAATGGAAGGTAGAGACAAAGATGGAGAACTCAGGACCTAGCTTGCTCAGAATGGATAGCACCAACTACTCATCCTTCTTCTCAATGCCACACTGCTTGCATTGCATAACCAGAGATTTGAATTTTGAAAAGAATTGTTGGATGGTCTCGAAACTGCTGGGTTGAAGAGCAATCAACTCATTCTCCAGAATATGGCCTCTTAGCTCATCTTGTTTGTCGAAGAGGGTCTCTAACTTCAACCATAACTCTCTTGGAGTCTTCAATTCCTCGATGTGGAAGAGTAGATCTCTGGAAATATGAATACCCATGAAACCAAATGCTTCATTCAAACTATTCAATTACTTGGTTTTCTCCACAGCTGATTGTGGTTCAAGTCCTTCCCCACTGTCACCCTATACAGTGATTTGTTGTGCAATACTATCTGCATATCACCCCTCCAATCAAGGTAATTGAAGGGTGTCAGGATCCTGGGAGAGAGAGGAGAGTTCGAATTGTCCATTACAACTGCTGGAGCGAATACAAGGTGAAACTGTTGCTAAGCAAATTGAGTGCAGAAACACAGGTGTAGAAAAAACACAGGTGCAAGTGCAGAAAACTATTGCAAGTGCAGAAAACTGTTGTAACTGCTGCAACTGCTGTTGTACTCAAAAACTTTGAATAACCTGCAAAAAAACTCTCAATAATGGAGGTAGACTACTACTGAGCACTACTTTAGGACAGTAGGCACTTTTAACTGGATCCTTCACACCTGGGTAGACCTCATTGGATTTCTCCAATGAATTCAATGCAATGGCACCAGAATTTACTGTGGAAATCCAGAGGCTTCTGGTGCACTACCGAAAGCAGTTGCTCAACCTATTCGTTCAATGGCTCTGATACCATGTGAAATTCTATGTCACAGCAGATCTAAGAGTTGAGTATACCTCACAGAGAAAGAATGAGCAGAAAAGTTGAATAAGAGTGAAAACTACAGTAAAAAATAGCAGAGAAATAATTATACAGCAGAACTCAGGTAGGAGCAGAATAATGTCACACTATCCAATAATTAGTATAATCAACAATGATGTTACACTTGAGTGAATTCGAATCAATCAGGAGAATTCGAACCTCAATTGGTCTAGCATAGGGATTATCACCACTGAAGTGCTCTGGAAGACTCAAACTCAACTGAACTGAACCTAAACTCAACTAACTGAAGTCACAATCAGTTAACTGACTAAGGAGGGCGCAATAGTGAGTTTGTCATGCATGTCAATCAGAAATGGGCGCATGAGGCCACAATCAATGGCATACGGAGCTCTAACCCCCCCACAAGAGTCAGCGAACTCAAGTGGACTGCACTGGAACACTCAGTTGGTTCCTATAAAATAGGGAACTGACTAAAGTGGTCCTAAAATGATGCATGCAGGGCTCAGAAGGTGGCAGATGGATTCTGGATAACATCTACACACCACTAGGGGGCAAATGACATCATCAACAACTAGAAAAAATAAATAATGCTAGGTAGGACAAGGATGGAGTATTAAAATATCCTAACAATTCCAAACTCGGATCTTGCAAAAACATCCATCTCACCAAGCTTCTCTTTCACTAGGAACTTGTCAACCTTGAATGTTAGGGGAGCTTCAACAAGGAGCACCCAATTCCCCCCCATGATATGTCTAACCTAGCCTTCTTAGCCCAAGCAATTCTCAAGATAACATCATCAAGTTCAACGTTTGTGCTCAAATGTTAGTTGACAACATAGTAGACTCTGTTCCCTATTTGCATGGGTGTTCACCTAGGCTTTCATGAGGGAAACTGGGCTAATTCTCAAGCTTTCTGGACTTAAAAAAACCCTATTATCAGTTCTGGGCAGTTTATTTTCGTGAAGTAGCAAAAGTAAACAGTATGATATCTCGACGATCTGGGCAGAATCTGAGCTTGTGGACATTTGAGTTGAGGGAATGTATTTCTGGGTCAATTTTGTAGGTAATAATCAGCATTTATGGCACTTTGATGCACAACAACCAGCCTTTAGATATTTTTCTTTATAAAAGCATACAGATCTGAAGTTTCTTGGGTTGTTCTGATGGTTTTATCAGCATTTCTAAGCATATTGTAGGACGACTTCCTATCGTGGCCACCCTAAAACAGTTTCATGTATGCCAAAGCAGTTGGACAAGTGACTAATTTATAGTCCTGTAGTAGTGTGCAAAGAAAAATTGTCAGTATTACCGGACAAACTAGAAGGCTACTGTCCGATAGGCTCATATGAAGGAAAGTGAGCCAATGTCACCAAAGTCACGTTCCTTGACTACTTCGGAGTGTCGTAACCTCCAAGGGGAGAGCCCTTTAGATGCTCTGCAAGACACTTGAACAAAAAAATATAACTTCTACACTATGATATTAGTGACCAGTGCCTTTTACAAAACAACTTCAGAATGAAGAAGATATACTAATTAAGTTATAGTGTTGTAGATGCCAAACCAATGTATCAATGCTAATATTAAGATAGCATTCAAGTTAACAATCCAACTATCATTCAATGAACACCAAACATACGAGTATTAATAGCCAACACAACCTACAGCATTAGACTGTCTACTTATGACAGTGATGTATAGCAGCAAATGGTAGAGCAATTGTCAAGCAAAGAAGAACAATTCAATGCATTTAATATATATACCAAACCAATCTCCACTTGAAGCAGTAACTTTTAGCAATGTAGGCTAATCGTCCAGATTTGATATGTATCACTTATAGCATGTAAACAATGTCCAAATCAGTATTATAAGAATGCAATTGATGTAAAATCTCAGACCTTTATACTAGCTCATTCAGCAGTAATTAAGACCACTATTTACTAACCCTTGATGTTGTTTATCATATGTTTGCTGCAGGTGTTAAGACTGTCAGGATGGGACAGTCTGCAATAAATTGCAGACCTCGGGAACAGTTGTTAGGAGGGCAGCAAAAGGCTGCTACAGCCTTGTAAAAGGCTGGCCGAGCCTAGGGCAGACCTCAAGGAGTAGGGCAGATCCAATAGGAGGGAGGCAAAGCCCTTAATGAGGCGAGCTGAAGGTGCTAGGGGATAGGGGAAAGGTAACCGAGGGCAGGAAGGAAGGGTTTAGGGTAGGCTGAGGGTAGGAGGGAAGGAAAAGAGGGAGGCCGAGGGAGAATGGAGGTAGCGAAAGATGGAGGAAAGGAGGTCGAGCTCCTTTAGAGTAGGCCGAGGCCTATTTTAAGAAGAAAAAGGGAGGCCGTGAGGGTTAGGAGGAAGAGAAAGGGGGTAGGTCTTTAGGACTGTTTTAGGTTTTAGGGTTTTAATCTATTTTTTAGGGTTTTTTATATAAAGAAAAACATACATAAAACCTAATTAGAAAATAGTAAATTAAAATGCAGACCTAGTTAGCATGAAATTTAACATTTACACATGTCCATGCTAGGGTTATTTGGTAAAAAGAATGATAACTTAGGGTTTTTATGGATGAGACCCCTTAACCCTAGCCCTAGAGGAAGGTGACCAGCCTTCCTCTTGGAGTATTTTCTCCTTGTGTACTAAATTAGGGCTTGTTAGAAGAGGCGAATCTAGGGCAAAATTGGAGATCCAAGGCTAAACTTGGGAAAACCTCCTCTAGTGAGTGTTTTCCACCATGCAAAGAGGATAGAAGGCAGACAAGAGGCCCTATTCAGAAAAAATGCAGCCCTAAGGCCACCATTCAATCATTCAAGAAGCAAGAATTCACCTACCTTTCACGGAGCAAGGCTAAAAAGACTAGACTTACTTGAGCTTGTGTTCTTCCAACAATTCTAGCATCCACCAAGCATGAGCAAACCAAAGACAAGCATCCAATTTCATCCACAAGAGCAAAAGAGAGCCTACTTCAACAGGTGCGCATCACTCCAAGAGAGATATCTAGGATAAAAGAGAAACATAATAGTGTTTTATCCCATTAGTTATGATTTACAAATGAAGTGAGGAGTTTAATTTATAGTGTTCTCAACTCACTTTACAAAAATAACCAGGCCGACGAGCCAAATAAATGTCAATGTAAAAATATAACATGAAATAATATAAAATAATCTAAAGATGGCCTATAATAGGCTTAAAGTAGGCTACCTAGGGTATTTTCCCCCTAGGTGCCAAAAAACTACTGAGCAGAAAGCTTCACTCCGAGAGGTGGAGTGACTAGGGGGAATTGTCATGCCCCATATAACGCCAATAATGCTGAAAATCCCTCAACATCCCCCCTCAAACAGCCTGTGGGCCTAGTGACCAAAGGTGACGTCATCAAGGAAACTGGCCCAAGGAAGGAGGGCGCTCTACTGGAAAAGGACCAAGAGGGGTACATAAGGTGACTGGAAGGGGAGGTAAGAGCCTCAGAGCTAGAAAACTGTCACCGGAGTGGAAAACAAGCAGGGGGTTATGTGACCCAATGACCCACCCCTAGGTGCCCCAGACACCAACCTTAGGGATACAAGCCCTATAATGAGGCAGTCGACAATGCCACTAAGCCATAGTACTCCTAAGGGAAGAACCAAAGGGTCCCGCGATAACCACCTCACAGAAGGTACTGATAACACCCATCATGGTCCTGAATTAAAAGAACGACCCCTCTCCTTGGGCAAACATCTGAAGGTCCGCTAGTACTGGTACCTGGTAACAGTCAGAATTACTTGTAATGAAGTTAGGGATCGATGTCTCGTTTATGAATCTACCATATTCACTTTAGTTTGAGGCAAAAAGGTAATTATGCAAATCAATTGTTTCGTGAGCTTTCTATCGTGATAATAAGGGGATCATTTTTAAGTCCAATAATTTTGGAGCAGAACTTTGAAAGCCTTGTACCGTCATATTAATGGGGACTGTTCTGACCCCTAAGATCTCCTAAACATATACAAACCTAGCTCGTTGATGTATATCTCAAATAAAGTAGAGGATAGGGGACAACCCTACTTAACCCCAATGGTACTCTTGATAAAGTTTGAAACCTCCTGGGTTGTGTGAAGGCAACCAACAACTAACTCATAATCTCATAATGGCGGTCAAAAGGGTCTCGAAGATGCCAATGTCCCTAAGCCTCTGGAACAAAGCCACTATGGGGATGGAGTCGAATGCTTTCTGAAAGTCTACAAAACAACAATAAACTTTCGAAGAGCAATGGCATGCTTCCTCAATGATGGCAAGGAACATAAGAATGTGGTGAATGGTCTGGCATGCCGATCTGAATCCAACCTATCCCCAAGCTCTGAGATGTCTCCTCTCAAACTCCCCAGAAAGCGGCATATGCAGGACTGTAGAATAAAGTTAGGAGAAAGTGTGGCCAACCATGATAGTTCTATAGTTGTTGGGATCTGCACAAGGGCTCGATTTATGGATCCAATGAATAATAAGGTGTGACCAGGGTTCGAGAAAGCCAGTACAGACAACATGGTTAAACAAATCGGCTAGGTAACAGTCTAGAGCATTGAGGTCATGCTAGAAGAGCTCAGCTTGGAACCCCTCCTCATCTGCAGCTTCGCCGAAAATCATGACCTAGACAACCTCCCGAATGGCATGTGGAGCGAATAAGTAACAAGAAGAGGGGGGCATGTAACCTAGAATCCATGATTTAAAACTCGTACTCAAACCCGGAATCGGTCGAGGGTCAACTCGAACTCGGACTCGAAATCTGTAATGAATCGATAATGACTCGACCAATTTGAATTTAATGACTCGATTTACTCAAAAATACATAAAATATTTAAATTTTAAAGGAAAACAATATTTTAAATATTCTAATCCATGATTCCAAAGCATTAGAACAAAATATCCAATGTTTGCTCATGCATGTACCATATAAGGGTGAATATATTAAAATGGCACGAAGTGTACTATGCAACAGTGTAATACATATTTGGAACAAAATACATAATCAATGAGGCCTAAATGGCTTGTAGAGTCCAAAAAACAACATGCTATGATGCCACTACATCATAAATCATACATCATACATGTCATTGATCAACATGATCAATCTTCAAACTCATCACCATTGCTAGAACTAGAAGTATAACTAGAATCAGGACTAGAAAAGACATAGGCAATGGCATCATCATTTGGCTTAGCTCGGACTCCTCAAGGTCATCTACAACTGCAGTAGTAGTAGTACTAGTACTAGCTGGACGCTTGAACGCCTAGAATCACGAGGTTAGGGTTCATCTTATAGCTTTAGGGTTAGGGTAAGATTCTCAGTTGCACGAAACAAGGAAACGGTGATGAGTTTATGATGAGCAAGGACATTTAAATAAATGAATGTGAAACATAAATCATAAAGCATACATGCCAACGACTCATTACATATACTAGAATCTTATTCATCAATAGCATCCTATGCCTCCCTCATCTAGGCTCCAGCCCTTACCTATGCCTTGAACTCAAAGTTGATCCTCCAAGGACACTAGTCAGCGACTCAAGAGTCAACACCCTAGAATTTTGATGAAACTTCCTAATCCAATCGCTAAAATAAGGTAGATAAAGCTTCCCATGCTTAATAAGTGATTTTGCTTGAGCGAAGAGTACATTTTTATTAAGGTCACGACAAAGGAGCTCAACAATCAACACCACCAACATCAAGGTATTTAGAGGGGTTGATGTGCTTGATTAAATGCCAATCCCATACCCTCGTGCACGATAGAATTTGGTGGAAACTTTACAATCCTGAAATCTTGAAAACTATTAAATCTATTGAATTCTGAATGGGATCTAAAATTCTACCTTTTGCATATGAAGTCCGATGAGGTTGGAACCACTCTCAAACATCCTGAAACAATTAATGGTAATGTTGAAAATTTACGTACAAGGATAGAAAACGAAAGATATGGAGAATGTCACTTTTAATTTAAGAATTTAATATTACCATTTAATATTACCAAATACCATTGAGTAACTGAACAGAGGAGATCTTTTTATAGTCAACTTGACCGATTCGAGTCGAGACTCAGCCGAGTTGACCGGTTCGGTATAGAACCAACAGAGTCGAACACCAACTCGACCAATTCGGTACCCAACTGATCACCCGATCCGACTCGGTGGAGGGTCAACTCGATCAACTCGATCGAGTCTGAGTCCAAGTTTATCGATTAACCAGGAAAACACATCTACTACTACCAAAGAGACCTGTTATCACACCATAGTAGCAGGGCTACTATTCTTGCTTAGCAGATATCTGCACATTTCAGAGCTTGGATTATTCCGAGCTTGGCTATGATGAGTTTATATTTTGAGATCACTCATGATCAGAGCATTGTGTTTTATCAGACTTATGTTAGACCTTGTGCCAAGGCTGAGCCTTGAGAGTTCAGATGTGATGACCGATGTGACCTTTTATTCCATGCAGTTTCAGTTCAGTGCATGGAGATGTTGTTGCAGCAGTGTTTCAAATGGTTTATGATCACTATTATGATGATGTGATATGACCTATGGATTTTTTATCATTGATTATGGATTATCATCTTGTTGCTTTAGTCACGTTCACAGCATTAGCTTAGTATATAATTCATGATGTGGCAAACTTTGTAAAATTAAAAAGAACTAGCTTGATGATGTTATAAAATGGACATATTACTTGCACATTTAGTTTTCTTGACAAAACTCACTGGTTTACTACCTTGCATAGATATGGTCTTTCTTAACATCATTTGTCTGCTAGCTTAGGCACCACTTTCACTTGACTCCATCCATCCATGACCTTCTTTATTTGGCTTTTACCCTTGACTTATCTTGCTTGACTTTCTGATATTGAGGACTTCCCTTTCTACTACCTCTGTGTTGGATCGCATCCATGTTTGTTTGGTGTCTCGACTCTGAGTTAGTGACAGAACTTGCCTTTGGCAAGTTGGATTGTAGTCCTAAATCATTCTGGTCGGTTGTCCCGATGTTGGGCACTGGCACGAAATCCCCCTAGTCACTTGAGATGTTGTTGGCTAAAACTGAAAGCTCATGTACTACTTATGGAAACTTGTGTAAATTCGCCCATGGAAACTATAAACTCCAGAATGTGTTTCTGAACACCCGTGAGTAAAGGGCAAGAGCGATGAACTGCTAAAAATACTCCTCAAAGAGTATAAGAAAGGTCCAAAAAGCAATGGTTCTTAAACTCTATATCTAAACGATTGCTGACCTTATATATATATAAACATGCCCTGGATGCAAGCTGCAATTAGTTGTGCTTATTAGCACACCTAAGATCCGAAGGGTTATGTAGGCCAAAAAGGCCAAGAAATGAAATTGAATGATCCTAATGAACCTGGATCAACTTGATGTAGACATGATGCCTAAGTTGAATAAGCACTCTCTAAACAACTTACCCATTTGTGAGGCACAGCCCTTCCCCGTGTTATTTGTCCAACACAAAGTGTAGCTTCCCCCTTCTCCCAGTCCAAAGTGTCTTTTAGTTTGAGTTTAGACAAGTCACCCCTTTGCCCAGCCTTGTTCCTAGCCTTCATCCTTAGCTAGCAGTTAGACCATGCCCAATGGGTGAGTTTGTCATTTAAGCTATTGTGCAAGTAAATATAAATAACAATGAAATATGCAAACATGATTAATGCCACTAAATGATGTTTATACTTTAAGTTAAGCTGTGAGTATGATTAGAGGAACACGTCTTAGTCTATTGATATGATTTATCCTTGGTTGTATATTGACCCAGTCAAACCCAGTTTGACTATGGTCATTTCTTGGGATCCGTGATGATGTGGGCCATGTATGCTTATTGGTGATGATTGATGGTCCCACATATTCTTGATGATGATACCATATGGTGGACATATAATTCAGATGGTGATTGATGCACTTCAGCAGGTTTTATTATTATTCTAGATCATCAAATTATGCACTGTCCATATATGGTGGACCCTACAGTTGGCCCATTAGGGCAACCCATGGTGTATGAGTACACATTCTTAGTAGATTTGGGTCTTCTGGATCCAATGAGACACTTATCATTCAGCTCCGGGCACTTATGACTGATAGATGCAGTTTTCCACTTGTTGACCAAATTTGGGGTTGTTTTCCCAGCCTGTCCAGTAGGGGCCATGAGAGGCCAGTTCACCTAGGGTGCTCTATGAGGAGGGGGTGGTCCAAACACTTGATATTACCATTTTACCCCCCTTCTGGAGAGCCTGGTGGGATCATTTTGATAGCACAAGTGCCCTAGGTGGCAGTTTCAGCAGCTTCACAGTTACCGAGGAAGGATAAAAATGGAATAAAAGGGTCACTGAGGAATTCGATTTGGGCAATTGAGGCAAGGTTTTGACATTTGGTCTTCACAGAAGTCTTCCAAGGTGAACCCCCTATCTTCCATCCAGTTTTCATCGATCAGTGGGGTCCACAGAGGCCATAGGAGGCCTTTTACTGCATGTCTCTCACAGATTTTGATCATTTGTATTATTTGGACATATTATTTTATATTATTGTGCCATGGGGATGAGCTAGCAAGGATTGATGCCTCCTAGCCCCACCATGAGCTTTATGAGTCATGTCCTAGTCATATGAGGTGAGCCCATGTACTTTTGCCCCCTCTAGAGGATGACATCACCCTCACTTTATATCTCCTAGCTATGTCGTCACCTTTGTATTGAGTGATCCATGTGTTATATTGTTAGTCTCATCTTAGCCATTGATTATGTATTGAGATCTTTTAATCTCAACCACTCATCTTCATGTATTGTAAAGTGGTTTTGAGATCTAGGGTTTTGGTCTTTATTATCCTATATAAGGAGGAGACCCCCTATTGTATAGCTCACCTTTGGAGCTCTTGAATATTGGAATAGAATACTTCTTTGTGGAGCATATTTCTCTTGTCTTGTGGATTCTCTTGCACTTTGAATATACAGTATCTCTTCTATGTATCATTGTGGATCTTGGAGCTACACGTTGTTTTCTTGCAGGGAGGCCGAATTGGTGGAGAGGAGGACGATTTGAAGAGGGTTATTGTTGGAGGGATCCACATATTCTCTCTTGGGTTGATCTTGGTGACAGGGAGTATCATTATTGTATCTTTGTGACACAGTTGATGCTTTCTATTACATCTTTCCATCATTTTCACAATTCTCTTACTTGGCTTGTTTCATGTGATCTTGTCTTGTAGGAGAGGACGATTTGGCATCTTTGGAGGAGGACGTTTTGGCTTGGAGCAACAAAATCTCACTCTTGAATATACACATAGGTGAATGCTATCAATTTGCAAGGTGGCCATAAGCAATTGAAGTAAGTTCTACAAGGTATGTACCTGGATCCATCCATTCTTCTTCATTGGTCAACAAACCCTTGTTTTCACATTTTCTTAGATCTACTAAGATCTAGCTTGGCTTTGGGTATAATAAAAAGAACCCACCTCTATAGTATCCACGGCAATTCGAATCTATAGTTTGGTGGCATTTGGACTTCATTTGACCCTTCCCCCAAAGCACTTAGCCTTCCTTGAGTGAGGTCGCCCTCCTTGGGTAGGTGAGTTGAGCTAGTTCCCACACATGGGTAGGTGAGATCCCACTTGATTCATACTCCTCTCACTTGATAACCTACCCCTAGTGCTTCACTTCATTGATTTTCACCTTGTGGGCCCATTCCTCATTTTGAGGGTTGTGCCCCACTTGGGTCAATTTTGTGATGCATCTTCAATCTTAGATCCATGGATATCTAGCCATCATTTGGGCATGCCTTCCTAAACCCACTTTGATAATCGCCTAAACTACCCCAATCTATAATTTGGCATACTTTGGACTCCATTTACCCATCCATCTTAAGGCACTAGTCCACCTAAGGCAAATCGCACTTCTTGGGATTAGTGTCATGTGCTAGATCCCATATGTGGGTATCTTCTATTTCATCCTAGATCCATAGATCTACTCCTTGCATACCCCTTTGTACCATTTGCACCCCTAATTTCACCTTGTGGGTCCCATTTGGACCATTTCCATATTCTAAGGAAGTGGGGCCCAACTTGTGTATTTCATGGTACTAGATTTTGTCATGTGGCCTAAATCATTCATTGGTTGAAACACTAGTCATCCCTTAAGCCTCTTTCAACCATACTTAAACTTCTAGGTCCACCTAACCTTGCATTGGTTTCCATAACTTGTCTTTCACACTTCCCTAGGAACCTTTGCTTTGGCCCAATCACCTTTAATTGGCTATAGGGTCTCCCCCTTGATTCATCTTGATCTAAAGTGAAGAGTGCTTCGGTTAACGTGACTCCCAACTTGCATTGGGAACTGTGGCATCAATTGGGTCACCTCTTTAGTTGTCCATCTCCTCTACCATCCCGGATGGGATACCATTAGGGACAACTACAAGTTGTGTGATAACAAGACCCTACCCTAGAGGGCGTCTCTTGTCAAACATGCTACTCCACCTAAACCGTGGACTCCACCGAAGGACCTCATTTCCTGTCGACAAACAAAGACCTAGTGATAACCTACAATGTCTAAAGGTAGCCTGACAGGGCACTCGTGGGCCTATGTAAGAAAAAGGTGGTCAGATGAACCGAGGGAATCATACAACATACCCGTTGAAGACAAGAATGACCCATTACCATTCCAGCATTCCATTGAAATCCACAAGCCCTGTCTCCTCTTCTATCGGGCTAATCATTTAGAGAATCCAAACCAGGAATATTCAAGGGGCGAGGTATCCTGAAAAATGGCCTAGAGGTTCAGATAGATTGCCCATTTCCATGCCTATTGACCTACCGCAACTAACTCCCTGGATCATTTTAGTTCAACAACCTGTGATCAAGAAAGATCAGCGTCCAAGAAAATCTTACCAGGGAGAGAGAACAGTCTTCGCTTGCCCAAAGTCAATCGCCTGTGAATCTAAACTAAATGAATAGTGTATTGTCATGACCGAACCATGCCATCTCTAGGAGAATGTCAGGAAGCTTAAGGTAATCATGAAGGAACATGGTACCCACCTGCATAGGGTCTAGAGACAACGAGGGTGAGGGGAGCACCCTAACCTTTAGGTTCAACTCACAGGCCCTTCAGTTATGCTCTTCTCGTAGCTTGGCTTGTAATACTTCCTCGACCGCAATGAGAGGAAGGACTATGTCAACATCCCAAACCACCTATGTCCAAGAGTTAAGATGGCTCTCCATTTCTTGTTTGAAAGTGGCCTATTTGTTTCAGATTTCCTCGTGTTTGTTTTTAAGGTCGAGGATTTCAGCATGCAAGGAATCATTTGGGGGTTGGAGGGATAGGTTTTCCAATTCCACTTCGATTACTCTCTTTGTAAGAGTAAGAATTTCCTGTTGGGTCTATTACATCTCAGAATGAAGCTTGTTTACGATTTCAAGTGATTCCATCCATTGCAACAAAGTTTTAATTTGGGATGTCCAAAATGAGAGGTCTATATATGTGGGGTTGTAGATTGGTCCTTGGCTCTTGTAACAGTTTTTGAAGTACTCGAGGTGTCGCCTGTTGTAGAAATCACTAGCCTCCAAGGGAGTAGAGTCTGCCATTTGTCTTTCTCCACTTTTGATACTCGAATTCTCCAGAAATAATGATTACCTAGACAGCCTACGATACCCTCAAACGACAAGGAGGGCAGCGAGGATGAGTCACCACAGTAGATCAATCCACAACTTGAGAAAAGCGACAGCCACGACAACCCATTGAAGAAACCTGCGATCCTCACGCGCTTGTCACTATCGCGGACTCTCCCCTATCATAAATTCTTCACTGTCACACTGTCACGGGCTCTTCCTGATCTCCTCACTATCACAGGCATTGTCACGATGATAAACCTATATGGAGCCTCGAAAGGATGGGTCACAGGCCAACAGAAAAATCGACGAATGGTGGGTCGAGGAATGGGTTGTAGAGAAGGGTCGAGGATGATTGGAAATGGATAGGCCAACAGGGATATGCGGCTTGGGTGAACAAGGTCGAGACTCACAAGTCAAGACTCAAAGTACAGGTAGAGACAGGGGAGCGACTAGCTTGGGGGAAGTAGGCAGCAGAGGCCATATACGAAGCTCAGGATTCCAAACAAAGCACACGAAGCTTGTGCGCAGATCGAGGCAAGCACTTTGTAGACGAGGGATGTGCAAGGACCTCAAGGAGAGGGGAGCTCACAAACAGGAGGGAGCTCACGGATGAGGGAGGAGGCACATGCAGGGAGGAGCTCACGAATGAGGAGGGAGCTTGCGGACAGGAGAGGAGGTACGCACCAAGCACCCTTTCAAACAAGGCCCAAGGGGGATCATCCTAAGACTCCATATGCCCTAGGGATTGACACTAGTCTGCATAACCCTCTCGTCACCTATACTACAAAGAAGACAAGTTTTCCTAAGGCTAACTCTTCGAATCACCTTGTGCCTCCATTGCCATAGCTTAGCAATCCTATCCTAGGGAAGCCCTCCTTGAGTTGGAGAAGAGACAATTGGAAGAGCACAAAGGTGGTTATCGAGGTGACAGTGGGTAACACCTCGAATTTATAGTTGGGCTAGTTGTGTTCTTTAGGGATTTAATTATACTTGCTAGTTCAAGTTGTAACAAGGTCCATCACTCCTACCATCCAATGTCACGAGGAAGAATCTCTGAATGGAACACTAATTGCTTGGACGAACCTAAAGAGCAAAAGTCTATACAAAATAAATCCAACCATTGGAGCTCCTAGAACTCGTTTCTCAAGTGACCAAGTGGGATTTGTACTTCGATTTGGCATTACAGCTCCTCAAAAGTCTCACAAAGGTTGATTGACTCATTGGGTGGCTTAAGAAGACATCTAAAGTCTCATTGATAAGTATTTAAAGTCATTTGGGCCTCAACTTGTTCTTTGCTACCATCGATGTATGTGACAAAAAGGAAGAAGTGGTCCTCCTCATGGGATCTAGACAAGCAGAACAACACAAGGTCCTTGATCTCTATCTAAAAACCTACCTCATGAAAAGAGTCCAGCACATCTAGTTCAAACAACGAAAGAAGGTGGAGGGATAACCTCTCAATCCCTAATAGAGGCAATAGATGGGACATCTAAAAATAAGGGGCTACTCCAACTTGATCTCCTTTAAGTGACATCACCAGCAAGTCCTCTTAGGGCATGGAATGTGGTGATCTATCTCGACCCAAAGTTGATGGGAGCCCACTCCATATTGATAAGGAAGACTCTAAGGGTATGCATCCAATGTATGCTTGTATACTTAGGCTTGGGACCTTTCAATTTCATGAAGTGGTCGACATAAAATGCCATCTAAGGTCTAAGGTCCCTAGAGGGTGCAATCTATTTAATCTACATGTATTGCTTGAAGATAACATCCTTAGTCATTGTTATCACACCCATGGTAGTCGGGCTACCATGATTGCAGAGGAGATCTACATATTTTTTAGCTTTGCCTTTACACAGTTTTAGTGAGATTAGCTATGATGAGCAGTATTATTTATTGATCACTCACACATCAGAGCAGCCCTATATCAGACATGTAGTAGACCTTATGCCAAGGCTGAGCCTCTTGACCTCAGATTTGATGACCGAGATGACCTTTTATCCCATACAGATGCAATGTAGTGATTAGAGCTTCAGCAGCAGTGTTCTCAGCAGTTACAGTTAGTCCAGATTACAGATACAAGTATATGACCCAACAGGTATATGATGTCCATTGGTTTCATTATCTTGTTGTTTTGGTCATTTTGATAGCTTGACTTAGCATCTAGTGATTATGATCTGGCTATATATCTATATAAAATGAAATTGGTTATTATTGATTATCTAAATGATTGTATTACTGAGAATTAGAAGCTCTTGTTTTATACTCATTGGTTTTGCCCTCTTAGGAGTGTGGACATGATCATTCCCGCCTTTATGGCTTGCTAGCTTAGGCATCAACTTCACTTTCTCCATCCATCCGTTGTCTTTCCCACTTTTGGTTTTTACCCCGACTTACACCTTAGCTTGTGATATGGAGGACTTCCCCATTTTTGCCTCTATGTTGGATAGTATCCTTGTTATTTTGTGTCTCGGCCCTAAGTTGGCAATAAAACTTACCTTTGGTGAGTTGTATTTGATACCTTGATCACTCTAATCGGTTGCCCCGATGTTTGGTCTTGATTGTGGAAAATCCCCATAGTTGCTTGATTTGTGTTGACTAAAACCTGAAGCAAACAATACTACCATCATTTACATATGGAAATTACTGCTATATCTTGTGAAATTATATTGAAACTTAAATGAAAAACACACCCTGGATGAGAGCTTGAGTAGTTGTGTTGCGAAACACATGCAAAATCCCCAAAAGGGTTGTAAAATGAAATGAAATGGAAACTCAAAAGCACCCTGGATGAAAGCTTTCGTAGTTGTGCTTCTAAGCACAAGTGAAATCCCCAAAAGGGTTTCCAAATGAAATGAATGGAAATCTTAAAACACCCTGGATGAAAACTTTAGTAGTTGTGCTTCTAAGCACAGGTGAAATCCCCAAAAGGGTTGTATAGGCCTAAAAAGCAGTGGCTAAACAAATGCTAAATCTAAAGAACTGTTGGCCAAGGAAATGAAATGTAATGGTGAGATTTGTAGACATTTGCCAAGGTTGAAAAGGCACCTATCTAAACAACTTACCCATTTGTGAGAAGCTACCATTCCTTGTGTATTCTTTATCCAACATATGCTTAAGTGTGTAATACCCTTCCTTTTATCCAAAGTATCACAGTGTTGAGTCAATCAAGTCATCCCCCTTGCCTAGCCTTGCATTTGTTAGCCTTCACCCTCTGCTAGCAAATTGATCATGTCTACAAAGTGAGTATATCCTTGAGGCTCTTTTGAAAGTAAATTATTATTTTAACCTATGCTTAATTATAATTATCTATTAATTGCCAGTGAAATGATGCTTGATGTCTTAAAAGTCTTGCTATGAGAATGATTAAAAGAGCATGTCTTAACCATTTGCACTTGCAGCAGCAGGCTTCTCTAGCCTGGGTCATATTTTGATCAATTTGAACGATCAAACTTAGTTTGACCAAGGTCAACCTTGGGATCCGTGATGAGTTGGACGAGTGATGTTGTATGATGTTGATCTATGGTCCTTGATATACCTTTTGATGACTCCGTATATTGGACACAGGTTTCAAATGATGGTTGATGCACTTTTTATTGATTAGTGTTACTTCCAGACCATCATATTTTTATCTATCCGGGTATGGTGGATGCTACAGATGATCTTACAAGCTGCCATGAGGTGTATGAGTACTCATCCCTAGTAGATTTGGGTCTTCTGGATCCATTGAGGCACTCAGTTTTCAGATTCAACACTTTCGGTGATGATATGAGTAGTTTTTCACCTGTTGACCAGTTTGGCCATGTTGAGTTGGCATGTCCAGCAGTTGCTTTGATGAGAGTCGTTGCCTAGGGCGCTACAGAGGAGAGGGGTGGTCCAGCCACTTGTCATTGCCATATTACCCCCTCTCCGAACATGATGGCACAGTCAGATTTTGTGCCCAGGCACCAAGCAGTGGGTTGTGGGCAGTTTGATGGTTTTTCAGGTGGAATAAAAATGGAATAAAAAGGTCATTAAAGAAATCGATTTGGGCAAATGAGGCAAGGTTTTGGCATGAGGTATGTTCAGAGGTCATCTATGATGTATCCCACTCCTTCCAGATCAGCTTGCAGCATTCAATGGGGTCCACATATTCTTCGGGTGGTCTTTTGATGTATTTTTCTCTCAGATTGAGGGGGCCAGGATTTGATCATTTGTTCACTTGGACATGTTATTGAGTCATATGTTATATCATTATGCCATGGGGTGATGCTAGTGAAGGATAATAAGACCTCCTAGCCCCACATGTGCTCCTAGTAGCTTGTCCTTGTCATCTTATGTGGCACACTTATGTTCTAGTCACCTTTATGTGGTGCACACCCCCCTAGGGCTTCTTTTAGTGAGTGCGCACCCACCTCATGTGAGTGGATCCATGTTATATTGTACCAACTCATCTTAGCCGTTGATTGTATTGTTTTTATCTTTTGATCTCAACTACTCATTCATAAAGTGGTTAGGGTTTTGGTCTCTCTCCTATTTAAGAAAGAGGCCCCCCTATTGTAAAGGCATCTAAAGATTTTTGCCTCTTGGCTATTGGAATAGAAGAAATATCTTTTGAGTAGATGCTTGGATCTTGAAATGGGTGTTTGGCTATGATGATTGTAAATGCTTCTCCATTGCATTGAAGGATTTTTGTAGCTATCTTGTATTTTTCCCCACTACATCGATTTGCAAGGCAAGAAGACGATTTTGAAGGAGTGCGCATTGGTGGGGAGGCTCACCCTGCTATCTTCTCTCGGATCTTGGGTTAAACAGGGAGTGGTTTTGTCTTTGTACCAATCATTCTCTATCATTTTACTTCTTGTTTGCGTCTACCCTCATTTTTGTTGTGCTAATTGAGCTTTGTCTCCTTGGTTTTTCAGGAAGAGAGGGGCGCACTTGTGGACTAGGGCAAAACGCATAAGCAAGAGAAACTACATCTTCTTTCATTTGATCTTTGTGGAAGTAATCCTCGTCATAATCGGCATCCATCTTCATTACCCAGGTACCTATGATTCCGGACACGTCCATATAGGCCATCATGTCTCGTATCATCGTGTCGGACACGGACACGTCCTGACATGGTGTCAGAGACGTGTCCTGTTCTAGGACATGTCCAAAAAACGTGTCTAACACCATGTCAGGACGTGTCCCAAAAACAGGACATCGTGTCCTAAAAACATGACACCGTGTCCCAAAAACAGGACATTGTGTCCTAGAAACAGGACACCATGTCCCAAAAACAGGACACCATGTCTGTAAAACAAGACACTTCTAATCCAAAAAAACTATAAAAAAACAATTTTACCCTCATTCATTCACATTTTTCAGTTAGGCTTGAGGTCTAAGAGGGTTTTTTTGCAGGTGACGAGCATTTGAAGGTTTTCCATCTTGATCTACCCCTTTTTGTATTTTCCAGTGGCATTCTGACATCTATGTAATACATTTTGATTTTGATGACTTAATGAGAAATATGATTCCAACATCTATGTAATTTTTTATTGTGATGACTTAATGAGAAATTTTATGAGTCTGTGAGAACCCACTGCACCGATGGAATTATAGCCCCCCATGTTTGTCATCCTTCTCTGTCTACAGTTTGTGATGTATTTTTATTATTCTTCCATATACATTTACATATTACATTGTTTGGCTCTTAGTTGTGATGTATTTTTATTATTCTACCATGTACATTTACATATTACATTGTTTGGCTCTTAGGAACTTGGAATTCTTCATGGTATAAGGCATACCCTATTAATGATCATTTTGAGTTGGCACAAAAGGGAGGTTCCTAGTGATTTCCACAATTGCGATGTAACATGTTAGGGTTGTTGGTTGGCACCTGTTGTCACATCCATAGTAGTCGGGATACCATAATTGCAGATCCGTTTCCAGTATATTTTTGAGCCAGTCCTCTTGATGAGATCAGTTGATGATGAGCAGCATTATGATGATCACTCTAAAAGATTCAGTGGATCCAGAGCTTATACAGTTGCAGTATCATGCCAGGACTGACCCACATGACCCCAGGTCGATGACTGAGATAGCCATTCTTCTATCATTTAAAGCAGATTTATTATCAGAGCCCGTGTTATATCCAAATGCAGTGCTTTAGTGTGTTTCAAGCAGTTCAGATCAGCAACTCAGGTATATGATCCAACAGGTATATTTTGGTACATGTGGGTTACTGATGTGCTCTTCCTTTTATCTAGGTAGTTTATGACTGGGTATATTATGATGGTTTACTGGCTCTATCTTATTTGATGCTTACTTAGAGTAGAAGTGGTTGGTTACTATAGGTATGAGGTTCTTGTGTATACTCATTGGTCATACCCTTACTCTATGAAGTACTGACTTGTCCATTCCCTTATTTTAGGGCTTTTGTTATCCATGCCATCATCAATCATTTCTTCGTCCATATGTTATCCTCCAGTTTTGATTTTATCCTGATTTGCACCTTAGCTAGTGACCTCGAGGACTTCCTCCACCTAGACCCCTGTGTTGGATAGATTCCTTGTTTGCATTGTGTCTCAGCTCTGGAGTATGTGATTTTAGTCACAATGATTGTTCTCCTCTAGTCCTCGAAACCAAGCATTCCTACAAACAGTGTTGCTAAACACTAGAGCATTAGATCTTAAATGCCATATCTAAAAGAATGCTTAGTCAGCAAAAACAGTGTTGCTAAACACCACTGCTTATATCTATATTAGCTAGTCAATGGCCAAGGGACGCGCACTCATCCTTTGTATGATGTAAGGGATCGTTTGCCCCTACAGGGCAACACGGTGGTCACTCCATTGCACCTATGGACGATGGCAGGAAATGGAGGTCATATCGAGTCACTATCTGAGGCCCGTCAGGCTATTCAGGGCACCTTCTCTTGGAGGCTAGCTAGTGAAGATCTATAAAGTGAAATAAAAGTTAAATCTTAAATGTAAAAGCTGACAACAAATTGCTAAAAGTTTGCTTGTCTAGAGTCTATTGGAAGCATTCTCATCACTCTACCCATTTGTGAGACACCTCCATTCCCCATGTTATTTTCTATCCAGCATATGTCTAGGTGGTCTCCCCGGTTCCTTCATCCGAGAGATTGCAGTGTTGAGGTTGTTAAGTCCTTCCCTTCGCCTAGCCTTTTTGTTTCTCCACCCTCACCCATGGTTAGCAAATCGTTCAAGTCTGTAAACGAGTATACACCTGAGATTCTTGTTTATAGTAGCTAGTTACTTTGATCTAGACTTATCTTATTTGTATTATTTACATGCTTAAGCCAGTTAAACATCATTCTATGCTTTAGTCTAGCTACTGATATAATTGAAGGAACATATCATGACCTTTTGTACTTACAACAACAGTTATTTGTGATCTAGATCATTATTTTGGTCATTCTTGACCTGGTCAACCTAGTTTGACCAAGTCAACCACAGGGTTCAGGATGAGTTTGGGCAGACAGTGATCGAGATGGCTTATGCATGGCCCACATGTGTCCATTAGGTGGTCCCATGCTTCAAACAGCCTTTTCAGATGATGGTTTGATGGATTTTTATGATTATTATTATTTACAAACCATTATTTTTATTATTCTGAGCATGGATGAGCTTACAGATGTATCTTTTGATGGGCACATGGTGTATGAGTACTCATTCCTAGTGGATTTGAGCATTCTGAGCTTATTGGTGCACTCAGTTATCAGCTTCAGGCATTTATAGCTGATGATATGGTCAGATTACCACTTTTCTCCAGTTTGCCATGCAAAAATGGCCTGTCCAGCACCTTTATTGAGCATACACGTTCTCCTAGGGCGCTACAGAGGGAGATGGAGGTCCAGCCAGTCGTTATTACTATACTACCCCATCCCTAGACACTTTCGTGTAGTCAAATTTGTGTCTGGGACACTTGGCAGTGATCTATAGGCATTTTTTGTATTTTCTGAGGTGGTTTTCCGACAGTAGAATGGGTGATTGAAGAAATCGATTTGGCTAAGTGGCACAAGGAAATGGCATGAGATTGGTCCGGGATATTTTGATGATGATTTCCACACCTTCCAACACTTGTTCTGACATCAGTGGGGTCCACACGTCCTAACATTCATCATTTTGGGCATTTTTATTTTATTATTGAGGGGCCATGATCTGGTCATTTGGTCACATTATGATATTATCTCGACATATTATTTGATATTGTGCCATGTGGTCATGCTAGTGAGGGATATGATACACCTCCTAGCCCCACCATGTGCTAGTTTCATGTGTCTTAGTCATTTATCATGTGGTGCGTCCCCCTTGGACGACTTAGTGGGTGCGCCCCCACTATTTTTGAGTAGATCCATGTGATATGTATCCGTCAAATCTTAGCCATTGATTAGAGTGGTTGTATCTTATGATCCAAGCCATTGATATTATTGGATCTAGGTATTTTGTATTAGAGAGATCTATATATTGAGATGCTCTCTCATTTGTAAAGGGACTTTTGGCTCTTGGATTTTCGACATAATAAAAATACTTTTGCAAAAGCTCTTGGAAGCTTTGGCGAATGTGTTATATGGAGATTGTAAAGTCTTTTTATTTCTAGCATTCTTGCGGATCTATGCTTTTCTAAACCATTTTGCAAGGGGTCGTACCACTGATGGAGATAGCAATTTGATGGGGGTGCTATTGTGATTGAGCTCCATATCTCTTCCTCAAGTCGTTCTTGGTTCAGGGAGTATCTTTATTATATCTTAGGATCATCTTGATGCTTGTTGAGTTCTTTCTTCATTGATTATCTCTTTCCTTTTTGCAAATCGATTCTCATTTGGAGATCTCTTTTGCAGGAGGAAGGCGTCTTGGTCTCTTCGAGGACATAGCGATTTCACTTGGCAAGGCATGGAAAAAGCTTGTAATTGATCGGAAAGGGAAGATCATCACCATACAAGGCTAGTAGCAAGTATTTCCAGGTACGTTTGCACTGTATTTTATTTTTCTTGGGCTTAATCCAATTGTCACTTCAAAACCCTCTTCTTTCAAACCATCGTTTTCTAGATCTGATAGATTGGGTACTTATTTGAGTACGGCCACAAAAACCCACTTTGGAATAAATATAAAAACACTAGATCTAAAGTTTCAACTCAAACCGGTTGCATTTACCCCCAGATATAGCACTAGTCATCTCTAGGTGGGACGCCCTCCTTGGGTTTTTGGTCAATTTTTCAGATCTATCAGTTGGGTATGCTTGAACCCTTCCAATATGCACGGATCTACTCTTCAAGCACCTAGATCTAGTCTTTAAACACCTGGATCTACTATTTTGGGTCCACTTTGGTCTCATTTGCATAAACCCTAGGTAGATCCAATTTGCGTATTCCTCATATGAACTAGATCTATCTAGATCTATTTTCCTAAACTCCTTGTGGTACTTTTCTTCTATGGTTGAGAATCTATATCTTGCCTAAGCCTCCTCAACTGGTTCCTAGCTCTTATAAGCCACTACGTTTCCCTAGATCTAGATTTCTCCACCAAGATCTACTCTTGTGCTTCATTCTTTACCTTTGGAGTATGTTGTGTTGGTTCACTAGCCCTCATAGGCTAGTGAGGGTCCTCCCCCTTGATCTTGCATTAGCTTGATTTAAAGTGACAAGAACCCATCCAGTGTGACAACTAACCCTTTACAGTAGTGGACAACGCCCTTGTAATGTCACTTGGTTAGCTACCCTACCTCTACCGTCTCGGATAGGATACCTTTGGTGGTAGCTACACTTTGAGTGATAACAGCACCATAAAAGATTCAATTCGCCCTACCTTTCCATTAATTTCTTCCCCTTTCATTTGGTCTTGTTTCCCCTTGACTCCATATGCCCTAGGGATTGGCACTAGTCTTCAAAACCCTTCCATCACCTATACTACAGCAAAAGACCTCAAGTTTTGCTAAGGCTATCTCTTCCAAAATCACCTTCTGCCCTCCATCGCCATAGCCTAGCAATCCTATCTTAGGGAAGCCCCCCTCAAGTTGGAGAAGAGCCAACCAGAAGTGCAGAAAGGTGGTTATCAAGGTGCTAGTCGATAACACCTCTAGGTTGCAGTTGGGCTAGCCTGTTCTTTGGGGATTTAATCACACATGTCAATTCAAGTTGTAACAGAAAGCATGTCTCAAACTAACCAAAGGCCTTGAGCACTCAACCCCCAAGTATCTGTAAGCCATGGTAATCTTAATCTCAAACCTTCAGAAGTAAAAGTGGTAACCAGAGAGAGCATGTTGAGATACATTGATGACCATAGCCTTAGTTTTACTAAGGTCAAACGTCAACTATCGAAGGTCACAGAGGTTGGATAGGGCACCAATGTCTTTGCAACCCCTCAAAAATTCTTCAAAATAGAGTTCTTCTTTAGAATTGTCACCAAGAAACCCAAATACCTTCACAAAAACCTCTTTGAAATAGGCAAAGCAAACAAAAGGCTTCCATAAAAGAGCTTACACATGAGTGGTCAGCACTGTGATGTTTAATCCTACAATGTTATCAAAGAACAATCTCTCCAGAAATTGACAATGACGATGGCAAAGAAGAACATGTTGAAGTTGAAAGCAATCCAACAAAGTTTCTTTTTTAAGCAATAGTGCTTTAAGCAAGCAAACCATGAGACTTGAAAAAACGTGCTTTTTGGACAAGAGGATCAAAAGGCTTAATAAGTGCTCCAAACATACCATGTGGAAAGATGCTCTCCCCATCATGAACATTCAAAAAATAAGCAAAAAAGAAGGGTTTCCATTAAAAAACTTTGAAGACGAGACTATTTCTATAGTCAATCAATCATCAAAAAGAATAATAGGTTTTGAGAATTGTACAGTTGTAGAGTGGAGGAAACTAGATGATAGGAAATCCTCATACAAGAGCTCAAATGTCGCAATCATCAATCATCAATCCAAGCACACAATCTTAATAATGGGTATTAACCCAAAATTGTACCATCTATACATCTTAATTTTGATCTTGTAACAAAAATTGTTATCGTACCAATCAATGTCCCAATAAGAATGTTGATACATGGAAGTAGAGTGAAAATGCCTCCTATTTCTATGAAAAGGATATCAACGTGGCTAAGATGTGGATGATGAAAAATTCCATTGATCTATAGTAGTAGCATCAAGAGGTGTAGAGTTTGCTTCCTACAAATTAATAGTGGTAGAGGAAGCAAATGGTACAAGTTTTGGATCCTACAAATCAAAATCTATAGGAGACTAAGATGGTGCACAACAAAAGAATCACGGTGACTAACATCTAGCAATGTGGTCTCAAAATATCCAACGTCTTCTCTCGCCAATCTCATCTTAGGCTCAATAAAAGTGACAATACCATATCCATGTTTACCAAATCCACCACCTGTATGACCCATATGTTAAGAGTAATTTGGAACTTATGATTTTAGTATGCTTCCCAAAATGAGGAGAAGACCACTCATAAGTAGCGAATAATGCATGAGAAGAAGTTGCATCAAAAGTGGAGGAACTTCATATCAAAGAAGTAACATCCTCCACCAATTTACCAAGTGATTTCTTTGTCTCCATTAATTTATCCATGAGTTTTAGAAAGACAAGATCCATGGTTTCTTCCATTTGTTCAATACAAAGTGTGCAACTATCAACTTGTTCATTATATTTCACATAAAAATAAGTAACAAAGCTATAATCTCTCTCAAAATAAGTTTATAGGTTTTTAATGCAAGCCACAAAATGACTTTGCTACCTCTCAATTCACTTCTTGTATAGGGTTCTGATTAAGGTGTCACAGATTCTGGGTGGACTAATCCTTATCAACAAAATATTAAAGCATGAGATCATGATCGTTCTTCAAGCGTCCACACCCATCAAAGAATCTTGCATCTCATTATGTTGTGAGACAACCTCCTTGCGACATGTGGGCATTAATGTCCTTCAAAGAATTAGCCTCCTCATAAAACTTGAAATTAGTATCATGCAATATAGCAATTGTGTCATGAAGATTGACTTTAATGTCCTGCAGCAAAGTAACTTCACCGCAAAGTGTGGCATTAATATCTCCAAAGAAATTGTCTTCTCAAGGTATTTCTAACAGAACAATTCTTCTTCCTCATCAAAATGAACCATAGTGGAAGAAAACCAAAAATATGCTCACGCCTCCAAATTTGCTATCAAAGACTCACACAGTGCACACTACATCAATTGCTCTCAAAAAACATTATAACATCCCCCCATAATGTTTATACCATGAATAGTCTGCAAACAAAATAGCAATAGAGGTTTTTTTCAATCTTAGCCTCCAAGAAACCAAAAAACCTTCACACCATAATCTTTCATCCAATTGTGTATTGTTGCTCATCAAGGTTTCATAGCTACTTGTAATAAAAACACTGTAAATTCCATAGGGAATATAACTTCTTTCCTATACAGTAAATGAAAATGGATTACCCTAGTTACTCCTTTATATGCATTATGAAATGCCTAAAACATTATAGGAAGGCTAGTATCCTAACCACCCAATCTAACCCACATACTTTCGTTTATGTGTTTAAAATATGTTAGAAATAAACTTTGCTTGCCCATTTTTCAACAAGTAAAAGGACACTTGCTCTATGTTGCATCATGAACAGATTGGTCAATGCCCATACATTCACATTAACAAAATGAGTACTACGATCAACAATGGTTCAAGTGGACATCCCAACCTTGTAATTGCATTTTAAAGCAAAGCTTTCAAAACTACCTTTCTTCTTCTTGTTCTTGACATCATTGGTTTTATTTACTTGGGGAAAAACTGGTTGGTGTATTGAGTGGTTCAAAATGACAAAGAGAAAATAAAAATAAAAAAACATTTCTTGAATGGGACAATAGGTAGCACAACATGTAAATTGCAGTAATTGATAATCTTTCTTCAAGAAGGAACCCATTTGTTTGATAAATGTCGTATCATTGCACCTATTGATATGCAATCTTAAATAGAGTTGGCCACCATAAACTTGCTAATAACACTCTTCTTATTGTTTCTCCCCTGTAAGTTTGTAACTCATCCACCCATTAGACCTTCTCACTTCTTACAATGCTTCTCGAGCATCTTCACAAGGCATACATGTTACTTAACACCCCATTAATTCCTAGCTTATACAATTTTTGTGATATCAACTAAGACTGCAAGGACTTTTGGTCCAACTTCCTTTTCTCGAAAATGGTCAAACCTACAGGTACCTGATCAATACTTTAAAACTACACTACATCAACTAATTGCTCACCAAAAGACTCTACTCAAAAGATTTGATGAAATAAAAGGGCATCATTAATCTCTCCCATCTCACTATATTCAATACAAAATAGACAATCTAGAGCGCTATATTCAATACAAAATAGACAATCTAGAGCGACATGCCTGATCTACGCTCAATAATATCTTAAATTCATATCCTTTAAATAGCTTCACCCACATCCACAATCTTTTAGCCATGATGTGTTTCTTCACAACATACTTCATAGATGTGTTTCTTCACAACATAGCTTCACCGTCCAACAAAAACTGTTTGTCTAAACTCTATCTTGATTTGCCTTTATACTTGAGTTGAAACCCTAATCTCTCAGTAAAATGCACAGTTGAGATTAGTATCAATCACTAATGTATGAAAATACATCTCAACAGCTAAAAATAAGGCTTTCACTTTATTCATGAGATGAATTACAAAATATAATTAACTCAAAAGCAATTCCGGCACATTCACACTGAAACTGTGCATAAGCTCCTGTCCAAGCTACATTTTTCAACATGAATGGCATAAATTGTAACACATTTAATGGCTACTTAGTTTTTCATTGCTTTGGACAACTTTCTACTAGCAAAATACAAAGGCATTGAGGTTGCCTTCAATTGCAATCAAAGATGCATTGATGCAAACCAAAATATCTATGTCAAAGCTAGGAGTTTTAAATTCAATGCTTCAATGGTCTTCTACTCACAAAATGAATGCATGGCTAAAGATATCAATACATTCAAATTAGGCATCTTTGCTTAGAAGACACTCCATGGCATACATAACTTTTGTGTAGTTTTTTATGAACATACACAAGCATGTCCAACATTATCTTAAGAGGACTTAATTTCTGTTACAATTTCAAGTGGTGGCAAATCCAAATACACTTTGACCTTTGCAGGATCCACTCCTAATACTTCTCAACTAGTTAAATGTCCCAACAAAAATCTAGAAGATGACATCAATAGGCATTTCAAAGGATTAGAGACTCCACATTCACTACTTTTTTGCAGCATTGCTCTCAAACGTAACAAGTGGCACTTCATCAAGCTATACAACACCTAATCATACAGGCCAATTTCCATAAACATATGAATGAAATCATGGAAGACATTTGTAGGGCTCTACTAAAAATAGCCAAAATGTTATTCAAACCAAAAGGCATCATTATATAACAAAACACCTCTTGTTTCAAAACATATGAGCTTTTCCTTCAATTTTTGCTACAACATGGCCTCAAGGGTCCATCTCTGCGCAAATAGATCTCATGCTTAGCATCATACACCAATGGCCCTTCAATAACTTGTTTAATTCTAAAAAATCAATGCAAGTTTCCAATTTCCCTTTCTTCTTGTAGATGATTACTAATGGGCTTTTTCATTTATTTAGTTACACAGGATTGATGAACCCAATTTTTTCTCTAATTCAGTTTTGACTAGTCCCTTAAAATAGTGCAACAATCTTCTAAGAGACTGTTAGAAAGGCTTGGCACCTTTATGAATTTCATTATGAGATTCTCCCCATCCCCCTGCTATACCTTTCAAGTCCTTATTAGCTCTAGGCAAAAGCATCGACAAATTCCTGAAACATTGTACAAGCTTGGGTAATTATCTCAATATCCCTACAATAACAAATCCACAATTTTCACCTCACCTTCCTCACCAAACTCCATCCTGATGCTACCAAATTATGTCGGAAGCTAAATCTTTTTCCTGTTATGATATACAATGTCATTGTTATCTCGAACCAAATTCATGTGTTCGGCCCAATGTTTATTTCAGAAATTAACATTGAAGGTAATGTGCATTAATAATAAAGTAATGTGATAAATATTTACTCACTTTGGACTTAACATCAACTTATTTGAATTGTTATTTTAAATTCATAATAGAGGTGCCAATGACAATCAAAGTCACCTGACACGTGGACACGGGACACGTAGGACACGAAAATACGAGAGTCCGACACGGACACGGTGACCCCCGAAATCAGGACACGTAGGATACGTTTTATATACATATATATATTTTTTTTTAAATATATTAAAATTTAAAAATATAGACATATAGATCCAAAAATATTTAGAAACTAGAACATTTACAAATATTCAATAGAAATTAGAATAAAAACACATTAATGATTACACATTTGTCATTCACAAATCACGATTCACAACACATTTGTCATTCACAAATCACAATGAGACACATATGCATGTCGGAACCATATTTCTCATTAAGTCATCAAAATCAAAATGTATACATATATGTCGGAATGCCACTGGGCACTGGGCCACTGGCAAATGCCAAATAGACTAATAGTAAATACAAAAATGGGTGGATCAAGATGGGAGAATCCCATATGTCAGTAGTCCTCCTCCATGCCTGAATCAACATACTCATCACTGCCACTGCCACTGCCACTGCCCTGATCCTCATCCTCCTCCCCCTCCTCCTCCTCTCTGCCCATCTGACGATCTGCATCTGCTGCTGTGGAGGATGACCCCTCTGTACGATCACTCTCATCAAAAGTGACCGGCTCTAGCACTGGATCATTAAGATCCATGTTGGCTAATGCCAACTCAGTACTGCTGTCCAAACCCATATCATCAGGGAAGACATCCCACATCTTTGTCTTTCCCTTCACCCACTCCTCCCTCTTCCTGTAAATAAGACGAAGGTTGGAGTGCACATACACCATGGACTCTGCCCTGGACTGCTCAAGCCTGCTCTTCTTCACACTGTACAAGTTCCCATATGTGCTCCAATTCCTCTCACAACAAGAGGATGATGTAACTTGAGAGATGACCCTGAAGGCTAACTTCTGTAGAATAGGGGATGTTGCCCCATGAGTTGCCCACCAACGATAGGGTGTCTTACCCTCCCTATCTCTAAGCACATCATAGCCTCCAAATCTCCCAGTGCCAGTGGAAAAATCTACAAAGCCATCCTCCACCTCCTCAAGCATGTCTCTATCCTGAAATAGCCGTCTAAGTGCTATCTTCCTCCCATTTGCAATCTCTGCATCCATGTGAGGAGGGACTCTGTGTGAGGCCCCCGATCCACCAGTGAGCCACTCCTGAGTGTAGAACTTGGGGTTCAAGGAGTGGGCCAAGCAATGCAAAGGTGTGCAATTCTTATCCCACCTGGAGATAAGAATATCCCGAATAATGGTCCATAAGTTCTCTGTCGATGTCCCATACTCGGGACACTCATTCTCCATGACAATGGACCTCATGGACTCAATCATGGAATCCCACCCCTCATAAACCTCTGCTAGGATGGGCTGGTCCGTGTCTGCATACCGCAACCAAGTCCTTCACCTTTTGTGAAGCAGCCTGATCCGTCTTTCTCCAAAAAGCCCAAAACTCTGAAATCACCATGGACCCAAGAGCGGTTTTGACCTCCCTCAACCTCTTGAGCATGATGAATGAGGAAGCAAACCGAGTATCTGCAACCTTCAGCAATGAAAGCTGTGTGTACTGTTTGTAGATGGTGAGGGCATTTGTGTGGTTTTGTACAAAGTTACGGATATGGCGTGCATCCTCAATAAGGTTGTCAATCCATGCCACATCCGAAGCAATGGCTTTCAGTGCTAAATTCAAGGAATGGACAATGCAAGGTGTCCAAAAAACCTGTAAGAGCAATAAAAGCATGTATCAATGACTCTACAACACTAACATTGCAATGACCAAATTCAAACAATGAGCAAATTAGAAATGATTATGAAAGGTGTCCAAAATGAACATACCTGTGGATATTTAGCTTCCACAATCATGCCAGCAGCCTTGCAAACAGGTGCATTGTCCGTGATGATTTGTACACACGACTCAACACCCACTTCTTCAATGGTTTTGATGAATAAATCACCCATAAATTGTGCATCCTTGTATTCGCCAAGAGCATCAACCGCTTTCAAGAACACCGGTCCATTTTGGGAAGATACCATGAAATTGATGAGTGGATGGCGTGCGGGATCCGTCCATCCATCAGAAACAATACTCACACCGGATGAGGGCCATGTTGATCTAATTGGCTCAAGAATTTTATCTACCTCCTTCTTTGCTTTAACCAACAATGTGGTTCTAAGCTTCTCTGAACAAGGAGGCACATAACCATTTGGAGCACGTTCCAAGATAGTTTTAACCGTCTCAAAATACAATGGTGACCGTGCAACATTGAATGAAATGAAGTTGAGGTAGAAGAAAAATGCAATAGTAAGGTCTACCTCTTCTCGCGCCTCTTTTTGGAAAATCCTATCCATTGGACCACCTGTAGATTGCCTCTTTCTTGTTTGATAAGTATCCCCACGCCCACGCCCATGCCCATGAATGCTAGGTGGAAATGGAGGCTTGGTGCTAGAGGACTTCCTCAAGAATGGAAGAGGATCATCCTCTTTTTTCTTGCTTGCTGCTGCCACCTTCCCTAAGCCAACATGATCCTCTCTTTCCATATCCCTCCTTTGGTGAACAGTCACCGCTTTGCATGAAGAAATCCCACAAGAAGGAAGGGCCAACAAATGGCCCTTAACCCGGAAATATGTGCTCATGAACTCATGCTTGCAAAAATTGCATTTCCAAGCAACATTGCCTCCCCCACCAAGCTTTTTTGCCCCGGGTCCATCTTTCCTTGTCACATACTTCCACAAAGGGTATTTTTTTTCTTGGGCTTGTTGTCTTGCTAAAACAGGGTTAAGTGGAGCCATAGAATGAGCTCCACTAGCAGCCGATGGAGCACTTGACGGAGGAGGAGAACCGCTTGTGCTTGGTGGAATAGGAGGGGAGGCCCTAGATGGTGCATTTCTCCCTCTCCTTTGCCCCCTACCTCCTGCCCTAGCTGATTGAGACATTCCTTTTCTTTTGTGATGGTTGAGCTTGCAATCCTCTCCACAAATCCACCGGAATGCACTTGGAATCGCTTGGAAACGATGGATAGCCTTCAAATCTCCTTCACCTGCACATACAACTCACTCTCAACCAAATGCTTCCTTGCAAATGACAAAAAGAAAGGCAAATTTCGATTTTAAAGTGAACCCGGACGCACTTTTCCGCCCAAAACGTGTCCTGTTTTTCAAAAACGTGTCCGACAGTCGGGACACGTTTTAACTGCGTGTCCGATTCGCTGTTGAGGGCGTGTCCCGATTCGGGATTCGATCTAAGGTCGAATCGGACACGAATTCCAATCGAATCGTGTCCGATTCGACCGATTCGGGACACGGCCAGGCTGAGGAACGAATCCGGTTTCTGAGATGACAATTTGATAAAGATGGCAGTCACACAAAATAAAATTAATCTCAATGACTATTAAATTGGAAATCAATGAACCCATGCATTGGAATCCTAAGTCCTAACTGAAGGATCAACTAGAGAGAGATCCATTGATTACAAAACACTACCTATGTAATATACCTAATTACTATTATATACGTTAAATAATTGTTCCGTGGTCAAGGAGGGCTTGTCAAGTCGGTAAATGCGAGGTGTTGTTATTGCCCCTAAAAGAGTTTGAATCCCCCAAGTGACACATTCGCCCCTCATGGACCAACACACCTCCACAAGGGACCATTTGATTGGAGGAAGTCGCCATGGCTCTTAAATCGGGTTGGGAGGTCACACGCCAATAACTGTAACAGTGTCCCACCACTTGATAGGGGGTGAATGCTTGAAAATCAAGATATAAAGGAAGCTTTCAATGCCCTCATAATAATTGTTACATAAGTTGTGTCCATTGGAGTAGTCGTTTCTCCCATATACTATCACATAGTATTCCATAAGCATTATAAATAAGTGACTGAGACCATTTAGTCCAATGGCCAGAAATAAATATATTAAAAATATAAGTTACAAAGACATATATGCAGTCAAGACAGACATACATATAAGACATAACAGAAATGACTAGACAAATGGACACAACATAACAGAAATGACTAGACAAATGGACACAACCTTACATACTGATTCTTAATTGTAAATAGTAGTAAATAGGTATATATTATAGCTCACTAACAGTAAGATGGACATGACTGCAAATGCTAAAATTACAAAAGAGAGATGCATGAGTGTGATTAATGTAAGTTTTCTGTTTTACCTCTCACCTATAAAAGGAATTGTTCAGAAGCTCAATGATGTGATAGAGAAAAGCATAAAATCAGATTACATAACCCCTAACCACTTTGATCAATTGAATGTAAAAAAGGGAATATCAGCAAGTAATAAAAATTCCACATGATTTTGCATGTAAACAAAGAAAATATGAGCAAGGAATCAAATTTTCACTTGATTTTGCAGTTCTCAAAAACATGATTTTGTACTCCAGTGAAAATCTAACAAGAACAATTGACCATCGAGCTATGGCCTAGGGGCAAGTCAAAGCACTTGCTGTGAAGAAGACCTGGGCTCAAATCCTGGCAAGCGAACACCAGTGGAAGTTAAAAAGGCCGTAGTACAAACATGCTTTGAATCGACTCTTTTCTGGCAGCTCAAAATAACAAGAAGGAAAACCAGCATTTTTGGTCTGACATCCAGCAAGAATCATTTTGGAATGATGGAATTGCAAATATCAGATGTTAACATCATGTTACTCCCCATTTCACATGGGTGTCCACATGATTCTTATAACATTTTCAGTGGGGGGTCATAGGTTGATGATGCCCTAGCATGTACGGGATGTGATTGGTATTGTTCTGCTGTTGTTTTAACCACTGATTATTAGATTGTATTTCTGGAGAATGTCATGAACAGCAGGGCTATGCAGGGCTATGAGAGAGGCATGTACTTACAATGATCATGAATGCAAGTCTCATCCTTGTATGGATTTTACAGAATAAAACCCAAGGTGAAGATGAAAGCTTCCCAATTAATGTTATGATTACAGCATACTATGGAGAAGTCCTGTGGGCCTGTGGCAGAACACCTTAAACTTTCAAATCTGATAAAGGTATGACTCCAGCAATCTGGTAGGACCTTAATTAATACTTGTTCCATAGTAATGCTGGTGGCCTGTAGGGCAGATTTCTTCCAGCAGTTTGAGGGTGGTATCAAATACTGGAGCTGTTGGCACCCTCTTCATAACCAAAGGAGACTGGATCAAATGAAGTGTTTCTGTAGCTATAAATGCAGGCAGCAGTATTTCCATTGAAGAAGTGCCCAGGTCCTGTAGCAAATTTCATCTCATTAAACCAGCAAATCAAAAAGAATGTCTCCATGTCTCTTGTGAATAGTGTGCAGGTGACTGAGTGGGTTTGTTTCCGCAGATTGAGGCCACAGGATAGCTGAGGACTTATTTACAGATCCAGTTTCTTCACCTGGAATGAGTTCTCTTGCTACTGCGTGTGGAAGAAGACGTGTTTCTTAAGAAGAACAGTCCCGCATCCCCTGTCATAGAAAGATCATCATTTGAATGAAGATAAAGCACTAAGTTGCCAGGAAACTTGGGTACGGGGATGGTTGCGGGGGCAGGGACGCCACTTTTTGAAACAGGGGACTTAGGTACGTCAGGGATACTATATATATATATATGAAATTTAAATAATTTTCTCTGTACATATATATTCATGTGCATCCATATGAATCCAAACCATCATTATACACAAATATGCAAAGTTTCTCGTGTATATAGCAAGGGTGCATACAACTAAAAAAACATCAAGTGCAATCCATATCTGACCTAAAATACATAAGCAAAGAGATTAAATGGCCTATAGAGTCCAAAAAACTTCATTCTACAACAAAAAATTACATATCAAAACCATTGCCTATATTGGGATCCTATTCATCAATAGCACCCTGTGCCCCCTCCTCTGGGCTCTAGCCCTTGGCTCTACCTTGACTCTCGAAGTTGGTCCTCCAAGGACATTAGTCAACACCCTACAGTTTTGATGAAACTTCCTAATCCAAGTGTTAAAATAAGGTAGAAAAAGCTTCCCATGCTTAATAAGCGATTTTGCTTGAGTGGTTGATGTCTTGACAAAGGAGTTCAACAATAAGCACCACCAACATCAAGGTACATAGAGAGGTTGATGTGCTTGATTAAATGCCCATCCCATACCCTTATACATGATAGAATCCAGTGGAAAAGTTGCATTCCTGAAATCCTGAAAACTGTTAAGTTTGTTGAACTCTGAATGGAATCTAAAATTCTACTTTTTGCATATGAAGTCCAATGAAGTTGGAACCAGTCACAAACATCCCGAAACAATTAATAGTAATGTTAAAAATTTCAGTACAAAGATAGGAAATGAAAGATAAGGAGAATGTCACTTTTACATTATGAATTTAATATTATTGACTTTAATGTCACTTGTACAAAACTAGCTAGGCTCCTACCAAACTAGTCCCTATGCGTTCCCATTCTTCCCCAAAATAGGGGTACCCCGTACAAAACTAGTCCCTGGACATCCCTAGGAATCCCCAAAACAAGGGTACCACGTCCCCTCTGCAATCAACGTCCCCTAAATTTGTGACAAACGTCTCGGGTACTTCAGCCAACAGGTCTGGCAGGGTACTGTAAGGTACGTGGGGGTATGGGTATTTGATACAGGTACGCATACCCTACCTCCGAGTATGGGTACACGTACCCTAACCCCAGGAACGGGTACCCATGCTACTTAGATAAAGCAAGAGATTGTTGTACAACCTGAATGATCAATTTGGATGACATATTGAAGTTGATTATCGCAGCGTGTTACAAAGAAAGGTCATTTAATCTACTGTAAGGACGTCTTTGTTCCATTGGAACCCTCTTCGACGACTGTTCTACATTTTGTCCAGTACCTACTTTATCAAGGGGGGTTGAACATGGTAAGATACCCATGTCGTCTAAATAATGTAGGTTGAGATGCAGTAGAACCTTTTTCATGCCCAGAATCTACAACAAGTAATCCACAAATTTGGAACACCAAGAGCAAATGAAATCACATTCACACGCATACTTGCGGAAGCTAGACAAAAAAGATCCTTGGATTCTGTTGGAGACGCATGGTATTGATAATCCCATAAGGAGAATGGTTGATAGCGGGAGCAAAGAAGGATGCACCTTCGAGAATGACATCATGGCCAAAACAAAACAAAAGAGAACGGGACTATTGAGTCCGCGATGTTGGCGATGATGAGCTTGAGTAAAGCCATCAATCAATTGTCCACTGAGATGGACCATTTGGGAACAATTGAGCAACGATAGTGCTTTGAGAAACCAATAGAGGAGATGTTTTGTACCCTACACTCCATCAGCCTAGCCAATTTGATCGAGCATTCATCATGGTGGAGTTTTCGAATAGGTGGAAGGGAATTTATTTTAAAGGGTTGTATTTCCAAAAAGGAACTACCCTTGGCTCACCTTTTGAAGATTTATTGAAGAACAAACAAATTTGCAGGTCATTCGTGGAAGGGACCCTCTCATGAGTTATCTTTGCACATGCTTTTATGATTTGTTGATGGGTCGATCTTCCGTTGGAGTCTTCTCGGCACAGTTTTTGAGGTATGGTAACATTTGAGGAGAAGCATTCAACATTGTGGACAACTTTTACTATTAGAGCGATAGCCTTTGGAGGTTTGATTGGACTTTCTATTTGTCAGCATCATGCCTTAGTTTATGGAGGTGCCCCTCCTTATGGGCCTTAAGTATCTTTAACATTGTCCTTGTGGATTTGACCACACTTACGTCAGGAGTTTGTTAGAGATTGGTTAGAGTTTTGGTGGAGTTATTCATTGTTTACTCCACCCTAGGCTAGATTTAGGAATTTATATTATTTTATTGTAAGATGAGATTGAGCAACAACCTATATAAGGGTTGGCCTTCTCATTCATTTGGCATGGTTGGATTTTGAGAGCTCTCTCTCTATTAGAGCCTAACGGTCATATCTTTATGGAGCATTTTTTATGTATAATGGGTTTTTTCTCTTGGGTTTTCTTGATGGTTGAATATTAGAGTAACGTCTTTCTTTTGGCATTGTAAGGTCTATTAATCTAGCCAATAGAAGGGCAATCTTGCTCCATTGGTTTAAGTGTAAGAGTCTTCTATACTTATGCCATACTTTAGTTTTGTAACTTGATTATGTATTTGGCATCTTAGGAGGGGTATTAATCAAGTTTCCATAGGGTAGAGGTGAGCTAGGTTTCTAGAATGAAGGTGTATTCTAAGGCAACCCTTCCTTGGGGAATTTTGCAAGGAGCTTCAAGAGTTTGGGGATAGGAATTTGTCATACTTTGCAAAGGTTCCAGCCAAACATATACAAAAAAGGCCCAAGGAGGATCATCCTAAAGCCCCATATGCCATGGGGATTGGCACTAGTCTTCATAACCCTCCCATCACCTATACTACAAAGAAGACCTCAAGTTTTGCTAGGGCTAACTCTTCAAATCACCTTGTGAATCCATTGTCTTAGCCTAGCAATCCTATCTAGGGAAGCCCCCTCGAGTTGGAGAAGAGCCAACCGGAAGTGCAGAGAGGTGGTTATCAAGGTGACAGTGAATAATACCTCTTAGGTTATATTTGGGCTAGCCTTGTTCTTTGTGGCTTTAATCACACATGCTAGTTCAAGCTTTAAGACATTGCAGAAACCAATTGCAATAGGGGTATTCAAGCCCACTAAATCCATTTTTGCATTAAAAACAATAAATTCATCCATCCAAAATTGAAATTTTGGCAAAGATTGCATGGCCTGATTCAAGTGATGGCAAACCTAAACAGGTTGAAAATGTAGTGTTTAGCCTTGGTCGAAAATGTCAAGTGTTAAGCCTTCCTCTAAAAAGGGTGTTGAGTGGGTTATGTGTGTTACAATCCAAAATTGCAATTTTGGCAAAGATTGAATTGCCTAATTTCGATGATGGCAAACCGGAAAAGGTCAAAAACAAAGAGTATTTAGCCTTCTTCTAAAAATGGAGTTAAGTGGGTTGTATGTGAAGTGATGTATAAAGTGGCTTTGTTCACAAGCACTAAGCCCAAATGTTCCTGTTAAGAAAAAATTGGACAAGAAGAATTACAAGGTAATATAAATATAACAATATTTCATAACCATGATCTAATAATTCAACTTAAGCTAGAGGACATTGAAAGCTTAATGTGTGCAAAAATCCTACCCCTTATGTGCATTAGGTTCCAAATCCCATTGAAGATGGTCAATATGATGGCATTTTGAAATGGAAGAAAAAATCCTTCGCATAAGGAAAAAGTAATAAAGGCTTCCCAAATAAAGGTGGAGATGTTTGTGTTATCGCCTAAATTACACAAAACGAGGAAAAGGAACGAAACGGGGAATTGAGGAACCGGAGTAAACGCGGACCGCCAAAATTTTAGGAACAAAGAAACGGACATTGAAATCTTAATGCGTTATAGTGCAAAAATCCTACCTCTTATGTGCTTTAGGTTCCAAATCCCATTGAAGATGGTCAATATGATGGTGTTTTGAAATGGAAGAAAAAATCCTTCACATAAGGAAAAGTAATAAAGGCTTCCCAAATAAAGGTGGAGAAGTTTGTGTTATCGCCTAAACTGCACAAAACAAGGAAGGGGAGCTAAACGGGGAATTGAGGAACCGGGGTAAATGCGGACCACAAAAATTTTAGGAACAAAGAACCGCAATATATAGATATATATATATTAGTTGCAAACGTCGCCAAGAAATCGTGAGATTTTCTGCCTGCCGATTTTTTCTCGAAAATCGCCAAGATTTTCAGTCCGATTTATTGCTGATTTTTTCTCGAGAAATCGCTGATACCTCGCAAGTCGATGGGAAAATCGCGACCAACCAGATACAGGGTTTTTAAAATCGATTTTTACTTGGGTTTTTTTTCATTCCAGTTTCACATTTTGACATCTGAGCATTTTGTTTCACAGTTTGGACCTCCACTACGCCGAGCGATAAAGCATGATGGTGTCGTGGGATTTTTGATCAAACAAATCCATCAAGCACAGGGCCATGCAATCGAGCCACACATCGAGAGCATAGCTTCTCCTTTAATATACCTTGTTCACATTCAAACAGTCAAATCAGAGATCGAATCAAGGTCTTTCTGAAGATTTTCAAACTGCTGCGCATAATCCAATAAAATGTAACATGCCACTCTTCCTGTTGATGACTGATTATTATTTGAAAAAATCCTGTTTTCCATGGCTTCTAGGAGAAGCTTCATGAACGCAATCACAAAGTGACAGCCTTCTGGCACAAGTCTTTTTCGTTTGAGACCCGCACAAACAGGGCTTTCATCACTTGGTGAAGTCTCTCCTTTTCTAACTTCAGATGATACTTCATACATTTGCTCCAGCTCCTGCTCCTTGGAAGCATAAGAGCAATGATTAGATTGATAACGAGGGGCTTCTGGCATTGAACCTGGAGTCTTTAGCTTAGTATCCAGGTGGTCACTTCTGCTACCAGAATGTTTTGAGGATGACCTGGGCCCATTGTTTGTTAGATGAGCATGTGATAGATCACTTTGCATTGACTTGCCTCCTTGCTGGGATTCTAGATTCTCACCCGAAGCTTGAGTTGATATTGTTCCATCATTATATATCTTATATATCAGTTTTCTTTCCATATTCATGTGGCAATGTGTTTATTTGATGTTATTGTTGCTTTAGATGTTTAAAAAATTGTAAAAAAATGAATTTTTTTAAGTTAGCTGATGCCGATGTGTTCCCAAGATATTCTGAAACGATGTTTTCTGGACCCTGCCGATTTTTTCACCGAGACAATGTTTGCAACAGATATATATATATATATATATATATAAAATAAATGACTGAAACATAAATGATAAAATTATAATTATAAATCATAACACTGGAAGGATTACATAATGCAACTAGCAATCTCCAAAAACAGCCTTTAATGAGGCTAGTACATATATTTCCAAAAACAGCCTTTATAAATGAGGCTAGTACATATATATCCAAAATCTGCCTTTATATATGAGGCTGCAAATACAATGCAACACAGAAATAAAGAATAAACTGTAAAACTAAAGACTAATAGTCTTCAGCCTCATCGTCATAATCCTCCTCAAAAATAGAACAAGAAGCACACTGAGTATCAGAACGTGTACTTCATCTTAATCTTCTAGATGCTTCATATTCAAAATAGAAACACAAATAAATAAATAAACGATAATTTTTGTGGGGTTTACGGGCTGCTTTTCCGCCTGAAACACGTCCATACAGCCACGGCTGTACTGGAAACGTGTTTCCATACGTACGAAACTCCCGTACGGGGCACGGTTCTGTACATACGGAAACGGGTTTCAGTGCCATACGGCATGCATTTTGATTTTGAGGTTTCGATATTGCAAACAGTGGGGACAGGGTTGGGGCACATGTTTCCTGCAACATAGGTTATCGCCCAAAAATGTCTTCACTGAAAGGACCCCAAGGTTTCCAGAAAACTTCATGAAAAGTGTCAATCTCACATCACACAATCCCTCTCACTTTGGGTTAGTACTTTCCTAACCTCAGGGGGCTATCCCTAATAATTTGAGGCTTTGATTACGAACACCTGGGGGAATATGGTAACCTCAAATCTCCAACAGAAGCTTACTGATATTCAAATAATAACTAAAAATATGCAACTTACTCCTCAATTCAGTAAGTGTTACCTCTGAATTTATGATGATATAAGTCAACAAATATCTTCATAAATTCACAATACATAAAAAAGGAGAAAAGCATGTCAAGTCACCATCTGCAAAAGCACCTGAATTTGCCTATAATAGACCTCAAGTAAAGCACCCTATTCCTGCCTGGAATAGAGGGCCTGCATGGTGGAAGAGTAAAAAATGATGGTATCTAGAAAACTGCTTTGAAAAACTCATGCAAGAAACATGTTCAATCTTTAACTCTAAGAATGAAGATCTGCGACCATGTGCTAAGTCTGGCTAAAGCACTGAAGAACTGTTGATGCCAAGTCATCTGTGCTAATGAATCCAAAAACCATTGATGCCAAGTCATCTGCTAATAATCCACAAACCATCGATGCAGAACAAACAAAGATTAACTTTTTGAGAAATGCATTCTATTGTATCCACAAACCATCAATGCCAAATCAATCAATATATTATTATATTCAGTCTAAGTGATAACATTTGGAAACTCCAAATATTATAGTCCTTAAATATTATTTCAATTTTCAACTAATTTAGCACAATCTCAGCATAGAGAACCATATAAACAAATATTTCATAGATGACCAGAAGCTAATTTTTTTATTGCTACCCTTATTGTTAGTAATGTGCAAAAATTAGCCCAAAGGGGTTATCTCAACTAGTTGTCACCAATGTTGCTGGGCATTTAGCCAATTCCTTGCCAGCAGGTGCCCAGTTCAAATCACCTTGGGTGAGGGACACTAGTGTATGCTGACATGATTACTAGGGATTCCATCCACAAACGTGGTGAAGCATCCCTTAGGTTCCCTGCGAGGTTTTCCTTGGGTTAAAAAAAGGGTAATATGCAGAAGCTACCCTTAAATTTGAAAAGGAGATGTAAATTGCCAAGGACATTCTGATCCGGATATAATGATCAAAGGTACGATAAGGACGAGAAATCCAAATAACAATCCCAAACTCAAATAGGAACATTTTTAGTAAGCAGGGTAAAGGAACAAAAGCTGGACTCCAGGCACAGCAACAAACCTTGCATTTCATCCTTTGCTGCATCACCATCTGCTCTGTTCATAAAAGCAACAAAACCACAGTTCCGTTGCCTCCTTCGCTCTTCATCTGTTCTTGGCCACATTATTTTAACACTGGCAATAGGGCCAAACCGACCGAATGTTCGAAGGAGAAAATTCTCATCCACCTAACATTACCCACAAACAAATAAAATCAACTTAGCAATGTCTTAAAGGCAATTGTTTACATCTAACTCCTCCAAACACAAAAATCTGGACCTACCACCAGAAAAGATGCCTACCTGAGGTGACAGATTTCCTACATAAAGATTAGTTGTCTGAGGATCCCCATCGTCAAACGATCCAATCAGCCTTCCACTTGGATCAAACTCATCTGGTAGCTCATCAAACCGACTTACCGGCTGCATAGCAACAATAAAATATTTGTACAACTGACAAAAATGCTGTGAACTCCTTATTAATCAAAAACACATTCATGATATGAAACCCATGTTCAGTGAAATTACAACTTACAATCAATACTTGATTTCCCTTGTGTTATTTAGAATTTTTTTCTTAATTCAACATAAAACACTGAAGCCTTGTAATTTTCAACCATAATACTAACAATTTAGTTTGAAAACTTAGGTCTTGGACAGATTTTAACAGATGACAGAAGTTTACTGAACCTCAAAGCAATCACTTCTGCACCTAATTTTCTTTGACATAAACAAGGCATCTCATAAACTTAAATTCAGAGGCTCACATACCTCAAAATACAAAAAAAAAAACTCAAATAAGAGAGTATAAACCAATTTAACAACAATATATACCATCAAGCTTTCATTTTGCCTTCCATCTCGCCGATGTTCACGATCTTGATTCCGTTTTTCCCTCATCTCTTGCTCTAGCTTTAATTCTTCCATGAAATGATCTATATTACGGGTTTTCTGCTTTTCTCGCTCCTTTGGTTTCTCTTCCTCTTTCTGCAGTCACATAATTTAAAGCATAACCAAAATTCATTATCATATCATGCAAAATTAGTTACCTTTTCAAAAAAAAACATGAAGTCTGCTGAAAAATGATAACACTTTGCAGATTGAATCCAAGGATACAATTCACCACGCATTTAGCTATTCAACTGAACCTCACTTTTCCGTTGCGAAATTACACAAAATAATACTAGAGGTTAAATTTTCTTTCTGTTATTGGGAGGGGTTGGAAAGGGGGCTGGAGGGTAATATGTAGAGCCACAAGAGATTGGTTGTAGGAGGAGAGGGTTAGATTAGTTAAAGTCATATTCAAATGAGTATGGTGCATGAACTGTTTAGGGTAGCAAGGATTTCGTTTTTACTTTTTAATATTTTTGAATATGCAGTATTTTTAAAATTAATCTGATATTTTATCAGTATTCACACGGAACATCTCCAATTGTAAACTTCTCCCTATCCCAAGGCGTAGGGCTCACTCTAAATAGAAAATTTTCATAGGTTGTACTTTTTCTCAGAATAAATATTTAGCAAGAAATAATATTTTTAAATATCTGCGCTCCCAGTCTATATTTCACAAGGCATGCTGACTGCAAAAGAGTGCTACTAATTTTGTAACCCTATATAGCATAATAGATGGCCACCTTTTTCGCTTCATCCTTTTCTTTATTGACTGTAGCTGCCATCCCAGGAGGTATAAATGATGGTACATATCTGGAAAAGCTCAAATTACAAAAGATTATCAATAGCCCTGCATATTTATATTTATTAAAAACAAAATATTCAAAATAAAAGTTCTTTAGAAATTACAGCATAAGATATTCATACTCAATATAATTAGAACACTAGTTCAAGACAGTAAAAATGGTATGTATATGGAAAAGCTAATACTACAAAAGATTATCAATAGCCCTGCATATTCATATTTATTAAAAACACTATATTCAAAAAAATACTCTTAAAAAATATAAAGCATAAAATATTCATACACAAAATAGTTAAAAGAAAATTGGTTCACCAGTAAAAAGTAAAACCAAGTTCTCCAAAGGACACTGAAATCCCCAGGGGGGGTAATATAGTCAGACAGCTGAAACACAGTAATATTTCAGGCAGGAAACTGTTCAGTCAACTTAGACACTGCCACACAAAGATGACTCCCAGCAGATGAATACAGACCATAGTCACAACATATGGTTTACGTATATGTACATTAACACAAAAGTATGGTAAAAAGTATAGCATTTCAAAGATTAAAAGTAGAGCAGTTAAATTTCTTTTAAATCAAAAACATAAAGGAATTCTTGGAAATCCAAAAGATGGATATTAATATTAATTACACAATCTGAGTACAAAATCTGATCCAAATAGACCACATCATTCTGAAATCCATAACCATGGTACAAAATTAACTGCAAAGAGGCCACATTACTTATGCCCACTGCTAGGGTCGTGTTCACCCACATTATTGTAAGAAACATACATCAAAAATTCTTTCTAAATCCTCATAACATTCTCCTCAAAGGCCTGTGATCCCCCATTTGACATGAACTCTCCTCCAGATTCATTTTCAGTGGAGGCAAGTCAGGTTACTATTAGCTTCTCTCATGGGGAACTAACAAGCTTTGGTCTCAGCCCCAAGATGGCCTTTTATTTCGAGAATTTCATGCAGAGATAGCCTTATTGTCAGAGACTTAGACCTATGTGCATGCGCCGAAACTAGATGAATGGCCTCAAGATTCCCCTTCATCCATTCAGGGTTGGCTCCAGAGTCCAAACAGACCACATTGTTCTGAAATCCATAACCATGGTACAAAATCAACTCCAAAGAGGCCACATTACTTCTCACTACTAGGGTCATGTTCACCCACATTATTATAAGAAACATACATCAAAAAAAATTCTAAATCCTCCTAACACTCTCCTTAAAAGCCTGTAATTACCCATTTGAAATGTACTGTCCTCCAGATTCCTTTTCAATGGAGTCCAGTCTGGTTACTATTAGCTTCTCTCATAGGGGACAAACAGGGTTTGTTCTTGGCCCCAAGATGGCCTTATTGTCAGACCTATGTACATGCACCAACACTAGATGCACAGCCTCAAGATCTACAACCCAAAAGGTGACACCACCCACCAGATGATTCAATCAGCTGCAACTGACTGGGATGCCCCAACACCCCAACAATACAAATTTACAAGTGATACATCAGACTCTTCTTAAGTCTGCAATCAAAACCCATAGTTACCAGAATCGCAAGTTGACTCGCGTTTTTTCCGAGTTCGACTCGGATCGGCACAGAAACAATCCGTTCTGGCTCTGGCCAAGTTTAACTCGGGTTGATCGATTCTAGGTCAATTTTCCGTTTTCATTGTTTTCTCTCTCCTCTCCTATGCACGTCGGCTATTCGACCTCTATCCCGACAATGGCTTTTCACGAGCTCTCTCCTCCTCGACGGCTTTTCAAGCTCTCCTCTATCCGCACGACGACCGTGAGCGGATTGGGAAGAGTGATAGTGGCGGATACAAACAAGCGGGATTCACTTCTGCGTTTGAGCGGGATTCACTCAGGTTCCAAGGGTTATAAAGAAAAGCCGTTTTCATTTTATGTTATAAATCATTTATTAAAAACTTTCATTTGTTTTAATAAGCTATTTATTTAATTTTATGTTATAAATCATTTCTTTTAATAAATCATTTATTTAATTTTATTTTATAAATCATTTATTAAAAACTTTCATTTGTTTTAATAAATTATTTATTATTTATTAAAACAATTTAAAAGTATTGAATATTAGTTTTTTTATTATATTGAAAATACATTAAATATAATTTTTTAATATATAAGGGAAATTATATATGATAGGTTAAAACTTAACATATAAAAAATATAATTTATATTTTAATAATTTGATATTAATTAACTTAATGTCGATTTTCATTATAAATTTTGAATTAGGATAGAATTGATATATTTTGGGCATCTATTGATATCTTATGGACATCTATTGATATCTTGCATTATATGTACATGGCTATTTCGAATATCTATGAAAAATGTTTTTTTTAATTCAAAATATGTTTATATATTTAATTTTTTTTATTTGCCGATTTTTTCCCGATCCGATTCAAACTCTTCGCTCTTTTGCCTCACCGATTTATTGTCGATTCCGAGTCTGGTAAGTAAACCAAAGCAATCACATACATCATCAAATGACCAAACAAGGATCCCTTGTTTGCTGGTTGCTCTTCTTCACTTCTCATCCATTTCAAGATATCAATGTCATCAAAAGATGTGGCTGTTAACAACTTGTCACTGCCTTGTCAAGATCATCACTGCACATTACCACTGTTTTCTCTGTTGTTCACTAATCAATGTCCTGTTATCAGCTCTATCTCCTAAAGGTCATCATCATCTGATCACGTCCTCTGCTCATCAACACTGAACTTGTCACCTGTTCATCAATTCAAACCATTTTCAGTCTGATCTCTGTCCTCTGCTCATGGCACTCTTCAAGTCTACTTGTCATCACCCTGATTTGGTCATGTCTTCAAAAATCTTTAGTAATGTCCTGCACTTGTCAAGTTCTACTCAAAAGATTATTTCTCCTGTCCAAGATAGCATCGATCCTGTCTCCAAACTGCAGTTTCCCTCAGGACTTTGACATGCCCAAAAAACAGACTTAACTACCACCGAAAATCCACCCCATCATCTTGCTGCGGCTGACTCATTCATCCTTACACACCCGAGAATATCAAAGATAGTCATCACCACCGAATTTCATTCCTCCACTGGGGCTACCTCAGTTATATACCCAAAAATCAGAGCTATCTCTCACTACACTACCAAATCCCCACTTTGAATAACTCTTCATTTGTATTTATACTAGTTTTTCCATGAATTTTTTAGCCGACTTGTCAAAAATGATATTGTTTTAATTTGAATTTGAATTTTATTTGGAGCCGACTTGTCATATCTTACTAATCAAATTTTTTATTTATCAGGCCGACTTGTATATATGCACATATAATTTTTGCTTGACATTTTCACAAGGATCTTCAAACGTATGATTTTCTTCAAGAAATGCACGGGCCATAAACATGTCATCATCAACATTAAGGGCTACAAGAAAGACCGTGCATCATCAACAAGCTTCCAAATCTGTCTAGTGTCATCATACCACCAAGTATGTGGGTGCTAAACCTTTACTTGCACCATGACCATCTCCAAGGGTTCTATGACCCCATCAAGCCACAAATGACCATGCAAACCACAAATGACCACAGATTGGGTCATTTAGTCCATTTGGTGTTCCAATGCCCATATCAAGCCATGTCATCAATATTTATGACTCTTTGTCATTTAATGGATTCAATGCCCAAGCTACCATGTCCTTCTTGCCATTTCATATGTCACTCCTTGCCATGTCATCAACCTTTATTACTCCTTTGTCCATATCATCAATCTTTGTCATTAATGGTTTGTCATCAATGACAACCTTGCTCATCAACCCTGATAGAACTTGTCAGTTATATCACTTGTAGGTGACCATGACAGTGAAGCACCTCATTTTCATATATCTCATTTACTACGAGATTAGAGGAAGGTTTTACTACCTGTACCAGGACACTCCCTCTCCACATTTTTTCCTTATGCTGACCAGAGAAGCCCTAGCTCTTTTGATGAGGGAGGTTTATGGAAACAGATCCCAGTTCTACATGAACCGTCACAGTCTGAGACCATCAGGATGATCACCTCTTTCTTCCCTGTTGTTCTTCCCCCAGGGGTAACACATGACAAGCAAAGACCCACAACACTTTAGATACCAAGGTCCGACACTGAGATCTTGAGTCAACTCTCTACCCCACACCTGGGTTGACCTATCACAAGACTTTTAAGGAGCTCTCATTCTAGACCGCAAGGCAGATACCACTAGACCAGCAAACAAACCAAGTCCAAGAGGTGGCAATGCTCAACTTATTCAACACGGAGTATTTTCCCCAAATCCGATCACTCAATCAATGTTCCATTCAGAGATTCTTTCCCTCGACCTGGGATGTTAGAAGTGAGGGACCTCTTTGATCCAGAGCTCCTCCATACATAGCTAGGCCCCCTCAGGCCCAGGTATTCTATAGATACCATTATCAAGCACTGCAATGACCCCTTCATCGTGATTGATGACTAAATGGAGGAGCCTTCTTCTCTCTCTCCTTCTTCACCCCCTCATTTGACTCGGCCTCTAGTTCCAACACACGTTGACATTTACTTTACTTCATCACACTTATATTTCTGCACTTATTTGTACTCCCATTAGCTAGATAATTATTGCTTTATCTACTACTCTTTTCTGCTTTTCAGCTTTTGGCGGATTTGCAAGAAAAGATGCTTTCACATTCCAACTCTAGTACTTACATTGGATGGATTCTTGAGTCCCATTGACTTACTATTGTAGTCATTTGTTGGACATCAATAAAAATATCTTATCTAATTTTGTGATCAAGAACGAAGTGTCGACTCTCTGCATTACATAACAGCTTAAAAGTTGATATTCTTCTTGCTTGTATGATGATAACATAGATGATTGAAATGGATTTTGTGGCTATATGAGTTGAATTGTGATCTCATTGCAGTTTCTATTACTCTTTTCTGCTTTTCAGTTTATGATAGAGTAGCAGTAGGTGATGCTTTCACACTCCCACTATCTTGTTCTTACACTGGATGTATTCTTGAGTCCCATTGACCTACTATTGTGCCATTTGTTGGACATTAATAAAATTCTCTTATCTAATTTTGTGATTAAGAAAGAAGTGTCAACTCTCTGCATTACATAACAGCTTGATATTGCATGACATAACAGCTTGATATTACATTACATAGATGATTGAAAAAGGTTTTCTGGCTATAGTAGTTGAATTGTGATCTTATTGCAGTTTCAAATCTGATGGAACAATTGATTGTTATAGCTGTGTAAATGGCTGTATTACCAGTCATTGCACTTGTGATTAATGGGACATTTTTATCATTTGACTTCCTTGGCAAAGGGTGAGTTATACTGGATTTGGTGATGCAATACTTACATGGATCAGTGCATTGAAGAATGAAGATGTTGTTGACACTTTCATAACTCATTGGTGAAGATTATCAGCCATTTGTTGTACATTAATAAAATTCTCTTATCTAATATTGTGATTAAGAAAGAAGTGTCGACTCTCTGCATTACATAACAGCTTGACATTACATTACATAGATGATTGAAAAAGGTTTTCGGGCTATAGTAATTGAATTGTGATCTTATTGCAGTTTCAAATCTGATGGAACAATTGATTGTTATAGCTGTGTAAATAGCTGTATTACCAGTCATTGCACCTGTGATTAATGGCAAAGGGTGAGTTATACTGGAGTTGGTGATGCAATACTTACATGGATCAGTGCCTTGAAGAATGAAGATGTTGTTGACACTTTCATAACTTATTGGTGAAGATTATCAGACTCCTTGTTAGTGATTTACAGCATTTCTTCACTGATTGACTGCTATGAGGATCTAGGAATTATAACTCATTGGTCTTACATTATGTACCTATGGCTAGTGCTTGATTCTAGAGGTGAGAATAAAACAAGACAAGATACAAAAAGGCATAATTTCATGATATAAATTACGCTCATTGCACCAAGAGTAACAAGGTGCTCTACAGCCCAGTATGGGGGAAATGTTGTCATGTTACGTTATGTAATATAACGTTCCCAAAAATAAAATAAAAGTAATTAAAAAAATTCATGTCGGCTCATAACTTATCAAAAATAAAAACTAATTCAAAACAATCATGTTATCTCATAAAATAAAAAAATTAAAACCAGCATAGTATATCCATCTTAAACCCGGATCTATTAAGCACCAAGAGGGATCCATTTTCTTGAGGTGTAATTTTTTTTCTAGATGTTTAAAAAATTTAAGAAAAAAAATTACACCTAAAAAAATTGGATCCCTCTCGGTGCTTAAAAGATCCGGGTTTAAGATAGATCTACGCTGATATTTTAAAAGTGTCATGTTGCTTAATTTATCAAAGGTTGACGCATGTGTGTTGGAAAGGTTACCCTAAACTTAATGTAAGTTCTTTGTGGGCAGCATGTATATGCCTTTCTATTCATGAAATGAGGGTATGGCATTTAAATTTAATTATGACTTATAATTCTATGAGCTTGAGGGACATGGTATAATGTGTTGAACTTTGTTGTCATTGATGTCAACTAATGTCAAAGAGGATGTCAATTGATTCAGTTTGAGTCATTGATGTCAACTGATACCAAAGTGGATAAAGTATTCATATGCCAGCTTAAAGAAAGCCACTTTGAAGAAGTATATGCACAAGATGGTGAAGGACATGCATGCTAGTGTGAAGAAGTATATCTAGAAGTTGCATTCAATCTGAAGATGTGTGTCCAAGGATACATCATGCATGATCAATATGAAGAAGCACATAAGGAAGGTACATCATGCATATCCAGTTCAAAGAAGCACATAAGCAATGTACCCTACTACACGTGGTACTAGCGCAGATAACAAGTCCACCAAGTCATACTCTCTCAAGGAAGCAGTTAAAGAACTGGTTAGACAAAGGTGCATGTGCATAAGCAACCAAGGAGTTGGTTAAGCAAAGATACAAGTGTGCAAGCATGCTGAAAGAAGACTTTGGAAAGCGCAAGCATTGCTTGGTCAAAGATCAAAAGTGCGCAAATAGCAAGAAACCGAATACTCTTGAAAGCGCACAAGTCCCACATGTAATGGTACTGCAAGGGTCAAAGTCCCACCAAATAGAAGCCAGTTTATGTGCAAATTCCACAAAGCATTAATATATCAGGAGCGCAACACCCACAAGGGATGGTACGGCAAGGATCAAAGACTCATCAAGTTGAAGAGCAGGATGCGCACATACCTCAAGGCAATGGTACATCAAGAGCGCAAGAGTACACCACTAAGGTGTAAGTCCCACTAAGTCGTGGACCATGGATGCGCATGACCTACAAAGGATGACACATCAGCGACACAGAAGATGACATGTGGCAAAAGCACAATCCTTGAAATATGGAAGAAGGGATGCCACAACCAACTTGTGAACATACAATCCATGCAGAACATGTATAAATAGAGATGTAAGTTGGAGATTTGAAGTAAGCTCAATGGTGAGATTGTAAAGCTTCAATTGGAAAATACAGATTTATATTTGAGGCATCCAGGGCTCGAGAACAGAACAACATGATCTAGCGAGGAGTCGAGTGCGCACATAGAGAGGAATGATACAACTAATGGTGCATAGAATGATGTTGTACATCTGTGACGGATGCACAAATACTAAAAGGCAGAAACACAAAAGTATGCACAATTGCGTGAAGATTGACTGACGGGATTGCAGACATCACGCAGACAGTCACTGATGTTGTAAGTAAGGAAATAGCGAAGAAACAAAACCGAAGTATATCAGAAGATGCGTAGATGTTTAGCTAATGCACGAAGACTGAAGTAAAGTGTGCGAAGTTGAGAAGTCCAACAGGATCCAATAAGGGCATCATGATGAGGATGATCTGAGACAAGTGTGTTAAACTGAAAGGACGAATCAATTGATGCACGGCATGTCGCAGATTTTCTAAAAGACTGTGGAACTTAAACATAACAGACACATCAGTAAGTGCGCAACTCCATCTGTTACTGGTGCATTATCTCGAAGCAGCAAACTATTAATTGAAAGCACAGTATCAGTTGGTGAGTGCAGTTACACAGTAGCAGATCAACAAAGCATACCTTAGCACAGACTGCAAAATCAGCAAGCACACAGTACATGAAGTAAGACATCAACAGAAGTGTTGAATTGAGAGGAATGAGAATTCAAGTGATATATGCAGCACAATGACCAGTGATTTGTCTGCATACGAAGATAGCGCACAACAGAACCAATATCAGAAGATCAGAAGTGTGCGCAAATTAGAAGTTCACTAAGTCAGAACTGTATATTGGATATCTAGGCGACGAGATGGGGCAAGGAGCGGGGGGTTGTAGCCTGCATCCAGTTGGTGCTGGAGGACACAAGGAGTTGGAGCTTCCTTCAGGTCAGTGCCTGTAAAACCAGGGGGATGCCTCCTTCCAGTTGGTGTTGGTAAATACAGGAAGTTGGTGCTTCCTTAAATGTATTATTTTCATTACAAAAGAGCATTATGTGGTTTTCACTCGATTGGGTTTCCACGTCAAAATTCATGTGTTATGTGTTCTTTGTCTTGGTGCATATATGGATGAATGATTTCGTTTATATTGGATGAATAACTGAACATCAAAAATAAGTTAAGACTAATTTGTTAAAGAAGGTAGGAATTGTTGATAATTGAGCTAATACTGATTCAACCCCCCCTCTTAGTATTTATTATATCGATTCCAACAATTGGTATCAAAGCAGGTGTCTTCAGTAACAAATTAACATCTAGAAGATAGATGATTGCACAAATATGGACAAGCAGGAAGGTCTTTCCACCAACAGAGCACCAAGGTTTGATGACACCAATTATACCTTATGGAAGGTCAGAATGGAAATATACTTGCAATCACTAGGAGCAAATGTTTGGCAATCTATTGTTGATGGTTACAATATCCCAACAGGTGTACCAGTTAATCCAGCACAAAGGAGAAAGCTAAAAACACGCAACTATGTGGTTTGGCAGATAATGAATTCACCAAGGTTATGCATTGTGCTTCAGCCAAGGAAGTTTGGGACAAGCTCAGAGGTGCCTATGAAGGCGACAAAAAGGTAAAGAAAACAAAGCTGCAGAACTACTCTAGATTATTTGAATCTCTGAGAATGAAAGACAAAGAGAACATTACCTCCTTTTATAGGAGTAGATGCGATAGTTAATTCTATCAAAAGGCTTGGGGTTACTTTGGAAGAAGAATCCATGGTACATAAAATATTGTAAACTTTACCCAAAATATTTGATGTGAAGGTGTCTGTGTTAGAAGATCAAGCCAATCTTTAAGACTTGACGAAGGATGAGCTTCAGGGGATTTTGACTGCATACGAGATGAGAACTGAGAAAGAGACTCCTCTCATAAAGAAAGCCGCTTTTAAAGCCACTGGAAAGGATAAGCATGATCATGACAAAGACTGTTGTGATGAGTCAGATGATGACGAATCAAACTTTGTCAAAAATCTGAAACGAGGACGAGGTATGTACAAGAACAAGTTGCCCTTCAAATGTTTCAGATGTGGAGGAGTAGGTCATTATGCCTCTAAGTGTCCTTACAAAGAAAATGGAGACATTGACAGCGACAAGGAATCATGTTTGTATGATCGGAAGACTGCGCGATCTCAACACATACCTGAAAATAAAAGGAGGATTCCAAAACAAAGAAAGAGTCTGTCCACTGAGGAAGGAAGCAATGCATCTGAAGGAAGCGACTGCAATGAAGAACCAAAAGAAATACTTTTCATGGCTCATGTGGAAGAAGAAAGCAGAGATGAAAAGAAGAAGACTAGTTCGAAGAATACTCCAGTTGCGCAAAACAAACCAGGAACACTAGAAAAATACTTCTTTAGTGGATCATTCAAAACACCTCCAAAGACATTTACATCTCCAAATCCAGTTCTTGAGGCCAAGATTGATAGTAAATCTGAAGAAGATGAAGATACTGCAGACATTGAAATTGATTAGTACCCTAGCTGACTTAAAGAAGTCAAGGAAGAAGAATAAATTCTTGCAGGAACAGTTATCGAAGTATGAAGAACAGGACAAGCCATTTCCAGAATCTCTTGACGTAGAAATTCGTGAGAAGGTAACCAACTATGACATTCAATTAATTTGCGCACAAGACAAGGTTAAAGAGCTTGAGGAAGAGAAAGTTGCTTTGAAAGAATTAGTACAAAAAATCAGGATGCTGACAAATCAACTTGAGGAGAAGGACAAAGAGATATTCCGTCTAGAAGACAAATTGATTGAAGCAAAGGGAAAGAAACAAGTCCAAGATCCCACAATGATTTGGGCAGATCAAGAAAACAACAAGGTCATTATTGAAGATGAAGTAGAAGAAAAGTTCAAAGACAGCACATCGATCTTGAACAAAATTTTGGACAGTCAGCAATCATCAGAAGACAGAACAGGTCTTGGTTATGAAAAGACATCAAAGAAGGTCTACGACAGAGAATATCGCCCCTAATCATGTTAAATCCTTCAGGTATGATGATTCCTTCAATTACAACTCTTTTCAATCAACTAACCAAAGAAGGATCAAAAGGGTGAAGTAAGCAAGATGCAATCGTTTTGGTCATATTGCAAAATATTGTCAAACTATGAGATGTTATGCATGTGATGGTTTTGGACATAAGGCTATGTATTGTCGAGGAGTAGTGAACTATCCAGATGAAAATTTATTGCACAAAGGCAATCACATTCAAAAGGACTGCAGTGAAAAATCTCTGGTGCAGAATCAAAACAAAAGTGCGCACAAGGCTTGGGTACGGAAATCTCCTCAGAAGTATGTCGAAGATGCTGACAATCCAGGTGCATCTAATGCAACAAGCAATTATTGCCTCTCTGGCTAATCCCATAAGGATTAAGTGAGACCCTTGAGTTCAACATGATGTATCTTAAGGAATTCAAGGGGTATGTTAGTTAGGTGTGTGGTTAGAAAGTGTGTCACAATATTCATTATGGTTGCACAAGGTTATGTGTTAAGTTGGTACTGTTGCGAAAAAGGAAAATTCAAATACATGCATACATTAAGTTGTTATCTTGCACAGTATAGAACAGAGTAGTTGTTTGAATTCAACAGTGCAAATGCAAAAAGAAAAATTGTTGCAAAAGGAAACAAACATTGCTAAAAGATAGACATGAGACTGCGCAAAATGGAACCTCTTTATTATATTCAAATATGTTTACAAAATTGCATGAGTCAAGACTCCATGCCGAGGCCAAAAAATGGCGTATACAAGAAGACGAATAAGGGTGGCAAAATTGAGACATGCTAAAGCATTCTACAGCCACAGCTCGAGGTCAATTGTTGAATCTGGCGGGTGCACAAGACGAAGCTCCAAATCCACTAGCACCAGTGTTGAACAGTCTGAAGGACGCACCGGAAGAAGCTGCAAAGTTACAGATGATGATGGTTCAGCTTGTTAAGGTTGAAGTAAGGACAATGCATCTAAAATCAGTTGTTGTTGACGCTCCAGATTGTCAACCCAACGACTCAAGCGGGTCAGTTGCTCAAAATTTTCAAGGTACATTTGTGACTAAGCATACTGATATTGGTACTAATTGTTTTCCATTCGTCAGTGCCATGCACCTATGTCACCTCTCAAACATGTGAACTCATTTTGTTGAGTCTGAACGACAAGGCGCACATTCTCAGAGGAATTGCCCATTCGATGATAGAAGGAGGCCATTGGAAGAAAGGAGAAAAAACAGAAGATAATGCGACACGAAAATGCAAAATTACTAATGGTGATGAACCAGGCATTGTTCAAGGAACTCTTATAGAGTTGAATGGAAGGCGTTCGCGCGCATGATATTAATTTGATGAGATATGCATTCAATATCCGAAAGTCGAAGGTGGTGGAGTCGCCAAAATTGAATGTCGAATTTAATAGGTGATGAAAGGTTGTACAGAAAGCAAAAAATTCAATTCATTTGGTCATGCGATGAAATGATGTTGCCCCAAAAGCTCAAGAACAACGATGACACGCAATGGCTCTCACACGAACTAAGTAGATCTGCTTTAATGTTGAGCTGGCGGACAAACGTGCCAAACTTTGGTTGTCATGGCAAGAGATGCGACAAGCCAAGGTGACAGCGCAATGCGACAGATGAAGCATTCAAGCACGGAAAGGAAGCAAATAAAAGGACAAAGCGGAACCAGGAAAAGGTGTTAGACTGCGTAGTTGGCACGAAAGGAAGTTTGCATAAATCACTGCTCAAAGAATAATGAAGTGTTGTGACAGGAATAGGAGATCAAGATGAAGGAATAATGTAACACCTGTGTTAGAAAAGCAATCAAAGATAATTATGAAGCGATCACTGCAAAATTACAGCAAAGAAATGAATCATGAAGTCGGGGGGATTTATCCTTGAAAACAGTTGAGGTAGAGGCCAGCGCAAAAATAAAACAAAAGGAGAACCAACATTGCGCAAGTAATGGCACCTCTAAGCCATTGATGTCAAAGGGGGAGAAATACATGAAGCTGAGAAAACAGCTGGGAGTAATGCACGAAGCTGGCTATACATCAACAAAGAAGAATCAACATAAAGATGCAGCAGAAATAGCAGACGTGAAAGAGTGTGAAGCAGATCATTATGCAGCAGACATGAAAGAGTGTGAAGCAGATCATTATGCAGCAAACATGAAAGAGTGTGAAGTAGATCACTTGGAGAAATGGCATGAATATGACTGTACATATGGTCTGCGTAGAAGTAACAGAAAACAGAAGAAGTACTAACAGTAACAAAAAAAAAAAAAACACAAAGTCATAAGCCCAAAGCATTCAAGGGGAGCATTGCGATAAGTACAGATGAAGCATACAGCTCAAAGAAGATCATACACAGCTTCATAAGGTGTTGACATCAATGCAAAAGGGGGAGATTGTTGAACTTTGGTTGTCATTGATGTCAACTAATGTCAAAGAGGATGTCAATTGATTCAGTTTGAGTCATTGATGTCAATTGATATCAAAGTGGATAAAGCATTCCCATGCTAACTTAAAGAAATCCACTTTGAAGAAGTATATGCGCAAGATAGTGAAGGTCATGGATGTCAATGTGAAGAAGTATATCTAAAAGTTGCATTCAGTCTGAAGATGTGTCCAAAGATACACCATGCATTATCAGTATGAAGAAGCATATAAGGAAGGTACATCATGCAAATCCAGTTCAAAGAAGCACATAAGCAATGTATCCTACTACATGTGATACCAGCGCAGATAACAAGTCCACCAAATCATACTCTCTCAAGGAAGAAGTTAAAGAACTAGTTGGACAAAGGTACATGTGCACAAGCAACCAAGGAGTTGGTTAAGCAAAGATACAATTGTGCAAGCATGTTGAAAGAAGACTCTGGAATTGCTTCGTCAAAGATCCGGAGTGTGCAAACAGCAAGAAACCGAATATTCTTGAAAGCGTGCAAGTCCCACACGTATGGTACTGCAAGTGTCAAAGTACCACCAAGTAGAAGTCAATTTATGCACAGACTCCGCAAAGCATTGATACATCAAGAGCGCAACACCCACAAGGGATGGTACAGCAAGGGTCAAAGACTCATCAAGTTGAAGAGCAAGGATGCGCACATATCTCAAGGCAATGGTACATCAAGAGGGCAAGAGTACACCACTAAGGTGTAAGTCCCACTAAGTCATGGACCATGGATGCACATGACCTACAAAGGATGACAAATCAGCGGCGCAAAAGATGACGTGGCAAAAGCACAATCCGTGAAATATGGAAGAAGGGATGCCACAACCAACTTGTGAACATACAATCCGTGCAAGACATGTATAAATCAAGATGCAAGTTGGACATTTGAAGTAAGCTCAATGGCGATATTGTGGAGCTTCAATTGGAAAATACAGATTTATATTCAAGGCATCAAGGGCTCGAGGACAGAACAGCATGATCTAGCGAGAAGCCAAGTGCACACATACAGAGGAATGATACAACTAATGGTGCACAGAATGATGTTGTAGATCTGTGACGGATGCGCAAATACTGAAAGGCAGAAACACAGAAGTATGCGCAACAAGGTGAAGATTGAATGACAGAATTGCAAACATCACGCAAACAGTCACGGATGTTGTAAGGAAGGAAATAGCACAGAAACATAACCGAAGTATATCAGAAGATGCGCAGATGTTTAGCTGATGCAAGAAGACTGAAGTAAAGTGTGCGAAGTTGAAAAGTCCATCTGATGCGCAATGACAGATCAGTAGCAAGATCAAGTAAGCACGTCATGATGAGAATGATCTGAGACAAGTGCATTAAACTGAAAGGACGAATCAATTGATGCATGGCATGTCGCAAATTGTCTAAAAGACTATGGCACTTAAACAAAACAGACACATCAATAAGTGCGCAATTCCATCTGTTACGGGTGCATTATCTCAGAGCAACAAACTATCAATTGAAAGCACGGTATCAATTTGTGAGTGCAATTGCGCAGTAGCAGATCGACAGAGCATACTTTAGCGCAAACTACAGAATCAGCAAGCACACAATACATGAAGTAAAACATCAGTAGAAGTGTTGAATTGAGAGGAATAAGAAGTCAAGTGATGTATGCAGCATGGTGACAGTGATTTGTCTGTATACAAAGATAGTGCACAGCAAAACCAATATCAGAAGATCAAAAGTGTGCGTGAGTTAGAAGTTCAGTAAGTCAGAAAAGTATATTGGATGTCTGGGTGGCAGGACGGGGCAAGGAGTAGGGGGTTGTAGCCTCCTTCCAGTTGGTGCTGGAGAACACAGGGAGTTGGAGCTTCCTTCAGGTTGGTGCCTGTAAAACCAAGGGGTCGGTGCCTCCTTCTAGTTGGTGCTAGTAAATACAGGAAGTTGGTGCTTCCTTGAATATATTATTTTCATTACAAAAGAGCATTCTGTGGTTTTCTCCCGATTGGGTTTCCACGTCAAAATTCATGTGTTCTGTGTTCTTTGTCTTGGTGCATATATGGATGAATGATTTTGTTTTATAGTGGATGCATAACTAAACATCAAGATTAAGTTAAGACTAATTTGTTAAAGAAGGTAAAAATTGTTGATAACTGCGCTAACACTGATTCACCCCCCCTCTTAGTATTAAATCGATTCCAACATAATGATCAATGGTTTGCTTTGGTTCATCTATTAAGGATGAGAATCTTTAATATGAGTTTATTGTGGGCTTGTCTCATATTCCCACCGTGATAGATGGGAGTTAAAACTTAAAAGTTCTTGATCTAAGGTAGCTGGCGGCCAGCCTATATGACTGTGTCACCTGAATTTGGCATTCAATGCCTATTATCCTGCAATAACTCACTTCCCCTTACCATTTCGGGCTCCTTTTCTCTGAGTTATTTCAACTTTGCCTGAACGTTAGTTGTTGGTTATGAAACACACTCCACAACTGTTAATTTCTTTTGCATGAGGCCACTTTACTTCTCTCTTGACCATGCTTGTTGTCATCTTAATGGCATGACTCATCAGTTTCCTTGTGGGAATCCATAGTCAATGTAGCTGCATTTTTGTGTGCCCGCAACTGCTGTAACAGTGTTTTTCCCCTTTGCTTTAGTAGGTGTTCAGCGCGATTAAAATACCTCCTGACAGATTTGTTTTATGGTTATTATTCCCTGCACAAGTTAAAGACACACCTTTGTTTTCACAGCTCTGTAGCTTGCCTGCTCAATATTCATGGCTTTCACTTGATTCTCTTGCTTTCCCAGCATAAGGTGCAGTACCTAGTTTGTTTTCGAGCTTAAAAAGTTCTGTTAATTTTCATGGTGCCCAAGGCTTATTGGAAGCAAACTGGTGGATGCTGGGGGCATGTAAAAGGATGTTGGTGCCACCACCAAGGTAGGGGAAGGCCGCCTTTGCAAATGTCAGTACACTTACCCTGGATTTTTTCCTGGAGTTTTGATACATGCATGGAAGAATTGTTGCACATGGGATAGAGAATAGAGGTGGAAGAACCAATTTGGCAAGTATGAGCTTCCTGCTGCTACTCCTCAGCACCCTTTGAATCTGCTGTCTTAACAGTCACAGCAAGGCTGGTCCATGGATCCCAAACCCGCAAGTGCAGGGAATAAGGTATGTTCTGCCCCATCCACATCTGTTGTTAGAACCTTCTGCAATGCATGCCCCATCCTGCTGGTCAAAATGCTGATAAAATTGCTATACCTGCACTTAAAACACCTAAGCTGGAAAGTCAAGAGAAAACTATTAGTTAAATAAGTTAAACAAGAGTATTCCTCCTAACAGCTTTGTTCAGGAGAAACAAGCCGACTTACATGTGCAGGAAGTTCTTCATATCTCCAACAACGATTCTGTCAATTCTAAAACTACAAGGCCAGACACTTGATTTTTCTGCCGTTCATAATCCATGTGGAGAGTGATACATTATCAAAAAAATTGGGTTTGTGTGTTTTTTTGGTTTTAACCAAGTTCTGCATAGATATCCTATTTATGGTTTTGTTATGATATTTATGATGGTTTCTTTGAATTTGATAAGTAGATTAAAAATTAAAGGTTGCTATGATGATATTTTGGGTTTGGTAGAAATGCAATGCCCTGGATGGATGAATCAATAGCAGAATTTAGTCATCAGTTGAATGTGTCCCAAAAGACTCTAGTTATACTCGTACTTTGAAAAGTTTTGATCTGATGTGTCACATGATATAGTATGACAAATAACGGAATTCAAATCTAATTTATATGCATTTTCTTGTGACAGATAACAGATGTTTAATAATTGGTTGATGTAAAAGATTCTAATGATATTTACTGAGGACGAGGCAACAAATAATTATTTGATTGGATTATGATGAAATGGAAAAGAGAGGCTTGCCCACTCAACCATCTACTGGCAAGCAAGTTGATGTTGGGCCAGCTGCACAGTGGACTAAATTTAGATTTGGCTATCCTTTCATTGCAAATGCGTGACATGCAATGATGACTTGCCATTCAGACTTGTGCTCAGTTGCCTTGGTAAGATATCTGTTGAGGATTGTAGCTTGGACAGGAACTTCTACACAGGTTTAGTGTCAAACGAGCTGGAAGTAATTCGAGTCAAATCTATTATGTAATTCACTTTAATAATAAAATGAAAATCTTATATTTAGCTGTTGAGTCTAATAAAGTATATTTTTATACATTAGTCATTAAACTCAAGCATACATCTGACTGTGAGATTAGGATTTTGGTAGATGAGGGTTTCAGCTCAAGTTTTGTCAGGAGGTGATTTATTTCATCTGTGGAACAGTGTTAGAGTGCTAGAGAGGAGCCAGAGCCAAAAATCAGGCAGAGAGCAGCACACAAGTCCTTACAGGACAGATCCGTACAGCAAGCAGCAAGAAGCAGGCAGTTTTCTTGGTTTTGGCAGGCAGATTTTTCCTCAATAAATGTGCAGATCATTTTTGTTTGGGTGTACCATACAGCTGTTAATTTGACAGTGATGGATGACTCCTTGTAAACTTTGAATTATTAATGAAAACTAAAAGCTGACTTGGAGTAAATTATCTATGTTTTTGCTTTCACTGTTTATTTTCCAGCTATATGTGTGATTACTGCTATGTAAAGAATCTAATTTCTGCAATTAAATAACAGCTTTGTTTAGTTGAAAACATAAAGACAGTAGTCACCTAGGGTTTGAAAGTTAACAATATCATAGTGGGTACTCCACGGGTGGGTTAGTGTGTGCCCAACTTTGCCTAATTCAATAGAACCCTAGTGTGTGCCCTTCCAAGGGTCGGTTAACTTCCTTGGTGAGATATCATTGTCAGTACTCCAGGGGTGGGTTAGTGTGTGCCCAACTTTGCCTAATTCAATAGAATCCTAGTGTGTGCCGTTCCAGGGATGGGTTAACTGCCTTGGTAAGATATCATTGTGGGTACTCCAGGGGTGGGTTAGTGTGTGCCCAACTTTGCCTAATTCAATAGAATTCTAGTGTGTGCCCTTCCAGGGGTGGGTTAGCATGTGCCCAACATTGCCTGATTGAATAGAATCCTAGTGTGTGCCCTACTTTGTCTAATGCCACTAAATCAGTGGTCAACGCATCAAATTCTTCTTTAAGAAGTGAAGATCAATGAGGCTTTGAACTTGGACATCTGAATCTCTGTCCAACTTTTTAGTGGCACTTACCTTCCTTAGTAAGATGTAGTGCATGCTGCATTAAGTGGTAATGCATTTTTCTTTTAGAAGGATACAGTATTAAGCATTCTGTCACTTTTAAGTTGAGATTGAAAAGAAGATTGATTGGCATTGAAATATTGGAAAGAAAATGAAGAGATCAGAATTTTAAGCAACCATTTCTTGTTGATTCAGTGCCTTCTATCCTAAACTTACCTGTCTTTTCTCAATCTTAACTAGTAGAAGAGAAGATCTTCTAAGGCTTCAGAAATGTTTAGCATTGCTTGACATTTTGCCTTTGGCATGCCAAAAGGTGAGCTCAAGCCCTTGTCGAAGTGCCCCAGCATTCAAAGTTCTTAATAGAATGCATAACTCCATTCCTAAGCTTTTGATTTCACCGTTTTTACAAGGAAATAAAAAGTCAAAGAACGTATAGTGTGGTCTCACTATGCAACTTACTAGCTTCCCACTACCTAATTCTTTCTGCCCACTGTTTGTTTCTCAACTCGGCTGACTGTCTCTGCCTGCTCTCCATCCAATGTCTCTCAATTGTCTTCTCAAGTCAGTCTTTGTACAATGATCATTCCAAAATAAAAGGTTTGTATGATGTTTAGCTAAGTTGCACTGACTTTGGGAATGGGCAAACGGTGGGGATGGGGGGACGAGTCCCCAGGATGGTTAGAGCGCACCCCCAATGTTTCAGGGGACAGCAGGTTGGGGACAGCAATTTTATATATATATATATTAAAAAACTTTTAAAAGTTAGAATTCACCATAAACATTTGTAGTTGCTTGAAAGCACAATAGTCTATACTATATAGTATTGTGCACATCTCTTACACTTGCTAGTTCTGAAAAAGCTCGGGCAAATAAGAAAAGGGATGAGTGACATTTCATTTTCAGCACTTGAACATAATCAAAATGCAGTTTAGTTTTAAGAAATTTAAGTTTAACTATTATCAATCTGCATTAAGGTCCATGAAGGGTTTATGAGAAGAATGCTTGTCTCTATAACAACTTCTCTTCCTTATATTTCTTGTTTATGATAATTGGGTTAAAAAACATTCCCTTCTCAACGGGTTCTGTAGATTTTTACAGCTATGTTGAAAACCACTACAAAACACTTTGGGATATACATGCTTGCATTCTGTAAAAAGATTAGATTCATATTTTTTATTAAGGAGGATATTGAATAGGAATTTATTCAAATGTTTAGTACCCAATCTAAGTCCTTACTATCCAATCATTTTCACAGTGCTTGAGGTTAGGATTGGGGAAGAGATGGATTTGAATAACTACTGGGCACCCATGTACAATATGTAAAAGCTAAGATGTCCCAAAAAATGAGAAGAACAAGAGCAATACCCAGAAGGATCCAACCTTTGAGTTGTTGCATTTCTTAGTTGTTGACATGGAGGCTTTGCTGCTTGTAATGATGTTGGTAAAAAGACAATAGTTAAATCACCATAAAACTAAATCAAAATCCACCATACACAACAGATATTTTGAGCTACAACTTGTATAGATTCAAATATAGATTCAGAATATACAAAAAAATATGGATGGAATAAATGACCATATTGTCCAATCATCAATCTCCATTGTCAAAACTAATGATACATGCCCAGAACATCTTCAAAATCTGCCCAGGAAATCTATGAAATCTACTTGGAATGTCTCAAAATCTGCCCGAAATTCCCCAAAATTTGTTGGGGATGTTTTGGCCCTTTGGGTACGGCCAACAAGTCCCCAAGTCCATGATGAAGTCCCTGACAAATTGGGGAAGTTTCCTAGGGGTCCCCGAAACCTGGGGACGACGGGTATGAGGCTTTTTTGGGGCGTTACAAGTCCCTATGCAACATAGATGTTTAGTTTTTCTCTAGGTTCTAAGTTTTAGATAGGAGACCCTACATGGTCCTCCCTGTCCAAACTCTTCCAAGAGGGTCACTTCTTTCTTCCTTGTTGCCAGCGGCCAACCCACTCAAGGTCAACTTCTTCCCAACCCCCCCCCCCAACAAGTGGATATCCCTCCTCTGAGAGACTCTTAATGAGTTCTTGTCCCAAACACCAAATCACAAGCCTAGCAATCAATGTAGCTCTAGGAGATCTTCTCATAGCTAGAGACAATCTCCCTTTGTTTAAAGTACCAATCTCCATGCTTCAACGAGTAGACAATCATTGATTTGGAGTTTCTTCCCCTGCTTGGCCTTGAGTGGAAGGAGTCACAGAGCTCTTCGTGTTAGAACATGACCCAAGATCCCACCCACCTTGGATTACACAACAAGGGACTCCTAGTGTAGGTTATTATTCGGATAACCTCATCAAGCAATGTATAGGGCCTTTTACAAAGACTAACGACTCAGAGAAGGAGACTTACGTGCCTTCTCTTTAGGGCTTGACCCCCAACACTAGCACCTCCTAACATGCTCTTTCAAATGATGTTCTCACATTTTACTCATTTCCTTTCATCTTAAATCCTTTTATATTTACTTATTGTTGTTAGCTTAGATTTAGGAGTTGCCATGGCACTCTCACTTTGTAGTACACTAGGTGTACTCTTTTAGTCCCATTGACCTACTTTTGTGGTCATTTGTTGGACATAAATAAAATTATCTTATCTTCCTCCCACAACCATTTTTCCCACAATTATTTCCCTCTTTGTTCCATTTCATTCCCACATTCATTTCCCCTTCCCCCACAAGGTCCCACTACTTATCTCCCTCCCTAAATTCTCATGTCTCAAATTTCCCTACTTTTGGTTTCTCATCCCACCTCAAAAACACAAGCATCCCTACATTTTATAAACTAAACACAAACCTATTTACATCTTTTACCCACTCCTCACTCCACCTCAAATGGATGTATTTTTGTGTTTTGAAAACCCTAACTCACAATCCCAAACACATTTTCCTCTCTTTCATACTCACTCCAACTCAAAAATGAATCGTTTGCACTTTAAAAGCTCATAAATATAATCCCAGAGAATCACATCACAGATTCGGACAGACTAAAAATACCATGGAACACAAGATAAATGCCATGGTTATTAACATTCCAATTCAACTATGTGAAAAAGACATCCTAGTGTTTGCCAATGGCCATCATTAATCAATCAACTTCCCCTTTGAGAAACTCTTTGGATGCTCCACCTCAAATCCTATGGTCTAAACAAGACATGAACCAAATGATTAGAGAGGATATCTACAAGCACTACATCCAAGCCAACAAGATTGCCTTGCCCCCCACCCACAATAATGCAAACCCTGGATGCATGGCCTCAAGATTCCCCTTGGCTAGTTCAAAGTGGCCTCCAATCAACTTCAAGTCAAGACCTATCACTGCATTCCACACCTCGAGAGGACTTGTCAACTATGTCAATTACAAGAGATCAAATCGATGGAGCGTCCCATCTTCAAATGCACCATCTATCATGATATCATAAGGCAATTCCACCCATTGCCTTTGCTAGGACTTAGAGAGGCTCCCTCTCCACCTTTTGCTATCCAAACTAGAGATGCCTAGCTCTTTTCATGAGAGAGGAGTTGGTTCATACATCTCAAACCTTGCAAGGTCCTTCCCGACTAGATCCCATCAAGAGGATCACCTCCTTCCCCATTATCATGTCCGCAAGTGGAAACAAACTACAGGCTAAGGCCCAAATCAATTCAGACACTAGATCAATGAAACCGAGACTTCTTCTCAACCTACTGGACTCTTGCCTCTACAAGACCCCCTAGGCATATTCATTGCTAGATTTCAAAGCGCCTCTAAGTTACTTTAGTAAGTGCCTATCTCTCCCAATCGCCTTCCCCCCTTTCAGGTACTCTCTAAACGCCCCAAGTCACCTCCTAGCATCTAAACAAGACATAAACCAAGTAGGTGATCAAACGGGACATTACAAGAAGCATATCCAAGTCACTAAGATCGCACCTCATGAGGGTCTTAGTCCTAAGATGGCCTTAAAGAAAAGATAAAATGGTCTTATTAATTGTTGACAAATGACCACAAAAGTAGGTCAACGGAACTAAAAAGTAATCTAAAAACTCAAGTACAATGTGTTACAGCCTGAACTAGTTGGTAAGTTAAAGCCCCAAAGAACATGGCTAGCCCAACTGCAACCTAGAGGTGTTACCCACTATCACCTCGATAACCACCTCTCTGCACTTCTGGCTGGCTCCTCTCCAACTTGAGGGGGGCTTCCCTAGATAAGATTGCTAGGCTATGGCAATGAGAACACAAGGTGATTTCGAAGAATTAGCCTTATCAAAACTTGAGGTCTTTCTTTGTAGTATAGGGATGGAAGGACCATAAAGACTAGTGCCAATCCCCGGGGCAAATGGAGCCTCAAGATAATTTCCCCCAAGGGCCTTGTTCATATATGTTTGGCTAGAATCCATGCACGACACTAGAGCATTCACTGTCCCAGACTGTTCAAGATTCATGCAAATTTTCAACAAGGAAGGGCGGTCACTACTAAACACACCTTCAGCTCATGCCCTACCATGTACCCTAGCTTATGCCACCAAATCTACAGCTTCTACAAAGGTAGGCAAACTACAAACCAGCAACAAAACTAATTCACAAAATGATAAAATCATTCTATTGGAGCAATCATACTCTTTCAGTGAACTAGGAGCATAAACCTTACAACGATAAAAAAAATAGCATGTCACTTGAATATTATCAATCCAAGAAAACCCTTCAAAACTTCAAAATGCTCCATGAAAAGATATGTCAATTAAGCTCCAAAAGAGAGAGAGCTCTCAAAATCCAAACACGCCAAATGAATGAAATGGCCAGCCCTTATATAGGTTGTAGCCAAATCTCAATTTACAATAAAATATTAACAAATCCCTAAGATCTATCCTAGGGTGGGGTAAAACTCAACTACTAACTAGCAAATATTAAAATAATGCATAAGAAAAGCGGTCAAAGCCACGAGTACATAATCTCCAAGATACATAAGGTCCAAACATTCCTTAACAAACTTCCCCAAAGTGGTCAGATCCACTTTTTCTCACCTTATAAAATAATAATAAAATAATGATTTTTAGCTAACTCCCGTAAGAAGAGTGAGAGTGGTTGCAATGGTTACTTTCCATTTAAAGGCTTTTTAAGGAAAGAAATCGATCCATGCATAAAGAATAAAAAATGCTAACTTTCCAACGAATCTCCTCCTAAAGCTTTCGAAGTAGCACCAACAGAAAAGGTCCAAGGAAAGATCACGATGGATGCATAGATGACCATCTTGATGTCACATTGCTTACAAAATATATATCACTCACCAAAGGCATGTCCACATAACAATCAATTGCGAGCTCTCTTCTATTCAACCAGACTTTGTTTAAATGGCAATTTCCAGATCCATCTTTTAAAGGGCACTAAAACTGGACACCTGGAGTTTCCTTGACGGCCTAAACAGTTTTGACAGAGTATATTCAGAGCAATTTTGATAGACCAATCGCAGGTGGTGCCATTGATTGTAATACAGGTAGCTGATGGCTTCATCCAAAATAGGCCCAGAAACGACATCACCCCCAGCTTCACGATTTGTTTAAAAAAATGTAAATGAGTGGTGCATCCATAGAGTTCAGGGACAGCTCCAACTTTGTCCCCTCTCAATTATGAAGTATCCATTGACTCCTCATCACAAGAGTCTTTAGAACGCGCATGAGAATTTGTGGCCAGGAATCCCGCCATGAGAAGAACAGTTAAACGAATTGATAATGGAGAACCAAAGAAATTCCAAGCACTGTGGCAAAATGAAGATTTTGCATATTTATCCATTCAGCATTCAAAGGGAATGTCATTTTTATACTTAACTGAGTACTCAAACTCAATCTCTGTCCTCGGAAATGTAACTGATACCTAGCATTAACAATACGATCACCATTTATTACTTCTGCAAAAGCTTTCTTCTTTTCAGTCACATGATCTGGAGGACAGAATAGTGAACCAAAATGACAGTATGTCTCACAATCATTCAAAGTCTGTGTGTAACCAGCAAGCAGACGCGCTGACAGCACGATGCAAACAATGGCTTTGGTAACATCTTCAACAGTCAAGTTGAAGTTATCAGAAGCAGCAGTACTACAGACTGCTCCCCAACTCAGTGGTGCCCAAGTAACTGGCTTTGCATAGTAACCTGCCTACAAATCATGCTCAGAACTCTGGATTTTTCACTGCTGTTGATATGCTACAGTACTCCAGAAGCTGCTATGGTATTCTTTTCCTTATTTATGTCAAGAGGAATCATCGCATCATCTATTATCTTGACCAGATTGATTAAATCAAAATGCCTTCTTTGCTACTTGTAACTGTGTAGCGGGATTTAAAATAAGAAGAGACTTCATTAGCTGCCAGTACAAGTCCTTAAAACTCTGCTCAGGAAACTTCTATATTTCTCAAATGTGGCTGACTTATTTCCTGAAATATAGCTCTGGTAATAAGAAATGCTTCAGTTCTGAATTTACAGTTGCATGCCACAACTCTGGGCTGACTTCAATCATTTATTATGCAAAAACGAACCAATTCAAAATCCTCCAAGATGTGAAACGCCCTTATGTAAGTGGGCTGGAAATGATTTACATGACTCATCAAGGCTTAACGTCATCTCAAACGCAGACAGAAATGAGGAACAAACTGGATGCCTTCCACATGTCTTCATGCTGGAATGAAATGCTGTGAACAGGTATGATGAAATGGACTGTATGCTGCTACAGGTCTGTCACTGTTGGCACGAATTATCCTTACTGCCGGCTTTCATTACCATCTCTTGGGGCTGCTGCCACATACTGAAAATAAGGCTTAACCGCTGACAAAATGAACAGACATTAATGCTAGTTATTGCTGTCATGAGAACCTCAGACCTGCGCTCCATAGAATACACTTCAAAAGGACTGAAATGAACAAACCTTCAAGAGACCTCCAAATCTAGGCTTGGAAGAAGTGAAATGCAAAGTTCTGGCTGCTACATGGCTAAATGCTGGCTGATTAATATTGTTCTCTGATCACAAGCCCTTTGCAGGCCTGAACACCATCATTTAGCTGTTTCCAACCTCAATCTAAATCAAACCAAGCAACAAGAGCACTAAGTCTCTTCTCAAGATGAAGGTCCTGTTGTTTCAAGGCACAAAACATGTCCAGATTTGAAAGGAACCAGCCCAGCTCTGTTTTGAGTATGCCCTAGTGAACACCCTATATAAATAGGGGGGTAACACAATACAGGAGTGCAAAAGCAACTCCTAAATCAATTCCAAAATTATAAGATCTAAGTTGATAACTAATTAGCTAAACAGGAAAAATAATAAACTTAATAAATAAGCATAAGTACAAGTACACAAACAAATGCAAAAAGGCTAAAGTGCTAAAAGTAGAAGGAATCAATTTTGATTAAAGAAGATGATGTCATGAGGTGTCAAAGCCAGCTACCAAAGACAAGTAGGGGGACCAAAAAACAATCTCCCAATTGGAGTCATCAATTACTAAGAAATCACCAATGTACTAGTGGATGGATGTGGCCAGAGCTGAGGGAGCCTAGCTATGTGGTCCTGGGGAGGGGGCACATGAGCGAGGGAGAGCAACTCTCCCAACATCCACGTAGTGGAGAGGAAAAGTTGAGCTGTGTTGAATGGGGGCTGCCCTACCAAGGGCCATCTAGAGTTGAGTTGCCCACTGGAATATCTACAAGTTTAGGTGTGTAACATGTAGCCTGGAACAACAGCTCTACAAGGGTCTCATGGTGATAAATCATACCCCCGTGGGCTGGTCGACCAAAGAGGTGAGGCCTGTCCGCTCTGGGATCTAAAAGATCATCTAAAGGTCCTTGGGTCTTTACCTGATGCCTGCTGCCCCGATCTGATAGGACAACTTGGCAGTAAGAAGTGATACAACACCTGAAGGACTTTGATAGGGCAAGGCACGAAGAGCCTGAGATCTATGGCCTGGCACTTCTCTCGAGTAGAAAGCAAGGCAACATTAGTCTGAGTGGCAAAAGACGGTAAAAAGGGATCCTCTAGAGTCTCCAAATAGTCAGCGAAACCTCTCAATGCTGAAAAGATACAGTGTTAAGATGGATCTACACTAGTTTATTATATATAGGCAAACGTATTATGGTAATGAAAGTTTAACTGTTTTTTTCTTTTTTTTTACCTTATGGACCTCAATTTTTTTAATTTTGGAGACATTACACATCTCATCCATACTGAGATGTAGAGTGCACCTCACTTCCCTTGGTGCAATAAAACAAACAATGTTCAAATGAGATAAAACTATCCAAAATAATATTAATATGTTGTCAAATAATATCAAAACTACATTAATATGCTACTACACATAATATATTGCATGATAGAATATATAAAATGCTAAATAATCATAAGAAGATATGATGTCAAAATGTTATCATGGAAATGGTTTACCACAGATAGTAACACTAACTCCATGTCCACAAGTGAATGTTGTATATTTATTACAACTGATAGTGTCATTCTTGTTACTGCAGATAAAAAAAAATTGATTGCGGTTTCCATAAAATAAAAGCACAAGTTGATTGCAAGGGGTACTTCCATTATTCTAACTTTGATTTCAGAAGAATATAGGCTTAAATATGATTGTGGGTAAGTACATTCTTAAACCTCTAAAAGTGGATATTTGAAAACATGCAAAAGAAATGTATATGAGCTTTAACAATACATGGAGGATGGTGAGGAAGGGGAGTGAAAGCCTTACACACACAGGCTATAATTCAAGAAATCATTCAGCCAGAGATGTATCAAGTGTTATTTTCCTTATAGGAAGACATCAAGGAAGCAAACAGACTGATGATGTTCAAGAAGAATGACGGACAATATACATGGAATACTTCATATCTAAATGCCAAATAGTTAAGAAACCGAAACCCAATACAAAAAGAGAAGGATGTCAGCAATATTAATGAAATTGTGTTTAAGATGGTAGTATAAACAAACAAAAAAGTAAGGACACCGATTGATGCATAATAATTTGATTGATGACTGCATGAAGATTTTCTTATCTCAAGCTCCTCATCAATATCAAGTTTCAACTATTCCAAACACATTTGAGAATCCCATATACTGTTTGTAGCACTTACTGCCTAAGCACTAAAGTCCTATAACACACCATGGCAACTGCTATTATGGACATCTTTTCAATAAGATAGCTATCTATCACTGCAAGAATAAACCTCTTCTTAAAACCTAAAAAATACTTCTAACGGAAACCAATGATTAGCACTTCATCACAATGAGCACTTTAGTACAAGATCTGACAGTGGCAAATAATAGGAATGAGCACATCAATCAAATGGCCTGAATATATGGGGTTTGTATAATCACCTGCTTCCCTTTTTTGATACAGAGGCCCCATCTTTGGATGATCCACCTGCCACTACAGAACTGATTAGAAATTCCTTTTAATATTCAGAGCATCAACAGCAAAGGGAATTAAAATATGTATACCAAGAACTTACAAACCTTCATTTCCAGTTTTCAAGCGCTCATTGGGATCAATGGTTTCCCCTCTAACAAATGCTTTCCCACCAGGCACATCATCTGTTTTGAAAGATTTCACGAACTCTTCATACAAACGGGCTGCCTCATCATCCGCTCTCTAAAACCACAAGATAAATGGGGGTTACAGATTAAATGGTTGTAAAATAGAATACTATTATTATTTAATTTTAGGTTTTATGAACATTGAAAGATTCAATTTATGGGGATACCTTCTTCTTAGCCTCTTCCTCTTCTCTGTGTTTTTGAAAAGGGGTCTTCTTTCGAACAACTGAAAATGAATTCATCTTAACATTGGATGTTACACATTAGACAAGCCATACAAATGTTAATTACAGGGCCTCAAAAATAAAAAATAAAAACTCCAATATCAATTGCTTTTCTCATTTTTGAAAAAAAAAAATCAGATGTAAAAGCCTTCTGCAGCTACTCTTGCTATGCAAATAAAGAATTACCTAGGTTTGCAAAAACATCCAATGTTTGAAATCCTGTGTCTTAAAAAAGGAAAGAATATTTTAACATCCAAAGTAAATAATAATCAAGCCAGTGCTAGTTCTCTGATCCAAAATGAAATACTATGACAATTTTATCAACACTTTGTCCAAAAATATCGAATTTAGTATCAAGAAAGACATGCAAAAGAAACTACATAAGTTCCCGCAGAATTGTACACTAAGGTGAAGTTCCCAATCAGGTAGTGGCCACTGACAAGTAGATCACCATGCTAATACCTGTGATAAGACTAAAAGGTATATTGACCAAACATAAATAGTTCTGCCAGAATAGTATCAAGCTCTCGATGAAAAAGTAAAGAACCAAACCCTGGGCTAGTGGCAAGTTGGTGCGCTTGCAGTGGTGATTACCAAGATTCAAAACCAGTGGACGTGTTCCTCTTGAAAATATGGCTGGCCAAGTTTATTCAAGATGGCAATCATGTCAGTGTGGCAACACAAGTTCTGCAGCAATGCTGAGGTGCGATCCCATGTTAATGCGGTCTTCTCTTGCAGATGAGGCCAGGTGCAACTCCTGGATGAATTTCTTGGAATAGATACTCCTCGGTTGTTACTTTATAGCTAGCTATAGGTCTTCTGGTTATAAAGCTGATCTTCTAAGGAGTTGAATACCCCTTCTTGGTAAAAAGGTTTAAAGATAATTATAAAAACAAAAAATAACATAGAACAAAATCCTAGTAAGCATTGAACAACAAACTGTAATACGTACCTCCTTGTATCAACACCTATGTAAGTACTATCAATGAATGGAGATGTTTATGAGTTGTGCAGGTACGTTGTATATTTATATACATTTAAGCCCCAAGGGTTAGCTCAATTGGTAGATGCTCTTGTGCTAAGTCCATAGAGGTTTTGGGATCAAATCTCATAGGATCATTTGGGTTTACTAGCTGCCAATGCGGTTGGCAGCCAATCTACTTCCATCCAGAAATTCCAGGGAAGGGACAAAGCTCCACGAAGGCTGACATAGTACCAGCACTCCATTCTTCACTTAAGTGTGTGAGGGTGGGATGAGATTATTTGCTAGAATATGTATTGTATCAACATCTTTTACATTTACCCATGCATGTGTAATCTTGAAATGCCACAAGGCTACCGTACAGGCAACAGCATTGCAAAAGTACCCCGATATCCTGACAATAAAAAATTGAAATACACATGATGCAATTTATCATCGCCTTTGCTAACGAGTGTCTGTTCAAGGTGGACGGACAGGCATTTGGCCGAGACTCGGTTGAGAAATTTTCTTCATTTCAGAATCCAGTTTTGGTGAGACGTCAAATTCTTTGGAGCCAAACTCCGCGTAGACTTAAATTGTACACACGCACTATGCCACAAATAAAGTGGGTACAGATAATTTCCAACATAGCGAGCTTCATACGTTTCGAAATGGTGTATTGAGGACTAACTGAGTTTGTTTTCACACTTCACAAACCGGAGGTCACGAATTCAATCGGGAGAAGTCAAAGGGTTTACACCCAAATGCCAAATTGCAGAATGGCTACCAAGTTAGGCAAATAATCGGGGCTGGGGTTTGAAGTATACCTCGGATTACCATGGTTTTCGGATTAAGATATTTAACAAAGCAAATACAAAAAAAAATACAGTGCTGGCCACCAGCAACTTAGGGTTATTTAAAATAAACACCATATTTTAGACGGGAACATTTGGGCTTGGCCAGCAAACAGACACGCTTACTTATTTTTTTCTCCGCACCCGTGGGATGGATCGCCGGGCTTTCACCTGGTTTCAAATCGGGTTTTTACCATGACCTATTTGCCAGGATTTGTAACCTGAAATGCGCTTCGAACTTGCTGTTAACCTAGCCCAACGGACTGCTGTAGAGCACCGTTATTCACATCATATGGCAATGAAAACTAAATTTTCCTAATTTAAAATTTGACAATATAGTGTAATGAAAATTAAATTTAAAGCGAAGAATTAATTTAAATTGACAACATATTGCAATCAAAATAAAATTTAAGGCTGAGAATTAATTTTTTTTTTAAACAGCAAAGAAGCTATGTACCTTAGAACAGTCTGATGGACGTAAACTGAAGCCCAGGTTGATGATGGTGCCGAGATTTTTCTAGAATTACTTCTTTGATATATTGCATTGGTGTTTTCAGATTGGCGAGACGATGTGTTTTCAATGGGGTTTGATGTTATATAATATAAATATACATCAGTGAGGAAGGATGCTCGAGAAATTCTTCTTCGTCTTCTTCTATGGCCTCCTCTTCCTTTTCACTTCCTCCTCGGCTCCGACTCTCATCGCGAAAAGACTACTCTCAAACTCGCATATGACTAGAAAATGCAAGAGTGATATTTTTAAAACTTTGAATTAAAACTAAATCGAGTTCCATGTAATATTTTTAGCTATATGAAAAAGGGTGAGCATAGCCATCTTCTTTTTTTCAAATGAAAAATAGTTATATATTCATTGTAAATATATATATAAATGAGTCAAACCATACAATCCCAAGAGGAGATAGGCAGAACCAGGAGGAGCCAAATTCAAGGCAACAGGACCTCCCCAAAACAAATGCTAATAGATGGCACAATGAAGACCAAAGCTGGACTAACCAAGACCAAGAACAACCAAGAAGTTGTCACCACCAAGCCAAAGGGAAAGATTATATACAAAAAACAAAAACAGCCGACCAGGAACCAAAAAGGGATGCACCAGAGATCCATCACCCCATCACCAGCAAGAAGAAGCTGGAAGAAGCAAGCGACCACAGGACTGGAGCATAAAGTTAGACCAAAATTCGAAATGGATACATCCAACCTCCACCGATAGGGCCAACTTCGACAAAAAATCAACTTGTTCGATGTGCTCCCAAGAGATATGATCGATGGTAAGATGGGGAAATTCCTACAGCAACAAGCTGACCATATCCATCCATGGCGATAGGGCCAGCGAGAGGAGGGATCCCCGACCGGAAGCCCAATCAATAACAGATCGAGAGTCACCATACAAAAACTGGAGCTCAATGCCTTTCTTTTTAGCAAAAAATAGGATCACCCAAAGCGCCAAGAGTTCCCCACGGGTATTGGAACCAAAACCCCCATTCATCCAAACTTTGAAGAATCATAGCCATCTTCGAATGGTGTGTTAAGTTTCTCAATTTTAGGAAATGTCATCATATTTTGGGATACACATCAAGGAAAGAAAAAAATCACATGCAAAGAAATTTAATCTCTCTCAATGTTTGTTAATATTTAGTTAATGTTAATTTAAAAAACATTTGTTAATATTTAGTTAATTTTAATTTTAAAAAGATATGTGTTAATTAATCTTAAGTTGAAATATCAAAATTAAATATTGGCTTTTTACTTAAAAGACGAAATTCTTAAATATCACATTTTATACAACTCCTATTTACCTTCGCATAAATAAATAATGTCAATTTCTTTGTCTTCTTTAAAGTAAATTATAATTTTTTATTAGATTACAAAAATTTACATTTAGAATATGCTTCTAAAAACATTAAAAATATATAGTTTTGGCAGAAGTGGGAGGGGTCCTTATAAGCCTTGATGAAAACCCATAATTGACCTATTCTTAGGGGTTGAAGGAACCACCAACAATTGTGTTGAGACATACTCTCTGTATATGGGAACAGAGTTATTGAAATCCAAGTGAAACCACAATGTGATGGTTTTTGGTGATTCACTCTTAGTAGTTAAACAAGGCGGGCAAAAGTATAAAGGAGAAAAGACAATACGAAGTAGACTTCTTAAACGAATCACGTGGAATCGGAATAGCTTATAAAACGTCCAGATTTTCATTTCAAAAGAGCTAATAACTCTGCAGCAAGTTGACAAGCCAATATTGGTGTATACCTAGATACAAGGGGGTATTGATAAAAAAATGTTGATCCCTCGAAGTTGTTAGGGTCCTACCCTAACTCACCTTACTCAAGGAATTATTTACAAATTGTATAAGTCCATAACTCTGTAATAAGGCCAAATAAGTTAGTGTTCAACAATCAATGTAAAAAGGGTCTCTTTATTAATTAAGACACATTAGGAAGTTGCATTTTGACCATGTCAACTAGTTATGGTTTTGGATATTTGAATCTTATTTAAAGAGCTTCAAGGCTATGAAGTGTTTTGTGAAGAATATCGTAACAAGGCTCTGCTCTAGTGAATGGTCGCCCTAGCATAAGAGGCCCGTGAACATTGTTTCCATAATAACAAATCTCTTTCCTTGTTATATTATGTTATTATTGTCTCGTATTTTAGGTTTTGTGTTACGTATTTCTAGTTTATTGCATGCTAATCTTGTTATATTATGTGTGATTCTCAAGTTTCAGGGGTAAAGAACACCACAAGTGGTATCAGAGCTACGATCCTCGGACAACACGCCTCTGATAATTGATAGAATTTTTTTGGGCTAGAGACGTATTTTGATGCCTTAAAAGAACTGCAGATATATGTGGTTCAACAGATAAACCTGTAGTTGGGAAGCAATACACGCAACAAATACAATTGGTACTTAGTCATGGTGTACCCTCGTTTGGTGCAATTGTTGGACACCGCTATAACTCATGTTGGTACACCTTCGAGTAGTACTGCATCAAACAACACCTGCACACGTAATCACTTCCACATACCCTCGAGTATATCGGAAATCTTAAGCCACCTGAAGCCAACCTACAATCGTCTTGTTGATGCAGTGGCACCAAGAATAGCACTCAGGAAGATACTCTCACATAGTTGGGTAGCAGGGTAGTACGACTAAGGGCACGATTGAGCCTCCTTAGTTAGTGCCTTAAGAGATTGGGCTAAGTACTACTATTGGACCCCGCACATATATAAGATATTTATAGCGCATGACAATCCCTTATCTTCAAAACCCTGGAAAATTGGAAACCCTTCTCTCTAAGACCTATTTGTGAGATTTTGTCCTTCTGTCCAAGCAGCAGCAAGCAAATTCACTCGGGGTGGCCACGCAAACTTCCTACATCTTTGAATATAGCAAGAATTTGGAAATTCTATCAGTGTAGCAACATTTAAGCACCAATGTTTAAAAAACAAATCTATAGGGTCTAGAAAACCCTTTTTGTGACCTAACTTGAAAAAAAAAACATGGAGCGTCTAGAAAACCCTAATTTCTGACCTACCCTAGAAAAAAAGTTGGAGGATCCAAAAAACCCTTATTTATGACCTACCTCATTGGAATCCTTGCAATGTGTTGATAATTTTGATATATAACTCTCATGACCTTTTTTGGGAGTTCCCATAAACCCTTATTTGTGACCTACCTCAACAGACTCCTTGCCTCATACTAATTGTTTTGATATGTATCTTCCCTAACCTTGTTTTGGTAGACCCAACCCATCTTTTGCAATTCCTACTTTTCTACTCCCATGGTACACACCCACCATCAGGCCAACATGGAAAATACCACCCAAAATCCACCACAACCCAATCCGAACCCAGCCACTCAGCCTCTTGACCTTTAAACCCTAGCCTCCACCATTCGACACCCCCACCCATGAAGTTGTGGCCATTGAAGACCAAGGCTCGTGCTCTGTACTACCAGAACAAAAATATCCCTCCTTTGAAGATAAAGCTCCATGGTACTGCTTTCTGAAGATTGACACGTGCAAATTGATGGTTTCGACCCCTCGAGTTGGGTGACTCAAATGGAACATTGTTTTCACTCCATGGCATTAAAGATGATCCCCAAAAGTTGAAAATTGGGATCTTATACTTAGAATATGAACAATAGTAGTGGTGGAAATGGTACCAGAAATCTTATTGTCATTATGTTCCTTGGAGCCAATTTGTGAAAATCCTTCATGAGTGATTTGATCGTGAAACTCGTCATTTGGGTCAACTGACTAAATTGCATCAAACAGGCACTGTTATGGACTACATGACAACATTTGAGCAGTTGGCCATCCTCACCAAAGGCCTCTCTGATCTTTTCTTTCGGGAATGTTCCATGAGTGGCCTCAAGGAGGCAATTCATGCACATATCCTCATGCAACAACCCTCCACTTGGTTGGAAGCTTGTGATAGAGTCCGTGAAGCTAAATTGATCCCCAATGCCCAACCAAGTGCTAGTTTTCCTCTCGCACCGTATATCCCATGTCTCCTCCTCCAACAACCCCACCACCCCGCCTTTCCACATCCATAAGCTCACCATCGATGCCATGGTTGAACATTAGTGCCTCGGCTTTTACTATAATTGTGATGAAAAATATGTCAAAGGACATAAATGTAAAGAACAAAAAATATATTATTGATCGAGGCCAGGCCCCATAAGGTCCCAGAAGCCAACACAATGGAAGATTTTCCCAAACTGAATGACGATGACCAAATGTTTCCTCTCAAAGATGCTCTCGATATGTCGGTTCCCAAGGAGCAACCGCAAATTTCACTTCATGCTTTATTTTGGTTTTCCATTCCTCAAACACTGAAATTGATTGGCTACATAAAGCACAAGAAATTCATCGTGTTAATTGACAGAGGCAGCACTCATAATTTCATCCATGGACATGTGGTAGAAGACACTCATTGCTATATCCACCCCCATCTCCAATTTCCAAATCTCGATAGCCAATGGGGGTACAATGAAATGTGGTGGCCAATGTGAGAATGTCAAACTCCAAATGTACTACCATCTCAAAGCTCATATGTTTGATGTTGACATGGGTGGCTATGATATCATTTTGGGGGTTGAATGGATCAGGACCTTAGGCCTTGTCACAATGGATTTTCGAGAACTCTCTCTTTTCTTTACTTAGTCCAAGGACACACATCACTTCCATGGAATTACCTCTGGCTCTCTTGAAATTATCTCTTCCCACTGCATGGAGAAGTTGTTGAAGAAGGGCCACTCAGTTGTTATTACTCAATTCCATGACATACAAGTTCTAGACACACCCCACTGAAATATTCACCCCAACTTGCAACAGGTTCTCTCCGGGTACCAATAGGTTTTTGACATGCCCAGGGATTTACCTCCATCCCATGGGGAACATGACCATGCCATTCTTTTAATTCCAGGTAGTCAACCCCCCAATGTCTATCCTTACCACCATGTTTTTTCCCATAAGAATGAAATTGAAAAGATCATTCAAGAATTGTTGTCGGTTGGTGTTATTCATCCTAACACAAGCCCTTATTCTTCGCATGTGATTATGGTCCTCAAAAAGGAAGGCGATTGACGCATGTGTCATGATTTTCACGCTCTCAACAAAATCACCATCAAAGAAAATTTTCATATTCCTGTCATTATGATTTCTTAGACGAGTTGCATGGCCCAAATTCTTCACCAAACTCGACCTTCGTTTAGGCTACCATCAAATTTGGATGAAAGAGGCAAATATACCCAAAACTGCTTTCCACACTCATGGATATCATTATGAGTTCTTAGTCATTCCCTTTAGCCTCTGCAATGCCCCATCCACTTCTCAAAGTCTCATGAATATGATTTTCCACCCTCTACTCTACCATTTTGTATTGGTTTTCTTTAATGGTATCTTGGTCCACAGTCCTACATGGGAAATCCACCTCCAATATGTTTCTCGTACTTTACAGTTATTACAAGACCAACAATTATTTGTTAAATACTCCAAGTGTGCTTTGGGGTGATTGAGGTTGAATACTTGGGCCATATTGTGAGTCAGGATGGGGTTAGCGTGGTTCCCAAGAGAGTTGAAGCTATGAAGAATTGGTCATGCCCAAACACTCTCAAGTGCTTGAGAGGATTCCTTGGCCTTATGGGATACCACCATAAGTTTGTGGAAAATTATGGGAAGATTGCAGCTCCTCTTACAACATTGCTAAAAAAATGCCTTTTCCTGGAATGGAACAAAAAAGTAGGCCTTCTTTGCCCTAAAGGAGGCCATGTGTACTACACCTGTGTTAGCCATGCCAGATTTCACTAAGACGTTCGTCTGAAAATGTGATGCCTCAAGCCATGGACTAGGATTAGTCTTATCATAGGAAGTGCGTCCCTTGGCCTTCACTACCAAACAACTCTATGACAAAAACTTGGGAAAATCCACCTATGAGAAAGCAATTATGGCTATCTTTCATGTAGTTGAGACATAACGACCCTATCTAATTAGTTAGCATTTACAGATCAAGATAAACCATCATAATCAAGTATTTCTTCAAATAGTGCATTCCCTCGCTTTAGCAATAGAAATGGGTCACTTAGATGTTGGGTTATGATTATGAAAGCATATATAAGAAGGGTCGCAACAATGTCATGGTTGATTTCTTGTCTAAGCAATTTGAATAAGAGGGTTCATTCTTCGCCTTATCCTTACTAGTCCTAGGATGGCTAGACAAAGCACGGGCCAAAGATTGGTTAGTGGTTACCCATAATTACCCTCTTTCAGCCTTGGGGGTCAATTTCAATGTTAACAAATTGGCGTCGTTGTCGGGGACCGAAACTGTTTTTCGATCCCTGCGAGAACGACAAAGTTCAGATCTGAGTGCTGATGTTGAACAACGGTCAGACATCAAGAAGGTTGTATCATTCACATGGCGACTCCACTCAAGAAGAATTTCAGTATGAAGGTGACCCCACTGGGGATGATCTGTGACCTTGAAGCATAATTGAGATATTGAAAAATTCTCACGACGACTCCGCTGGAGAACAAACACATTTGCCTACATGGAAGAATCAAGATTCAGGTATCAGAACACTAATCTCTTCAAAGACATCTTGTTCTTTTGTATCAATCTCCTTTTACCTTTATGTATATATATCAAGAAAATTTTGTCCCACCGAAGAGCTCTGGGTCATGATAGACCTTCCTTTGTATATCCCTCTCTGGACCTTACAAATGCATATCCTCCTATAACTCCTAGAGCGGATCCCATCCCTTCTTCCGAATCTCATAGGATTCATGCTAAGCTTTGTGAATCCTAGGAGAATGAAGCTGAAGATGCTCCCCCTGCACATATCCCTTTGCCCTCCAAATCTCAACTAAAATATAACCCTTTAAAATTGCCACCTATTCTACATGCCTACCCTCCCAAATACCATAAATACCTTCCTAGATTCGACGGAGAATCCGAAAGCCTCACTGTTGAGAAGCATCTCCACGGCTTTGAACACTTTTTGGATCTTTTTGAGGTAGAGCATGATGACATTTGTATGAGGGATTTCGCCCAGTCTTTCCAAGGAGATGTGAAGAAATGGTTCAGCCATTTGCAGCCGAGATCTATAGATAATTGGCAAAGGTTTTATGATGTCTTCCTAGAATTTTGGGGAAAAAGACAGTCATGGGACCTGATTCTTTCAGAATTTTACTCCATGGGAAGGCTAGAGGGAGAGGCCATATCCAGCTTCAATAAAAGGTTTTCGAAACTCTATTATGATATGCCTAGGGAAATTCAGCCCCCAGAGAATGCTGCTAAGTTACAATATGCATCTACTTTCCCCCCCCAAGCTATCCTTGCTCCTGTTTGAAAGAAGGTCTCCGAATTTGCAACGTATGCTCATTGATGCTTTGGAGGTCAAAGACAATATTAGGATGTTTGGGAAATTATCAAACGAAGGTAGGGTTGCAAGCATTGAAGAAGAAACTAGATTTGAAGAAGGGCACGAGTAAGGGGAAGTTGTGTTGTGCCCCTGTTTTTCCCTGAATGCACAGGAAGACGATCGGGCCGGGGAAATACCAGAAGAAGATAATCATGATAGGTTTCCTGTAAATTGCGATACACTTGCTAAAATTCCCGTCGGTAATGTTTTTGAAGAGGAATTCGTTCCACCTAAATATGACGAATATGAAGGGGATTGCTCGGAAAACTTCATAAGTTTTTTCGAGATTGATGATAAAGAGAAAGAACAAGCGTGTAATCCATCCCAAGAAGCAGTAGCTCATCAAAGAGAGTCCGTTTCACTTGAGGTTGACGAAAGGATTGAAGCTATTGCTACCGCCTCCGACGGTGAAAATCAAACCCTAAGCGTTGAGGTTTTAGATGAAATTGGCGACAACTTTCATATCCCTCCTCCGAAGTGGGATGAGAATCTTTTTCAACAGTACTGACTGCCATATGATCCAAAAGGACAGGAGAAAGGTCGAGAAGAACCTATCTTGGGAGCCCTCACGGCTAGTCCTAGAGAAATAAGAGTTCTTCATGTTCTGGTAGACCCTTTTGCTAATTTTTTGGAAAGGTCGGAAACGGTAGGGTTTATATTGTTCTGGGAAACCAAGATTAAAAGATATATTCAGATGGGGCTATCATCTAGTGGGTTTTTCCCCGCGACAGGAGGACTAGAATGGAGAATTCAGTCAATGAGTCATCTGCTTGATTGGCTTCATTGGAGGTGTGAAATTACTTGAGTTACCCATGGTATCAAACAAGTAGGGTAGGAACACTTGTATATAAATAAGCTTGCAGGTCAAGCAGTTGCATTTATTTTAGTTAGTATTTTTTTCGGTGTTCAGCTCCGAATGTTCGGTTGCAGCGTCGAGATGAAAGGTCGGCCGTAGGATTTTGCTGATGATAGTCAGGGCTTGGAAAAATGACCCAATGGATCAGGCACTTAGTCTACGTAGTTCTTTGCTACCTCGCGAGGAGGATAGCATCCCCTTTGGAGCCAGTTGTTAAAACCCATATATTTTTATACAATATGCAGTTGAATGGAAGTAATGGAGGGTCAAAATGTACCTAGTAGTGGAACCAAGATATCCTCCATGCTCCAGTGCTAGATGTTATGGGAAAGGCTAAGGGGCCTAAGGAGGAACAAATGTGCAAAGGATGAAAAAATGTTGAAGTAGGGATATAAATAGACGAGAAACATACTTTATAACATTATGGTCCGCCGGTCAAGTTATGGAGAGCTAAACATCACATCAATCTACGCTGTAGATTTGGCGTGGAGATCAGATACATGGTCCTGCGTGTAATACCTCACAACCAAGTTGCGAGGGACATAAGAAAGGAGTATATGCGATGAGGTTTCTCCGCCGGCCAGGTGTCAGCAGTAGACGTCGTCGCACGAAGACAGATCAAAGGGCGGTATGTAAGAGCGGGCGCATGCGATGGCGTGAGTTGGTGGAAAGATCCACGGTTCAGAATACAAAAGAGATATACATCAACAGTGCTCACAGAAACTCGCATAAAGAAGTAGCGCACAAGATAAGAAAGGGACGGATGCGATGAAAGTTTCCCGCCTGCCAGATGTCTGCTCCAGAGTCCGTCGCACAAAGAAGGGGAGTCATAGTAGGGACCACCCGGGTACATGCGAGGCCCGTCTTGTGGGGAAATGTGGACAAGAAGGGTGGCGTAGATGGAAAGTTGAGCCAGATCCGATGGTGAGGAAGAATTGAATGTCAAATCAAGAGATAAAGAGGTAACAGATCCGACGAAGGAAAACTAGCACATGGGAGATCAACGATTGGAATTTACAGACAACCTATCAAGAGAGCCGACATTACGGATATGTGGTTATATATGTGAAAACGCCTTTCAAAGTTTGCATCTTTACCCTTTCCGAGGCCTGTCTGAGCGGAAGGGGTTTTTTCTAGAAAAAGTGATGTTCTATCCCCGATACAGGAGTTCAATGGCTAGTCACCAAGCAGTTGGGTCGAAGCGCGAAATTCGTGCGATCGCGCCCTAGCAGGGAGGTCTTTGGAAGACCCTGTATCATTTTCGGTCTGGGCTATAATGGCCTGCGAAGAAGCTATCATTCAAGACCTCGGCCTTGTGGGCCTGGAGGTCATCTCAGGAGTAACAGTGGTTGCCTTGTTTCGTCAAAGTCCGTCCAAAGGTCGTTGGACCTTTGTAATTCCCCGCCACGGGCCCGACTTGGGCATTAGGGATAATTCCCACGACTTCTCGAACATCCAAAGTAGCGGTTGGTTTGTCCGAAAGCATAGGTGGGTCAAGATTAAACCCCGATATGGGAGAATTTTTGACCAAAGTTATCCTTCCACAGGTAACATTTTTCCCTTGTACTAATAGCTTCTGGCTCAGTTTCTGGATAAAGGGGAAGGGTTGGAACAAGTAGGTGAAGAAGACATGTCACCCGGCCTTACTAAGATGAAGACGAAAGTTTTCAAAGGGTTATAAGCATCATAAAGGTGATGGATGCTTATGACTGAGAGATTGGAAAACGGGTGGAGGCCAGAAAAAGTCTGTAAAGGAGGTGTGAAAAAGGAAAAGTCCCTTGTGTGGATTGGAGGTTGGCTCGAAAGGTGATAGAGGTAATGTGACCCACATCTTTCAGAGCATGCGGGAAAGCATGAGATTAAGTGTTGTCACACGAGAGACGTCAGAAGAACGGACCTGCCAAGGGGATCTATGAATGTTATCCCAGAGGATTACCGGTATGATGGGAGGCACTTTTGCTTCATCATTGGCTATGCCGTCTATCTGGGACGACGTCGTTGAGCATGCTGAAGGTCACCTCATAGCCTTGGGCATCACGGTTACCTGGTTTGAAGAGACCGATAGAGTTATCATGGCAATTATGACCACTTGTAGCTGCCATCATCATCACATCAGTTATGGGTAAGGTTCTCACGTCTTTTATCTGAAGTCGGTATAAGGGCAAGATGGTGCACCTGGCGGTTCGACCATCTTCTCTGTTGCAATTGGCTCATGGAGAAAGGACAGGAGTGTGAAGTGGTGTTCATGCCAGAATAGGTGTGGGTTGAGATGGATGAAAAGCCTACCACTCCCTCTCTTATGGCATTCGACCTCATAGAGTCCGACTCTGCCAGCGAGGATGAGAAGCCTGATAGACGACAAATGCCTAAAGGAAATCGACAAAGAACGAAGAAGGAGAAACTCGAAATCAAGCTGAGCGGCCAACTGGGTGCAGAAATAGTTCACGATTTTGTACTCTCCACTAAGGAAACGACACCTATCCTGCCAGATGATGCACCACAGGCTGACAGTTCATTGAAAGTGGAAGATTTCTTTGATTCGCAAGGTCATTTGCAAACCCAGGGTTAAAACAATCCTCTGACTATAATATTATGTTCCTTGTCTTAATCAGTCTGTTTGAGACATGACACATATGTAATATTTTATGAATTTTTGGGTGTAATGAGGTGTCCTTCTAATATTTTCGTTAAGGCGAAATATGAGTCATGCAGGAAGGCTCTATGGCATATATATATGCGATGTAATAGAATGAAAAAAGGTTGAAAATCTTATGTTGAAAGCTTTTGGTAATTTTGAGGATTAGTTTGTAAGACACTTTGAGCTGTTTTAATAAAGTTTGCAGAGCCGAAGCCTGCGTTTTGACAGGGATTCGTGTGTAATTGGTCTGGTAGTCTGTATTTTCTCTTTTCCCATGTGAAATTTGTATTTTCTCTCTTCGTAATCCCATTATGTGTTATTTCCTTCATGCTTGGATCAGGGTAATGATTAAGTGGAATTCATAGAAATTATGCTCTGCTTAGTGTTTTCCAAGTATTTCACTAACATATTCTACTAAAGTTGATGTAGGATTCATCTTGGTATGCCTTACATTGATGGACTGTTTCTTTCCTCTTCTATTCCACAAAATTAAATTCTCTTTGACTACTAGCTGCTTGCTACCTTGCCCTTGTGAATGCGTTTGCAGAATCTTTGTGAATGATGTTTCATAGTTTGTTAAAGGTGACTCCATTGCCCAAACTAAATTTCATATGTTTTCAACCAAACAATGTGTGAATCATTTTTATTTCCAAACAGAAAACTGATCTTCTGTATAATTGTTGTAATTGAATATCTTGGCCGTGAATGCTGGTGTTTCTTTTTCATTATTGACAATCTTGATTATTCCAGTCTTTTCATGAGATTTTAGAGAGAGCCCTCTCTGTCTGTGTTGGGTCAGTAGCACAGGCCAAAGATTGGTTAGTGGTTACCCAGAATTACCCTCTTTCAGCCTTGGGCGTCAATTTCGGTGTTAACACCAGGGATGCTCTTTAGAGATCTTGTCGGTCGTGCTGCGCCACATAAATGTTCCTGGGATGCTCTTTAAAGGTATTGTGAAGGGGATGCATGTAATCAGTCCTAGGAGATCTTGCCAGTCGTGCTTAGGCACATAAATGTTCCTGAGATGCTCTTGTTAGGTATTGCATCAGCACATAAATCAGTCCTAAGAGACCACCTCTATTAGACCGTTCGCACAGATGATGAAGACCTACAGGTGGTGGGCCTACATCTAGTATGAAAAAGGACTGGCTCTGTAGAACTTCCTATGACAAGTAGATCGGAGATTGATTGAGATAGCAGCGGCAATGATGATGACGATGATTCAATGTCGATGATCCAATGATCATGATCCAGAGAAGAAGACTTTTGCTAGAAGACCTGTGTCGAGAAATACCTTCATAATTAAGAGGGAACGTTGATGTATTTGTAACTTCGGAATGTATTTCATATATGTATATTGTATTCCTATAGAGATGTTATTATTCCTCTATACGGAAGTGTTTGTATTCCTATAGAGATGTTATTATTCCTCTATACGGAAGTGTCGTCATTTATATTGTAAGTGTCGTAACTTATACTTGATGGGTTATTAGACCACCTTGTTGGGGTCGGCCCTGTATAAGTCACGTGGGTTAAAGGGTTATTAGACCACCCTATTGGGGGTCGGCCCTATCAACATTATGTTATGTGGTTAAGTTAAGGTCGACCTAGTAAAGGTTATTAGGCAAGTCAAGTCAAGTATAAATAGAGTGTGGGAGGCACTCTATTTGATCATTCACTTACTCACTCTTACACTCACTAGAGAGTGGCGCACTAGTGGAGGAGGAGAAGCTACTGTTAGGAGTATATCTCTTATGCTTGGGTTGTATCATTGCTCTATCTATCTCTGAGGAAGTTGTGGGGTTTTTCACCTTTATGGTTTTCCCCAGTGAAACTCAGTGTGTCTATTGTCTCTTGTGTGCTTGCATTATTATGTCCATGATTGATATGCTGTATATATGTTGTACATGTTGTTGTCTCAGTTAAGATCCTAGATCAAATTGAAGTAAATTCTGAAAAACTAACAGTGGGCTCAGCTTGAAATGTAAAACTGTGCATATATAGGCGGCTTTCATACACTCCTTCTTTCTCTGCATCAATTAAAGGTTTGACTATGGGAATGTCGACCTCACGTGCCTTATCAGGAATTAACAATTTTGTCTTGGATTGCCTGTTAAGCTCATTGAATATTTCGTCGACCGAAGGGTAATAGTCGAGAGCTTGTGCGACCCCGGCTAGTCCTTGCAAGTGCTAAACTGATGTATGGTCGAGTGCAAGTTCAATGTGGGCCGATGGAGACAGACTTCGTTGAACATTCCGAGATACCCTCCATCTGGTAGAACGAATTTTTAAGTCTTGGAATCAGAGTTCTAGCCAAATATTTACTGTTGACGGCCCAAGTCTGTTGCCTCCTTTCGTAAAGCAACGGAAGTTCTGCATTAACACAGGTCCTTCTTGAGTAAAGTCTTTATTTCCTGTTGGTCTTATGTGGGTCATTGCAATCCATATGATTAAAGATGGGTACCAAATGGCTGTTCCATCCTCTTGACACTTGAAACACATATTCTTGATCATTTCGGCTAGATAGTCATCCCAGTTGTATATTTTTCCGTCTTTTTCCATCTCCAAGACTGCCTCCAGCATTTCAATTTTTAAGTCAGACCCCCGACCGGAGCTTGATAAAGCGGTCGACACGATTCAGGAAGCTATTTTATAATTTTCGTATTTTATCTGAGTCACCAATAACCCTCGAGAATTCTTTCCAGTTGGGTGGTCTGTAAACTGCTTGATCAATTATGGTCTCTGTCGACTAGGTACATCTGCACCTTTGTTTGATAACCCTGTAATCTTGTGGATGATCTCACCATTTATTTCGACTGAAACGTCAAAATAGATTTTTCCATTATGATATATGCTTACTACGAATTGAGCAATAATGTCTTTGAGTCCACCAAACTGTTCCAGCAGAAGTGCGTTCATGTATTGCAGTATAGTAGTAGTCTGTAGTTTTTGGGCTTCCTCCCTCCAACGACGATTTGATTCATTTCCCCACGCAAGAATATATTTCCAAGTTCTTTGCTAGTGTGGCTCCTATACTTTAGCATTTCGAACCAGCTGTAAGCAGCTCTGCAGTGGTGATTGGTCGTTCTGTAACTCACGGACTTTAGCTATGGCTGAATGGGTTGTAGTGTGACCTTTCTTGGGCGCCATGGTTTCTGTAGAACTCTGAGGTTCTCAAAGGGCTTCTGTTTGCTCTGAAGTTTAGTTCTGTAGTGCTTGGAAAAAGAGTATCCAAGAATACTTGACCTCAGGATTTATGGAGGAAGCGTTTGGCGCATGTGAATGCGAAGTAGATGGTTGCATTAAAGAATGATTTGACAAGGTATTTAATTCAGACGGAGAGCCTGTTTGCACCTCGTCGCATGGATGTCGATTTTGCTCATCTATTGGTTGGGAATCCCGACTGTTTTTTGCTGCTAGATATTCGTCGGGAGGTCGTGCTTCCTTTGTTTGAACTTGTCGATTGTGCTTAGTCCGGCGGGATTGAGGAATTCGACCAACTGCTTGCTTTCGACTAGTGATTACATTGGATGGGGTAAATGGCGTAAGGGCAAGTTCAAGAAAAGGGAAGTGGGCTCTTGTTACTGGACCACTTGGAATTGCAAGTGGATCTAGGTCCATGGCATGTGGACTAGTGAGTTTTGCGTCCATTGCATGTTGGACGTTATGTTGCGTCTCTTTTGTGCTCTGGTCTTGCTGAGTTCTGTTTTCTTCAACTTCTCTCTTACAACGGGCTTCTTCGGCTTCGTTGTGTAGCATTTTTGCTTCATCTGTTTTTTTTTTTCCAGTTCCTCTCTCTGATGTTGGTTTTTTTTTGGGTTCGTTTTGTTGCTGTTCCGCTGTCGCTTCCTGCTGCAGGCATAGTTCTTCTTGTAGTATTTTAGCCTCTTCTCTTTGCTTATGTATTTCTACTTGCTTTTCTTTGGTTGTTGTTTGGGTAGAAGTAGATCCAATGTTGGGATTTAGTTTCTTGTGCAACTCTGTCATATTGTGTACCCTTTTATATATTTCCTCTTCTTTGAGAAAGTGATTCGAGTACTTAAAAGTGATTTTACAAGAAGCGCAGTGTTTGGCCACCTTGCCTTTGTTGTCGTTTATTACAAATAGTTTAGTTCCAAAGTGAAAAGGTTCCAAGTCTGCAATAAAGGCTTCCACTGCCTTAATCTTAGGAAATTTGTATCCACCAATGTTGAATGGTACATGTGGGTAAGAGGCTTTTTTTTTTTTTGATGGAGATAGTCACCAATTCCATTGATGAACACTTGTCTTATCGCTTCTTTATGCACAATGTAATTTGTAGCATATTTGGGCAATAGAGAAGGAGGTTGGGTGCCCCCATACATTCTAATGTATGTGCCTTCTGATGAGAAGTAATAGTCTCCATATTCACCTATTACATCCAAGGCATTGTCTGACATACAATTTGCTTCTTTATTGAAGAGTAGCGAATAAAGGCGCATGATTAGTTCTTTGCATAGTAATTTGTAGTACCCTGTATATCAGTGAGCCCAAGTTAGTTGATATGCTACATGAATGGGAGTCTCATTCTGATTCCAAGTACATCCCAAATTAGGGAAAGGGTGGCTGACTAATATACAATCGATGAGGTAGCCAAACATGAAGAATTCATATTTCCCTTGTGAAAGGCCAGTTTGCGCTGCAGAAATGTTTGACGCCATACTGTTTGAAATAATATGTGCCCAGTTGAAGAATGTACCATGTGTGGCAACATGGTATATCAATGGAACCCAACTGAGTTTATAGTTTTTGGTGTTTGGCAGATCGAAGACTCTGCTCAACAATGACACTATGATTTGATAGGGGTCCTTAAGTTTTGGTTGTCATATTCCCCGCTAGATTTGGGTCTAAGTTGTTTGTCTGGTAGGAGCATTTTCCTTGCACATTCAAAATTATCTATATTGGCATGTCTTACCCAATCGTCAGTTAGGAATACTTTGGACGTAGGCAGCTTGTATGTGGCGGTAATGTGGGTTGGTTGGAAGGATGCGAGCCCTCCTCCAGTCGCGTTTGAAATGATCCTTGTGGTAGTATCTACATGGGGCAAGATCCACACAATCACATCTGAGCAGTGAAACAATTTTGGCCGTGTAGCTGCCTTATGAAGGCTGGACCTCTTGATGTTTTGATAAACCACGCCTTCCTCCTGAGTTGAATTAGGTATTTTTTCGTCTCTAATAACTATGTACAGCTCGCTCCATTTGAACTCAAGGGTGCTTCCTATGATGGGTTTAGTGTCTTCAAATAGCGTTTCCATTTGTATTTTTGGATTTGTTTCTTCTTAAAGCTCGATCTACTAGCCCTTCCTTTTGGCGGTTTTCTTAGACACATCTGATTCGAAAACATACGGTGTGAATAGTGAGGAATCTTGATTGAAATGTTTACAAGGTACCTAGTATTCAAGGTAGAGTAATCGATGTTATTTGTTCAAATGGACAGACTTAAGCATATATAAGTTGTAAACTTCTGTTGCCATCCTAATTACTCGTATTTCTTAAAATGGGTAGACATAAGCATACATATTTGGGGAACACAAGATATAGTACATTTTGTGCTTAAACAATACTAATGAAATGTTGAATCGATATAAGTTATACAACTATGAATGGAAACAATACAATAAAAAGTAATCCCCTGAATGGAGCTCTTCTTTATGTCACATAATGGAAACTGAAAATTGGAAGGATTGAATGCGCAACCTATGTGAATGAAAACACTGTTTTTAATTTGAAAATGACCTTGTTGCAAATTTTAAGTCGCATAAAATCTTGATCCTAGACTTCATGTCACGTCCACGAAAATGAACGTCGATCAAAAAATTTGATAGCTACCAAATACTTGTAATTCCGCCGATGCATGACGAAAGATTACCTTGACCACTTTCAAAAGAACTTATTACAAATATTGACGGAGCCGACCAAAACGAAGTGTCCATGAATTCGACCACATAGTTAAGAGGCGAGTGGTTGATTTCCTGGAAAGACTGTGTGACAGAATAATGCCAAATACAAAGAAAATGATGAATGATTTATCCTTTGTCTGCAAAATTGACATCAATATCCACGATGGTGAGCAGTACTTGGGTAATCCATCAGCGTTTAGCATTTGAGCAGATAGTTGATGCGATAATTGAAGAATAGTGACAAGAAAGTTTTGCCACCATTGAATTTTCGTGGAGCATGCATTGACCAGTGACCAATGATTAAGCGCGAACTAGGATGATATTGTTGCTTATGTCAACTATGGAAGTCGACCAGCATTAGAATCGACTAAGAGTGCTTCATTTTAGATAAAAAAAATCGACCACCAAAAGAAGTCGATGATCAAATTCATAGAACTTTATTGAAACTATCGACCACCGACAAGGAAGACAACTAATATGTTGTCGACTTGGATACAGTAATCATGTGTATTTAAGAGTTTTATGAAGCCACCTACAATCGTCTTGTTGATGCAGTGGCACCAAGAATAGCACTCAGGAAGATACTCTCACATAGTTGGGTAGCAGGGTAGTACGACTAAGGGCACGATTGAGCCTCCTTAGTTAGTGCCTTAAGAGATTGGGCTAAGTACTACTATTGGACCCCGCACATATATAAGATATTTATAGCGCATGACAATCCCTTATCTTCAAAACCCTGGAAAATTGGAAACCCTTCTCTCTAAGACCTATTTGTGAGATTTTGTCCTTCTGTCCAAGCAGCAGCAAGCAAATTCACTCGGGGTGGCCACGCAAACTTCCTACATCTTTGAATATAGCAAGAATTTGGAAATTCTATCAGTGTAGCAACATTTAAGCACCAATGTTTAAAAAACAAATCTATAGGGTCTAGAAAACCCTTTTTGTGACCTAACTTGAAAAAAAAAACATGGAGCGTCTAGAAAACCCTAATTTCTGACCTACCCTAGAAAAAAAGTTGGAGGATCCAAAAAACCCTTATTTATGACCTACCTCATTGGAATCCTTGCAATGTGTTGATAATTTTGATATATAACTCTCATGACCTTTTTTGGGAGTTCCCATAAACCCTTATTTGTGACCTACCTCAACAGACTCCTTGCCTCATACTAATTGTTTTGATATGTATCTTCCCTAACCTTGTTTTGGTAGACCCAACCCATCTTTTGCAATTCCTACTTTTCTACTCCCATGGTACACACCCACCATCAGGCCAACATGGAAAATACCACCCAAAATCCACCACAACCCAATCCGAACCCAGCCACTCAGCCTCTTGACCTTTAAACCCTAGCCTCCACCATTCGACACCCCACCCATGAAGTTGTGGCCATTGAAGACCAAGGCTCGTGCTCTGTACTACCAGAACAAAAATATCCCTCCTTTGAAGATAAAGCTCCATGGTACTGCTTTCTGAAGATTGACACGTGCAAATTGATGGTTTCGACCCCTCGAGTTGGGTGACTCAAATGGAACATTGTTTTCACTCCATGGCATTAAAGATGATCCCCAAAAGTTGAAAATTGGGATCTTATACTTAGAATATGAACAATAGTAGTGGTGGAAATGGTACCAGAAATCTTATTGTCATTATGTTCCTTGGAGCCAATTTGTGAAAATCCTTCATGAGTGATTTGATCGTGAAACTCGTCATTTGGGTCAACTGACTAAATTGCATCAAACAGGCACTGTTATGGACTACATGACAACATTTGAGCAGTTGGCCATCCTCACCAAAGGCCTCTCTGATCTTTTCTTTCGGGAATGTTCCATGAGTGGCCTCAAGGAGGCAATTCATGCACATATCCTCATGCAACAACCCTCCACTTGGTTGGAAGCTTGTGATAGAGTCCGTGAAGCTAAATTGATCCCCAATGCCCAACCAAGTGCTAGTTTTCCTCTCGCACCGTATATCCCATGTCTCCTCCTCCAACAACCCACCACCCCGCCTTTCCACATCCATAAGCTCACCATCGATGCCATGGTTTGAACATTAGTGCCTCGGCTTTTACTATAATTGTGATGAAAAATATGTCAAAGGACATAAATGTAAAGAACAAAAAATATATTATTGATCGAGGCCAGGCCCCATAAGGTCCCAGAAGCCAACACAATGGAATCTTTTCCCAAACTGAATCACGATGACCAAATGTTTCCTCTCAAAGATGCTCTCGATATGTCGGTTCCCAAGGAGCAACCGCAAATTTCACTTCATGCTTTATTTTGGTTTTCCATTCCTCAAACACTGAAATTGATTGGCTACATAAAGCACAAGAAATTCATCGTGTTAATTGACAGAGGCAGCACTCATAATTTCATCCATGGACATGTGGTAGAAGACACTCATTGCTATATCCACCCCCATCTCCAATTTCCAAATCTCGATAGCCAATGGGGGTACAATGAAATGTGGTGGCCAATGTGAGAATGTCAAACTCCAAATGTACTACCATCTCAAAGCTCATATGTTTGATGTTGACATGGGTGGCTATGATATCATTTTGGTGGGTTGAATGGCTCAGGACCTTAGGCCTTGTCACAATGGATTTTCGAGAACTCTCTCTTTTCTTTACTTAGTCCAAGGACACACATCACTTCCATGGAATTACCTCTGGCTCTCTTGAAATTATCTCTTCCCACTGCATGGAGAAGTTGTTGAAGAAGGGCCACTCAGTTGTTATTACTCAATTCCATGACATACAAGTTCTAGACACACCCCACTGAAATATTCACCCCAACTTGCAACAGGTTCTCTCCGGGGTACCAATAGGTTTTTGACATGCCCAGGGATTTACCTCCATCCCATGGGGAACATGACCATGCCCATTCTTTTAATTCCAGGTAGTCAACCCCCCAATGTCTATCCCTTACCACCATGTTTTTTCCCATAAGAATGAAATTGAAAAGATCATTCAAGAATTGTTGTCGGTTGGTGTTATTCATCCTAACACAAGCCCTTATTCTTCGCATGTGATTATGGTCCTCAAAAAGGAAGGCGATTGACGCATGTGTCATGATTTTCACGCTCTCAACAAAATCACCATCAAAGAAAATTTTCATATTCTTGTCATTATGATTTCTTAGACGAGTTGCATGGCCCAAATTCTTCACCAAACTCGACCTTCGTTTAGGCTACCATCAAATTTGGATGAAAGAGGCAAATATACCCAAAACTGCTTTCCACACTCATGGATATCATTATGAGTTCTTAGTCCATTCCCCTTTAGCCTCTGCAATGCCCCCATCCACTTCTCAAAGTCTCATGAATATGATTTTCCACCCTCTACTCTACCATTTTGTATTGGTTTTCTTTAATGGTATCTTGGTCCACAGTCCTACATGGGAAATCCACCTCCAATATGTTTCTCGTACTTTACAGTTATTACAAGACCAACAATTATTTGTTAAATACTCCAAGTGTGCTTTGGGGTGATGATTGAGGTTGAATACTTGGGCCATATTGTGAGTCAGGATGGGGTTAGCGTGGTTCCCAAGAGAGTTGAAGCTATGAAGAATTGGTCATGCCCAAACACTCTCAAGTGCTTGAGAGGATTCCTTGGCCTTATGGGATACCATCCATAAGTTTGTGGAAAATTATGGGAAGATTGCAGCTCCTCTTACAACATTGCTAAAAAAATGCCTTTTCCTGGAATGGAACAAAAAAGTAGGCCTTCTTTGCCCATAAAGGAGGCCATGTGTACTACACCTGTGTTAGCCATGCCAGATTTCACTAAGACGTTCGTCTGAAAATGTGATGCCTCAAGCCATGGACTAGGATTAGTCTTATCATAGGAAGTGCGTCCCTTGGCCTTCACTACCAAAACAACTCTATGACAAAAACTTGGGAAAATCCACCTATGAGAAAGCAATTATGGCTATCTTTCATGTAGTTGAGACATAACGACCCTATCTAATTAGTTAGCATTTACAGATCAAGATAAACCATCATAATCAAGTATTTCTTCAAATAGTGCATTCCCTCGCTTTAGCAATAGAAATGGGTCACTTAGATGTTGGGTTATGATTATGAAAGCATATATAAGAAGGGTCGCAACAATGTCATGGTTGATTTCTTGTCTAAGCAATTTGAATAAGAGGGTTCATTCTTCGCCTTATCCTTACTAGTCCTAGGATGGCTAGACAAAGCACGGGCCAAAGATTGGTTAGTGGTTACCCATAATTACCCTCTTTCAGCCTTGGGGGTCAATTTCAATGTTAACAAATTGGCGTCGTTGTCGGGGACCGAAACTGTTTTTCGATCCCTGCGAGAACGACAAAGTTCAGATCTGAGTGCTGATGTTGAACAACGGTCAGACATCAAGAAGGTTGTATCATTCACATGGCGACTCCACTCAAGAAGAATTTCAGTATGAAGGTGACCCCACTGGGGATGATCTGTGACCTTGAAGCATAATTGAGATATTGAAAAATTCTCACGACGACTCCGCTGGAGAACAAACACATTTGCCTACATGGAAGAATCAAGATTCAGGTATCAGAACACTAATCTCTTCAAAGACATCTTGTTCTTTTGTATCAATCTCCTTTTACCTTTATGTATATATATCAAGAAAATTTTGTCCCACCGAAGAGCTCTGGGTCATGATAGACCTTCCTTTGTATATCCCTCTCTGGACCTTACAAATGCATATCCTCCTATAACTCCTAGAGCGGATCCCATCCCTTCTTCCGAATCTCATAGGATTCATGCTAAGCTTTGTGAATCCTAGGAGAATGAAGCTGAAGATGCTCCCCCTGCACATATCCCTTTGCCCTCCAAATCTCAACTAAAATATAACCCTTTAAAATTGCCACCTATTCTACATGCCTACCCTCCCAAATACCATAAATACCTTCCTAGATTCGACGGAGAATCCGAAAGCCTCACTGTTGAGAAGCATCTCCACGGCTTTGAACACTTTTTGGATCTTTTTGAGGTAGAGCATGATGACATTTGTATGAGGGATTTCGCCCAGTCTTTCCAAGGAGATGTGAAGAAATGGTTCAGCCATTTGCAGCCGAGATCTATAGATAATTGGCAAAGGTTTTATGATGTCTTCCTAGAATTTTGGGGAAAAAGACAGTCATGGGACCTGATTCTTTCAGAATTTTACTCCATGGGAAGGCTAGAGGGAGAGGCCATATCCAGCTTCAATAAAAGGTTTTCGAAACTCTATTATGATATGCCTAGGGAAATTCAGCCCCCAGAGAATGCTGCTAAGTTACAATATGCATCTACTTTCCCCCCCCAAGCTATCCTTGCTCCTGTTTGAAAGAAGGTCTCCGAATTTGCAACGTATGCTCATTGATGCTTTGGAGGTCAAAGACAATATTAGGATGTTTGGGAAATTATCAAACGAAGGTAGGGTTGCAAGCATTGAAGAAGAAACTAGATTTGAAGAAGGGCACGAGTAAGGGGAAGTTGTGTTGTGCCCCTGTTTTTCCCTGAATGCACAGGAAGACGATCGGGCCGGGGAAATACCAGAAGAAGATAATCATGATAGGTTTCCTGTAAATTGCGATACACTTGCTAAAATTCCCGTCGGTAATGTTTTTGAAGAGGAATTCGTTCCACCTAAATATGACGAATATGAAGGGGATTGCTCGGAAAACTTCATAAGTTTTTTCGAGATTGATGATAAAGAGAAAGAACAAGCGTGTAATCCATCCCAAGAAGCAGTAGCTCATCAAAGAGAGTCCGTTTCACTTGAGGTTGACGAAAGGATTGAAGCTATTGCTACCGCCTCCGACGGTGAAAATCAAACCCTAAGCGTTGAGGTTTTAGATGAAATTGGCGACAACTTTCATATCCCTCCTCCGAAGTGGGATGAGAATCTTTTTCAACAGTACTGACTGCCATATGATCCAAAAGGACAGGAGAAAGGTCGAGAAGAACCTATCTTGGGAGCCCTCACGGCTAGTCCTAGAGAAATAAGAGTTCTTCATGTTCTGGTAGACCCTTTTGCTAATTTTTTGGAAAGGTCGGAAACGGTAGGGTTTATATTGTTCTGGGAAACCAAGATTAAAAGATATATTCAGATGGGGCTATCATCTAGTGGGTTTTTCCCCGCGACAGGAGGACTAGAATGGAGAATTCAGTCAATGAGTCATCTGCTTGATTGGCTTCATTGGAGGTGTGAAATTACTTGAGTTACCCATGGTATCAAACAAGTAGGGTAGGAACACTTGTATATAAATAAGCTTGCAGGTCAAGCAGTTGCATTTATTTTAGTTAGTATTTTTTTCGGTGTTCAGCTCCGAATGTTCGGTTGCAGCGTCGAGATGAAAGGTCGGCCGTAGGATTTTGCTGATGATAGTCAGGGCTTGGAAAAATGACCCAATGGATCAGGCACTTAGTCTACGTAGTTCTTTGCTACCTCGCGAGGAGGATAGCATCCCCTTTGGAGCCAGTTGTTAAAACCCATATATTTTTATACAATATGCAGTTGAATGGAAGTAATGGAGGGTCAAAATGTACCTAGTAGTGGAACCAAGATATCCTCCATGCTCCAGTGCTAGATGTTATGGGAAAGGCTAAGGGGCCTAAGGAGGAACAAATGTGCAAAGGATGAAAAAATGTTGAAGTAGGGATATAAATAGACGAGAAACATACTTTATAACATTATGGTCCGCCGGTCAAGTTATGGAGAGCTAAACATCACATCAATCTACGCTGTAGATTTGGCGTGGAGATCAGATACATGGTCCTGCGTGTAATACCTCACAACCAAGTTGCGAGGGACATAAGAAAGGAGTATATGCGATGAGGTTTCTCCGTCGGCCAGGTGTCAGCAGTAGACGTCGTCGCACGAAGACAGATCAAAGGGCGGTATGTAAGAGCGGGCGCATGCGATGGCGTGAGTTGGTGGAAAGATCCACGGTTCAGAATACAAAAGAGATATACATCAACAGTGCTCACAGAAACTCGCATAAAGAAGTAGCGCACAAGATAAGAAAGGGACGGATGCGATGAAAGTTTCCCGCCTGCCAGATGTCTGCTCCAGAGTCCGTCGCACAAAGAAGGGGAGTCATAGTAGGGACCACCCGGGTACATGCGAGGCCCGTCTTGTGGGGAAATGTGGACAAGAAGGGTGGCGTAGATGGAAAGTTGAGCCAGATCCGATGGTGAGGAAGAATTGAATGTCAAATCAAGAGATAAAGAGGTAACAGATCCGACGAAGGAAAACTAGCACATGGGAGATCAACGATTGGAATTTACAGACAACCTATCAAGAGAGCCGACATTACGGATATGTGGTTATATATGTGAAAACGCCTTTCAAAGTTTGCATCTTTACCCTTTCCGAGGCCTGTCTGAGCGGAAGGGGTTTTTTCTAGAAAAAGTGATGTTCTATCCCCGATACAGGAGTTCAATGGCTAGTCACCAAGCAGTTGGGTCGAAGCGCGAAATTCGTGCGATCGCGCCCTAGCAGGGAGGTCTTTGGAAGACCCTGTATCATTTTCGGTCTGGGCTATAATGGCCTGCGAAGAAGCTATCATTCAAGACCTCGGCCTTGTGGGCCTGGAGGTCATCTCAGGAGTAACAGTGGTTGCCTTGTTTCGTCAAAGTCCGTCCAAAGGTCGTTGGACCTTTGTAATTCCCCGCCACGGGCCCGACTTGGGCATTAGGGATAATTCCCACGACTTCTCGAACATCCAAAGTAGCGGTTGGTTTGTCCGAAAGCATAGGTGGGTCAAGATTAAACCCCGATATGGGAGAATTTTTGACCAAAGTTATCCTTCCACAGGTAACATTTTTCCCTTGTACTAATAGCTTCTGGCTCAGTTTCTGGATAAAGGGGAAGGGTTGGAACAAGTAGGTGAAGAAGACATGTCACCCCGGCCTTACTAAGATGAAGACGAAAGTTTTCAAAGGGTTATAAGCATCATAAAGGTGATGGATGCTTATGACTGAGAGATTGGAAAACGGGTGGAGGCCAGAAAAAGTCTGTAAAGGAGGTGTGAAAAAGGAAAAGTCCCTTGTGTGGATTGGAGGTTGGCTCGAAAGGTGATAGAGGTAATGTGACCCACATCTTTCAGAGCATGCGGGAAAGCATGAGATTAAGTGTTGTCACACGAGAGACGTCAGAAGAACGGACCTGCCAAGGGGATCTATGAATGTTATCCCAGAGGATTACCGGTATGATGGGAGGCACTTTTGCTTCATCATTGGCTATGCCGTCTATCTGGGACGACGTCGTTGAGCATGCTGAAGGTCACCTCATAGCCTTGGGCATCACGGTTACCTGGTTTGAAGAGACCGATAGAGTTATCATGGCAATTATGACCACTTGTAGCTGCCATCATCATCACATCAGTTATGGGTAAGGTTCTCACGTCTTTTATCTGAAGTCGGTATAAGGGCAAGATGGTGCACCTGGCGGTTCGACCATCTTCTCTGTTGCAATTGGCTCATGGAGAAAGGACAGGAGTGTGAAGTGGTGTTCATGCCAGAATAGGTGTGGGTTGAGATGGATGAAAAGCCTACCACTCCCTCTCTTATGGCATTCGACCTCATAGAGTCCGACTCTGCCAGCGAGGATGAGAAGCCTGATAGACGACAAATGCCTAAAGGAAATCGACAAAGAACGAAGAAGGAGAAACTCGAAATCAAGCTGAGCGGCCAACTGGGTGCAGAAATAGTTCACGATTTTGTACTCTCCACTAAGGAAACGACACCTATCCTGCCAGATGATGCACCACAGGCTGACAGTTCATTGAAAGTGGAAGATTTCTTTGATTCGCAAGGTCATTTGCAAACCCAGGGTTAAAACAATCCTCTGACTATAATATTATGTTCCTTGTCTTAATCAGTCTGTTTGAGACATGACACATATGTAATATTTTATGAATTTTTGGGTGTAATGAGGTGTCCTTCTAATATTTTCGTTAAGGCGAAATATGAGTCATGCAGGAAGGCTCTATGGCATATATATATGCGATGTAATAGAATGAAAAAAGGTTGAAAATCTTATGTTGAAAGCTTTTGGTAATTTTGAGGATTAGTTTGTAAGACACTTTGAGCTGTTTTAATAAAGTTTGCAGAGCCGAAGCCTGCGTTTTGACAGGGATTCGTGTGTAATTGGTCTGGTAGTCTGTATTTTCTCTTTTCCCATGTGAAATTTGTATTTTCTCTCTTCGTAATCCCATTATGTGTTATTTCCTTCATGCTTGGATCAGGGTAATGATTAAGTGGAATTCATAGAAATTATGCTCTGCTTAGTGTTTTCCAAGTATTTCACTAACATATTCTACTAAAGTTGATGTAGGATTCATCTTGGTATGCCTTACATTGATGGACTGTTTCTTTCCTCTTCTATTCCACAAAATTAAATTCTCTTTGACTACTAGCTGCTTGCTACCTTGCCCTTGTGAATGCGTTTGCAGAATCTTTGTGAATGATGTTTCATAGTTTGTTAAAGGTGACTCCATTGCCCAAACTAAATTTCATATGTTTTCAACCAAACAATGTGTGAATCATTTTTATTTCCAAACAGAAAACTGATCTTCTGTATAATTGTTGTAATTGAATATCTTGGCCGTGAATGCTGGTGTTTCTTTTTCATTATTGACAATCTTGATTATTCCAGTCTTTTCATGAGATTTTAGAGAGAGCCCTCTCTGTCTGTGTTGGGTCAGTAGCACAGGCCAAAGATTGGTTAGTGGTTACCCAGAATTACCCTCTTTCAGCCTTGGGCGTCAATTTCGGTGTTAACACCAGGGATGCTCTTTAGAGATCTTGTCGGTCGTGCTGCGCCACATAAATGTTCCTGGGATGCTCTTTAAAGGTATTGTGAAGGGGATGCATGTAATCAGTCCTAGGAGATCTTGCCAGTCGTGCTTAGGCACATAAATGTTCCTGAGATGCTCTTGTTAGGTATTGCATCAGCACATAAATCAGTCCTAAGAGACCACCTCTATTAGACCGTTCGCACAGATGATGAAGACCTACAGGTGGTGGGCCTACATCTAGTATGAAAAAGGACTGGCTCTGTAGAACTTCCTATGACAAGTAGATCGGAGATTGATTGAGATAGCAGCGGCAATGATGATGACGATGATTCAATGTCGATGATCCAATGATCATGATCCAGAGAAGAAGACTTTTGCTAGAAGACCTGTGTCGAGAAATACCTTCATAATTAAGAGGGAACGTTGATGTATTTGTAACTTCGGAATGTATTTCATATATGTATATTGTATTCCTATAGAGATGTTATTATTCCTCTATACGGAAGTGTTTGTATTCCTATAGAGATGTTATTATTCCTCTATACGGAAGTGTCGTCATTTATATTGTAAGTGTCGTAACTTATACTTGATGGGTTATTAGACCACCTTGTTGGGGTCGGCCCTGTATAAGTCACGTGGGTTAAAGGGTTATTAGACCACCCTATTGGGGGTCGGCCCTATCAACATTATGTTATGTGGTTAAGTTAAGGTCGACCTAGTAAAGGTTATTAGGCAAGTCAAGTCAAGTATAAATAGAGTGTGGGAGGCACTCTATTTGATCATTCACTTACTCACTCTTACACTCACTAGAGAGTGGCGCACTAGTGGAGGAGGAGAAGCTACTGTTAGGAGTATATCTCTTATGCTTGGGTTGTATCATTGCTCTATCTATCTCTGAGGAAGTTGTGGGGTTTTTCACCTTTATGGTTTTCCCCAGTGAAACTCAGTGTGTCTATTGTCTCTTGTGTGCTTGCATTATTATGTCCATGATTGATATGCTGTATATATGTTGTACATGTTGTTGTCTCAGTTAAGATCCTAGATCAAATTGAAGTAAATTCTGAAAAACTAACAGTGGGCTCAGCTTGAAATGTAAAACTGTGCATATATAGGCGGCTTTCATACACTCCTTCTTTCTCTGCATCAATTAAAGGTTTGACTATGGGAATGTCGACCTCACGTGCCTTATCAGGAATTAACAATTTTGTCTTGGATTGCCTGTTAAGCTCATTGAATATTTCGTCGACCGAAGGGTAATAGTCGAGAGCTTGTGCGACCCCGGCTAGTCCTTGCAAGTGCTAAACTGATGTATGGTCGAGTGCAAGTTCAATGTGGGCCGATGGAGACAGACTTCGTTGAACATTCCGAGATACCCTCCATCTGGTAGAACGAATTTTTAAGTCTTGGAATCAGAGTTCTAGCCAAATATTTACTGTTGACGGCCCAAGTCTGTTGCCTCCTTTCGTAAAGCAACGGAAGTTCTGCATTAACACAGGTCCTTCTTGAGTAAAGTCTTTATTTCCTGTTGGTCTTATGTGGGTCATTGCAATCCATATGATTAAAGATGGGTACCAAATGGCTGTTCCATCCTCTTGACACTTGAAACACATATTCTTGATCATTTCGGCTAGATAGTCATCCCAGTTGTATATTTTTCCGTCTTTTTCCATCTCCAAGACTGCCTCCAGCATTTCAATTTTTAAGTCAGACCCCCGACCGGAGCTTGATAAAGCGGTCGACACGATTCAGGAAGCTATTTTATAATTTTCGTATTTTATCTGAGTCACCAATAACCCTCGAGAATTCTTTCCAGTTGGGTGGTCTGTAAACTGCTTGATCAATTATGGTCTCTGTCGACTAGGTACATCTGCACCTTTGTTTGATAACCCTGTAATCTTGTGGATGATCTCACCATTTATTTCGACTGAAACGTCAAAATAGATTTTTCCATTATGATATATGCTTACTACGAATTGAGCAATAATGTCTTTGAGTCCACCAAACTGTTCCAGCAGAAGTGCGTTCATGTATTGCAGTATAGTAGTAGTCTGTAGTTTTTGGGCTTCCTCCCTCCAACGACGATTTGATTCATTTCCCCACGCAAGAATATATTTCCAAGTTCTTTGCTAGTGTGGCTCCTATACTTTAGCATTTCGAACCAGCTGTAAGCAGCTCTGCAGTGGTGATTGGTCGTTCTGTAACTCACGGACTTTAGCTATGGCTGAATGGGTTGTAGTGTGACCTTTCTTGGGCGCCATGGTTTCTGTAGAACTCTGAGGTTCTCAAAGGGCTTCTGTTTGCTCTGAAGTTTAGTTCTGTAGTGCTTGGAAAAAGAGTATCCAAGAACACTTGACCTCAGGATTTATGGAGGAAGCGTTTGGCGCATGTGAATGCGAAGTAGATGGTTGCATTAAAGAATGATTTGACAAGGTATTTAATTCAGACGGAGAGCCTGTTTGCACCTCGTCGCATGGATGTCGATTTTGCTCATCTATTGGTTGGGAATCCCGACTGTTTTTTGCTGCTAGATATTCGTCGGGAGGTCGTGCTTCCTTTGTTTGAACTTGTCGATTGTGCTTAGTCGGGCGGGATTGAGGAATTCGACCAACTGCTTGCTTTCGACTAGTGATTACATTGGATGGGGTAAATGGCGTAAGGGCAAGTTCAAGAAAAGGGAAGTGGGCTCTTGTTACTGGACCACTTGGAATTGCAAGTGGATCTAGGTCCATGGCATGTGGACTAGTGAGTTTTGCGTCCATTGCATGTTGGACGTTATGTTGCGTCTCTTTTGTGCTCTGGTCTTGCTGAGTTCTGTTTTCTTCAACTTCTCTCTTACAACGGGCTTCTTCGGCTTCGTTGTGTAGCATTTTTGCTTCATCTGTTTTTTTTTTTCCAGTTCCTCTCTCTGATGTTGGTTTTTTTTTGGGTTCGTTTTGTTGCTGTTCCGCTGTCGCTTCCTGCTGCAGGCATAGTTCTTCTTGTAGTATTTTAGCCTCTTCTCTTTGCTTATGTATTTCTACTTGCTTTTCTTTGGTTGTTGTTTGGGTAGAAGTAGATCCAATGTTGGGATTTAGTTTCTTGTGCAACTCTGTCATATTGTGTACCCTTTTATATATTTCCTCTTCTTTGAGAAAGTGATTCGAGTACTTAAAAGTGATTTTACAAGAAGCGCAGTGTTTGGCCACCTTGCCTTTGTTGTCGTTTATTACAAATAGTTTAGTTCCAAAGTGAAAAGGTTCCAAGTCTGCAATAAAGGCTTCCACTGCCTTAATCTTAGGAAATTTGTATCCACCAATGTTGAATGGTACATGTGGGTAAGAGGCTTTTTTTTTTTTTGATGGAGATAGTCACCAATTCCATTGATGAACACTTGTCTTATCGCTTCTTTATGCACAATGTAATTTGTAGCATATTTGGGCAATAGAGAAGGAGGTTGGGTGCCCCCATACATTCTAATGTATGTGCCTTCTGATGAGAAGTAATAGTCTCCATATTCACCTATTACATCCAAGGCATTGTCTGACATACAATTTGCTTCTTTATTGAAGAGTAGCGAATAAAGGCGCATGATTAGTTCTTTGCATAGTAATTTGTAGTACCCTGTATATCAGTGAGCCCAAGTTAGTTGATATGCTACATGAATGGGAGTCTCATTCTGATTCCAAGTACATCCCAAATTAGGGAAAGGGTGGCTGACTAATATACAATCGATGAGGTAGCCAAACATGAAGAATTCATATTTCCCTTGTGAAAGGCCAGTTTGCGCTGCAGAAATGTTTGACGCCATACTGTTTGAAATAATATGTGCCCAGTTGAAGAATGTACCATGTGTGGCAACATGGTATATCAATGGAACCCAACTGAGTTTATAGTTTTTGGTGTTTGGCAGATCGAAGACTCTGCTCAACAATGACACTATGATTTGATAGGGGTCCTTAAGTTTTGGTTGTCATATTCCCCGCTAGATTTGGGTCTAAGTTGTTTGTCTGGTAGGAGCATTTTCCTTGCACATTCAAAATTATCTATATTGGCATGTCTTACCCAATCGTCAGTTAGGAATACTTTGGACGTAGGCAGCTTGTATGTGGCGGTAATGTGGGTTGGTTGGAAGGATGCGAGCCCTCCTCCAGTCGCGTTTGAAATGATCCTTGTGGTAGTATCTACATGGGGCAAGATCCACACAATCACATCTGAGCAGTGAAACAATTTTGGCCGTGTAGCTGCCTTATGAAGGCTGGACCTCTTGATGTTTTGATAAACCACGCCTTCCTCCTGAGTTGAATTAGGTATTTTTTCGTCTCTAATAACTATGTACAGCTCGCTCCATTTGAACTCAAGGGTGCTTCCTATGATGGGTTTAGTGTCTTCAAATAGCGTTTCCATTTGTATTTTTGGATTTGTTTCTTCTTAAAGCTCGATCTACTAGCCCTTCCTTTTGGCGGTTTTCTTAGACACATCTGATTCGAAAACATACGGTGTGAATAGTGAGGAATCTTGATTGAAATGTTTACAAGGTACCTAGTATTCAAGGTAGAGTAATCGATGTTATTTGTTCAAATGGACAGACTTAAGCATATATAAGTTGTAAACTTCTGTTGCCATCCTAATTACTCGTATTTCTTAAAATGGGTAGACATAAGCATACATATTTGGGGAACACAAGATATAGTACATTTTGTGCTTAAACAATACTAATGAAATGTTGAATCGATATAAGTTATACAACTATGAATGGAAACAATACAATAAAAAGTAATCCCCTGAATGGAGCTCTTCTTTATGTCACATAATGGAAACTGAAAATTGGAAGGATTGAATGCGCAACCTATGTGAATGAAAACACTGTTTTTAATTTGAAAATGACCTTGTTGCAAATTTTAAGTCGCATAAAATCTTGATCCTAGACTTCATGTCACGTCCACGAAAATGAACGTCGATCAAAAAATTTGATAGCTACCAAATACTTGTAATTCCGCCGATGCATGACGAAAGATTACCTTGACCACTTTCAAAAGAACTTATTACAAATATTGACGGAGCCGACCAAAACGAAGTGTCCATGAATTCGACCACATAGTTAAGAGGCGAGTGGTTGATTTCCTGGAAAGACTGTGTGACAGAATAATGCCAAATACAAAGAAAATGATGAATGATTTATCCTTTGTCTGCAAAATTGACATCAATATCCACGATGGTGAGCAGTACTTGGGTAATCCATCAGCGTTTAGCATTTGAGCAGATAGTTGATGCGATAATTGAAGAATAGTGACAAGAAAGTTTTGCCACCATTGAATTTTCGTGGAGCATGCATTGACCAGTGACCAATGATTAAGCGCGAACTAGGATGATATTGTTGCTTATGTCAACTATGGAAGTCGACCAGCATTAGAATCGACTAAGAGTGCTTCATTTTAGATAAAAAAAATCGACCACCAAAAGAAGTCGATGATCAAATTCATAGAACTTTATTGAAACTATCGACCACCGACAAGGAAGACAACTAATATGTTGTCGACTTGGATACAGTAATCATGTGTATTTAAGAGTTTTATGAAGCCACCTACAATCGTCTTGTTGATGCAGTGGCACCAAGAATAGCACTCAGGAAGATACTCTCACATAGTTGGGTAGCAGGGTAGTACGACTAAGGGCACGATTGAGCCTCCTTAGTTAGTGCCTTAAGAGATTGGGCTAAGTACTACTATTGGACCCCGCACATATATAAGATATTTATAGCGCATGACAATCCCTTATCTTCAAAACCCTGGAAAATTGGAAACCCTTCTCTCTAAGACCTATTTGTGAGATTTTGTCCTTCTGTCCAAGCAGCAGCAAGCAAATTCACTCGGGGTGGCCACGCAAACTTCCTACATCTTTGAATATAGCAAGAATTTGGAAATTCTATCAGTGTAGCAACATTTAAGCACCAATGTTTAAAAAACAAATCTATAGGGTCTAGAAAACCCTTTTTGTGACCTAACTTGAAAAAAAAAACATGGAGCGTCTAGAAAACCCTAATTTCTGACCTACCCTAGAAAAAAAGTTGGAGGATCCAAAAAACCCTTATTTATGACCTACCTCATTGGAATCCTTGCAATGTGTTGATAATTTTGATATATAACTCTCATGACCTTTTTTGGGAGTTCCCATAAACCCTTATTTGTGACCTACCTCAACAGACTCCTTGCCTCATACTAATTGTTTTGATATGTATCTTCCCTAACCTTGTTTTGGTAGACCCAACCCATCTTTTGCAATTCCTACTTTTCTACTCCCATGGTACACACCCACCATCAGGCCAACATGGAAAATACCACCCAAAATCCACCACAACCCAATCCGAACCCAGCCACTCAGCCTCTTGACCTTTAAACCCTAGCCTCCACCATTCGACACCCCACCCATGAAGTTGTGGCCATTGAAGACCAAGGCTCGTGCTCTGTACTACCAGAACAAAAATATCCCTCCTTTGAAGATAAAGCTCCATGGTACTGCTTTCTGAAGATTGACACGTGCAAATTGATGGTTTCGACCCCTCGAGTTGGGTGACTCAAATGGAACATTGTTTTCACTCCATGGCATTAAAGATGATCCCCAAAAGTTGAAAATTGGGATCTTATACTTAGAATATGAACAATAGTAGTGGTGGAAATGGTACCAGAAATCTTATTGTCATTATGTTCCTTGGAGCCAATTTGTGAAAATCCTTCATGAGTGATTTGATCGTGAAACTCGTCATTTGGGTCAACTGACTAAATTGCATCAAACAGGCACTGTTATGGACTACATGACAACATTTGAGCAGTTGGCCATCCTCACCAAAGGCCTCTCTGATCTTTTCTTTCGGGAATGTTCCATGAGTGGCCTCAAGGAGGCAATTCATGCACATATCCTCATGCAACAACCCTCCACTTGGTTGGAAGCTTGTGATAGAGTCCGTGAAGCTAAATTGATCCCCAATGCCCAACCAAGTGCTAGTTTTCCTCTCGCACCGTATATCCCATGTCTCCTCCTCCAACAACCCCACCACCCCGCCTTTCCACATCCATAAGCTCACCATCGATGCCATGGTTGAACATTAGTGCCTCGGCTTTTACTATAATTGTGATGAAAAATATGTCAAAGGACATAAATGTAAAGAACAAAAAATATATTATTGATCGAGGCCAGGCCCCATAAGGTCCCAGAAGCCAACACAATGGAATCTTTTCCCAAACTGAATCACGATGACCAAATGTTTCCTCTCAAAGATGCTCTCGATATGTCGGTTCCCAAGGAGCAACCGCAAATTTCACTTCATGCTTTATTTTGGTTTTCCATTCCTCAAACACTGAAATTGATTGGCTACATAAAGCACAAGAAATTCATCGTGTTAATTGACAGAGGCAGCACTCATAATTTCATCCATGGACATGTGGTAGAAGACACTCATTGCTATATCCACCCCCATCTCCAATTTCCAAATCTCGATAGCCAATGGGGGTACAATGAAATGTGGTGGCCAATGTGAGAATGTCAAACTCCAAATGTACTACCATCTCAAAGCTCATATGTTTGATGTTGACATGGGTGGCTATGATATCATTTTGGGGGTTGAATGGCTCAGGACCTTAGGCCTTGTCACAATGGATTTTCGAGAACTCTCTCTTTTCTTTACTTAGTCCAAGGACACACATCACTTCCATGGAATTACCTCTGGCTCTCTTGAAATTATCTCTTCCCACTGCATGGAGAAGTTGTTGAAGAAGGGCCACTCAGTTGTTATTACTCAATTCCATGACATACAAGTTCTAGACACACCCCACTGAAATATTCACCCCAACTTGCAACAGGTTCTCTCCGGGTACCAATAGGTTTTTGACATGCCCAGGGATTTACCTCCATCCCATGGGGAACATGACCATGCCATTCTTTTAATTCCAGGTAGTCAACCCCCCAATGTCTATCCTTACCACCATGTTTTTTCCCATAAGAATGAAATTGAAAAGATCATTCAAGAATTGTTGTCGGTTGGTGTTATTCATCCTAACACAAGCCCTTATTCTTCGCATGTGATTATGGTCCTCAAAAAGGAAGGCGATTGACGCATGTGTCATGATTTTCACGCTCTCAACAAAATCACCATCAAAGAAAATTTTCATATTCTTGTCATTATGATTTCTTAGACGAGTTGCATGGCCCAAATTCTTCACCAAACTCGACCTTCGTTTAGGCTACCATCAAATTTGGATGAAAGAGGCAAATATACCCAAAACTGCTTTCCACACTCATGGATATCATTATGAGTTCTTAGTCATTCCCTTTAGCCTCTGCAATGCCCCATCCACTTCTCAAAGTCTCATGAATATGATTTTCCACCCTCTACTCTACCATTTTGTATTGGTTTTCTTTAATGGTATCTTGGTCCACAGTCCTACATGGGAAATCCACCTCCAATATGTTTCTCGTACTTTACAGTTATTACAAGACCAACAATTATTTGTTAAATACTCCAAGTGTGCTTTGGGGTGATTGAGGTTGAATACTTGGGCCATATTGTGAGTCAGGATGGGGTTAGCGTGGTTCCCAAGAGAGTTGAAGCTATGAAGAATTGGTCATGCCCAAACACTCTCAAGTGCTTGAGAGGATTCCTTGGCCTTATGGGATACCACCATAAGTTTGTGGAAAATTATGGGAAGATTGCAGCTCCTCTTACAACATTGCTAAAAAAATGCCTTTTCCTGGAATGGAACAAAAAAGTAGGCCTTCTTTGCCCTAAAGGAGGCCATGTGTACTACACCTGTGTTAGCCATGCCAGATTTCACTAAGACGTTCGTCTGAAAATGTGATGCCTCAAGCCATGGACTAGGATTAGTCTTATCATAGGAAGTGCGTCCCTTGGCCTTCACTACCAAACAACTCTATGACAAAAACTTGGGAAAATCCACCTATGAGAAAGCAATTATGGCTATCTTTCATGTAGTTGAGACATAACGACCCTATCTAATTAGTTAGCATTTACAGATCAAGATAAACCATCATAATCAAGTATTTCTTCAAATAGTGCATTCCCTCGCTTTAGCAATAGAAATGGGTCACTTAGATGTTGGGTTATGATTATGAAAGCATATATAAGAAGGGTCGCAACAATGTCATGGTTGATTTCTTGTCTAAGCAATTTGAATAAGAGGGTTCATTCTTCGCCTTATCCTTACTAGTCCTAGGATGGCTAGACAAAGCACGGGCCAAAGATTGGTTAGTGGTTACCCATAATTACCCTCTTTCAGCCTTGGGGGTCAATTTCAATGTTAACAAATTGGCGTCGTTGTCGGGGACCGAAACTGTTTTTCGATCCCTGCGAGAACGACAAAGTTCAGATCTGAGTGCTGATGTTGAACAACGGTCAGACATCAAGAAGGTTGTATCATTCACATGGCGACTCCACTCAAGAAGAATTTCAGTATGAAGGTGACCCCACTGGGGATGATCTGTGACCTTGAAGCATAATTGAGATATTGAAAAATTCTCACGACGACTCCGCTGGAGAACAAACACATTTGCCTACATGGAAGAATCAAGATTCAGGTATCAGAACACTAATCTCTTCAAAGACATCTTGTTCTTTTGTATCAATCTCCTTTTACCTTTATGTATATATATCAAGAAAATTTTGTCCCACCGAAGAGCTCTGGGTCATGATAGACCTTCCTTTGTATATCCCTCTCTGGACCTTACAAATGCATATCCTCCTATAACTCCTAGAGCGGATCCCATCCCTTCTTCCGAATCTCATAGGATTCATGCTAAGCTTTGTGAATCCTAGGAGAATGAAGCTGAAGATGCTCCCCCTGCACATATCCCTTTGCCCTCCAAATCTCAACTAAAATATAACCCTTTAAAATTGCCACCTATTCTACATGCCTACCCTCCCAAATACCATAAATACCTTCCTAGATTCGACGGAGAATCCGAAAGCCTCACTGTTGAGAAGCATCTCCACGGCTTTGAACACTTTTTGGATCTTTTTGAGGTAGAGCATGATGACATTTGTATGAGGGATTTCGCCCAGTCTTTCCAAGGAGATGTGAAGAAATGGTTCAGCCATTTGCAGCCGAGATCTATAGATAATTGGCAAAGGTTTTATGATGTCTTCCTAGAATTTTGGGGAAAAAGACAGTCATGGGACCTGATTCTTTCAGAATTTTACTCCATGGGAAGGCTAGAGGGAGAGGCCATATCCAGCTTCAATAAAAGGTTTTCGAAACTCTATTATGATATGCCTAGGGAAATTCAGCCCCCAGAGAATGCTGCTAAGTTACAATATGCATCTACTTTCCCCCCCCAAGCTATCCTTGCTCCTGTTTGAAAGAAGGTCTCCGAATTTGCAACGTATGCTCATTGATGCTTTGGAGGTCAAAGACAATATTAGGATGTTTGGGAAATTATCAAACGAAGGTAGGGTTGCAAGCATTGAAGAAGAAACTAGATTTGAAGAAGGGCACGAGTAAGGGGAAGTTGTGTTGTGCCCCTGTTTTTCCCTGAATGCACAGGAAGACGATCGGGCCGGGGAAATACCAGAAGAAGATAATCATGATAGGTTTCCTGTAAATTGCGATACACTTGCTAAAATTCCCGTCGGTAATGTTTTTGAAGAGGAATTCGTTCCACCTAAATATGACGAATATGAAGGGGATTGCTCGGAAAACTTCATAAGTTTTTTCGAGATTGATGATAAAGAGAAAGAACAAGCGTGTAATCCATCCCAAGAAGCAGTAGCTCATCAAAGAGAGTCCGTTTCACTTGAGGTTGACGAAAGGATTGAAGCTATTGCTACCGCCTCCGACGGTGAAAATCAAACCCTAAGCGTTGAGGTTTTAGATGAAATTGGCGACAACTTTCATATCCCTCCTCCGAAGTGGGATGAGAATCTTTTTCAACAGTACTGACTGCCATATGATCCAAAAGGACAGGAGAAAGGTCGAGAAGAACCTATCTTGGGAGCCCTCACGGCTAGTCCTAGAGAAATAAGAGTTCTTCATGTTCTGGTAGACCCTTTTGCTAATTTTTTGGAAAGGTCGGAAACGGTAGGGTTTATATTGTTCTGGGAAACCAAGATTAAAAGATATATTCAGATGGGGCTATCATCTAGTGGGTTTTTCCCCGCGACAGGAGGACTAGAATGGAGAATTCAGTCAATGAGTCATCTGCTTGATTGGCTTCATTGGAGGTGTGAAATTACTTGAGTTACCCATGGTATCAAACAAGTAGGGTAGGAACACTTGTATATAAATAAGCTTGCAGGTCAAGCAGTTGCATTTATTTTAGTTAGTATTTTTTTCGGTGTTCAGCTCCGAATGTTCGGTTGCAGCGTCGAGATGAAAGGTCGGCCGTAGGATTTTGCTGATGATAGTCAGGGCTTGGAAAAATGACCCAATGGATCAGGCACTTAGTCTACGTAGTTCTTTGCTACCTCGCGAGGAGGATAGCATCCCCTTTGGAGCCAGTTGTTAAAACCCATATATTTTTATACAATATGCAGTTGAATGGAAGTAATGGAGGGTCAAAATGTACCTAGTAGTGGAACCAAGATATCCTCCATGCTCCAGTGCTAGATGTTATGGGAAAGGCTAAGGGGCCTAAGGAGGAACAAATGTGCAAAGGATGAAAAAATGTTGAAGTAGGGATATAAATAGACGAGAAACATACTTTATAACATTATGGTCCGCCGGTCAAGTTATGGAGAGCTAAACATCACATCAATCTACGCTGTAGATTTGGCGTGGAGATCAGATACATGGTCCTGCGTGTAATACCTCACAACCAAGTTGCGAGGGACATAAGAAAGGAGTATATGCGATGAGGTTTCTCCGTCGGCCAGGTGTCAGCAGTAGACGTCGTCGCACGAAGACAGATCAAAGGGCGGTATGTAAGAGCGGGCGCATGCGATGGCGTGAGTTGGTGGAAAGATCCACGGTTCAGAATACAAAAGAGATATACATCAACAGTGCTCACAGAAACTCGCATAAAGAAGTAGCGCACAAGATAAGAAAGGGACGGATGCGATGAAAGTTTCCCGCCTGCCAGATGTCTGCTCCAGAGTCCGTCGCACAAAGAAGGGGAGTCATAGTAGGGACCACCCGGGTACATGCGAGGCCCGTCTTGTGGGGAAATGTGGACAAGAAGGGTGGCGTAGATGGAAAGTTGAGCCAGATCCGATGGTGAGGAAGAATTGAATGTCAAATCAAGAGATAAAGAGGTAACAGATCCGACGAAGGAAAACTAGCACATGGGAGATCAACGATTGGAATTTACAGACAACCTATCAAGAGAGCCGACATTACGGATATGTGGTTATATATGTGAAAACGCCTTTCAAAGTTTGCATCTTTACCCTTTCCGAGGCCTGTCTGAGCGGAAGGGGTTTTTTCTAGAAAAAGTGATGTTCTATCCCCGATACAGGAGTTCAATGGCTAGTCACCAAGCAGTTGGGTCGAAGCGCGAAATTCGTGCGATCGCGCCCTAGCAGGGAGGTCTTTGGAAGACCCTGTATCATTTTCGGTCTGGGCTATAATGGCCTGCGAAGAAGCTATCATTCAAGACCTCGGCCTTGTGGGCCTGGAGGTCATCTCAGGAGTAACAGTGGTTGCCTTGTTTCGTCAAAGTCCGTCCAAAGGTCGTTGGACCTTTGTAATTCCCCGCCACGGGCCCGACTTGGGCATTAGGGATAATTCCCACGACTTCTCGAACATCCAAAGTAGCGGTTGGTTTGTCCGAAAGCATAGGTGGGTCAAGATTAAACCCCGATATGGGAGAATTTTTGACCAAAGTTATCCTTCCACAGGTAACATTTTTCCCTTGTACTAATAGCTTCTGGCTCAGTTTCTGGATAAAGGGGAAGGGTTGGAACAAGTAGGTGAAGAAGACATGTCACCCGGCCTTACTAAGATGAAGACGAAAGTTTTCAAAGGGTTATAAGCATCATAAAGGTGATGGATGCTTATGACTGAGAGATTGGAAAACGGGTGGAGGCCAGAAAAAGTCTGTAAAGGAGGTGTGAAAAAGGAAAAGTCCCTTGTGTGGATTGGAGGTTGGCTCGAAAGGTGATAGAGGTAATGTGACCCACATCTTTCAGAGCATGCGGGAAAGCATGAGATTAAGTGTTGTCACACGAGAGACGTCAGAAGAACGGACCTGCCAAGGGGATCTATGAATGTTATCCCAGAGGATTACCGGTATGATGGGAGGCACTTTTGCTTCATCATTGGCTATGCCGTCTATCTGGGACGACGTCGTTGAGCATGCTGAAGGTCACCTCATAGCCTTGGGCATCACGGTTACCTGGTTTGAAGAGACCGATAGAGTTATCATGGCAATTATGACCACTTGTAGCTGCCATCATCATCACATCAGTTATGGGTAAGGTTCTCACGTCTTTTATCTGAAGTCGGTATAAGGGCAAGATGGTGCACCTGGCGGTTCGACCATCTTCTCTGTTGCAATTGGCTCATGGAGAAAGGACAGGAGTGTGAAGTGGTGTTCATGCCAGAATAGGTGTGGGTTGAGATGGATGAAAAGCCTACCACTCCCTCTCTTATGGCATTCGACCTCATAGAGTCCGACTCTGCCAGCGAGGATGAGAAGCCTGATAGACGACAAATGCCTAAAGGAAATCGACAAAGAACGAAGAAGGAGAAACTCGAAATCAAGCTGAGCGGCCAACTGGGTGCAGAAATAGTTCACGATTTTGTACTCTCCACTAAGGAAACGACACCTATCCTGCCAGATGATGCACCACAGGCTGACAGTTCATTGAAAGTGGAAGATTTCTTTGATTCGCAAGGTCATTTGCAAACCCAGGGTTAAAACAATCCTCTGACTATAATATTATGTTCCTTGTCTTAATCAGTCTGTTTGAGACATGACACATATGTAATATTTTATGAATTTTTGGGTGTAATGAGGTGTCCTTCTAATATTTTCGTTAAGGCGAAATATGAGTCATGCAGGAAGGCTCTATGGCATATATATATGCGATGTAATAGAATGAAAAAAGGTTGAAAATCTTATGTTGAAAGCTTTTGGTAATTTTGAGGATTAGTTTGTAAGACACTTTGAGCTGTTTTAATAAAGTTTGCAGAGCCGAAGCCTGCGTTTTGACAGGGATTCGTGTGTAATTGGTCTGGTAGTCTGTATTTTCTCTTTTCCCATGTGAAATTTGTATTTTCTCTCTTCGTAATCCCATTATGTGTTATTTCCTTCATGCTTGGATCAGGGTAATGATTAAGTGGAATTCATAGAAATTATGCTCTGCTTAGTGTTTTCCAAGTATTTCACTAACATATTCTACTAAAGTTGATGTAGGATTCATCTTGGTATGCCTTACATTGATGGACTGTTTCTTTCCTCTTCTATTCCACAAAATTAAATTCTCTTTGACTACTAGCTGCTTGCTACCTTGCCCTTGTGAATGCGTTTGCAGAATCTTTGTGAATGATGTTTCATAGTTTGTTAAAGGTGACTCCATTGCCCAAACTAAATTTCATATGTTTTCAACCAAACAATGTGTGAATCATTTTTATTTCCAAACAGAAAACTGATCTTCTGTATAATTGTTGTAATTGAATATCTTGGCCGTGAATGCTGGTGTTTCTTTTTCATTATTGACAATCTTGATTATTCCAGTCTTTTCATGAGATTTTAGAGAGAGCCCTCTCTGTCTGTGTTGGGTCAGTAGCACAGGCCAAAGATTGGTTAGTGGTTACCCAGAATTACCCTCTTTCAGCCTTGGGCGTCAATTTCGGTGTTAACACCAGGGATGCTCTTTAGAGATCTTGTCGGTCGTGCTGCGCCACATAAATGTTCCTGGGATGCTCTTTAAAGGTATTGTGAAGGGGATGCATGTAATCAGTCCTAGGAGATCTTGCCAGTCGTGCTTAGGCACATAAATGTTCCTGAGATGCTCTTGTTAGGTATTGCATCAGCACATAAATCAGTCCTAAGAGACCACCTCTATTAGACCGTTCGCACAGATGATGAAGACCTACAGGTGGTGGGCCTACATCTAGTATGAAAAAGGACTGGCTCTGTAGAACTTCCTATGACAAGTAGATCGGAGATTGATTGAGATAGCAGCGGCAATGATGATGACGATGATTCAATGTCGATGATCCAATGATCATGATCCAGAGAAGAAGACTTTTGCTAGAAGACCTGTGTCGAGAAATACCTTCATAATTAAGAGGGAACGTTGATGTATTTGTAACTTCGGAATGTATTTCATATATGTATATTGTATTCCTATAGAGATGTTATTATTCCTCTATACGGAAGTGTTTGTATTCCTATAGAGATGTTATTATTCCTCTATACGGAAGTGTCGTCATTTATATTGTAAGTGTCGTAACTTATACTTGATGGGTTATTAGACCACCTTGTTGGGGTCGGCCCTGTATAAGTCACGTGGGTTAAAGGGTTATTAGACCACCCTATTGGGGGTCGGCCCTATCAACATTATGTTATGTGGTTAAGTTAAGGTCGACCTAGTAAAGGTTATTAGGCAAGTCAAGTCAAGTATAAATAGAGTGTGGGAGGCACTCTATTTGATCATTCACTTACTCACTCTTACACTCACTAGAGAGTGGCGCACTAGTGGAGGAGGAGAAGCTACTGTTAGGAGTATATCTCTTATGCTTGGGTTGTATCATTGCTCTATCTATCTCTGAGGAAGTTGTGGGGTTTTTCACCTTTATGGTTTTCCCCAGTGAAACTCAGTGTGTCTATTGTCTCTTGTGTGCTTGCATTATTATGTCCATGATTGATATGCTGTATATATGTTGTACATGTTGTTGTCTCAGTTAAGATCCTAGATCAAATTGAAGTAAATTCTGAAAAACTAACAGTGGGCTCAGCTTGAAATGTAAAACTGTGCATATATAGGCGGCTTTCATACACTCCTTCTTTCTCTGCATCAATTAAAGGTTTGACTATGGGAATGTCGACCTCACGTGCCTTATCAGGAATTAACAATTTTGTCTTGGATTGCCTGTTAAGCTCATTGAATATTTCGTCGACCGAAGGGTAATAGTCGAGAGCTTGTGCGACCCCGGCTAGTCCTTGCAAGTGCTAAACTGATGTATGGTCGAGTGCAAGTTCAATGTGGGCCGATGGAGACAGACTTCGTTGAACATTCCGAGATACCCTCCATCTGGTAGAACGAATTTTTAAGTCTTGGAATCAGAGTTCTAGCCAAATATTTACTGTTGACGGCCCAAGTCTGTTGCCTCCTTTCGTAAAGCAACGGAAGTTCTGCATTAACACAGGTCCTTCTTGAGTAAAGTCTTTATTTCCTGTTGGTCTTATGTGGGTCATTGCAATCCATATGATTAAAGATGGGTACCAAATGGCTGTTCCATCCTCTTGACACTTGAAACACATATTCTTGATCATTTCGGCTAGATAGTCATCCCAGTTGTATATTTTTCCGTCTTTTTCCATCTCCAAGACTGCCTCCAGCATTTCAATTTTTAAGTCAGACCCCCGACCGGAGCTTGATAAAGCGGTCGACACGATTCAGGAAGCTATTTTATAATTTTCGTATTTTATCTGAGTCACCAATAACCCTCGAGAATTCTTTCCAGTTGGGTGGTCTGTAAACTGCTTGATCAATTATGGTCTCTGTCGACTAGGTACATCTGCACCTTTGTTTGATAACCCTGTAATCTTGTGGATGATCTCACCATTTATTTCGACTGAAACGTCAAAATAGATTTTTCCATTATGATATATGCTTACTACGAATTGAGCAATAATGTCTTTGAGTCCACCAAACTGTTCCAGCAGAAGTGCGTTCATGTATTGCAGTATAGTAGTAGTCTGTAGTTTTTGGGCTTCCTCCCTCCAACGACGATTTGATTCATTTCCCCACGCAAGAATATATTTCCAAGTTCTTTGCTAGTGTGGCTCCTATACTTTAGCATTTCGAACCAGCTGTAAGCAGCTCTGCAGTGGTGATTGGTCGTTCTGTAACTCACGGACTTTAGCTATGGCTGAATGGGTTGTAGTGTGACCTTTCTTGGGCGCCATGGTTTCTGTAGAACTCTGAGGTTCTCAAAGGGCTTCTGTTTGCTCTGAAGTTTAGTTCTGTAGTGCTTGGAAAAAGAGTATCCAAGAACACTTGACCTCAGGATTTATGGAGGAAGCGTTTGGCGCATGTGAATGCGAAGTAGATGGTTGCATTAAAGAATGATTTGACAAGGTATTTAATTCAGACGGAGAGCCTGTTTGCACCTCGTCGCATGGATGTCGATTTTGCTCATCTATTGGTTGGGAATCCCGACTGTTTTTTGCTGCTAGATATTCGTCGGGAGGTCGTGCTTCCTTTGTTTGAACTTGTCGATTGTGCTTAGTCGGGCGGGATTGAGGAATTCGACCAACTGCTTGCTTTCGACTAGTGATTACATTGGATGGGGTAAATGGCGTAAGGGCAAGTTCAAGAAAAGGGAAGTGGGCTCTTGTTACTGGACCACTTGGAATTGCAAGTGGATCTAGGTCCATGGCATGTGGACTAGTGAGTTTTGCGTCCATTGCATGTTGGACGTTATGTTGCGTCTCTTTTGTGCTCTGGTCTTGCTGAGTTCTGTTTTCTTCAACTTCTCTCTTACAACGGGCTTCTTCGGCTTCGTTGTGTAGCATTTTTGCTTCATCTGTTTTTTTTTTTCCAGTTCCTCTCTCTGATGTTGGTTTTTTTTTGGGTTCGTTTTGTTGCTGTTCCGCTGTCGCTTCCTGCTGCAGGCATAGTTCTTCTTGTAGTATTTTAGCCTCTTCTCTTTGCTTATGTATTTCTACTTGCTTTTCTTTGGTTGTTGTTTGGGTAGAAGTAGATCCAATGTTGGGATTTAGTTTCTTGTGCAACTCTGTCATATTGTGTACCCTTTTATATATTTCCTCTTCTTTGAGAAAGTGATTCGAGTACTTAAAAGTGATTTTACAAGAAGCGCAGTGTTTGGCCACCTTGCCTTTGTTGTCGTTTATTACAAATAGTTTAGTTCCAAAGTGAAAAGGTTCCAAGTCTGCAATAAAGGCTTCCACTGCCTTAATCTTAGGAAATTTGTATCCACCAATGTTGAATGGTACATGTGGGTAAGAGGCTTTTTTTTTTTTTGATGGAGATAGTCACCAATTCCATTGATGAACACTTGTCTTATCGCTTCTTTATGCACAATGTAATTTGTAGCATATTTGGGCAATAGAGAAGGAGGTTGGGTGCCCCCATACATTCTAATGTATGTGCCTTCTGATGAGAAGTAATAGTCTCCATATTCACCTATTACATCCAAGGCATTGTCTGACATACAATTTGCTTCTTTATTGAAGAGTAGCGAATAAAGGCGCATGATTAGTTCTTTGCATAGTAATTTGTAGTACCCTGTATATCAGTGAGCCCAAGTTAGTTGATATGCTACATGAATGGGAGTCTCATTCTGATTCCAAGTACATCCCAAATTAGGGAAAGGGTGGCTGACTAATATACAATCGATGAGGTAGCCAAACATGAAGAATTCATATTTCCCTTGTGAAAGGCCAGTTTGCGCTGCAGAAATGTTTGACGCCATACTGTTTGAAATAATATGTGCCCAGTTGAAGAATGTACCATGTGTGGCAACATGGTATATCAATGGAACCCAACTGAGTTTATAGTTTTTGGTGTTTGGCAGATCGAAGACTCTGCTCAACAATGACACTATGATTTGATAGGGGTCCTTAAGTTTTGGTTGTCATATTCCCCGCTAGATTTGGGTCTAAGTTGTTTGTCTGGTAGGAGCATTTTCCTTGCACATTCAAAATTATCTATATTGGCATGTCTTACCCAATCGTCAGTTAGGAATACTTTGGACGTAGGCAGCTTGTATGTGGCGGTAATGTGGGTTGGTTGGAAGGATGCGAGCCCTCCTCCAGTCGCGTTTGAAATGATCCTTGTGGTAGTATCTACATGGGGCAAGATCCACACAATCACATCTGAGCAGTGAAACAATTTTGGCCGTGTAGCTGCCTTATGAAGGCTGGACCTCTTGATGTTTTGATAAACCACGCCTTCCTCCTGAGTTGAATTAGGTATTTTTTCGTCTCTAATAACTATGTACAGCTCGCTCCATTTGAACTCAAGGGTGCTTCCTATGATGGGTTTAGTGTCTTCAAATAGCGTTTCCATTTGTATTTTTGGATTTGTTTCTTCTTAAAGCTCGATCTACTAGCCCTTCCTTTTGGCGGTTTTCTTAGACACATCTGATTCGAAAACATACGGTGTGAATAGTGAGGAATCTTGATTGAAATGTTTACAAGGTACCTAGTATTCAAGGTAGAGTAATCGATGTTATTTGTTCAAATGGACAGACTTAAGCATATATAAGTTGTAAACTTCTGTTGCCATCCTAATTACTCGTATTTCTTAAAATGGGTAGACATAAGCATACATATTTGGGGAACACAAGATATAGTACATTTTGTGCTTAAACAATACTAATGAAATGTTGAATCGATATAAGTTATACAACTATGAATGGAAACAATACAATAAAAAGTAATCCCCTGAATGGAGCTCTTCTTTATGTCACATAATGGAAACTGAAAATTGGAAGGATTGAATGCGCAACCTATGTGAATGAAAACACTGTTTTTAATTTGAAAATGACCTTGTTGCAAATTTTAAGTCGCATAAAATCTTGATCCTAGACTTCATGTCACGTCCACGAAAATGAACGTCGATCAAAAAATTTGATAGCTACCAAATACTTGTAATTCCGCCGATGCATGACGAAAGATTACCTTGACCACTTTCAAAAGAACTTATTACAAATATTGACGGAGCCGACCAAAACGAAGTGTCCATGAATTCGACCACATAGTTAAGAGGCGAGTGGTTGATTTCCTGGAAAGACTGTGTGACAGAATAATGCCAAATACAAAGAAAATGATGAATGATTTATCCTTTGTCTGCAAAATTGACATCAATATCCACGATGGTGAGCAGTACTTGGGTAATCCATCAGCGTTTAGCATTTGAGCAGATAGTTGATGCGATAATTGAAGAATAGTGACAAGAAAGTTTTGCCACCATTGAATTTTCGTGGAGCATGCATTGACCAGTGACCAATGATTAAGCGCGAACTAGGATGATATTGTTGCTTATGTCAACTATGGAAGTCGACCAGCATTAGAATCGACTAAGAGTGCTTCATTTTAGATAAAAAAAATCGACCACCAAAAGAAGTCGATGATCAAATTCATAGAACTTTATTGAAACTATCGACCACCGACAAGGAAGACAACTAATATGTTGTCGACTTGGATACAGTAATAAGAAGGCGCTAACACTTGTTGTTTTGTTTTTTCCTGTTGAGCATATAGAAGTCTTCTTCGTGCATTGATTTGATCATTGTCATCATTGGTTGACATGTCTACAAAAAAAATGTTGAAAGAGAAACATACTATATATTTAATCATTGGCAGAGTATTTATGGATAATTTATTCGAAGTTGTTGCAAGAAAGAAATACATATGCTCTGGATCAGTGTTTAAAAAGAAAAGAAGTATAAAGTTGACAAAGCAATGTTAATACAAGGAGTATGAAGAGATATGTGAAGGCCTGACAAAGCTTTAACTGTTGCGGTGCAATTTATCTTCCCAAGTTAATAGGAAAGATATATTGGTAAACACAAGGAAATGAATATATACCAGTCAAGCACCCTTTCATCTGAAACCAGAAAATAAATCACATACATGATCAAATACTAACGTTAAAGATTGAACATACAAGTAATACGAGTAAATAAATGACAGTGCACTAACAGAAACATACTATAGTGTCCAACAAAAAAGACCCAAGAATACAATAGAACCTTGTTTGTAAATAGTAAACGGGATCAAGCTAATTATAACAAGAAAGATGCTAGAGTGTACTAACAAAAACAGACTCGAGTTTCCAACAAAAAATACTGAAAAGGCAGTACAATTCTGGGTAAATTTCCTTTGAGAACCTTATTTTTAAATATTAAACAGGAACAGTTAGAACAAGATAGGATTGTTCATATACGAAATGCCTAAATTAAAGATTAATTTTCTGGAAGGCCTAAATTTTATATAGATCCTCTTGAACAGTGTTTAAAAAGAAAAGAAGTATAAAGTTGACAAAGCAATGTTAATACAAGGAGTATCAAGAGATATGTGAAGGCCTGACAAAGATTTAACTGCTTCGATATATTGGTAAACACAAGGAAATGAATATATACCAGTCAAGCACCCTTTCATCTGAAACCAGAAAATAAATCACATACATGATGAAATACTAACGTTAAAGATTGAACATACAAGTAATACGAGTAAATAAATGAGAGTGCACTGACAAAAACAGACTATAGTGTCCAACAAAAAAGACCCAAGAAGACAGCAGAACCTTGTTTGTAAATATTAAACAAGATCAGGCTAATTATAACAAGAAATATGACAGAGTGTACTGACTGAAACAGACTCTAGTTTCCAACAAAAAACACTAAAAAAGGCAGTACAATTCTGGGTAAATTTCCTCTGAGAACCTTATTTTTAAATATTAAACAGGAACAGTTAGATGCCTAAATTAAAGATTAATTTTCTGGAAGGCCTAACTTTTATAGGAGACAAAAACTGTTGCAATGCAAATTATCTGCCCAAGTTAGTAAGAAAGATATATTGGTAAACACAAGGAAATGAATATATACCAGTCAAGCACCCTTTCATCTGAAACCAATAAATAAATCACATGCATGATCAAATACTAACGTTAAAGATTGAACATACAAGTAATACGAGAAAATAAATGACAGTGCACTGACAGAAAATACTATAGTGTCCAACAAAGAATACCCAAAAAGACAACAAAACCTTGTTTGTAAATATTAAACGGGAACAAGGTAATTATAACAAGAAATATGAGTTTGGTTTGAGAGGAGAACCTTGTTTTTTAATAGAAAACAAGAACCTTTGGCTCCTCAAGAGGGTCGTTGCTCCGTAAAAGAGGAACAAATTGATGCCGATTCGAATGCTGAGAAAAAAAATGAGATGATGTCACAATAACAATAGCAAACAACAAAACGATCACAGAGCCTTTACCCATCAAATTTTATAAACGATTAAGAGTAAAGGCGGTGCATCGGTGTCTCAGCACATTTAACCAGGAGGTCCAATCCGTCAAATCCAGATATACGTCGATAGGCAGAAGTCGGTACTACTGAACCAAAGTTCATAACTTCGTGATGGATTATACCCCAAAGAAATGAATGTTCACGTGGGTAATCTTATGGAAGGTTGTTCAATGTCCAATCCGTCATTGAATGCTCAAGTTTCTAATAAAAAAGGTAGATCTCGTAAGTTTTTGCCTGCTTAGACTGCATCAACCCAAATGATGGCGAGTTTGGTTGTATTTGTGCGCTGAGAGGTATTGGTAGCGACCATTTCGAAGTGGAGGTCGTGTCAAACCCATAACTTGTCGGGCTTGAGTTGTCAAAGTCGAGCCGTTACTGGTCGAAGAGGAACCTGCCGAGTTTGTTGAATTGTCGAAGTTGAATCGAGACTTGTCGAAGGTGAACCTGTCGAACCCAGAACATGTCGCAAGTTGTCAAAGCCAGAAACGATCATGAAGACTGTCCTTATGATCGAAAACCGAGATAGATCTTTTCGTAGATCGACAGTAGCAAATCCATATCGTGATGCGCTAATGGGCAGACTGTTGTGTGAAGCAGAAGCTTCTATTTAGTATAACAAAAGCTTCCAATGTTTCCAATGGCATGTAGGAGCTTCTGTTTAGTATAACTGATCTGGCATGCTGAGAATTTACAGAATCACGTTGTGGTAATGAAGCATTTTCAGACTATTTGCAGGTAACGTTAGTTCAGGAAATTTATGTTTCAATCCCGACAGATTCCGGTTCGACAAGTTTCAACTCGACCAAAAATGACAGGTTCTGGTTCAGCACACATACAACACTTCGACGGATTCAACAACCTTCGATAGTTTCGTGACATCGACCTTCTGCGTCAAATGTTGCTGGGATGTCCGAGTTAGAAGAGCTGCGCGATGTGAAGGTGAAAGAGCTGCGCGACCAACTGCGATAGTTTGCTGGGTTCAAATGGTTGATATATTAAGATCAGTCGATCAATGATTACAGTCGGTCAATTAAGAGTGTCTTCGAAATTCAATTGACAAAAGTAAGCAAGAGAAGGTCGACCTGGTAAAAAAAAAATCCATTACAAAAGGTCTGTTAATGCTAAAATTGTTCCCTTTTGTTTTTGTGTGTTTCCTTTATGTTTGTTTGAAATTTATTTTCTTCCATTTATCCATAGTTTGCATTATTTTATTTGAAATTTATTTTTATTAAATTTTGATTGCTTTTATTTTGCTTTAATTCCAAATCTTCAAATGGCTTATCAACATGGTATTACTCTCAAAGTTTTCAGTTATGCTTATTCAGCTTTATTATAAAGTTTATAACCAAGTTTCAAACTTTATGTCAAGTGTATTTATCAAATGTGCTATGTTGGAAGATTCTGGTAGCGCAAACTGCAAAATAGACCCCTAATGCGCTACAAGAATCCAATATGATGGAAAAACGTGGTTATTCATGCTGAGTAATGGTTTGCTCGAATTATGATGACTTGAGAGGCTTTGCTATGATTATTTGAAATGTTGAGACACATGTCAAAGACTTGTGATAGTTGTAAGTTCCATAACGTTTCATCATAAGGAAAAATCAGAGTTTAAGGCCACGAGTTAATTTGGGAATCGCAGAGTTGAAGACACCTGTTTGTTGAACGCAGTTAGCTTTTAAAATTTAAACATTTGTCATTTCTCTTTTCCTTAGAGGCTTAATTAGCAGAGTGCAGTTGTAAAATGGGAAGGAGTGGTAAGATCAATAGTGTAGAGCCGATGGATACGCAGTGGGTAGAGAAATTTTCGTTATGTGCAGATGTGCTTAGGGTAGCTGGATGGTTCAATTTATTTGAAAAAATCACAGGGTTTAATGAGGAGGTTTCGATTTATTTTGCAAAGAACCTGAATGAAGATGTTATTAAATTCAAAACCCTGCGATTTGAACTCACAGAAGCCCTAATTTCTGAGGCTACAGGTATAGCCATGGAGGGGGAGTTATGGTTCAAAAAACTTCCCTTCGAGTTCGACCCAAATCCTTTCCTACTTCTAGGTAAAGAAAATTTAAATTGGTGCGATGGAGTTCATTTATCAAATTTTCGACCCGAATGGAGACATGTGCTCAGCGTTATACAAACCTATATTACATGCGAGGGCAAGTTCTCAATGGTTTTTAAATACCATATTAGGTTTTTAATGCATCTTAAAATGAACTGTAAAATGAGTGTGCCATTTTTCCTGTACAAGAGTATCCAGAAGATGTCAAATAAGGTAAAGGCGCATCCTGAAGATCCAAGGCAGTCAGTATTTCATCATGGACTAATAAAACTTATCATTCAAACAGTGTTACAGAAAGAATAGAAGACCTGGGAACATTTTATATTTTGGTCTGGTTTCATTGCTGAGCGGGATGAGCATGTGAACAAGGGAAAGCCTAAAAAGGAAAGCAAAAAGAGTAGGAAGGGAAGAATTTTGATACAAAACATTTCCGAGAAACCTCTATCACAAAACAAACTTAAAATCCCAGAAAAAGAAAAGTAGGTTAATGTACTTGAAGTAGAAAAGCCTGAAAGTCTTGTAGAAGAGAAGCAGGTTAATGCATTCGAAGGGAAACAAGAACATTGTCAAGAAACTCAAGAAATGGAGCAGACCATTAATCCTATTGCTGAGCATCTTCAAGGTCAAATTATATCAGAACAAGTTAAGAATCGAGTTACACAAGCTTCTGCAGAGAATTCAAAAGATAAAAATTTACAAGATATAGACTTTGAGGCAGATGCAACCCTCCTTATGCAGTTAAAGGAATCAAGATGGAAGTTTATAACGAGATCAACTATGAAAGGTAAGGTGGAAAAAGGTTCAAGTTCCAATCAGAAAACAGAGGATATAACTGTAATTCAAAGCTCTTCAATTGATGAAGGTGAGGAGGAGGAAGATAGAACAAGTTCTCATTAAATGAGCCTACAGCAGGAGTGCAACAAGATAGAAGAAGCAAATGAAGAAGTAAATAAAGTTGAAGAAGAAGAAGTCATTCTTAAAATGGAGCAAGATGAATTTGAAATTGCACAAAGAATAACAAAAGATAAGTATGAAGAAGATTTAATCTTCAGAAAGTTAGATATCTCACCTTCCATATCTCAAGACCCTACTTTGTCAGGGGTAAACATAAGCTCAGAGGTTGAAGGTCTTAGAAAGGTTCAGGGGCAACATCAAGCAGAAATATTGTTCCTTAATGAGTCAAATGATAGGCTTACAGAGACCAATAAACGTTTAAGGGCAGACTTAGGAGAAGCTAATGCTCATTATCAGGAGCTAGTTATGGTTGCTAAGAAGGCTCTGAAGAGGAAAAGAGAAGCAGAGGCTCAAATTGATGACTTAAACAGACAGGTGCAGAAACTGAAAAAGAAGAACAAGCTTCTATCAGACAAGATTAAAGACTTGGAAGCTGAGCAGCCTCAACATAACAAAAGGACTCATGCGCTGGAAGGGATTGCTATGTTAGTAGAGGCTACCAGAAAGGCTACTTAGTGCCTATTTTGAATGCATTTTCATTTTGTATCAAGTATGTAAGTATTAATAGTTAAGTTTTTAGTTAAAGACTTAGTTTAAAGACTTGATTATGCAACTGCTTTTGATACCAAAACCTAAAAGTAGTTAGAAACTACTCTTTTTGTAAAGGGTTAAAAGGGAGTAAATTGGGATGTAGAGAGGTTCGACTTTTTGGTTTCAAGAAGACTTATACAGTGATGATTTTGAAGCTTACAAGACTCTCATGTAAGTCCTGAAGACTGAGATAATACATATGTGATATAAGCCATTTTATACTATTTGATTGAGTTTTTATTTCTGATCAGTTTGGTCATTCAATACATGATTTCATTTCTGTTTTAATGTTTTTAATGTAGTGAATGCTTATGTGTTGTAGATGAAAACCATAATGTGTGATTTTGAATGTCATGGTTTATGTCTTCGCTATTAAAATTTGTTTTCAGTTCTTTGATGGATGGCATGAACTAGTAGCTTGTTAAAGTTTCATTTCTTTTTACTTTCTTGAAATTGAAACCTTCAAACCTTCAAACCCAAAACCAAGAAAAAGCCTATTTCATATTCTTTTTGAAATTGTTAAGATTGTGTTGGCTTGCCCCTTTGTAGTCTAGGGACAAATCCTGGCACTAACAAGGTCAAGTTGATAAAAGAATAGCCCATAGAAAAGTGTGGTCGGCAAATTCGTATGCAAATCCTTCGACCTGGTCGACTAATTCGTCAACAACAGGAACCTCTCAAATGATTTCGAACGAGTTTCTTCTTTAATTTCCTTCTGTAGCCACTAGCAGTAATTGCTCAGAGGTCTGCATTTAAACTCGTTAGTACGACATCTGAAGTGAAACACCATATTGCCATCACCATACGTTATAACTCCAGGCTGGGAGCATCCACATGGCAGGATTCCATTCGCTCTATAAGCGAGGAGTCTAATCTACGTGGATGGTTATGCTTCTCCGCGGTGAAACGCCTACGGGGTAATTATTTATATACTTTTATCAATTTTTAACTTAAAATATAAAGTATCATTACATCTTCCTAAAGTGTTATCGTAAATAAATAAATAAGATATTCAAAATAAAAATCAACCTAACCATAGATGTTCATAAAAATAACATTATAAATTGTGTAAGTTTCTAGTTGAGGCTTTACGCAAGTTACGAAGATCTCAATGAATTTTCCCTTCCAAACATAATCAAAATTGTTGGCACTATTTTTGGGCTAAGCTCGAGCCCAACACCAAGAGCTTTCATGTCAAAATTATGTGCATGCCATATTAACACACAATAAGCAAACAAATTTCATAATGATAAAATGCTGGGTCTAAATGATTTTTGACATGGCGGAAGAGTGGTTAACTAGTTGGCAAAATCAATGGATAAGATCTAAGGTGAAACAAATCAACGACTGTTAGGCACTTCACAGATTAAACATGCGCGAATATATAAACTTTTCAAATAAAACAAATTGGGGTAGGTTCCACACATCTCGACGGTGGAGATTTGGAAAGAAATGAATATATGGTGAGTGTTGGTTTCGCTGATTGAACATGCACGGGCAAACCAAGTTTTCAAAATCAACGAAATTTACATGCTCGTGGTTAAAGCGAATTTTATGAAAATGGCTATTTAAGCCATCAACTTCAAACGACTGTTTATGCCAAACCAAGAAGAATTTAAAAAAACCGAGAGAGGATTTTCCTTAGAACATGTTGATCTACAATAACCTCTCTTAGTTTTTACACAGGTATCACAGCTTGGGAGAATCGAAGTCATCTTCACAGGGCAATTTTCCATAAATTTAATTTTCTTGTTTTAGTCATCAAATTCAAATACATATTTCGACCAGCTGGAGATGAATCTCGAAAAACGGGAACATGGGTTTTGTCGAGAATGGGCCGATTTACAAAAGCTCTCTCGATTTTTATACAATAGCTAGGATTTGAGTTCCGGAGGTGGGGAGTTGAACCCTATTTTTCAGAAATTTGCGATGGATGGCTAACATTAATTCCGCTAGCTCAAACTTCTCGGAAGTTAACAATTCTAAAGCGGTGCGAAATTACAAAACCATCATCCACATGTTATCGCATTTGTAACAACTTTCTATTTTTAGAAGCTAGGTTAGCATGACTCGAGCTGGAGAGCTGAGGGTATCTTCTTCTATATATTCATATGTAGTAGAGGAGACAGGGGGTTCGACTTTCAGTTTAGGAGAGACCCATTTTGAGCTGAGTTATTTTCAGAGAATTAATAAGAAGATGGAAGATCCAAGCGGGTTTTTCATTAGATATTCTTGTGTTACTTATTTTACCTTCCGTGCCTTTCTCTTCTTTGTGTGAATGTGTTTTTCCTGTTATTCTTTTCCATATTATTTTCCCTCATGCTTGGGTGAAAGTTCATTTAAATCAGGATTCATATGTTTATGCTCTGGTTTATCGCATTCAAGCATCCCCAAACCCTTCCACTAAAGTTGATATTGAATTCATCTCCAGTTGCTCATATCAATGGATTGTTCTCATCTTCTTCCTTATCACCAGACAACCAACTTTTTGACTGTGAAAGAGTAATTACCCTGCCTCTGTTAAGAATTTCACTGCAAAGCACTACCATTAATCATCACTTGGATTTGACTCCATTGCCTAATGGTTCTTTCTCTAGCTTGTCTACCCAATCCCTTTAAACAAAGAAAACATACCCCATTGCAGAGTCTGATCTCTGTGTGTTCTCATCGCTGAAATCTTTTGAGTATTTCCAGTGTTTACAAATTTAAGAGAGAGTCCTCTCTGGTTGTATAGGTCAGAATACAACCTAAAGTAGGTTTGTGGTTACCTTAGGATTCCTCTTTGCAGCCGAGGGGATTTTCTGAGCGTTAAAAACAATAATAATGTTTTGTTCTATTTTGTGACTGTTTTTAAAAATCTTATTGTTGCAATGTATAAATAACTGAGGTGTCAGTTCTCCCTACTCTGTGGATATGGCATTCAAAATTAATTAGAATTTAATATAATGTGTATATCCTTAAATTTAAAATTAATATAGGCCTTCTGTTTTAAGGTATTTGCATTGGAGATCCAACTCTCAATGCTTAAGTAAACCAAAACACTATACTCCTATTCATAAATAACTAATAATGCATTATGCTTGGGACTTGGTGGGTGCTAGCTTCACTGGCACTTAATTCAGAATGATGGAAGAAGCTGCCAGTGCCAGCAATAAGCGAAACCTTGGGAAAGGTCCATTACCATTATGAGATCATAGATTTTGTTTTAGTCCTATTATTGCACCTTAGGGGGAAGTAAACAAATTTAGCAGGTCAATGCATGTCCTTGATGTGAGAATTTTCAAATGCTCCAAAATAAACATCGGGCTATTAAATTGTCATATTTTTTTTTATAGTTTCTTGCTACGAATTTAAAATGGCACAATGATTATCTGACATTTCGGAATTGGAAGTACTCTTCCCCAAATTTTGAGATATGACTCTACTTAATGGTGTAATGGTGTTGAACCAAGTGAACATTAGCGTGTTCTAAGCTTTATAATTATGCTAATTATGTATTTGTCAATTATAATGATGGTTGTTAGTTATCTTCGGTGGAGCGCCTTTATTATGCCAGTTATTAAGTCAAATGAGTAACTTAAATGTGGTTAGGAATATATATTGAATCAAGGGCAGCGTTAAAGGTATAACATGCACAGACAACTACAAAGGAGGTGCATAACACATCTCCCAACAAGGATATAGTAAGAGAGAAGTTCGTAATTTCAATTTGAACATAGTTTGTAAAAATAAAAAGAAATACCTTAAAATGAATAATTTTTTGCAAGAAAAAATTCTATATGACAAGAGCGAAAACAGAGTGAAAAAATTCATAAAACTATACAAATAAAACAAATGAAAATGACATATGATTGGATTTGATTTAAATGTAATTTAAATATAATTTTTTTTACTGGTAGCCACAAAATAGTCTATGGAAGTGCACAAAAATATACATTTATACATTATGCAATGAGAGTTTTTAGTCAATATACAATAGAGCATAACTCTGTGCAGTATGAATATTGCTAAAAATTGCAAAGAAACGATGAATAGCCAGTTTGCAGATCTTGGGTGACTCACTCATTATGGAATGGGCTAAAGGAAATTACAATAAGGAAAACCTTTTACTAGTTCCACTTATGGATAGAATAATAAAAACAATACCGAAATGGAATTTGTATACTTTCATCATGTCTATAGAGAATTGAAGAATAGTGTTGATATGCTTCTAAACAAACTTCGTTGGAAATAATTAAAGTAAAGGAGGGTTATCTCCCAATCATATCATGTGCTCTTTATGACTAGTCTTGGGAATTCGGAATGGACAATATACAAATATGTTTCATCTTATGAAGATAAGTTGAAATCAATGAGTAGATGTTTTTTTTGTTTTTTTATGCAATATTTTTGTATATAGCAAGGCCAAGCTTTGTACCCTATTAATAGGATATTTCAGGCATAGTAAGAATTGAAGAAGAAGCATAAATTGAAGAGAAGTGGCAATCAATGGACATGAGTCTTTTTTTGTTTTTTGTGTATTGTATTTTAATATAGAAAGACCAGGCTTTGTACCATGTTGTTGTTGATTTGATAGGACATTTTACATTTGTTAAGAACTAAAGAAGCGGAAATATTGGACTTAGGATTGTTGGAAATGGATCTTTAAATGTATATTTTGATTTCTTTTTCGAAATATCAAATATGTTATTTTTTTTCAAGGAAAATGAAAGAAACACATTTATAAAAAAATGTCCTAAAGTTGAACTATCCTCTCAAGAATTATCTTCTAATAATTTTTTTGGCTATATGGATTTCCCTTTCCAAATTTTGTTTACAATTCTAAACTTAAAACTATAGTTAAATAAAGAAAAGTTGGACACTCAACTAAAAATTTAGATCAACTATATGACAATTGCTCAAATTTAGTAGAGGGCCAACTCAATATCAATACATAAATTGCATTCAAGAAATGACATAATACAAACATAGCAACAAAGTTTTGTTTAACATCCTACACTACAAGAACTCTTTTTGGGTTTTTCAAGGTGTAATAAAACTCAACAATGATAAAGGAAAATTTAAGGAATATAAAAAGAGATTGGAAAAACTAGAAAAACCCAAGAGAGGTGAAATTGGTCATTGTTCTAACGTTTGAGATCAGGAAATATGGTTATAATGTTCATGCTAATCTATGACAATGACATTGAAATTGTCTGAAGTATGAAATGATTAGCCTAAAGATTCCCATGTGAAATTATCTAAAGATCAAGTTTTCCACATAAATGAAATCTGAAACATTTCAAGGAAAGATAAACACAAACATTCCCATCCCTCTTATGCTATGAAGCCTTCTCTCTAAAACATGCAATCATGCTATCCACAAATTTCATGGTAAAAAATGAAATGATATTCAAGTTCAGAATTTGGAACACAAAGTCAAAAGTGACTATTAATGTGAATAAAGATGAACAAAAAATTTGTTGCTAAAAAAAAAGAAAGTATCATTAAGTGGTTGATACAACTATCACAAAAAAAGTCTAAAAGAAAGCAAAATTGAGAACACAAAATCTTTATATTGGAGATGATGATAAATATCTGGGAAAACTCTACACAGTATTAGCATAGACAAAAACGATGGTGAATGCTATGAAAAAGAGAAAGAGCGTAGAAAAACTGGTTTGCAAAGTAAAATGTATCGCAAAAATAGACAGGACGACAGAAAAACCTCAAAACCCGATAAGAATAGTGGACGATGGATGCCAATTAAGTACAAAAAGAAAAACCTTGGAGAAAATGAAAAACTACACTTACATGAAGAAGATTCAAGCAATCTCAAAACGATTAGATCCAATAGCTCTCGAGAATGGTTAGCTTTCGAGGGTTTATTCCTTAAAACACAGAGCATAGTCTCTTGTGAACAATTTTCCCTTTCAAAAACACATATTCAAAGTAACCATTCAACAAACATTATTTGCCCCAAAGGTCTCTAGTTTTGAACCCAAGTCGCTTTGATACCAGGTGTAAGGGGCTCTCGACTAAACATGTTTAAGCCTAAGTTAATGTTACAACGTAATTTTCCACCTTGTGAGCATCAACACTCTTTGGCATGCAGGATCCATTTCACTGACTCAGATCCACTTTATCCTTCAAACACATTATTTCCCTATTTTTTCCCTTGTACGCTAGCTGCATCATTACAGTGGGCGTACTCGCAAGTTGCATCACTATAGCCCGCGGGTAGCATGTAAAATGGTAAAAATCACTAGTTAATTACTTTTTACTCCCAAAAAGCGGTCATAGGGTGACCTTTGGCCCTCCATTTGCCCCCAAACGCCTCGATGTGTCCTTTCACTTACCTTTGAGAGGACTATATATTGAGCACATATGGCTTATGGACGGGAGGAGGAAGAAGAGCAAGAGAACTCTGGTGGATTTTTGCCCTATCTTGAGTCTACACTCATTGATCCTTGTAGTTGTGAACCCTTTATGTTCACCTTCCAAACTCCTATCATAGTTTGAGTTTGCCATTCCATGGAGGATTGAAGTGGTGGAGGCACAAGTGGATTGACCCAGATCTTAGTTCAGATTGGTTGCCGGCAAGAGGTCGTATCACATTGTACTTCTTGTTATTTATTAATAGAAATACTCATATTCTCGTCCATTAATGTTGTGAATGTTGTTTATATTACATTGGGTTGCATTTACTTATAATATCATGGACCATTGCTTGATCATGTTAATGTCATTTATATGTTATATGCGCTTGTTGTATATTGGCTGTCAAGACTAATTTGCAGATTCAAGTGTTAGGATATTCCTATACTCCATCCTAGTCCTACAAGAATTTTCATTATTTGCATTTACAGTCTTGCATCTGCATGCAGCATGCATTCTGCATGCATGCATGCATCCTAGTCATCAGTCCCAACACTTAGCCTCAGTTAGCCATCCCTCGAGAGCTTCTCTCAGATCAGTTTTTGCCCTCCTAGAGCTTAGTGTGCCCTTCCTCCTTGATTTAAGGAAGCCACTCATCCTCTCTCACCTACCACTCAGTTGCACTTCAGTTAATTGAGTTATCATCAGTTCTTTCCTTGATTTAAGGCTACACTGACTCTCAGCTAACTGTATCACTCTGATGGACCTCCATTGAGACTAGATTGCCCATTCTGACTCCAGTTAGCTCCTCATGCGCCCTCCACCGAGCCTCCTTCATTTAGTTAGTTCCAGTTACACTCAGTTACACCTACCACACTTAGTTAGACTCAGTTTGACTGATGGTTGACAGTTACTTGAGCATTGATGACTCCACTGATGATGAGATAGACTTCTAGTTGTGCTCCGATGACACTCAAGTGATCTTTTGATCACTCCATGAAGGATAATTCGAATTGCCACCTTGGCATTCGAATTCCTCATGCATTGTATTATTTATTTGTCCATTTGTGATTAATGAATTAGTGTGTGTGAAGTTATTTTGCTTCTATCCGAGTTCTACTGTATTATTATTCTGTTGCTCATTTTACTGCATTGACCACTCTTAATCTTATTCCTAAATTCTTTCATTGTGAGGTATACATTAGATCTTAGATCTGCTGTGAGGATTTTCACATGGTATCAGAGCATGTTGAGAGTATTGTTTATCTCCATTCCTGAGAGTTTTTTGCAGGTTATTATCAAGATTTCGAGTGCAGCAGTTGCAGCAGTTTCTGCATTTTTGCAGGAGTAGCAGTTGCAGATATTTTCTATTGTTTTTGTAGGTCTTCTACAACTTCCATGTTTTCAGAAGATCCTCCTCTTTATCTATTCAACTATGTTGAATGGAAACAAAAAATGATAGCATATTTGAAGAGACATGATCTCTTTGATTATTGTTTTGAAAGAGAGTTCGAATCCTCTGAAGAAGAGATTGTCTGGTTAAATAAAGGTGGCAGAGCAATTGCAGCCATAATGTTTTCTATGTCTCGAAGCTTGGCATTCTACTCCCTTTATGATGTTGAATCTCCAAAAGAGATATGGGCCCACCTGGATGAAAGATTTGGCAAGCAGAATGAAGGGATTGGTCCAAACCCTTTTGAGAGAAAGCAAAGTGATGCATTCGCCCTCCTTGATGATCTCATTGATCATGAATCAGTATCAAACATATCTCATATTGAAGTTATCCACAAAGAAGAAGAACTTGCAGATTCTACACCCATGCTCCAAATTTCTTCTATTTCGAATTCTGTGCCAGCCCACACTCTAGAAATTGCAGAAGGTCCTAAATCCTCTCTTGCACTAGAGTTTGTTGGTTTGCATCATGATCACATGAATGTTTAAGAGGTAAAATCAACCATTCGAGGTAATGCATTCGCCCTCCCTGATCAATCACCTCTTATTTACTACTATATGATCATTATTTCATGCTTTCAGAAGGTTATTGAAGATTATGGCCATTTCCATTCGCTTGGGATAATTTCTCATGCACTTACTGGTTTTGATCTCACCTCTAATGGTTCAAAGGAGATCTCAATAAACCATGATTCAAGTCTTGGATCTAATTTGGATTCTAAGCAATCACTACTTGGGATAATTTCTCATGCATATGATGGTTTTGATCTCACCCCTGTTGGTTCAAAGGAGATCTCAAGAAACTATTCTTCAAGTCTTAAATCTAATTTGGATTTCAAGCAATCATGTGATGGTTCTTTTTGGCATAATCTCACCTATGATGGTTCGAAGGAGAAGGCAAAAGACTATCTGCACATTCATAGATTTGATCCTACCTCAGCTGATTCGAATCACAGGTTCAAGGATCATCCTCATACTTTTGGATTTGTTCTCATCACATTCGATCTGAAGAGCAAGTACAAGCACATGCCTTTTGAGCATGATCCACTTCTTCCCAAGAAGAAGATACCTCCACACATATGACCAAGCATCACACCTGCTTGAGTTTGGAGCATTTATTTTTGTGTGTGCCTTACAGTCTATTTTGAGGGGGGGTATTTTTCCCATGAGGTTTTCCCCATTTCCTCGGTTTATTGACTGTTATTATTCATTGTATTGGGTGACCTTTGGTATTAGTTACCAGGGCCCAGGATGGATTAAGGAGGGGTGTTAGGATATTCCTATACTCCATCCTAGTCCTACCAGCATTTTCATTATTTTCATTTACAGTCTTGCATGCATGCTTGCAATTGCATGCATCCCAGTCATCAGTCCCAACACCTATCCTCAGTTAGCCAGCCCCTGGGAGCTTCTCTCAGATCAGTTTTAGCACTCCTGGAGCTTAGTGCGCCCTTCCTCCTTGATTTAAGGAAGCCACTCGTCCTCTCTCACCTACCACTCAGTTGCACTTCAGTTAATTGAGTTATCATCAATTATTTCCTTGATTTAAGGCTAGACTGACTCTCAATTGACTGTATCACTCCAACGGACCTCCAGTGAGACTAGACTGCCCATTCTGACTCCAGTTAGCTCCTCATGCGCCCTCCACTGAGCCTTCTTCATCCAGTTAGTTCCAGTTACACTCAGTTACACCTACCACACTCAGTTAGACTCAGTTTGACTGATGGTTGACAGTTACTTGAGCATTGATGACTCCACTGATGATGAGATAGACTTCTAGTTTTGCTTCGATGAAAATCCAGTGATCTTTTGATCACTCCATGAAGGCTAATTCGAATTGCCACCTTGGCATTCGAATTCCTCATGCATTGTATTATTTATTTGTTCATTTGTGATTAATGAATTAGTTTGTGTGAAGTTATTTTGCTTCTATCCGAGTTCTACTGTATTATTATTCTGTTGCTCATTTTACTGCATTGACCACTCTTAATCTTATTCCTAAATTCTTTCATTGTGAGGTATACATCAGCTCTTAGATCTGCTGTGAGGATTTTCACATCAAGTGCACGGATTGAAAGCTCCAACGGGGATCTACATCAAACGTTTGGATCAAGGTTGGTTATATTCTTCATTATATTAGCATTGTCGTTTATATAGCATAGTACTGAGAATTGAGTTAATTTCTGGTAGTTAGCTGTCTGTTGTGGTCTACCCCAATCCATAGGAAGTTTTCTCCAATACAGAAATGGCGACTCCACTGGGGAAAACATCCATTTTTGGGGATTTTTGAGCATTAGTCCTATTTTAGAGTTGTTGTTTGTCGAAGCTCTGTGTCACTGATTGGCCGTTGAGATACACTATAGAAAACTGGTTTTTTTCTGAGCCATTGGACTCTTTGTTTGCCCATTTGCTTTTCCCTACCTGCGGGTGAGCTTAACTCTGCCCGCGTCTACCCGCCTCTGTCTGAACTATAGACCACGGGTACCCGCAGGTTTTCCTTCGACAGTAGCATACAACTCCGGCTTTGGTTGATTTATGACCTTTGGTTGTTGCTGGGTTGGCTTTGGATGATCCTGAGTCTTTATTGGCCTAATTATTGACTGTTCCATGCCTTGTTTGTGACAATAACTCTTCTCTTCTCTTGGTTGAGCCTTGTTGGTTTTTTTCGATCGAGCTCATTCCGTTGGCTGAGTCTTACTGTATGGGATCTGCTGGGTTGTCTTAGTGATCTCCTCTACATATCAGTGACTAAATAGTAGGATTTTGCTTGCATTTTTCATTCCATTATATTGAAAAATACAAAAAAAAATAGTTTTGCATTTTCCTTTTGTTTATAAGAGAAAATACAAAAAAAAAATTACTTCCATGTACTGCATTTTGCATTGAGTGCTTGCTGCTTTCATTTAGGTTCTGCTTGTGCATTGGAAAATATAAAAGAGTTGCATTTTTATTTTGAAACCATTGGATTGATTTTGCATGCTAGGGGCATTGTTTTTCTTGGATAGATGAGTCTAGAGTTTGACGATTTTGCATACTATTGAGTCATACATCACTAGTTTCACGACCATATCCTTTGATTAACCACAACCATTAAAATTAACGCTTAATCTTAAAATTGATTAGGCCGATTTTATTTATAGGGTACACCAACTAGCATAGGTTTAGAGTCTTGGAATAGATCATTGTGAGTAAACAATCCAAGACTACTAGACGAAACATTATGTGTCTGACTAGGGAGTGGTGAAATCCATGGTATACATCATTGTTCTCAAGAAGCTCTACTCAGACTAGAGTTAAGCACGAGGTCACGGGAGGTTGGTTGCGGAGATATCCCTCCAATACCGGTTGAACTTGGGAGATATTTCCAGGATTTGTTCGTATCTGGGGACTCTTGGGGGATTTGACCCTCATTGAGTTTCGGGCTCAGCTACCCTGCCCATATGACGGATTCCACCTGCTACTGTCCCCCTGAGCATTGGTTATACTTTGGTGACCATAGTTTCCTTACCTAGGTATCGCATAGGGTACTTGCAATGGTTATACTATTTGTGTCCTGAGTCAGATAGGGGTTGGACGACACAGTTGTTTGTTGCCGAGGGTTACGACCCTTTGGATGCAGTGAAGCCTGGGTGCCTCTATAATTGATTATGTTACCTCTGGCTATAGTTTGGGAGTCTCAAGCCTCTCCTAAGCGAGACATACCAGCTCTAGTGTCGGGAGCTCATTTAGACACTCTGTTTGTCTGCTCTTGGCTGTAGTTTCTTTAGGTGTGTGCTTTTGATTTACTGTTTCTTATCGATAGTTGGCCTTTAGGGGACATTTTGATTTTATAGTCTATCTGAAGATATCGTGGTGTGGAGTCCTGCTCTCTGTCGATCTCGTCGGTTGGCTGGTTTACCGGCTGTCGAGATTTCACGCCATGTCAAGAAGGGACGTCGTCGGGCTCCCTCCAAATCTTTGGATTCTTACGAGACATACGTTATTGACGCCATGACTGCACATTCTAGCACTGGAGAAATCCCTACCAGTCCATTGGGTAGAGTTGAGCACACTTCAGACACCCCTACTCCTCGTGAGGCATGGGGGGGTGATCCACCTGAGACCCAACCTAGTTTGTTTGGTCCGGATCCACCCAAGACTCATCCTAGTTTAATTGGTCCAGATCCACCCGAGGACGACCTGTTCGATCCTTCGTTTCCACATAATTATTTATATGGGATGCTAGAGTTACATGATGACACAAGCCCTACGGTCAACCCTACTGCGTTCTCATACGGTATGCCTAATTACAACATAGTTGATCCTTCCACTGCTTTTGGTAGTCATGTTGGCACTAGTCATGGTGTTAGCAACATTGCACCCACTGGGGGCAATACCCTCGCTGGGGGCACCACGTTGTCCACTCACACACATAGTATGGGGACTGATCATATTCCTCCTAACAATGCTAATGTTGGAAGACGACTGCCTCCTAGGGATACCCAACCTAATAGGAACACTATTCGCAACACGACTCGCCATCCACCACCTAATACACATGCCGCTACCCGTCAACCTAGGACCACTTTTACGAATTTTAATGCTCCTCCCAACCACGGGGGTGGACATATACCGCATAATTTTGTGTCCACTGCCGCTACTAGTAATGCTAATGTAGGAGGTGGAAATATATCTTATCCTCATGGTCATAATGCCACCATTCCTGCTACTAGTAACACCAATCTTGGGGTTGGGAATACATCTCATGCTTATGGTCACCACACGACTGCTCACACTAATCCTAATACTTATGCTGGGGGTGGGAACATACCTCACCATTATGGTCATTACAACACGGTTCCCGCTACGAATAGTACGTATATGCCCCATACTTATGGCGGCAACCCTTACTACAACACAGTCAGTGATGGCCACTAGTACAACCCACCTCAATATGGTGCCCAAAACACTTATATACCTGCTTACACTTATATGGGTCAGGTCGGAGGAGGTTATCAACCTTATGGCCATGGTCAAGCTTATGGTCCGTCAGGTCCGCATAATCAACAGTTTAATGCTCATGGTCAAGCTTTTGGTCCACCTTATAATTCGGTTCCATTCAATCAACCTTTTATGGGGGATTATAATCAAGCTTTCCAGTTGCAGCTCCCGTTCCTTGCACGTTTGAATCTTTTAGATCTTTCGAAGCTCACGAATGATCTGGTGTGTCACGACCCTAGTTGGCCTCCGGTCCCTACCAAGCTCCCTTCAGACATTCCTAAGTTTGATGGGAAATGTGGTGAGGATCCAGGTGATCATGTCATAACGTTTCACCTTTGGTTCTCCTCCAACTCGTTGAATCACGATTCTGTTAGATTATGACTATTTCAATGCACCCTCATGGGGGCAGCTGTGAAGTGGTATGTTGAGTTGCCTGGGAACACTTATAGGGGATTAAATGAGATTGCTTGGGTTTTCTTGGATCATTTCCAGTTGCTGGTTCGCTACGATACTGGTACTGAACTTTTGTCTACCTTCCGTCAGAATAAGGCCACACATATTTCTGACCACGTTCAAGAGTGGCGTCGACAGAAGCGATTAGTGAAAGCCAACATTCCTCCAGAGTTTCTATTGGAATGGTTCCTCAAGTATCTACTTCCATATATTGCTAAGGATGTTTCGATGTCCGGTATTATGACTGAGGAGCAAGCCATCTTAAAAGTCCAGCAGTTAGATTTACTATACTCTCAGTCTAGCATTTTGTATGACATTATTCCTGACGCACCGCGAACACGCCATGAGCCCAAGTTAGTTCTTGGACCACATGCCGATGGCATTGTGGGATCTGCAAGCACTCGCCCTGTAGATTTGGTGGCTAATCAAATGAAATTTTTTTCGCCAAACCAGTCTACTCCTAGATAGGTTGACACCTTGTCCACTTCCACGCCATCGTCCGATGTACACACTATGCAAACGACAAACCCATCGAGTAACCAACAACCTGGTGGTAAGAAAAAGGGGAGAAATAACCGTAAGGGTGGAAACAATGGGAACAATAATAGTAATCGCAATACCCCTCGTAAGGAGAATGCCAACCCTCCTCGGGAAGGCATAAATGCCGGTGAGGACAGTAAACCTAGGCGTAAGGTGAAATTTCGTTGTAAGCTTTGTGGGGAAGATCATCTTACTCACTTGTGTCCTCGAATCGAAGAAGCATCGAAGCATTTGGCACAGAGCCCAGCTGTGTTGAAGGATCCCCTTCCTCAGCACCAAAACATGGCTTCGCATGCTCTCGCCACTGGTTATGGACCTAATGAGACTGCAACACCTTCTTCCAATACTAGTGGTTATGGATGCGTGAATATGGTTCAATCGGAGGTTAGTGTTGCTAATTGTCAACGCGATTATGGTGCACCACAACCTAATATGGGGAGTGAGCCTCCCCCTCCTCCTGATAATTCCTTGCATATCAAGAAGCCCTCTATTGTGCCGCGGATACCGAAAGGTGTTCTTAAGTGCTCTACGCATAATCCCAATGCCCGACCCACCCATAACTACTCCATTGTAGAAGATTTGGTCCAAACTCCGTGTGCCATGTCGGCTCTTGAAGTTTTACAGGCATGTCCTTCTCAAAGGCATGCCCTTTTAAGTGCGTTAGGAGTTCAGGATGGGGTGAGTCCCAGTGTTATCAAGTTCGACACTACTGATGTTCAACCTCGCTTACCTTACCACGTGGCTTTTCAAATCCATGTGGAGTGCCTTAAGAATTTCGTCAAAAGAACGGTGGTTGACGAAGGTTCTTCCGTGTCAGTGATGTCGTTAGCTTGTTGGAAAGCTCTTGGCTCTCCTCCTCTACTCACGTCTAGAATCATTCTCACTGCATTTGACGGTCAGTCATTTAAGCCGCATGGGATTATCCCTTCCCTTGTTTTCCACTTGCGGGGTAAAAGTGTGCCTATTGAAGTCAAAGTGGTTGATGCACCCATCGATTACAACCTTTTACTAGGTCGAAATTGGATGTACGCTACGAAAGTTGTCGCGTCTACTGTATTCAAAGTTATCTGCTTTCCACACGAAGGCAAGATTGTGACAATCGATCAGCTGGATTTCGTTAATCCTCCTCCTGAAGCATCCATGGGATCAGTAGTCTCGCAGGTTACAGATTCTCAGTCGGCAACTGGGAACATGGGTGTTGGTATGTACCCTTCATTAATGAGATCTTATGATTTCCCCGCACCCGTGAATTTTATTGGAACTGTTTCTGACAATGCGTCTCCTCCTTTGCATAATGTACCGTTCCGGACTTCATATTTTGATGATCCATGGACTTTACCGTCCACGAGTTCTACGTCTGGAGACATTGCGCACGTTGGGATGTCTATGCTGCTATCTGCTGTTGAGCTTGCTTATTAGGATATTCAACAAGCCACCGCAGAGCTGGATCTCCCTTCTTTTAGGACAATTGAGGAAGATCCCATTACGCTACCATTTTGGGCAGTTGACTCATCTTGTTCGAACAATTTCCTTGATGGTACTTTACCTTCTGATGAAGCTATTATCGAGGCCATGTGTGGTAGTGATAGACCTTGGGAGGATATGCATCATCGCTCTTATTTCCTTCCCAACCTCGATCTCGCCGAGCAAGAAGAATTTAGGACGACTCTTGCCGAGATGGTTGGTCACCCTGTGGCTCTTTTGGGTTTACATGAGATTTATGCGGAGGGGAACATGGCTAATATTTCCCCGACTCAACTGATCAACATCTCCCGCACTCCCAGAAAGATTGAGAACGTTTACATCGGTGATGATTGCTCTCTTGAAGAGGTTGCCATCTACACCGAATTGTTTACAGAACTTCGGGAAGCTTTCGCCTGGTCATACGAGGAGATGTCAGGAATAGACCCTAGTATTGTCGAGCATGAGATTAGAATGTATCCTCATGATAAACCGTTCGAAAATGTCTTCGAGCTGTTAGCCCTAGGAAGGCAGCCGCTATCAAGGCAGAGGTGGAAAAAATGCTCAAAGCTGGTTTTATCTACCCCATTCCCCTTACAAAATGGGTATCAAACCCCGTTCCTGTGGATAAGAAACAAGGAACGATCCGTGTATGCACTGATTTTAGAGACTTGAATTGTGCATGTCCGAAAGACAACTTCCCCACACCGTTCATTGATAAGATCTTGGACGCTTGTGCGGGAAGTGAGATATTTTCGTTCATGGATGGCTTTTCGGAGTATAACCAAATTCAAATGAAACCTGAGGACCAACATAAGACCGCTTTCATTTGTCCTTGGGGTACGTTTGCATATCGAAAAATGCCCTTCGGCCTTAAAAACATTGGAGCTACGTTTCAGCGTGCCATGAACTATGCCTTTCACGACCTTAAAAGTATAATGGAGGTTTTCTTGGATGATCTTGCCGACCATTCTCGCAAGAGAATAGACCACCCCAAGCACCTCCATTGGATTCTCGAACGATGTATATGCTACAAGATCCATTTGAATCCAAATAAATGCATCTTTGCGGTGAGGTCGGGTCACCTTCTACGATTCATAGTTTCGAAAGAGGGTATTAGAGTCAATCCTCTTAAAGTTGAGGCAATACTTCAGTTGCCTTCTCCGCACAACTTGTTTCAACTTCAGAGCCTCCAAGGGAGAGCTACTTTTCTACGTCGTTTTGTGGTCAATTATGCTAATCTTACCAAAGGTTTCACGCACTTGTTGAAGAAAGACACACCGTTTATCTGGGATGAGTGAGCCCAACAGTCTTTCGATGCCCTTAAGAAAGCTTTGGTATCAACCCTTGTGCTTAGTCCACCTGACTTCGCATGAGATTTTATACTTTATGTGGTTACATCTCAAGAGACAATTGGCATGGTCTTAGTTTAGGTTGATGATGCACTCGTTGAGCATGTCATCTATTACCTCAGTTGAAATATAGTAGATGCTGAATTGAGATATACTCATGTGGAAAAGCTGGCGCTCGCGACTGTCCATGCAGTCCAGCGGTTGCGACACTATATTTTGCTTAGAACAACCACAGGTGTAGCGCACATCAATCCGTTTCAGTTCGTGCTATCACGACGCCTTATAGGGGGGGAGTACAATAAATGGATTGTGATCCTTCAGGAGTTCGATCTCGATTTTGCTTCGGCGAAGTCGGTGAAATCGTTGGTGTTTGCTAAACTTATGTCGGACCTTTCGAGACTTGATGAGGATGTAATCCATGAAGATTCCTTTGTGGATGAACATTTGTTTCTTATCTCGTCAGAGGACCCTTGGTATGGGGATGCCATCCATGAAGATTCCTTTGTGGATGAACATTTGTTTCTTATCTCGTCCGAGGACCCTTGGTATGGGGATGTCATTGTATATCTCCAAACTTTGAAGTTTCCTTTGCACTATTCACGAGACGAGTGATGTCGTGTGAAACATCACGCTAAATATTATACTATCGTCGGTGACACTTTGTATCGCCGAGAAAAGAATTCTATTCTCCGTCGTTGCTTGACTGACGGAGAAGCGGAGCGTGTGCTTAATGATTTCCATGCTGGGGCGTGTGGCGGTCACTTATCCAGGCTTGCTACAGCCCAACGTATTATGCGAGCTAGTTACTTATGGCCTTCAATCTTTAAAGATTGTATTAACGTTGTGAAGAGATGTCACCCTTTCCAGGTGTTTTCTCGGAATATACACTCGCATCCAGCACCCCTTCATCCGGTCATCACCGTCGATCCCTTCACCAAGTGGGGGGTGGATTTCATGGATTGCAAACCAGCTTCGGCTGGGGGGAATCACCATATCATAGTGGCCGTGGACAACTTTTACAAATGGGCTGAGGCCATGCCTACCGTAAAAGCCGATGGTGCTACAACAACCCATTTCGTGTTCAATTAGATTATTACTCGGTTCGATATTCCGAAAGAGATTTTCACTGACCATGGCAGTCACTTTCAAAACAAAATGATGGAGGATTTGTCAATCAAGCTTAGGTTCCATCAAGAAAACTCATCTTATTACTATCCCCAAGTGAATGGTCAAGTTGAAGCAGTCAATAAGTCTTTAAAGACCATTCTCCAACGTACCATCCAACAAAGCAAGAACAACTGGCACATTATGTTATATCCTGCTTTGTGGGCATATTGAACCACAGTCAAGACTGCCACTAGGTTCTCACCGTTTCAGCTAGTACACGGTGTGGAGTCAATTTTACCGATTGAATGCAAAATCCCTTCGCTCAAACTGGCCATAGAGATCCTCCCTGATACGACGGGTATTGAGCAACATTTAATCCACCTTGAGCAACTTGAGGAGCAACGTCGAGATGCCGCCGTGGCTATAGATGCTAATAAACGTCGTGTTAAGGTTCAGTACGATAGGTCTGTCCGTCCCTGTCAGTATGTTGAAGGTGACTTGCTCCTCTTATATGACCAAGCTAAATAACCCCTAGGGGTAGGCAAGTTTAACCCCATGTGGAATGGTCCTTACATTGTGAGGCGTGTCCTAGAAAAAGGAGCCTATGAATTAGAGGATTATGAGGGAAATGTCTTGAAGGAGCCTAGGAATGGGCTCTACCTCAAGCGGTATTACGCTTGAACTTCTAGTTCGAGCTAATGCTTTTGTATACTATTGTATAGTTATTTCTGTACATAGTTTTAGCTTGCTTTTGGTTTTCAGGTTTGCTGATTAGATTCCGTTTGATCAGAGTTTCCTATGTTCTTAGGTTTCACAGATGGTGCTAGCCGTCACACGCAGGAGCTTGCTTCTACTGCCTGGGTTATTTATTCACCTGACCATCTAGTTGTGTCTTCAGGAGGTGCTTGTCTCGGTCCTACATCTAACAATGTGGCTGAGTATAGTGCCATGATTGAGCTACTTAGGGATGCTGTTTTACATGGCGTCCAGTCTTTAGAAGTCTGCCTGGATTCACAATTGGTTGGGTCTCAGTTGAATGGTCAGTACCGTGTGAGAGACCCTACGCTACTACAGAAATTCCTAAGGGTAAGACTCTTGGAACGCCATTTTGTTTCAATTACATACATTCATGTTCTGAGAAGTGTTAATCATATATATGATGCATATGCTAACTATGTATTAGATTGGCATTTGTCACATTCACAATGAAGCACACAAATAAAAGATACATTCATACATTTGTACATACACACATATAGTAGAACCAGAGAACCATAGTTTTCATAAATAATATGTCCAAAATGGTAGTATCATAATACAAAGCTGGAGCCTGTAGCCCTAAAAAATATACATATCGATACAAAAATGGGACCCTGAGATATCTACTCCCTATGAGGAGGCCTAGCTGCTGCCCCGATAGGATGTGTCTCATAATAATACTGTACTGCATTTGCTATATGCTGCAGTAGTCGTACCCAGCTACCCGTTACCCCCACTACGTGGAACTGCATGTCCTATGGTAGCCACGCCACCTCTATCTATGGTACCCTAGTAATCATCCATGATAGGTTGCCCCGTAGAGTATGTAGTGTATGCTTTGCTGCAGCACCCCCTGCCTCATCATCCCTGCCCTAACAACGATGTCTCGGGAAGCCCTCGGGTCTCATTGGGCCCTTGTCTGCGAGAAAACAATAAAACATTAATATATGACACTACCCCCAAAAAGACTTTTGCATTTAAATCTATAATAAAAAATCCATAAAAATTTAATACACCCAAAAACATACAAAGAGGACTCACCAATGTCTCCGAACGCTGCATCCTGTGGGAGCGGCATGTCACGATCCTAGCGGAAGTCTATCCCTACATAGGGGTAGTCCTCTATGGCTATGACCTGTCGGTCCCACTAGTGAGAGAACTCCTCTGTATATGGTGACGCCTGACGGCCACCACCCTGTCGCATCAAGACCTCTGCCCACCTGGTCAGGGCTGGGTCGCGGAGACTATGAGGAGGGACCTCAACCCTCAGACTTAGCCCCAGAACTCACTCAAAGAAGAAACTGCACAAGATACTGCCGTATCCGAAGTTTTTAGCCTCCCCCTGCTTGCACTCCGTCAACTGGGTCTTCATGGACCCCAATAGCGTTGTGCACCTGTCAAATATCATGGGCTACATACACTATGACGCATAGAACATCACTGGCCTGGATTCCTGGTGAAGAGATTTCGAACCAGTAATCCACAATAGGGTTGCCACTATGATCTTCATACTCAGATTAACTATGGCTCTGATGGGCACCTGACTCCCCACTGCCCGAGTACTTGGTATACTATACCGCTCTATATAGTCGGGGATGGTGATCCCACCACCCACAGAACGAGACCGAAGGATTTCCACCTCACCTCGATGGGACAAACCAGTAATGAAGTAGATATCTTCCACTTCCTGTGAGAGTATTTTCCCGTCTAGGTTGAAGTTCTGTGCATCGACGTCCCAGTAGTCTATCAAGCGGTAGAACAATAGGTTTTGGGCCCTTAAACCCCCTATGCTAAAAAATTTGTATAGCCCACATGCTTGCAGCGCTTGCTGTGCACGCACATCATTGCGGACGGCCTCATCCACTAGGTCATGTTCCCTCTCTCTCTCCACTCTAGAACCATCCTAGAGGGAGAAAAAACAAAGAATTTAGTCAGTTTTATTTAAAAAACTAGCTTCACGACCGTACCCGCGGGTAAGTTTGCTTACAGAGGCGGGTACCCACGGTCAACACGTGTGTTGACTACGAGTACCTTACGCTACTCACGACCCGTATAGTTATAGCTTGTGGGTAGCATCGAAACCATTCAGGGCTTGGCCAAGTTAAAAATCCAACCGATGAAAATTGAAATAAAAGCATTGAAATGGAAGGTATGGATGAGACTACCAACCTGCTCCTGATGGTTCGATGATCGGACGCCCATAGCTCCCAGAGTCAGCAGCTGAACTTCAAGGTGAAAACTAACCACAAAACTCCAAATGGGTGAATAGTAAAAATGAATTGTAAATTGTAAATTTTTGTTACTATTTATAATTTTCAAGACCCACTTGTCTATAGTTTTCACCATTATATGCTGTTTTGGACTAATATAATGTCTTGGAGTAGCATTTTTTGACCAGATTCTTCGGCGAGAGTTGTTTTGGACCATTTCGCACCTACAGTAGTTATATTTCACACCTAGCATATAGGTTAGATGTCATTTTCACATGCATTATGCATTTGACCGTTTGACCATTTTCATAAACCCTAGGTGCGACCCCGCTTCTTAACCGACACAGAACCTTCACACTGTTATAGAAGTGTTGTTATGTGGAGGTAGGGCCTTTCCAAACATGGGTACCCTAGTTAGAACCCCCTTTTGCATTATGGTTCCCATGTCGTTGTGTGTCCTTAGGATTGGGAATCCTTTGTAGTTACGCCATGACTTTGCGATAAAGATTCATACTCTACTTTGTCTTATGTTGGCCATCTCCCATGAGGAATCCCCCATTTATATCAAGTTGTGATTGCATTGCATCATCCCGCTTGCCGCTTGAGCCTTGTGCCGGATCCCGTTTACTCAGTTGTTAGCCTGGTGCCTGAGCACTTTTCCCTGTCAAGCCTTGCAGAGCCTCCATTTGACCTTCACAATTTGATGACCTCTTAACCCTGAGGGAACCTCCCCCCTGAGTGTCCACACCCTGCACATGATTCCTTGCATTGATCATAGGTATGTTCCACTGCTTGGAACTAGTCTGCTTGCTATTTGACACTCGTTCCCTCACTTGTTGTACTATAAGCAATTTTATTCTTTTTCAAGCTTTTCCAAATATGAAAAAGACCAAAAAAAATCAAATATTCCAAAAAGCCGGACGTGATTATGGTTAATACTTCTAGTTGGCAACTGTTGTGTCGCCTTTGAACAAAGCATTCATTCCACTCCATACACTATGAGTCGGGACTATAGTTGGACCTTAGGAGCTGTACTTGTTTCTCAGTTTACTCCACCGATTGGTTAAGCTTCCAGTCATTATGGAGCCCTTTGTGGTGCCTCCTACATCGCACAGTTTATATTGAGTCTATGCTGCCCAATTCTATCCATCTGCTCATGCTCTTGTTCAAAGGAAGTCCTGAAACCAGAGTCGTCCACTCCTCAGATTTCTCGACTATTGCATGTCGGCCATCCTTATTGAGTTAGTCCGTTTCACCTGAGATCTTCCAAATATTTCAGCATAGCTAGTACCTCGTGCTAGTTGATGGGGGATGCCTTAATGCCCTCCTTTTAGCGAGTCTCGTTCCGTCGGCTTCAACCCATTTATTCCAGGACTTAAGGCTTAGAGTTCGGTTGAGTACCTTGAGGCTTGCAGTCATTAGTGGCAGGTTCTCTCGCCATCGAGAGTTTTGGGAATACATCAATGTCCCTTGATCGATGGATTCATTTTAGTGTTCGATTTCAACACATCTATTCACACTCTGATGATTGTACTCTGTGCCTTGATGCCCATTTTCATTATTGGTGGGTTATCTTGCGTCTGTTAATGGTATACATCATTGATCGGTAATCAGACGATGTCACATCAGGTTCGACCCCAACTCCTTTATTCACTTGATGGGACTTGCACCGTCGAAGACTTGTGTAGAAGACCCCAGGCGATAGTGGCATTCAGTATGCTACTCATGATCGTGACTTTACATCTGAGATATCATCTCTCAGACATGAGCAATTTGTACCTCCAGTTTGCACCAGTTGTTTCCTTTTCAGCAGGAGACCATATCTTACTATAGAGGGATCATGGCTATGATCACTTATGACATGTATTCACTATATACTTCCTATTCATGGCCATTGTATCAGATTGTTGTACTATATCGACATATATTCAGGGATACTATTGTATTATGACGAGTGAGCTGCTCCTTCCACTTGTGTCTTCATCACTCCACTTCTGAGATTTATGATGTATTTAGGCCATTGTAGCATCAGTCTCTGACCTCACACATTAGGGGGCATCTGTTACAACATAATTTTCCACCTTGTGAGCATCAACACTCTTTGGCTTGCAGGATCCATTTCACTGACTCATATCCACTTTATCCTTCAGACGCATTATTTCCCTATTTTTTCCCCTGTATGTTAGCTGCATCATTACAGTGGGCGTACCCGTGAGTTTCATCACTATAGCCCGTGAGTAGCATGTAAAATGGTAAATATCACTAGTTAATTACTTTTTACTCCCCAAAAGCGGTCATAGGGTGACCTTTGGCCCTCCATCTGCCCTGAAACACCTCGATGTGTCCTTTCACTTACCTTTGAGAGGACTATATATTGAGCACATATGGCTTATGGACGGGAGGAGGAAGAAGAGCAAGAGAACTCTAGTGGATTTTTTCCCTATCTTGAGTCTACACTCATTGATCCTTGTAGTTGTGAACCCTTCATGTTCACCTTCCAAACTCCTATCATAGTTTGAGTTTTCCATTCCATGGAGGATTGAAGTGGTGGAGGCACAAGTGGATTGACCCAGATCTTGGTTCAGATTGGTTGCTGGAAAGAGGTCGTATCACATTGTACTTCTTGTTATTTATTTATAGAAATACTCATATTCTCGTCCATTAATGTTGTGAATGTTATTTATATTACATTGGGTTGCATTTACTTATAATATCATGGACCATTGCTATTGATGATGTTAATGTCATTTATATGTTATATGCGCTTGTTGTATATTGGCTGTCAAGACTAATTTGCAAATTCAAGTGCACGGATTGAAAGCTCCAACGGGGATCTACATCAAACGTTTGGATCAAGGTTGGTTATATTCTTCATTATCTTAGCATTGTCGTTTATATAGCATAGCACTGAGAATTGAGTTAATTTTTGGTAGTCAGCTGTTTGTTGTAGTCTACCCCAAGCCATAGGAAGTTTTCTCCAATACAGTTAATGTTGATTAACTCTAACCTTTTATTTTGTAGCCTTAAGTGTTGTATTAATCCTTTCGAATATATGGCTACATGCCTATCTAGAAATTATATATATATATATAATTTATGCTCTATAATTTATACTATAACAAAGCTCATTTAGCAGTAAATTAAAAACAAGTTGAACACTATATTAATCCAAATTATGACTGCTTTGCTTTAATTTAACAGGAGCAATTTCATTTTAAATAATAAACATAATTATTCATTTAATTAAATAATAAATATTTAACTTACTTGTGAGTAGGCAAGTTGAAGCCTATAGTTCTCATTCAACTACTAGCTCAGCCTCTGCAACCTCTAAAGCTACAATAATGCTAGAGGGACTACTCTCCTGCCAACCTAATTCCTCAACAATTTTCGAGGTCACCGAGACCCCAATAGTTTATTCTATCACAAACTATCCAAATCTCATCCAAAACTATACCTCAAACCTCCTCTCCTCACATCTCAAATGAATCATACATTGAAACTACAAAAAAACTACCCGACCAGTAATTAGACCCTCCCAACCACATATAGACAAAAAAAGAAGAAGATCAAACCAGCTAGCCCCCAAACCCCCCAAATGAAACCCCTTTTATTCAATCATTATATTAACCTATTTTGCTAAGTTTTGCATGGGTGACAAGTGGTCACCCATGCACTTAATCCCACTTAAGCTAGTTAAACCCTCTTAAAGGTAATGCTCATATTAATCCTAATGCAATCTGTTTTCCCCAATTTTATTTATTCAATTCTTTTCCTCAATTTTATTTATTAACTTATTAATTGATTTTATTAATTCATATGCAATCATGCTTATGTTTAGCTAATTATTCTTATTTAAATTTGGGGCGTTACAGGATCAACAACAACTACAAAGGAGGATCCAGGAGGTGGCGAATCCTTTCCAATGACAACCTTGTAGATTAAAATTTTCCTGTCCATAATATGAGTATTTATCATCTCATAATACTCTTGGTTAGGAGCAAGGAAACCAAGACATGGAGGCAGGCCACGATGGCCATAAATTCATCTAGTATGTAAATGCAGTTTAGTTGCTTGTTGTTGTTAGAACAATTTATTAGGCAATACAATTATAGTTCTTGTTGTTATAAGGTGTTTTGGGTACATTATGTATTAGTTGTGGAACTCTTTGTTGATTATCCCTTAGTTTATGAGAGCAATCTTGAACAATCAACATTTTGATTGTAATATCTTTGATTGTCTGGATTTCCTCAACCCTTTGTAATATAAATGTATATATGTTTCCATTAAAACAAAACCATTCAAAAATATTGCAAAAAGGTATAAAACCTTCCCCAAAAAATTGTCACCCACAAAAAAAATCATAGGCTTGCAAGCCCTGTTATCAATCCCCAACATTGTTCCATAGATATCTTGAAAAACAAAATTCTACGAAATTAACAACACCATCCCATATATAGGTGCTTACGAAAACATATCTAGAATTGTGTTTGATATAAAATATAACAAAAAAATGTACATGAAAGATTTACATATTCACCAAAAACTAAAAGAGAATTTCATAATGAATGCTCCCCGCGCCCCCCACCCCTGATCTCCATAATGACCCAAAGACGAAGACCCTCTTTGGATAGATAATTTGCCTCGATAATCAATTCTCTATATACATGGACGAAGAATACATATTGAAACACAATGACCATTTGTTTCAACCAATCAAAGCTTGGTCTGAGAACCACACTTTCCATTCTATACTTTTGAGTCATCCAATTTACCACTAATCTGAAAATTTCCTACATTTTTCTCCACTAAAAAAATTTCATAGTTGTCACGTATTTTTATTGCACTTTAATTTATATCCCCACAAATTAATAGAGTGCCATTTTTTCCCTTCAAAATAAATTGTAATTTTTATTAGATATAAAAACGCTACATTTGTATATGCTTCTAAAAACATTAAAAAATATCACAAAAAACATATACCTTCCTTGAAAAATTGACACAAACAAAAATAACCATAGCTTTGCAAGATCTCTTATCAATCCTAAAAAAATTTCCATAGGTATCCAAAATACAAAATTATAAGAAAGTAACAACATTGCCCCATGTATAGGTATTTATAGAGACATCTAAAAAAAATACTTGATATAAAATATTACAAAAAAAGAGAAAAGTGCTCGAAAGATCTACCAATTCAACAACACTAAATTAGAAGTTTCAGATTGAATGGCCTCCTCTTTGATATTCATAGTGACCCTAGGATATGTTGCAATTCAAAGACCTTCTTTGGATAGATAATATATCTCCCCATTCAATTCTCAATAGACATGGGTGAAGGAGACATGTTGAAAAATTGTGATTGTAATATCTCGCAATTAGAATGTAGGTTAGATATATGCAATTATTAACTATTGTAATGGTTGGCTCCTTACAAAGACAAAATTACGTGTATAAATAATTGAGTTGTGAATCATTTTTTTCCAAGAAAAAAATCGTATATTTCTATTCATATGAAGAGAAAAATACATTTTTCTTGTATTCTCAACAAAGGATTAGAGATCATGTCTTAGAGAAATCTTCCATTGGTCTATTATGATTCACAAAGTTGTCTTGCGCAGAGATATTGCATTCCTATAGCAACAAAGGAGAACTTCAGAATTGTCTATGAGTTGATACAACCATTTCGCCATTGTTGTATTCTTTGATCACTCAACCTTCAGGATCCAGATTCAAACCTTTTTTGGAAAGGGAATATGCTAATTGATTATATTCTCTGTAGAGGTGCACAAAATTCATTGATTGAAAAGATGAAGTGATAGTCTTCAAGTCATAAATCAAAAGGTGAAGGATAATAACGTGAGCATTGATCTTATTGTGCATACAGCTGATTGCAAATTGGGAATCACCTCTAATCTAAATGGTATGAATGTTTAGTTCTTTGACAAATTTCAAGAGAAGGAAAAGAGCTTGCAATTTTTCCCAATTGTTCGATCCCGGACCTGCAAACCCGTAAATTTGATAGTAGTGATTATCAGAAAGATATACAACAAACCCAATATTGCACCTTTAACCACTTTCTTGGGATGCTCCATCAAAACATGCCCAGGGAAAAGAATTAGGAACTTCAAAAATTCGGGAGTGAACCTTATATAACTTTTTGTTCTTATGCCTATAATAATAAAAAGGACCACATATAGTTCCTGAAATTATTGACAGATGGGGACATTCATCTTCAAAAATAAATTTATTTCTCATCATCCATTTAGCCCAAGAAATAAAAAAACTAGAAGAGGGTGAAACTCCTTCAACACTTTAGACTGAAAGTATTGAAGAAAATAACATTCAATTGATCCTTTGGACCAGATATCGGTCTTCTGATAATAAACTTCCATAGATTTCCACACTTCCTTGGTTATATTGCACTCCCTAAATAGATGATCTGAACTTCCTGCATCTTTCTTACATGAGCAACATATACTTGGACCTTCCTAGTTGCACTGAAATAATCTATCCCATGTTAGGAGTCGATTACACATAATAATCCAGAGAGATGATTTAGGAGGAACAATTACCTTCCAAATTTTATGCCACCACTATCGAACCAGACCATTTCCAGCTTGGGAAAAGGATTCATAGCCTCGTTTAGCAGTATACGAGCCACCCGACTGATTAAAAATCCAATCTAGCTCACCGAGTTCATCATTTAGACGAATGTGGCTTCTAAGCAGAGAGGAAGAATAAGCTTTCCAATATTTTTCCCATTCCCCATTCAGATCCAAATATTAATTAGATAACCACCCCTAATTCCAAAGATTGGAATTGGTCGGATCTGCCATCTTATCCAAGGTATCCTTGCCCGAATCCTGAAGATGAGATTAAATATCGAGGAAAACACACCTGCATTGAAAGACCTAGAATGTAGTCTTCTCCCACTTGAACGGAACGCCCATTCCCCACTTTCCAAGCAAGAAGTTTCCATTGATCGAAAATGCATTGGAGAGAGCTTTCCAATGATTATATATGTTGTGAATGGGATTACTTCACTTATGAATCGAGTCAACAATTGTACCTGGTAAAATATATTTCGCAGATTCCATAGACTGGACTTGGTGAGAAAAGACCATAAAGATTTAACATCCAGATCTTTATTAAAAAGGATGATGTTTTTGACACCCCAACCACTGAGATCCTTAGGGGCATCCAAATAATTCCACTTAACCAAATGAAAACCTCGATTTTCAGGTTGACTTCTCCACAGGTAGTCGAAGCAAATTTTTATGATCCCAGATAAAATTCATTTAGGAATGTTGGCCATTAAATGCCAATAAACCGAGATCTCCTCCAATACCGACTTGATTAACACCAATCTTCCACTGCTTGAGATCCATGCATTACACCATAAATTTACCATGTTTTCAATTATGCTAACTAGCCATATCCGGTCTCTTTCTCATACTTAGAAGGTTTTAAAGTGAATCCAAGATATTTGAGACCATATTCCATATGTCCGAATTAAAAAGGGAATAAATATTACCAAAATTGCCCCTGATCTTACTAAGAAAAAAGCAAGTAAATGGAGGATTTATGAGCCTTAATTTCCATTCCAGTAGCTAAACAAAAAAGGTCCAACACAGACTTCAAAATTTGACATTTCCTTTCTAAATGAAGGCAAAAGAGGAGAACACCGTCCATAAATAGAAGGCGAGACAAAATTTCTATGCCTCTAAAGGATATGCTTGCAAGCTTCCTCCTTCTTTGATCTTCCAAAATTAACTGGCTCAGACCTTCAATTACTAACAGAAAAAGATAAGGAGAAAGAGGACACCCCTGCTAGATTCCTTTGGAAGCTTTAAAGAACTCTATCGCTAAGTCGTTGATGATAATTGAAAATGATAGGGAAGAAATACATCCCATAATCCAATTAGTAATTTCCAAGATAAAACCACATGGAGAAGGACTAACCTGATGAAGAGCCAAGATGCCTTATCGTAATCCTTTCATAGGTCCAATTTTAGTACTCCAGCCTATAATTTAAGGGATTTGATTGAATGAAGCCCTTCCTGAGAAACCCTAATAGCTTCATGAATAGACCTACCCTTGAGGAAACCAAACCGCTCTCTTGAAATTTCCATAGAAAGAATGGGATTAATTCTCACAACAATAATTTTGGCTATGATTTTATAAACTCCATTGCACAAATAGATCGGCCTGACGTCATCAAAAGACTCTAATTTATCTTTTTTTTAGAATCGAAGCTAGAAAGGTTTAATTCATAGGACCTTGAATAGAGCCCTTGATTCAATCTTCCTCTACAACCTTAAGAAGATCATCTCCCACAAGTTCAAAAAAATATAGAAAAAAGTTCCACTAGCCAACCATCTGGTCTAGGTCTCTTGTCTCTTTAAAAGAGATAAAGGACCGCTAGCAAATATTCCTTATCCACAGATTTGAAAATTGTTTCATTCTCTTCCTCTTCCACCATTTTAGGGAAATTATCGATAACTTTCAATATAGAATCCATTTGAGTACCTCCAGGGTCAGAGTAGAATGAAGAGAAGTGTTCACCACCAAATGCAGCAAGGGTAGAGAAGCCCTGAATGTTTTCACCGTCACGATTTTTTAGGTCCCAAATAGTGTTGACCATCTTCCTATGCTTGGCATGTTTATGAAAATACTCGTTATTATGGTTTCCCACTTCCAACCTTAGAGATCTACTCTTAATACGCCATTCAACTTACTTCCCTCTCAAATAGGTATCCTTATCCTTGGAAATCCTAATCACTTTCGCTAGGACCTTTGGATGAAATAACCCAGAAGGATTGCTGACATAAAAAGAATTCGGTTTCTCTTCAATGTCCATGAGCTTAGCTTCTCTTGCCTTCTTCTTTGATTTACTCCACTCAATCACACATGTTTTGAGATTCCGAAGAGAGTATGAGAACTAAATTCATGTTGGCTTACCAAAATTTGAAACAATCAACCTCCAATTATCCTTCAATGATATATGAAAAATTTCATCCTCAACCCAAATAGAATTATACTTAAAATGGTTTCTAGGCTTCGGTTCCTTTAGACCAATTTCAAGAAGAATACAAAAATTATCAGAAAAATCCACATCGTGCACCCACAAGCAGAAATAAGAGAATTGATCACGGATAAATTCATGCATAAAACCCTATCCAATATTTTAGAAATCCCTGCTGCACCAAACCGCTTATTTGTCCAAGTAGATGAAAGAACACTAGGTTTAATATGTACCCAATCCTTGGCTTCAAACAGATCACGAAATAAAGAGGTCAACCAATCCTCTCTGGCCGAAACACCCTAGATTTCTTCACTAGAAGCGATAAAAATAAAATCCATACCCATAATATTATTGGAGCCTTGGAACACCGAGGACCTATCAAAAGACTCCCAGAATGTCTTATAGTCATCATATGGACCATAAACATTCACCGGCAATAAACAAGGGTCTAGATATTTTGATGAAACCTCATGGAAAAGAGAATTACAACTTGCAAAGGAGCCTTCAATAGAACAAGAATGGTTCACACCAGAAATAACGCCCCCTGATTGACCAGAGGCATCCAAAGCAACAAAAGACCAACCACAAAAATCCTTTTCCAAGATGGGAATTAAAACCTCACCTTTTCCCATCAATTCTTGTTGAAGCAAAATATTAGGAGACTCTACTGCTACCAGACATTTGAGGGATGCTATTGTGGATCGCCCTCCCAAGCTTTACACGTTGAGAGAGAGAATCTTCATTTAGGAATCCTTGTTAGGGATTATGTTGCTCTAAGTGCCCCGGTAATGCTAAGGTTTCTGCCTTGATTGATCTCCATTTTTTTCCTTTTCCTTCACATGCAAAATCTTGGGCCTCCTACCTACTCTCGACTATTGAGAAAGAGGAAGATAGTCAAATTCCAAGCCCCCCTCCAGCTTGCTCTGAGAGCGAAGGTGGTAAGGGTCTCTAGAAATACTCCTTGATACCTAGCTTACGCCCGAATTCGAAAGGGCCTGGGCTGCCACCTACTCCTCATCCGAAAGGTTAACCACCAACTCGCTTGTCACTTTTGATACTACATGGAAATTGGGGTCCTCCTCCAAAAGTGATGGAACCGACGTCAAAATGTCACCTTCAATATGCATTTCAGGATCTGGAACCTTCTTAACTTTAGGAAAGTGCACCTCTATTTTATTCCATAATTCATTTAGCTTGTTGAATTGACTTGGCGTGATATCAATTCCTTCGAAGAGATCCTGCACCGAAATTGGAGGAATAGTAACATGAGGCCCTAGATATTCTAATGAAAGGATCATATCTCTGACTATTTCTAAATATGGGATAACATATTCATTGGATTTCGTTGGAGGGACGATATTAACAATTTTTTTTGGAACCATAGGTTCATGAGTAGCGGCATCATCATAGCTAACCTCCTTTCTACACTAAACTTTCTCGCGAAAGGCTTGAGAGCAATCAACAATAACGTGACCATAAGCATGACATCGACCACACCAGAAATGAACGTTAATGTAGTCCAATTGTTGTATAAACACCACATCTTCAGACACAAGGTCGATAGATTCGAACAAACCGGCTCTTAGATCTACCTCAACCAAAATACGGTTTATCGAGTGAGAAGAAGATTGAAACAGATTAGCCTCAACCACTAGGAATTTCCTAATAGTGTTTCCAATAGCTTTTAACCCTTCATACGACCATAATTCCAAGGGAAGCCACGACAATTTCACCCACACAGAAATGGATTCCAAATAATCTTTCCTCGTATAAAAAAGGGGATGCCATGCTTTCAAAACCAACATATTCTTGTCCAGATCCCAAACCCTCTGGAAAATGGCATGAGCATTTGCTTCATTTTCAAATTCAAATATTAACCATCCTCTGGCCATGGATTTCATGATTGGATCTCTACTGATCAAAGGACACCATGTAGATTTAATCTAGGATTTTAATTCTTGGAGCCCAACTCACTGCCCATAGACTTTTCCAATTAGTGTTTTGTCCAGTAGCCCGGGGATGTCCATGACTGGAATGTCTCTACCCACAACCAGAGAGACCCCAATATCACACGAGATAGGCTCTGAGCTGACAATGTTCATTCCAATTTACGAGAACAACGAAATCATGCGTATGGAATAGAATTATGATGTTAATTTCCTATCTAAGACAGACCTCGGGTGATCCAACATCACCTGCTTCCGTACTTGGCCACTTAGATCTGACTGCCTCCACTCCTCTACGGACCCTTCAGACATCACCGACTCAACATCGATACCATGAAGTTGTGAATCATTATAGGACATTGCTTTGAATAATTAAATAAAACAACACACACACATATGTGTGTGTGTGTTTCTGTGTGTGGTTTCCTCCAAGTGGTATTAGAGACACTATTTCTAGTGTTAAAGATTGACCAAATTACAAACAAGAGAAGCGGTATTGTAGCTGCATAAAATCATGTTCACGACATGGAGGTGGGTGATCGAACCTAGTTCCCACACACATATTGGGGTTGTGGTATTCTAGTGTAGCTCTCCCATCATTATGTCACTCTCAACATATTTGTCGCCACTATTCATTACTCATTCTATATTTTTTAGCCACACTTCCAACCACCATCATTCAATGTTTCACCCTTTACAACAATTGCAACACTGGCAACTTGGGGCCTGCAATGAACATCAACTAACGTGGGTTCGAGGTAGTTGGGTTGACACAATGATCTCTAAATATCCATCACCAACAACAAAATTGAGGAGAAATAAGTGGGTTTACCAACCATAAGTACATGACCTTCAAAATTATCTAATTCGAAATTTGTGATATATATTTAGGAACAATTTATGTTAGTTTTTCGTGTTACTTCAAATGTGTTTACACCATCTTTGGGGTGCTTCATGAGATTTGGGGTACACGGTGTATGTTCATCCCTTGGATGTTCTGAGGTGTATTGCGGCATGAGAGATGGTTTGTGATGGATATACACAATCGAGAAAAAATTCTTAGTAGGTGCTTGACCTTAAAATAGCTTCGAGTTCATGTTTGTAAGTTTCATAGTAAAAGTTGGATGTGGGCATCAGTCCACTATTGAAATTTGACATTCACTTTTACTTGAGAGATACAAAATTCCTAGAACATTACATATTTTTACAGTGGTCCAATTTACTTTCACACAAATTAATAATGCCATTTTTTTTTGTTTTCTTGAAAATTAAATTATGATTTTGCATTAGATAAAAAAATTACATTTTGAATATGCTTATAAAAAGATTCAAAAAGATTGTAAAATTTTAAATAACTTTACCTAAAAAATTATCATCCACCAGAAAACCATAAGCTTGTAAGCCCTCTTATCAATCCTCAACATTGTTCCATATGTATCATGAAAACAAAAATTCTATTAAAGTAGCAACACCATCCCATGTATAGGTACTTACAAAAACATATCTAGAATTGTGTTTGATATAAAAATATAACCAAAACAAAAGTTCTAGAAACATTTATATATTCACCAAAACTAAATGAGAAGTTTCATAATGAATGCCCCCCCCCTTTCCTTTATCTCCATATTGACCCGAAGATCTTTTGAAAGATGAAAACCCTCTTTGGAGAGATAATTTGCCTTCATAATCAATTGTTGTCTAGATATGGGCGAAGGAAGCTCCATATCAGGGTCGATGTGTAACGTACCCTCCTGCAGACCCAATTCGAGGAGGGGAACATGCTAGCAATCTATGGGGCTTTTCATAAAAACTCAGCCCATTCATTAGATTCATACAATTAAAAACAAGAGTGTGGAAATGCAAATCAAGCAGGTATGCATAGCGGAATTAAAACAACATCCACACACAATTCATGCTCATCCATCATATCCAAATAGTCAACAAATTAAACATTGCATAAGTAAAATACAGAGACAGAAAACACTTATCTTCGTTGTGCAATTGTCCCAAACAACTAGCTATGTCGCTGCAACGTTCCACCCAACCATAGGTCTCTGCCCAGCCTGTATTCTTTCAACACTTAGATACCACCCCTGAGCTGGGCATGATTTCTACAAGGAAAAGGGGACATTCAAGCTCACACATAGCCAATTAATCATTTCATCTCAGCCAAGCCAGTCCACAGCTGGGTTTATCAGGCTACATTTGAACCCTGGATGCTTACACTCAAGCTCAAGCCAAAACAGTGGATACCCATCTCAACCCCAACATTCTCTTACCCACAACAAACTTAAAAAAACTAGGCATGGATACACATTTCCATTAATGGGGTTTACAAACTGGATGGCCATGGGTTTTCCCCAAAACGTAGGCACACCAAAAACGGATTTGTGAGAGGGAAAATCGACCATAGGGAAGAAAACGATTTCTCCCATAGATATACAAGCAATCAGTGAGCAAAAACAACCTGTATGGTCCCCAAATCGATTTCCCTTTCTTCCCCACTGTTATACAACACAAAAATGCCCTTCCCAGCTAGGAGAATGAAGGAAACACAACAAAGACCATGGAGAAAAACGCCCAGGTAGCTCTAAACTCGTGGGAGAGCAAAGTTGGTTGATGGATTATGGCTTGGGGAGCAATTCATGGCTCTTTTTTTGTCCAAGAAGCAAAATGCGATTTCCCATGCAAGGTGGCTTTCCCATACTCGAATTTGGACAACCATACCTCTCATTCCCCAAGGCATTAACTACCTCAACCAACTCTTGGGAGAAATCAATGATTGGGTACAAAAGTCAACATGGGTAGTTGAGGGTTTGATGGGTTCTCTCATTGACACTTGGCTTGACTTGATTGGCTCCAAGGGTTTGAATGTTTTCCCTCCCAATTCCTTGTAAAATCATGCCCCCATCTCTTGTTGCATGGCATAGCTAGTTGTGGGTATTTTATTAAAATGTATATTTACATGATATTCACAATTCCATTGTGCATGGCTAGCATCTAAACCATATGCATAAATAAATCGATGGCGGGGCCTTGGCCTTGAGCTCCTCACCATGATTTCATAACAATATTACATCATTTACAATTTTAATGCCATGGGGTCAAACTGGGGACGTTACATACCCCTCCCCTTGGAATAACACCATCCTCGGTGTTCCAATACTTCAGAATGTATACCCACTTTACACATGCCTCAAAATTCACAAATGGTGGCAGGTCTGTCCTGCATTTCATCTCTTCACTTTGAGCTTTCAGGATCAAGTCCTTTGGCTTTCTCAAGCTGCTCCTGATGGCTTTGATCTTCCATCTCTGCAGGTGGGCATTGCTCCACAACAATCCCTTCCTTTTATTCACCTTCCAGTTGATCTACAAGTCTAGAATTTCATGGATGCCATCTTTCTTGCTGTCCTGGTAACTAATTGAGGAAGATTTCCAGCCAAAACAAATAGCTTTTGGTCTGCTTCCATGATCAAGGTGCACAACTGGCTCTCACTTTGCTCACTAGAAACACTTGACTGGTAACATCTGCAACCAATGGCTTTGAATGTCTCACCTATGAGACTTATCTTGGCAATTCCTATTAGGACAAGCATAACACAATATCAAAATTAGTCAATTATTTTCCCAATTAACTTGGAACGTACATGCTTTACTTATGAGACTTCCACACATTTCATGCTTTCCTACATACACATGAACTCATTCATGTTCATCCTTTCACAGGAAAATAACTATTTCAGCATTCACAATTCATTTCAAGGAATTAAACATGATCTATTTTCAGCTATGACATGCACTCAACAATCCTTTGTTTTTAAGATGCATTAGTCAAAAAGGAAAGAGAAGAGTAAGAGTTTCCCCCTCTTAGTCTTGTTCCAATCCGGAGCCACACCATCACTTGTGGTTTTATGCTCCTTAGCCTCTTTCACTTCAATGTGAATGCTTGACTTGCCCTTTCTTGGCTATGACAGTTAGTGTCTAAGGTCTGTCTGAGGATTTTCAACTAGGGAATCCTTCCCCATTGTTGCCTACAGAACCTTTGGATGCTAAGACCCACACATGTCCACCAGCACCATCTTTCATTACTTCTCATACTGAGCTCTTTAGGACGGTCATATGTCCACATGCATCCTCCAGATGCTTTCATAGTCCTTGCTTCCAGCAATACCTACACTCAAACATTAAATCAATTCACATGTTTAGTTTGTTTTCATAGGGTTTATCTCCAAACGAGAATTTAAGAAAACATAACCAAATCATATACACACGTATATTCATATCAAATAAGCAAGAAGTTGCAAGATAACCAAATACTTATCTGTATTGGATGTCTTCACTTTATTCCACAGGATCCTTCTTTGCTTTACAAGCCTTGGATTTCCTGTGGATACAATAATGAATGTTGGGCCAGCACGCAGGCAACTCCACAACCATTCAAATAAGCAATGCCAGGTCAGTACGCCGACTGGGTTTTATCAATTAATTAAGGAATGTTTGGCTAGCACGCTGGCTGCTCCACAACATCAAGTGGTTAATGTTCCCACCAACTATTCTCTGAATTTATCGAGCATGAGTTACTCTCTAGATTTACCAAGAATTTTATAGTGCACAACCAGTTACTCTCTGGTTTTATCAAGAATTTCATAGTGCACAACCAGTTACTCTTTGGTTCTACCCAGAATTTACATTTCTTTCAGGGTCCATGCTTTCCTGCAATGCCCAAGGTTTCCAACAAAGAAACAATAGTATATCAGCTTAGTTGTTAGAAGACTTATACCTGAAATATTCATTATTCTAAACAAGAAATAAATGAAATGAATACTTATCTGTATTGTGCATTTCCTTTTCTGGTCCACAGGGTCCTGCTTCGCTTTGCAAGCCTTGGGATCGCCTATGGACTTGGATGTTTGGCCAGCACGCATGATGCTCCACAACATCAAGTAGTTAATGCCCAACCAGTACACCTTCACGCTGACTAGGTTTGCCAAGCATTCGTGGTGCCCAACCAGTTCCATTCTTGGTTGGCCCTCTCGATTGTTGAGCCAGCACATTCATCCGGGTCATCGACCAATGGAAGGAAACTGCGCCACCAACCATTATAGGTCAAGGATCTACCACTCTCCCTTAGGCTTGCATCAACATTTCACTAATATCTCCACAACACCTAAGCAAATAATGCCAAACCAATACACCGACTGGGTTCATTAGGCATGCAACAACCCTTCATGCGCATAACAATTCTCCATCCACACAAGGATGGCACTCCTTCTCCCAGGCAAGCCAACGGTTCCCTTTAGGAACTCTATAGATGAATTTCTTGACTGTAGGCTATCATGTCCCCATGATACCCACTCATACTACACAAAGGTTACCACTGCTCATACAGTCCTCTTGAGTACCGTTTCTTCACTTTGCCTCTTAACGTGCAACACCAAATTGCATCTGTGTAAGCTGATAGCACAAGAAGGATAAGCAGACTCATCAGTATTGCTACTCTAAAATTGTAACCCTATTTCATAACATTCACTATCAAATATTGAAACACCAGGAATGTGTCCACTCCCTTAGGGTGTAGTCAATATTGACAACCCTATCATAACCCAGCACCATAAAGGTGTGCACTCTCTTTTCGGATGTGAGTCATGTAGGCCCTAATCATACTCAAGCATTCTGGAATAATAACGAAATAATAAAATATGCTCTGCATATTAAATCTAATAACCAAACATGTATATTCTGAGTTAGGGTTACATAATACTTATCCCTTTTCAGATGTATCTTTCCTTTATTTGCGAATAATGGGGGCTCCCTTCTCTGAGTCAACAGTACTTCGGTTTGCCACCCCAATATTTTCACGTTCCATAACCCACACATGCCTTCTTGGCATAATTTTACTGTCTCACTCACATGCAGTGTAGTTGAGGTATTCACAATGGCGTTTCACCCGAAACCCATTTCCAAAGCATGGGGTCCTTCCCATCTAGTTTGGATTCTGCAGGCCATCACACATGGTCTTCTTGAAATGTGTCATCCTAGCACACTTTATCAAATAGCCAAACAGTCACCAACATTTATCAATAAGCTTCAAATATGATTGTTTCATAACCAATCAATGTCATTAATAATTAAATTCAATATGAATTTGCAATTCTGTCTACTACAGAAATTGATTTGCTTAGCAACAAGGCTATCATCATATTGTTTGGCTCTCGTAAGTGGTATCACTCTATCCATTATGGTTTCACCCTTGCTACCATACATGAACACCCACCTACAACATGTCCTTCCTGACACAATTTTATATAAGCCAAATAGTCATTATCAATTATTAGCAAAATTTCAAATCTGAAATTTACAAATATGTTTTCCTACAGAAATTAGATTTGCAACCATGAGATTATTCTCATAAACATAAACCAAAAAATTTTCAGATTTGTTTCATGCGTAAGTTACAACCATGAGAACCTTCTCATAACCTTTGGCTTCTACACATGGTAGATCCCTACCTTTACTATGGACTTATCCTCATTGCCATACGCAAGACTTTTCTACCTGAAATCTGAACTTCAATCAGCCAAACACGTTGCGAGTATCTATGCATTTAATCCTTTCATTGCTACAACAGTCACTGAAGTGATCTCAGAATTATAACGCTCAATAATTCAAACACCTTTATCTATTAACATTTGAAATCCAATGATATATATATATATATATATATATATATATATATATATATATATATATATATATATATATATATATGCATCATCATCATACAGAGTGCTCTGGTAGCCCATCACATGACTACCTTCTTTATGCAATCATTCTCTTGCATTCACAGCAGCTCATGAAATGGTCTCAGTATTAACAATGGATCACCATTTTATCGATTATCCAATTGCATTGAAACATATATATCACAACCATGCATTCACACCATGCGTCTCAACATGTGCACCCGCACATACGCATGCACATTCACAACATTTACATAGTCTTTTAATGTGCATTCACTAAATGCATAACCCCTCAATACAACCTTGCATTAATCCATGAATACTAAGAATTCCAACATATTATGGCCTAACCATGGTTGTCTCATATGGCATGTACTACCACATCATGACTATAAGTCTTTACTTTCTTTGGTTGTTAAACTCACAACCAATATACACAAATGGCATGATATAATTTCATATGAATGCATTGAGGTTTCTAAGAACTATAGGGTGTAAGGCTCCTTACCTTCACTTACCCACACCTGACCATACTTGGTAGGATTATATTCACATTCAGGCGCTCAATACCATATGCAAACCAATCAACATAGTTTAAACATAGTGGAAGGGATCTTACCAAACCCTCTCTCAACATTCATGCAATTAAGCACAATTAACCATTACTTGCATGGCTGTAATTAACATCGCTTGATGTTACTTGATCAGTTGGATTCTTACCAAGGTTACACAGTCCTCTTGCCAACCTCACTATCACAGATTTGTTGCACCATCCTTTCCTCATAAGGTTGTTGGTCATATGCAACAACATCATCCACATCCTTAGCCATGCTTCGGTTCTCTTTGGTCCTACAACCAATGCGAACACAACTATTTATTAGCAACCAAAATAATTATCTTAAGTGGTTCATTGCATATGTAAAACCTCACTGTTTTACCAGTATGCAATATCATATATACGCAAAAATATTTTCACATGCATTGTGCAATGTTTATTAATATGCCAGCTAGTACATATTCACTTCATCTATCTATCCTCTTGGATTTTCAATCCTGCTTCTATGGTCTGATTCCTACAACATTAGTTGTCATCAACCATAGGCACTACCATTAATGGGCTATTGCATGTGTAACTTCACTATTTTATCAATATGCAACATCATGCTCATGCATAAGCAATTCACATGCATTATGCAATGACTCTCTAATCATGCCCACTAATTCATATGCATTATTCTCTTGCATTTCCAGCATCTCTATGCCATAATTTCCAGTATATAAAACTTAGGAAATAAAAACACAATAGCAAGAGAGGAGTTAAGGAATTCTCCCTTTCCAAATCCTCATTATGACATAGAGTCCCTCCTCTACATCATAGCTGATCCTTTTCTTGGCTTTCCTCCCTTTTATTGACATTGCCTTGCTGCTCCCATTGCTCTTCTGCAATGCATATTATAGCCAATTACTCTTAATAAGGATTCCGCAACCTTCTATGCCATTCCTGCTTCTCATCCCAAGCATAGAGAATGCATTTCACACTTTTAACGACTGTCTCCAGGGGACGACGAGGGTGAAGGGGGATTTCCCCCTTGTGGCTCGCCACTGTAGGGCGGGTTGAGGGCAGCGCCCTCGTTTTTTATTTTATTTTAATAAATCCTTCGATTTCGCGCAATCTGGCGCATAAGTTCCATGGAATTTTTCAACTTTCAGCACCTAAAAAATCTCCCTGGAAAACAGCTGAAATTCCCTATTTCAGAGCAACTCACTGAGTTTTGTCGAAGGGTGAACTCGTCTATCTCTTCCGACCTGTTTCGGGTCAACTCACCGAGTTCTGCCGCAATTTCGGGCTAACTTGTCGAGTTCTGACGCAGTTTTGGGCCAACTTGCCGAGTTCTGCCGCAGTTCAGTCCAACTTGCCGAGTTCTACTGCTGAGAATACTTAGAAAAATCTTTTGCCGTTTCGGACCAACTTGCCAATTTCTTCTACCGTTTCGGACCAACTCGCTGAGTTTTTCTGCCGTTTCGGACCAACTCACCGAGTTCTTCCGCCGAAAACACTTATAAAAATTTTGAAAATTTTCTTCCTCTCCTCGGCTCTTCCACAACTTTGTCGGCGCAACTCAGCCAATTTCGTCGAACGTGTCAGCTCCACTCAGTAAGTTCTGCCGCTGTTTCGGCCCAACTCGTCGAGTTCTGCCGCTGTTTCGGCCCATCTCGCCGAGTTCTGCCGTTGTTTTTGCCTAACTCCACGAGATTTGTCGAAACGCGTCGGCACAACCAAACAAAAACACTAGAAAATTTTCAAAAATACTTAGAATTTTTTTTTGAAATTTCGCAAACTTTTTTCGGTGCAACTCGGCCAGATTCGCCGACTGTGTCGGCTCCACTCAGAGAGTTCTTCCGCCATTTCGGGCCAACTTGTCGGGATTCGCCGACACAGTTTTTGGCAGAAAACTCATAGACACTTAGAAATTTTTTGAAAATTTGAAAATTTTGAAAATTTTCTTAATTATCAGTGCTGAGCAGGAAACATACTTACCTCTGCAACTGTGATAGGTAGCCCATAAAGGCCCAATGCTACAACTAGCATCTCTGATACCATTCTGTAACGTACCCTCCTGCGGACCCAATTCGAGGAAGGGAACATGCTAGCAATCTATGGGGATTTTCATAAAAACTCAGCCCATTGATTAGATTCATACAATTAAAAACAAGAGTGTGCAGATGCAAATCAAGCAGGTATGCACAACGGAATTAAAACAACATCCACACACAATTCATGCTCATCCAACATATCCAAATAGTCACGAAATTAAACATTGCAGAAGTAAAATACAGAGACAGAAAACACTTATCTTTGTTGTGCAATTGTCCCAAACAACTAGCTATGTCGCTGCAACGTTCCACCCAACCATAGGTCTCTGCCCAGCCTGTATTCTTTCAACACTCAGAGACCACCCCCGAGCTGGGCATGATTTCTACAAGGAAAAGGGGACATTCAAGCTCACACATAGCCAATTAATCATTTCATCTCAGCCAAGCCAGTCCACAGCTGGGTTTATCAGGCTACATTTGAACCCTGGATGCTTGCACTCAAGCTCAAGCCAAAACAGTGGATACCCATCTCAACCCCAACATTGTCTTACACACAACAAACTCAAAAATACTGGGCATGGATACACATTTCCATTAATGGGGTTTACAAACAGGATGGCCATGGGTTTTCCCCAAAACGTAGGCACACCAAAAATGGATTTGTGAGAGGGAAAATCGACCATAGGGAAGAAAACGATTTCTCCCATAGATATACAAGCAATCAGTGATCCAAAACAACCTCTATGGTCCCCAAATCGATTTCCCTTTCTTCCCCACTGTTATACAACACAAAAACGCCCTTCCCAGCTAGGAGAATGAAGGAAACACAACAAAGCCCATGGAGAAAAACGCCCAAGTAGCTCTAAACTCATGGGAGAGCAAAGCTGGTTGATGGATTATGGCTTGGGGAGCAATTCATGGCTCTTTTCTTGCCCAAGAAGCAAAACACGATTTCCCATGCAGGGTGGATTGCCCATACCTGAATTTGGATAGCCATACCTCTCATTCCCCAAGGCATTAACTACCTCAACCAACTCTTGGGAGAAATCAATGATTGGGTACAAAAGTCAACATGGGTAGTTGAGGGTTTGATGGGTTCTCTCATTGACACTTGGCTTGACTTGATTGGCTCCAAGGGTTTGAATGTTTTCCCTCCCAATTCCTTGTAAAATCATGCCCCCATCTCTTGTTGCATGGCATAGCTAGTTGTGGGTATTTTATTAAAATGTATATTTACATGATATTCACAATTCCATTGTGCATGGATAGCACGTAAACCATATGCATAAATAAATTGATGGCGGGGCCTTGGCCTTGAGCTCCTCACCATGATGTCATAACAATATTACATCATTTAATATTTTTATTCCATGGGGTCAAACTGGGGACGTTACACGATGGTTTACCCTGTTTACCATCCATGGATCATGGGGAAGTACTCAAAGCTTTTTCTGCAAGGTTATTCATTGGGAAAAATGTTAGATATATATACAGTATTTCCATTGTTAAACATTGAAAAAATCTTGACTAAGGGGAACAATATTGTAGCTAGTGAAAATTATGTTCTTGGTGTGGACATGGTTGACTGAATCCAGTTCCCATACATATATTGAGGTCGCAGTATTCCAATGTATCTCTCCCATCATTATGTCACTCACAACATATTTTACACCCATTATTCATTACTCATTCCATCATCTTTAGCCACATTTCCAACTGTCATCATTCAACATTTCATCTGCTACACCAATTGCAACACTAGCAACAAGGGGTCTAGCATCAACATCGACTTATATGGGTTCCTTGTGTATGGCCAAGAGGTAGTAGGGATGACACAACAATATGCAAATAGCTACCGCAAACAACAAAATCGAGGAGCAATAAGTTGGTTTACCAATCGTAAGTACTACAAGACCCTCTAAATTATCTAACTCGAAACTTGTGATGATAGATTTTTAGGCACAATATATGTTAGTTTTTCAATTTACTCCAAACGTGTTTACACCACATTTGGGATGCTTCATGATATTTGGGAGTCCATGGTGTATGTTCATCCTTTGGATGTTTCGAGATGGATTCCAACATGAGAGATGGTTTGTGATGGATAGGCATAGTTGATATAACTTGCTTAGTGGATGATTGACTCAAGATGGTGTTGGATTCATTATCTTCCCTTGTACATTGGAGATCTTTTGCTTGATTGGTGGATCCCCTTCATGATGGCCACATGGAGGAACCACTTGCTTGGAGAGTGCCTTACTTGGGATGATGAGTGTTTTTCATCACGGAGGAGGGATTCTAGTCTTAGATGACATGCGGTATCTTGGATTCATGTTCAGAGGATTAAATATGGCTTGGGGATGCATAGGGTTTTGACAATGTTCTTGTAGGGGGTAGCTAATATAGTGGAGTACATTGCTTAAGAGGATCGATGGAGGTTGTAGAGGCTTGCGAAGGAGGAACTTGGAATTAAATTGTGTAGCTACATAATCTTGGATCCCTTATTATGTACGACATCACCTTGGATCTGGACACATGTACTTTAGAGTGGATGTCTTACTTGTGTTGGCCTATAAGGCTCATGCAGGTTGTTTGTAAGGGCTTGTGCCCACATGGTTTTCTTGGTCCCCTTGCCTTTCATATAAATAGAGGAAGGAGAGAGTCTTTCAATTCACATCATTGTACTATTTTCTTTGTACTTATCTTCTTAGAAGAAGATGTTGGGGTTTGTCATGAACCCTAGGAGGAGTTATGAATTCTAGAGGTGACTTCTTCATATGGAATTTTCTCTTGTGACTAGGGTTTTCTCTTGTGGAAGATATATTGGTGATTATCTTGGCTTTCTCTCTCTCTTTGGATCTTCACATATGCTCTCTCTCTCTCCTCTCTCTCTCTCTCTCTCGGCACTAGGATTTCTTGGTATTCTTAGAGTTTTTTGGAGTTTTAGGGTTAGGGTTATCCCTTGGAGATTGGATATTAGGTTTTTGAGGGAAAACCCTAGGGTGGATTTCTGAAGAAGAAGAGAAAAGGAGGATGTCTCGCCTTGGAGGTTGTGTTGTAGAGATTCTTGCACATGTATCTTCTTGGTTTAGCTTGGTTTTGATGATTTACCCTAGCTAGGTATTTTTGGATAATTGGAGTTTTGTACTAACCTTGAGAGAAGGATATCCTATGTAGTTATCCTCCATCTTGAGCTTATATTTATATATATATATATATATATTTAGAGAAAAAATCCATATAATTGAGATTTTAGAATTGAAATCAAAATACACTTTGAAGTATCATTTTGGCTAAAAAACAAAGACCTGCTCATGATAAAACTGACGATTTGCTTTGAAGTCTTCATACCTATCAAATTATTTTACCAGATGATTCTAAAAACAATCCATCTACCCTATAGTTCTCAATATTTCTTTTCCAAGATACAATATAAAGCAGACAAAAAGTTTTTAAAATTGTTCTAAAACTTTCTAAGACTATGCATGCTATAAAATAAATATAAAACCACGTTAGTACAGTCTTAACTAGACCACATCTTGAAGAACAAAATATTTTCTTTCTACACATGCAAACATATTTCTTCCAAGTTAAGCGCTTCCTTAGATAATTGGTCCCCTTTGTGATTAAAATCCTTGAAATTGTGTGAAAGTGATGTATTCAAATGATTATTTTAGCTCCACAATCTTGGTCATGATCAACCATAGATCCATCATTGATATATGGCTTTCGCCATTAGACCAATCAATCACAAGTTTGGAATCACCCAACACCTGCAAGCTCTTAACATGGTTATCAACAACCACTTTAAGCAATATCCACAATGCATGTAATTCAACTTGATTGTTTGAACCCAACCTAGCTCCAATATTTGAAGAAAATAAATGTGAATTATCTAAATATAAGATAGCTCCATCTCCATAGGAACTTGGAATTCCTTGATTAGCGCCATCAGAAAACTCCCATGGCCTAGTAAAGTGAATACTTGACATATGAAGAGATCTTGTAATTGATACTTTGAGAGCCTTCAAACCTTCTCCATAGGACAAATGAATACAATGACATAACATGTTGATATATTCCTCCTTGCCTTCGAAAATTCTTTTGTTTTCATTTAGCCGCAATTCCCAAGCAACATAAACTGGTAAATCTTTGTGAGCAAAAATCGATCTTTCCAACATCCATGATTCTAAATAGTCAGTCAATGTAGATTTGTCCCAATGAAATTGAATGCTGAAATATATTTGAAGATCTCGCCACACACCTTTTAAAAGCACAATCCAAAAGTAGATGAGTAGTAGTTTCCTCATGTATACCCCAAGGCCATGGGCACATGTAAACCCAAAGGAAGGCTGAATAAAGGTATAACATAGCGGTATAAGGTCAACCAAAGGCTATGATGAAATACCACCAATCCAATTAAATCAAATATACAACCTTTAAAAAAATTGCAATACTTTAAAAAAAAATATAAAATTCTCCAAGAGCTCATGTAGATGCAACATCATGCAAGCATGACAATGCAACTAGATTTACAAACTTTAATAAAATTGGAACTTAGCATTATTAAAAAATTAAAGGTGACCATAATCAACCCAATAATGCTAACTAATCATATTTACAGAATTATTTGCAAACAATTACAAACTAGATCTTTCCGCCATAAAACTATGCAAATTATGGCACTCATGTCAATCCAATTTATGACGCTTTTATTAACAATTTTGCATTGCTAATTAGGTCAGATCTGAAACTAACACCTACAACCATTAAATAATGTAAAATTACAAATACAGAGCTAGCATATACAACCATTAATTCATACAAAGATAAGATCTACTATTTCTATAAGAATCACTACCAGATCATCTGGTAAGCATGCAAATCCCTACAAAACCAACTGTGAGTCCCAAATAAAAAACATACCAACTATATGAGGAAATCTACAACCACCAAGGGTGGTCTAGAGAATTCACATACATCCATACAACATCATATATTAAAATCTCCAGAGAATCTATCAATTCAATCTAGTTTTCCAAGTAGAAAACCCATCAACTAATGATCAAAACTCAGTAATTTCAACTGTAGATTCATGGAACAGATCTGATCATCCATGGAGGGATCACTTGCAGAGCATGATACAAAAAAAAATACATATACAGACATATTTAAAATCTTCTCTTAAGATCATTTCTCCAATAGAAGAGAAAAACACTAGTTTTCCAAGCAAGATTTCTCAACTAGAGTTCCAGAAACCAAGCAATTCAACTGTGAATTCATCTACATATATAATCAGCCATAGAGGGAGAATTGGAAAATTAAGATACATAAAATAAACACATAAATAACATATTTCAAGCTTCCATCAAGATTATATCTCACTGGTAAGGAAATGTACAAGTTTCAAACAGTTAAACCATCAAATTTGTATCCAATCATTAATACAAAATCATATACATTTAACTATGAATAGATCAGCCATCAAGGGTGCTATAGAAGCAATGGAAGCATAATATAAACATATGAGTTTACATAAAATAAATCACTTATCTTAATAATGTGCAATTGGCATCAACCAGACTACGTTCCACCCAGCCATAAGCATTGCCAAGCCAAATCTTCTTGGACAGGACACCCCCGAGTTGAGGACACTGATCCACAAGCAGAGGTGAACTCAAGAATATATCAAGTATATATTTGAGAATCCACAACTCAATTCCTCACCACCTTCTTTCTCCTCCACCCCACTACCAGGTTAAATGGTAACCCCTTCACCACCTAGGTTCCTCAGGACATCGCCATTCACCATCAAGTTTTATGTGTAGGTCCGGGAAAAAAACAAGCAGTTGACACAAAGGAACTATACTAGATTTTCTCAGGATTACATCAAACACAATATCATAGTGCCTTCAAGCACACAATTCACACACATAGCAGAGCATACATGGATTTCCAATCTCACAAGCTTACCAAGCTCTCAACATTAATGGCATGAACAACCAACAACAATCAACAACCTTAACCAAGTAGATCAACCATGGATTTTTAGACCAAGGAAGGCAATTCGAACCCGAGGGCGTCAAATCAAACCAAGGTAAGCCAACTTGAGTCAAACGAAGGGGGTTAACTCAACCACAAGAGGCTAACTCAAATCCAACCCAAGCAATTTGAATTTCAAGGAGAGTGGATCCAAGTCAATCTACCTAACTCAAATTCATGTGTGGATGCATCATCCATGAAGAGGAATCAAGATTAGTGAGGTGAGGAGTTACACAAACCAAGGCATCTCCCCTAAATAGAAAAGGAGGGGTTACACAAGGATTTATCTAACTTTTGAGGTGTCCATGCTAAAAATAGTCAGTGAGGGAACACTTGTGCAAATGGGGTTACAAAACCAAGTGTAACCTCCAAAAAGGAGTTACAAAACCACCGAAGGGGCCCAATCAACAAGTGGAATCCACCCAAGTACCCACTAAATCATGAATTAGGCTCAATAGTACAAACATAGGCTAAAATAATCAAAAGTTGGGTTTGTTGCACAATGTTTGGGTGTCCATCCACAATAAAGTCACCAAAGCATAAATATGTACCAAGCTCAACCAAACAAGTTATAAAGTGCAAGGAATGTCCCCATTCCCCCTCACATTGTGGATCTAGGCCTCCCATACTTTTTTGTGCTCTTCGATGTGCCAGTTGTTTTCATTAATTAATTATTTACAAAATAATAATGTCTCTAGGTCCTTAAAGACCCTTGTTTCGACGCATAGTTCCACAATAATAAACAATTACAAATTACATATGTTTGAGGCTTAACACACATGGTATTACTCCTCAACATGTTTACATAGATAATACCAACCCAATCCAATTCAATTAAACTTCTGACCATTATCCCAAGTTAAAATATTGTTTAACAATGCTATCCACATAAAAATTCTTATTTTTAAAGGCCATTTTAGCTTCCGCACCACCAACCAACACCAGTGTCACTGTGCTCCCTAATCTTCATTTATTTGTGCTTTGTAAACCAACTTAGCTATGAGAACCTCAATCGTCTTATTTTTTACCACTGATTTTTGTCATCTTGGTACCTTAAACAAATGGTACTATGTTTGAGAATATTAGTATATTGAGTCCATTCAACAACCATGTCCCCACTCATATCCAAGTCCTATGTCAATTTCCAACCTTGAATACATGTTCCATGGATCACAAAACTAGAGGCATCCTCAAGTCTATAAATACATTTTTCATGAAGTTTGAGCCAAAGTGGCACTGATAGCTTATAATTATGACAACACCCGATCAATGGGGTTTCACTAATAAGCAACTTGTTCCCCTTTCCAATTTCCCACACCAAGTTTCCAAAATATCAAAGACTTTGTGTACACCTTTCCAAACATTAGAAACCCCCAATAATTTATTTTGATCTAGTCGGATACATTCTGATGGATGTATAATAGCCATATACTTATCCCACACAACCTTTCCCTGAAGTCCATGATTAAATCGGAGCCTCAAAATACTTTTGGCTGCAAGTGCCTTCCTGAACACAAACAAGTTTTTTAACTCCCATCCCCCAAGCTCTTTTGGTATGGAAATCCATTCCCTTTTGACTAGGAGAATACCTTATTCTTTACAACTGATCCAAAGGAAACTAAGACATTTCCTTTGAATCTTATCCAATGTTCCTTTTGGGATGTGTATGATGAACAACCAATAGACCAGGATGCTTTCAAGGATAGTTTTTACTAGCACTAGGCCTCCACCTCGAGATAACCGTCGATGACACCAACAAGTGATACTATCTTCATTTTTTTGTGAGCCAAATTAAATTTTCCTTTTAAATATTTCGTTTAAAGTGAAAACCCAAATATTTAACACCAAGATCCATCACAAAAGTCCTCATTGAAATAAATGTTCAATCTTGTGTTGCAAATTGTCGCTCATTCCATTAACCAAAATACAAGACTTATGTAGAGTAATTTCCATACCCATAGCTTTATAGAACATGTCCAACTGGGATTTAAAGTACGACAGTTCCCGTTGATTACTTCTAACAAAGAGAATGATGTCGTAAATGAATAATAGGTGAGTAACCTCCACCGACCTTGCCATATTAATGCCTCTAATAAGCCTCTATCTTCTAGATTCTAGAATCAACCTACTAAGTCCCTATCTTCTATATTTTGCAATCAACCCACTAATCCCCTCAACCACCAGAAGAAACATGAAGGGAAATAGTGGGCATCCCTACCTCAAGCCTCTAAAGGCCCTAAAAAAACTCGAAGTTGAACAATTGATCAAGATCGCAGAAAAATGTCGATTCAAGGGATCCCATAATCCAATTGACTAATCGAAGAGACAAACCATATTTTAATAGAAACAATATGAGAAACAACAATTTGAATTTATCATATGCTTTGGAGAGTTCTATTTCCATGATCTCTACAACTTGCTTCCCAATATTAATTTAGTGTAACCCTTCGCGGGTGATCTCAACTACATCATGTATCTGTCTGTTAAATAAGAAACCAAATTGTTCTTCTTAAATGGCAATTGACAAAACATGTTTCAACCTATTCACTATGATTTTTGATATAATATTTATAAATAAGATTACATTGTGAAAAAGGTCTAAAATCATCCAAAGTAACATGATCATTTTTTTAATGAAACTGTAGCTTACCGACATTAGCAAGATCATTGAACAAAGTAACCTCGATGCCATCTAATCCAACCAAATCCCATATTGCATTAAAATTCTTCTTGTAGGCTACATACTTAGGAAAAAAATTTGTGTCGTCATATCCCCTTCTGCTAACAAATAAACATGACTCTTGAGCCACTATCTCACCTCCTCCTACTCAAGTAATAGCTTCTTTTTCCCTTTGAGTAAACTCAACCTCAAGGCCTCCTCTTGAGAAAATATCCCACTGGAATTTTGATCAAATAGCCTCTTCAAGGCAGACTCGTCCTACTTCATTTTTTTATTATTATCCTTCGCACGTTTACGAGCCCATTGGCTGCTATTTTTTAATTGAAATCCAATTGTTTAAGAATTGAATCATAGCCATTTCCCCAAATTCTCCTATAATTTTTTCCAATTAGCAACAACAATATCCCAAATACCATCTTCATTCAACCATGTATGATTAAATTTGAAAGCAGTCGAATTCAATTGGTGTAAACCATCCAATTGCAAAATAATTGGTACATGGTCAGAGAGACCTCTATAACCAACCCAAAACTTATATATACTAATTTCCTCCAAGAAGTTCTCTACCACAAGAAATTGATCCAAACATTTTGAAATCTCCTCCCTTCCACAATGAGAATTCCTCCATGTAGGCATAATCTTATGGGGTTCCACGTCAACTAAAGAAACACATTCAAACAACGTTATGAAATATTCTACAAGAAGATCCAACGTAGTGGTCTCTTCCCATATTTCCTTAGAGGTTAGGATCAGATTTAGGTTGCCACCAACAATCATGTTGTCACTAAGCACAAAATTTTGATCCCTGATACTATCCCACAAATCCTTTTTGTTAATATAAGGGGCATAAATGTTCACAAATTTGTAGCCTTTGTCAAGTGCTTTTGGCTTCTCTTCAATAATAATCCCTATAAGAAGGAACACATAATTAGTAATGTCAACACTATTATTCCAACCAGATAAGAAACCCCCATATTGACCTTGCACATCAATAGTGCAGAACCTCCAATCCTTCAAAAACATAGAAATAGTATCAATAACTTTCTCTCTCAAGCACATCATTGAAACATGGTCACATCAGGTTGGTAAAATGTAAACAAATGCTTGAGAGCTAGTCTTTTAGGGGTACCTGCCAATTGAACATTGAAAGGAAAAACAATCATGTTGGAACCATCTTCATGTGGTTTTATACTCTAAGGACCTCGTTGATGGTTATTTATTTTCCCTCCTTGAATTCTAGGGAAGCTTTAGTTTTGGATTTCAAAATAAAAAACCTTCTACCAATAACACCAGGCTCTGAAGCCTTAATGAATAATCCCCCCTTACCCTCCCCACCATCCCTTTCAAAAGAGACTTTCCAGAGCGCAAGTTATAAGGTGAAACCAATGAAATCAAAGTTTGTTTAGGAAACCTTAAGGAAGAATTATGTCGAACTAAGGATGCTCCCTCAGAAGACAACCTCTTATCCTCTTGATTCCCAGACAAAACATACGACTATCCACCAACCTCTAACGACAAAACATAATCAATAAGAGGCATCTCATCCCCCCTATGTTCCAAACCCAACCCAAGGAGATGAAACATAATTTACTTCCTTATGGGATAGATAAGGAGGGATATTGCCCATACCACTAGTAGCAGTAATCAAATAATAATTTTGGTAAAGCTCTTCCTTTGATTGGAAAGTCCTATTGATGTTTTTGATGTCCACATAGTCTAGAAAAGGAGGCTCATGAAGAAGTTGAGCATCCTTAAAAACCCTTCAATCCCTCCTCTTCCTTTGGAGTCCCAAGTTTGTTAACCCACACTTTCTTCCTTGGATTCCAAAAGGGAAAATACTCAGTGCACTCCTTCCACAGGTGACCAACATTGTGGCACTTAGCACAACGAAAATTTATCTTCCAACACACCAAAGCTTGATTATGTATACAATCACCCCTAACAATTTCAATATCTGTCAGTATCCCTTCCCTTAAGTCGACTTCAAATGAGACCCAAGTCATTTTTTTATCAGTGAAAACCCATAAATTTTCCTCAATTGCAATAAATCGACCTATCCTAATGCCAATTTCCTTCAGCACCACATCACTTCAACATTTAAGTGGCATACCTTGAAAAATATCCCAAACATGTTGAATGTGTATGGGTTCTCTACTGGATCAAAACCCAATTTCCAACGAGCGAGCACCAGGGTAGAGGGACCCCACATCTAGATAATGTTTAAGATTCTCTCTGCTTATTCTGCCTTTCTAAATTCAAAGAAGATCCACCCTATAATTAAAAAATTAAACTAGCGAGAATAACCCAACAAATTTCTCCAACCTACTTCAATCCACGACTTCAATAAAGAACCCTTTACCAATTTACTCGAGAAATGGCCCACCAGATCCTGGGTCATCAAACCCTCCACCTAATCTTAACCAATATCCACCCCTATACCATCCTAACCTACTCTTTTTTACGTTGCACACAATCATTTCATTTAGGAGTCTTGTTTTCATTTTGATCATAGCAACGAACCGAGTCATTAGCTTCCCCTTCAGTGAGAAACCCTAAACATCCATGACTTGGAAGTGCCTCAGACCAACCACCCAAACTAGAATCCACTCGTTCTTGACAAGCACCAAAAGAGAAATGTTGAACCTTACGTAGCCCCGTACCACATATGATACGAGGGTTAAACCCCCCTAGTTATCCATTTTCCATAAAGGTATCAGATATCAGTGATAGGCATAGCCCACTCCGATTATCATTACATGCTCAAGCCACCTTCCAAAATTGAAGAACATCCTCCTCCGATATTTTTTCAGATGATTCCCTAATGAATTCACCCCCGTTAATGCCTTCCTCTAGTTGAGATGTCGCCATTGTTTGTCATCCACTTGTCAATGAAGGCAAGCCACACCTGCAAAAACCCTAAATTAAAACCCTTACACCATTATATTTGTCCCCCAAAAACTCCCCTCCTTGAAATTATATATGAAGTTTCCAATTGTTCATATCTTATGCAATTTCCATATTTGAATTTCAACTATATATGTTCCTTATGCATTTATATTTACATTGGTTTATGTCCTTTTGATTTGACAAAAGTAAAGGGGAAAATTTTTAAGTGTATTAAAATATAATGAAGAATATAATAGGTTGAGTTTATTACTGTTACACTATTGTAATTGTTGTTGTAAAATTACATTTTAGATCCGGTTATTGGCTGATAAGTTACCTTGGAAGGGATTGAAACTTATCTCATTGTTTGGTACCTTTTCTCCTTAAATTGCCATGAAGTGTGGGGTTGTTTGATGTAAATTATTGTGATCTTTACACTATTAGTTCATACTTTAATTTAAATAAGTCCCAGGGATGAAAATTCCAGGGCTAAGACCTGGGAAACCTTCTAGGAAGAAGGTGAAATTTCCATTTTGTGTCAATGGTTCGATTGCATGAAATTTCAACATGGCATTAGAGTCTGTTATGGTTGATATCACTCTTAAGTAAGATGTATTTTTTATTTTAGTTGGAGTTTACTTGGGGTAGGTACTTGACCTAGCTGAGGTCATTGGATGAGAAACCCTTGGTTGCTTAGAGAAGCACTTGGACCCAAGAAATGGGTATGAGATGAACACTTGTACCTATGATATGCTTTGATTGGTTTCTCTTGTGATGAGATATGATGGATATATTACATTAATGGTTGTTGTGGATGTATTTTTAGTCAATGTGATGCCTAGCATAACCTATGATAGGTGGTTGATTTATTATAGTGCTTTTCAATGATAGGTGTTAAATTTATGTGATTATTTACTAATCTGGTTGTTTTTTGAGTGGGTAAGATACTTTGGAGGACTTGTGATAGATATTTGATTGTTCCAATTTATGCTAGTTTGTTATTCACCTATGATAGATGGAGAATATTCTTCATATTACAAATTTTCTAGGATGGATATGGGTTCGATCTCTTTCTTGTATTCTAACACTGTGTCAAGCATTGGATGGTTTGTGGATAATGAAGCTTCGAGACATATTACATATGATAGATGATCCGTGTCACCTAAGAGGTCGACAAAAGGACAACATAGTTGACTGAATGCGTCGACTACTGTTATGGTGGATGTTATAATGCTAGTTTGATCGGAGAAACAACTATGAAGAATAACATACACGAAACAGTAAACAAATGCAAAATTTAATAGACAATGCCAATCACATAAGAATGTGAGATAGGAATTGATAACAGAGAAACCCCAAGGGTGAAGACTCTGGTTTAATTGAGCAGTCATCGAAAGAGGTCGAATGTAGGAACCGTCGGGAACTAATCGATCCTTCTCTTTAGGAACTTGTCTTAATGCAATGAAGAGCAGAGAACCAAAAGCTATTTCATCTTCGATCTTACAAGTATTTATACAATTATAAGGGACACTTGCGTAACTACCCGCCGTGTTTCGGTTACAAAAAGATAGTTACAAAGAGATCATTTGTCTTCTTCCCATTCGCCAGCTAGGATAAGATGAAGAGACATAGTTTCCACACCGATGGAGGTTTGAATGCCTTTCGACTGCTCAGAATGTTGTATGGCATGTGATGGAATCATCAAGTACCGTTGGGTGTGTATGATAATTCGTCGGACATGTGCCGTTGGTTGTCGAGTTGCAAAATCGACTGATCTGTTGGGACGACTGAGTCGAGGATCCAACCAAGGAGTCGATTGGTACTAGGAAATAGTCGATGGATCCAGTCAAGTCTTGGGATGGATCAAAATTCCCCTCTTAAGTGGTAATGGTACCCATTTCCTACTCGCACAGATAAGGAAACTTGAGCCCAATTCAATGAGAGGATACCACTTTCCTTGAGATGGGAGTTGTCCTGCCTTGGCCACCTGAAACAAGGGAATTGGTCATGTCCTTGTATGGCGTGCTTGTTGTCCAATGATGGTCTTAGAGGAAAGATTCTCTTGAGCATCTGGGTGTATATCTTATGGATTTGTCAGCTGTAAATCGATCTAATCCAATAATGGTGGAAAATATAGTCAAGGAAAGTCTACATTGAATACTGGATGCAGACCCAAGTATGGTGGAATGTTAAGATTAAAATCATTTTCCCCAATTTTCTCAAGAATGGTATAAGGACAATAACCTAGAGGTTTTAGCTTCTTGTGCAGGTCACTGAATCTTTCTTTCTTGAGATGCAACCAGACCTGATCCCCAATTTTGAATGCATGATGAATACGATGCTTCTTCTGTCGAGCCTTGGATTTTTCACTGGCTTGATGCAACATCTCCTATGCTTGTTTCTGAATGTCACACACCTAATCCTTGAACTTGAGTGCCTTGTCAATTTATCGTTTCCCATGGTCGATGTCGACCAATCCAGTCGATCGACTGAGTAATTCAATAGGCGACGAGTGTTGAAATTCAAAACATATTTCAAATAGACTCTTTCTTGTTAAACTATGCTATGCTTGATTATGGCTATGTTGGATGTATGGAAGAATTTCGTCCCAGGTTCTGCGATGCTTGTGGTTGTACATAAGAAGCACCTGTACCACCATGCGATTCACAAATTCCATCTGTCCATCCGTATAAGGATGGAACACTATTGACATAGATAGCTGTGTGTAGAGCTGCTGCTAGAGCGTCTTCCAAAATGTGCTAACAAATATGAAGTAGGGGTCGGAGATGATTGAAGTCGGCAAGACATAGCGCTTCCAAACATTCTCAAAGAAGAGTTGAGCAGTATGTTGGGTTGTTGTGGTATTCCTGCAAGGAATGAGGATATTTTGGAAAATCTATCAACCACTACCAGGATTACATCATGCTGGTGTCGGGTAATAGGATATCTAGTCAAGTAATCCAAGGAAATAGATTCCCATGGTCGACTAGGAACGAGAAAGGGCATATACAAATCCTGTCGTTGGTTTGGTGGCTTGGCAAGGGCACAAACCACACATGACTTGATGTACTTGTTGACATCTATTTTGAGAAAAGGCTAATAGAAATAATTCTGGATCACAACAAGTGTCTTTTCCACTCCAAAGTGTCCTTCTATTTTCCTATAGTGTGCCTCCAAGAAGAGCTTATGTCGATGCCCACCATAAGGTACACAAATATGTCCTAGCTTGTAAAGCAAATTGTCCTTCACGTAGTAGTCGAGAAAAATTGATGATCTATCTGGAGCTGTCGATACACCGTTGAAAAATCAATGTCTTCTTCATACGGTCACGGCCAAGTAATGGTGTCATAACCATGCATACTTAACACTGTAAGAAGTGAAGTAATTGGCGGTCGGCTAAGGCAATCAACTGTTGCATTGGCTTTGCCTTTCCGATCCTTAATTACCAACTGAAACTATTGTAGGTAAACAATCCACTTGATTTTTCTCATTGTTTGCAACTTAGACTGTGACAGAGCAAACTGTAGAGGCTTATGGTCAGTATGGACGACCGTTTTTTTTCCTAAAATATAATGTCTCCATTGCTTAAGAGCTTGTACAATGGCATACAGTTCCTTCTCATAGATAGAATACTTACAAGCATCATCACTGAAATTTTCCAGTTGGAATGCTACTAGGTGACCTGCTTGAGTAATCACGGCTCCCATGGCATAATTAGATGCGTCGGTCTCAATTTCAAATGGCCGATGCAAATTAGGTAATACAAGCAATGGAGCGGTGCAAAGCTTGTTTTTAAGTTGTTCAAAATATTTTTGTTGTGTTGTAGTCCATTTAAAAACTATATTTCCAACTCCTTTTGTTAATCGATTCAGAGGCCAGGCTATGTGGATGAATCCCAACACAAATCTGCGGTAAAAATTCGCCAAACCAAGGAAACTCCTTAGTTCTTGAATGATTTCTGGAGTGGGCCAATCCTTGATAGCTTATATCTTTTCTGGGTCGACTTGAATTCCTAATGAGTTGATCACATAGCCCAAGTATTTGATATTTGTCAATGCAAAATAGCACTTCTCTATGTTCAAACAAAGTTTGTGTCGTCTGAGAACATTAAGCATTGGTTGAAGCTGTTGCAAATGTTCCTCCCATGATCTGCTGAAAATCAGGATGTCATCTAGATAGACAGTGACACATTTCCATGAAAAAGGTATAAGAACATCATCCATATATCTCATGAAAGTCGTAGGTGCATTAGTTAGACCAAAAGGCATGAATAACCATTCAAATAAACCTTCCCTGGTTTTGAAAGCAATTTTCCATACATTTGAGGACTCTATGGGAATTTGATGATACCCTGACTTGAGGTCAAGTTTGGTAAATAATTTAGAATCTTTCAAATAATAAATTAAATTATCTATTATAGGAAGAGGATATCGATTCTTTACTGAAATTTTATTGAGATCCTTGTAGTCGATGCACATGCGCCATGTCCCATCTTTCTTGGGAATTGGGACGACTGGACTTCCATAAGGAGAGGAGCTAGGTTGAATATGCCCTTTGTCGATCAAGCCTTGAATTTGTTTGCGGATTTCTTCATTTTCTAAAGCATACCTTCTTTAAATAGATGCATTGGGTAATGAAGAACCAAGAAAAAGATCAATGGAGTGTTTTACCTGGCAATGTTGTAGTACTCCAGTTGGATCTTTGAACACATATTTTTATTCTTCAAGTATTCTATCAACTTGCTGTTGTTGTCGAGAGTCATAATCAGTGGAGAGACGACTGGTTGCTGAGATATTCTAGGAGTGTTGAGGTTTTTGATCATTAACAACATAAATTTATGAGCATGGTTAATCAAATTCTTGGCTTGCTTTGCTGAAACCCTCTTGACTGTTGTTGTGGGCCGACGTTCAAGAGTGCATACCACCGATTTTGAATTTTGATGATCACTTTCTATGGTCTCGATTGATACCTTGCATGTTTATCCCACAAGTAAGGCTTTCCAACCAGTATGTCGGCTACCAAAGGTGAAGCGACATTGCAAAGCACCTCATCCTAAAAAGGCTTGATGAAGTAAGGTAACTTACACTGTCGCGTGATCTTGAGTTATTGTCCATCTTTCATCCAACCAATGTTGTAAGGTTGTGGATATGGAGTAGTAACAAGACCCAATTTCTTGACAATATCTTCAGAGACAAAAATATTTTGACTACCATTGTCCACAATCAGATGCAATGGGTGATTCTGAACCCATATATGTGTATGGAATAGTCATTCTCTTTCCTCTTCATCGACGATAGTCGAGTTTGCGAGAGCTATTGAAATTGACGCTACTAAGGTCGAAGAGTCGGGGTCAGATTACACAACTGTCTTGTAAGATTGGTTAGAAGTAGACATCTGTGCCAAGAATTTCTTCCGAGCTTTGCATTCCGATGCATCATGCCAAGCTGAATTGTGGTAGTCACACCATTTTCTTTGAGGAGGTTGTTTACTTGATTTTCCCTTGTCTTCCTTGAAAGGATTCTTACCCTATTTCAGCTTTTGTGTAGTAGTCAGAGAAAACCGTTTTGACTTGACGGAGTCAACAATCGATTGAAATTTCTTGTCGAAAGGTTGACCAGTCAGTTTGGTCGAGAAACATCCTTTCGCCTTCAATTTCATCTCGAGATTGATGGCGTAATGGAATGCATCTGCAAGAGTGCTAACTGTGAGAAATTCCATCTCTTGATAGATATAAGGTGCTAGAACACCCATTTCATGTTGGATATAAGGTGCTAGAACACCCATCTCTTGTTGGATATAAGGTGCTAGAACACTGATATATTTCAAAATAAGTAATTTTTCTTCCTCCCTAACACCAAGTCGAGCCATTAGTCGGTGGAATTCATTAGTATAACTCTATACAGTTTGATCCTTCCATTGTCTGAACTGCTGCCACTTCTTGTACTATTTTTTTATGTACTTGGGTGGAAAAAATTCCTTCTGGACGTGTTCAAGAAATTTGGCCCATGTGTCAATGGGGTTACCATCTTCATCAGATTTTGTCGAGATATTTTCCCACCAGTAATGTACAAAAGTTGAAATCTTCAAAGATGCTGTTAAAGTTACGTCATCATGAGTCATTCTCCAAGTCAATATTGTGTGTAAATATTGAGCCTCGTGTGTCGAGGTAGTGGCGTATAGGATCCCGAGTTGGACTTAGGAAACTTGGAGAAGAATCTTACGTCGAACTCAAGAATGGTTAAGCTTCATGTGTTGGTACAAGTGTTTTGTATGTTAAAGCGATGATGTTGTATAGTTTTTCTAGTCAAAGGTAAGGTGTTGTGTGTCAATACAGATCCTGTAATGTCCCCAATTTGAAAATTTTCCCAATTTAGTCAATTTTCGAAACTTGGACTAGTAAAGCCCCAAACTGTCCCAAATGATCCCAAATATTTTTGAATGGTGTATGGAGTGGATTGAGATGTATTTGGACACATTAAATCATCTAATATATGCTCGGACACTTTCCAAATACTTCAACAACTTGAATTTACAATTAGAGAATGAAAGGCATAATTACTAGGAAAATCGATGTTGAAACCCCCAAGGATAGATGGCTCCAAAAGACTCCTAAGGATTTTGAATTGGGACTGAGAGTGTTTGGAAGGTATTGATGCATAAAAATGAATCTTATGTATCCTTGAAAACTCTCAAAATACTTCTACAACATTCATTTAACTTCAGGAGAAAATAGGGAAATTTAATAGTAAATTCGAGGTTCAAACCCCCAAGGGTAGAGGTCACTAATGGATTCCCAAATGTAGTACGAACCTCATAAATTTCAGAATATAGACTTGTATTAGTTAAAGGAATTCAATGGTCACCCAAATTCATCATTAATCAGTTTCTAAAGGCTGCTGCAACTCCCATAAATCAGAGGTTTGTGGACATGTCTTCACATAGTGGGAAATGATAGGAAACTTCACCCCCTGCAATGAAATTCGAGATTTGTTTTCCAAAGGCTTATGTAATGTATATGAAACTTCTTCAAGACACTAATGAATCTCCATACATCATAAAAATCACAGAGATGAACTGATACAAATCGAAATATAGCAACTTCAAGCTCTCATAACAAGATATAGGGAAAATGGCACCATTTATGCATTGTTTGGTATTTTTACATAGTTTCACTTGGTATTTAGACCTGAGGATATTCCGAGTATCAAATACAGAGAAAATATATCATATAACAAATAAATGTTTTATCTTGGACTCTCACAAAGAGATAGCATCTCACCATGTGCGCCCTTCCTCCAAGAGCAAAAAAATGCAGAGAAATGTGAGGTAGAGATGGGAACGAGTTGAAGAAGAAAGAATCACGAGCTGCCCTGTAGCTTCAACCTGCAACAAATAAATCCATTGTACATCCAAATTAAAGGTTTGAATGGCCTCTCCAATTTCCAACTAGGATGGGAATCTTTCACCCTTGAAATTGGTACTAAGGCAAGTAGAGTAAACACTCCATTGGCATGGACAAGCTAGAAGCTCTCCAAACTGAAAAGACGCAAATAAAAAATGATCAAAAGCTCCTTTCCTTCTTTTCTCTTTTATTTTATAAACTTCTAAAGTCCTCCATGGGTCATATTCCTTCCAAAATCCTCATGCCAACTCAAGTTGGGAAGAGATTCCAATGTGTGCCACTTGTCCAACAATTCCTAGTCTCCATCTTCCCTCAATTTGAATGGGGAAGATTCTTTGCTTCCATAACTCCATTGTGCACCCTCTTGGAGGATATTTTTAGCCCTGACATGTCATATATGTCATATGTCAGCAATCAGGTCTGAACTTTGTCATAGGTGTCATAGAATCTTCATCATTGTTGTCATAGGAGTTAGGGAGTCTAGCTCCAAGTGTCACAATTCTTCTAAGATGCCTCTTCCTCTTCCATGGGAGTTATTATTCCACTCCAATTCGACCTTACATGACTCATTCCATGAATAATACCTCTTAAAATCTCCAAGTATGTTACCCTTCATCTTGAACTCGAATTGGTGAGAGAATCATGCCAAGTGTAGTGAGGAATCTTGCCACATGTGGGTCCCACAACCTATTATGTGCCCTCATGATCCCATGCCACCTTATTTTCTTTGTATTGTTATTTAATTGACCCATTTAACATGAATTTGTAAGTCTAAGGTCATTTTGGGTCTTGTAGCTCCTTTACTCCAACTTTTAATGCTTCCACCCCCAACCTAGGGAACTAGTAATTTTCCTCCATGATAGTTCATTTGGATGGGAATATTACAAACTTTGAATTGGGAATTTTCTCTTGATGTGACCCACCTTGTCCATTTGGATCTAATTTTTCATTATTACCAACTTGGACATCATGCTTGGAAATTATTTGACCCTTAGCATCAATTTGACAAACTATCATGACTATGGCCAAGGGGCTTAGGCCATTGTGACCTACTGGAAATTTTTGGGACATGACAAATCCTCCCTTCCCAATATTACTTGTCCTCAATAAATTTCACACATGGATGTTGAAGAACCTGCTTTCTTTTCAAAACTTTGCTTCCAAAAAATTGCTTCTAAAACTCTGAGTAGTGGCACTCATGCACTACAATTGTGTGTTTCCAAAAGAAAGGAGATGTGGATTTTATTTTTCATATTGATATCCCCTGTGACATGACCACTAAACACAAAAATAATAATTAAATCCATCAAAACAAAGTTTTCACAATTACTCTTTTATCTCTTTCATATTTTGGAAACCCCTTTCTGTATAATTCTTTGAAGTTGCTACTAAGTTGCCCAACTTTGAGTCTTCAAGATTATATGAAAATTTTAGAGAGGAACCACCATGATTGTTGCTGCACTACTCTGATTAAAATCACTTTATTAACTGGGGCGCAATCTCTTATTCTACTCGTGTCCCCAAAAAATTGAAACCAATGAGACTAAAATTTATCCCAGGGTCCCATTACTTGTATTGCACTCCAACAATTAGGAGTGCTCTCCAACCCATACCATTAGGCAAGAGAAATCCTGGATCCCATTTTCTTGTATGGATTCTTCCAAAAATAATGAGTACATAATATATATCATTAAAGTACATAACAACATAATAAAAATGTACATCAAGGAGGTGCCTCATCAAAGAATCATGAAAGTGCTTATACATCAAAGTAAGTAGACTGCCATTTTCCAAGTGCATACAAGCTTCAAATGACCCATCAAATCTGCTCCAATGACATAGGTGATGATCCCATGTCCTATAATGCTGCTCCAAAAGGATGTAAGATGCATCAAAATAATTAGCCATGTGTTCTTTCATCCAAGAAGTGAACGAATAATCTCCATTAAAATATGAACCAAGTAGGGAACAAAGAAAACAATGAGCTTTCAAGGGGCTCACAGAAGTACCATTTGTGCATCCCTGAATAAGTGTATCATCAATAAATAACAAAGGATGTTGCTGCCAATAAGATTTTTCTCCAATTATATATCTCTTCACCCAAGTATTGGACGAAGTTCCTCCAACATCAATTGAACTAAGCAAGGAGCAAGGAAAATCATGAGTCTTCAAGTGACTCAGGTGAACATCATAAGTGCATCCATGTATATGTGCATCATCATAAGGTAACAAAGGATGCTTCTGAAAATTTAAATAATAAGGTTCTCTAATCATGTCATCATCTAGAGGAGAGATAGGAGTTTCATACTCCTCATGTGGCACCATAAAATTTTTTTTTTTTCACCCATACTTCATTAAGATGAATGCTTCAAAATATGGAAGTGTAGGATTTAGGAGAAGGAACCAACTCACCCAAATGATCAGAAAGTGCAGAAGTGTCATCATGTGATGTCTCTTCATATTTTTCAAAGTCACTTGGGAGTGACTTTCTATCCTCTTCATGTAAGGCTTCTTCTACGTTTAAGGAAGCTTCACATTTGGTCCTCCTTTTTTCTCCTTTCCTTTGATTGGTACTTTGTTTGTGCTCCTCCAAGAAAGATGAATCATCTTGCCCCTTAGTTTACTTAGGATCAAGATATTTGGAGCCTCTATTTGAATACAATCCAAAAATTCTCTTCAAGTAGGAAACACTTGCACCCAATGAAGCTTTGGATATTTCACTGCTCTTTTCACTCAAATAGATATGATTTGCTCTCCAAGGTCTTTTGCAAGAATGGAATAAACCTTTCTTCACTAACTCCACATCTCCAATATTGGGACTATTTTCAAACAACCAATCAGCAAAGTCTTCAAAATTAATGGCCTTTTGTGTACCTCCCTTATACAGATCAAGATATCCCTGATATTGTTGGGGAAATGTTTTACATGTTGCTCTCAATCTTTGTAGTTCATTCATGGAATTGTACTCATAGGAGTCATCATAATAGTAAGACATGGATGAAATTTCTTCTTCAATGGATGACCCTAATGCACAGGAACAAGGACCATGCTCTGATACCACTATAATTTCCCCAATTTAGTCAATTTTCGAAACTCGAACTAGTAAAGCCCCAAACTGTCCCAAATGATCCCAAATATTTTTGAATGGTTTATGGAGTGGATTGATATGTATTTGGACACATTAAAGCAACTATTATATTCTTGTACACTTTCCAAATACTTCAGCAACTTGCATTTACAATTAGAGAATGAAAGGCATAATTACTAGGAAAATCGATGTTGAAACCCCCAAGGGTAGATGGCTCCAAAAGAATCAGGATTTCGAATTGGGACTGAGAGTGTTTGAAAGGTATTGAGACATAAAAATGAAGCTTATGGATCCTTTGAAACTCTCAAAAGACTTCTGCAACATTCATCTAACTTCAGGATCGGAAAATAGGGAAATTTACTAGTAAATTCGAGGTTAAAAACCCCCAAGGGTAGAGGTCACTAATGGCTTCCCAAATGCAGTACTACCCTAAAAAATATTAGAACAAAGGCATGGATTAGTTAAAGGACTTCAATGGGCACCCAAATTAATCATTAATCCGTTTCTAAAGGCTGCTGAAATTCCCATAAATCAAAGGTTTGTGGACATGTCTTCACATAGGGGGAAATGATAGGAAACTTCACTACTTGTAATGAAATTCAAGATTTGTGTTCCAAAGGATTATGTAATATATATGAAAACTTATTCGGGACATTAATTAATCTCCATACATCATTAAAATGACATATATGAACTGATACAAATCGAAATATAGCAACTTCAAGCTCTCATAACAAGATATAGGGAAAATGGCACCATTTATGCGTTGTTTGGAATTTTGACATAGTTTCAATTGGTATTTAGAATTGAGGATATTCTGAGCATAAAATACAGAGAAAATATATCAGATTAAAAATAAATGGTGTATCTTGGACTCTCACAAAGAGATAATCATCTCACCATGTGCGCCCTTCCTCCAAGAGCCAAAATATGCAGAGAAATGTGAGATAGAGATGGGAACAAGTTGAAGAAGAAAGAATCACGAGCTACCTAGTAGCTTCAACCTGCAACAAATAAATTCATTGTAGCTGCAAATGAAAGTTCTGAATGGCCTCTCCAATTTCCAATCCGGATGGGAATCTTTCACCCTCGAAATTGGTACTTAGGCAAGTAGAATAACACTCTACTAGCTTGGACAAGCTATGCTCTCCAATTTGCAAAATGAGAAATTATCAAAATATCCTTTCCTTCTTTGTTCTTGTATTTTATAAACTTCTCAATTATTCCATGGGTCGAATTCCTTCCAAAAGCCTCATGCCAACTCAAGTTGGGAAGAGATTCCAATGTGTGCCACTTGTCCAACAATTCCTAGTCTCCATCTTCCCTCAATTTGAATGGGGAGCCTTCTTGGTTTCCATAACTCCCTTGTGCGCCCTCTTGGAGGCTATTTTTATCCCTGACATGTCATATATGTCATATGTCAGCAATCAGGTCTGAACTTTTTCATAGGTGTCATAGAATCTTCATCATTGTTGTCATAGGAGTTAGGGAATCTAGCTCCAAGTGTCACAATTCTTCTAAGATGCCTCTTCCTCTTCCATGGGAGTTATTATTCCACTCCAATTCAACCTTACATGACTCATGCCATGAATAATACCTCTTAAACTCCCCCAAGTATGTTACCCTTCATCTTGAACTCGAATTGGTGAGAGAATCATGCCAAGTGTAGTGAGGAATCTTGCCACATGTGGGTCCCACAACCTCTTATGAGCCCTCATAATCCAATGCCACCTTATTTTATTTGTATTATTATTTAATTGACCCATTTAATGTGAATTTGTAAGTCTAAGGTAATTTTGGGTCTCGTAGCTCCTTTAATCCAACTTTTAATGCTTCCACCCCCAACTTAGGGAACTATTAATTTTCCTCCATGATAGTTCATTTGGATGGGAATATTACAAAATTTGAATTGGGAATTTTCTCTTGATGTGACCCACCTTGTCCATTGGGATCTAATTTTTCATTATTACCAACTTGGACATCATGCTTGGAAATTATTTGACCCTTAGCATCAATTTGACAAACTATAATGAATATGACCAAGGGGCTTAGGCCATTGTGACCTACTGGAAATTTTTGGGACATTACAGATCCTCGTGTGTTGAGGTGGTACCTCATGTATTGAGGTGATGCTTTGCATGTCGAAGCATGTATGGTGTGTGATGTTATACTAACCATGGTTGAGATATTAAGTCTCCTCTAGAGACTGGCCACCTCTAGAGTGAATTACTTTAGCATACAACCACTTGGAACGATAATGGAACAATATGATCACATCATTGGGAAAATATCCTTAGTATATTTGATATGATAATTAAGTTGGCGCATGTGGACCATGTAGATGAGACAAGAGATAAAGATAAGATGTGATAAGAGAAGAGATAATTCAAATTGCACATTAAGAATTAATTAAGAGAGAATTTTAATTGTTAAAGTTCAGTGATATTCACAAAGAAGCCTTTAGTCAATCAAAGGAGAACTCGAATTGATCACTACAGTGATGTTAACAAGAAATATTTCAGTTAAGAGAGTTAACTAAGTGATAACAAAGAAGATCTAGTTAACTAAGTAAGTGTTATTGCATGATGACACCTATTTTAAACTAAAGGACGACACTTATGTTAAACTAAAAGACGACACTTGTGTTAAACTAAAATACAACACTTGATATGCGACACTTGCATGACGACACTTAAGTTAGCCACCTAACTAATTGGACAAGATTTCATTTAAGGGGAGAGTTCATCATAAAGTCAGTTTAGTGAGTTAATGCATTGCATGAGAAGTGGGGCGCACTTCTCCATGCAAGATTGATGTCTCCAAAGTTGGAGTGAATTCATATGAAGTATTTTTGTGCATGTGACTACTATTAGCGAGTTGGTTGATTGGAGAATTATTCTCCTAAGTCTCTCTTCTATATCTATATTTCTCTTGCTCTGTTATTGCACCGTGAGTGCTTGATGTAAAAGACATTCTCTGATACCTATCAATATACTAAGGAAGGTTTTTGCTGGGGTTTTCTCCCTTAATTCATAGAGGTTTTCCCCATGGTAAATTCATGTGTCGAATGCTATTGCTTATGTGTATGATTGTTATTTGATTTCAAGTATTATTGCAACTCTGAATTAAAGATAGAAAAATAACATGGTATCAGAGCTCAGGGCATGAAAGAGCTAAGTTCAACAATCAAGATTGAGCCTACGTAGATTCTAAGTGAGCACATTACTTGAAGAACAATGACTTCAATCTCAGTGAGACTGGAAGACCATCTTGAAGGAACTTCAAACTTCAATACTTGGAAGGCCAGGATCTTGAATATCCTGGAAGAGCATGATTTGGATGGATATGCATTCAGTGTTATCGAAGAACCCACTCATAATGTAGGGCGTGTTACCTTCAAGAAGAAAGCCAAAGCAAAGAGAATAATTTGTGATTATGTGAAAGACAACTTGATACCCGTTATTACTCCATTGAAGACCCCAAAGGAATGCTTCGACACGTTGAAAAATATTTATGAGAAGAAGGCACCCAATCAAAAGAGAGCATTGAAGAACAAGCTTCAAAATATGAAGATGGAAAAGGACGAAGCTATGGATTCCTTCTTCACAAAGATCTCTCAAGTAAGAGATCAACTCATGAGCATTGGTGTGATAGTCGATGATGATGATCTCATTCATACCACTGTCGATGGTCTTCCATCCTCATGGGTGACATTCTTGGCTATAATAAATTAATGATCGAGAAGCGCAACCTAACTTTGGGAGACTATGGCATGATTTCCTACAAGAAGAAGGGAGAATCCAGAGCAAATATACTACCTCCAAAGAAGAGAACCTCGCTCTTACGACACAAATTAAGAGAGGTAATAAATATCACAAGAAATTCTCTCATCAAAAGGAGAATGATTTCAAGAACTTTGATAAGTCTAAATTTAAATGTTTTAATTGCAATAAGAAGGGTCATTATGTAAGAGAATGTCATGCAAAGCAAAAATGAAAGTCCAAGGGTAGGTTTCATGCTTCTTCTACTACTACAGAAGATGAACCTACAAGAAAGAATTCATCCGATGATCAAGAGATGAGGAAGGAGTACTAAATTGTCTTAGCCCTTTCCAGATCCATTACCACTAGTGACAAGGAAATGGATGGTGGACAATGGCACATCCAAGCACATGACTGGATATAGGAGCGCTATCACATATATGAGGGAAAATAAGTTTTCCTATGAGGTGGAGCTTGGAGATAATCCCACCTATTCGATCTTAGGTATTGGATCCACTTCGTTTTAGTTGGATTCATGAGATGTATTGCATGTGGATGAAATTCTATTTGTCCCAAGATTGAAAAAGAACCTCTTGTCTGTTTCAGTTCTAAAAGATAAAGGATTCAGAGTTACCTTTATGGACAACAAAGCGCTCATGTGGACTAAGCATGAAGACTTGAACTCTGCATCTGTGATGGAGTTAGAGAGGGAGGTCTATACAAAGTCCCCAGAAAAATCATTCAAGCCATGATCCATGACACATTCATTCCTTGTGAGCTGTGGCATAGAAGGCTTGGTCATTTCTATTCCAAAGCACTACCTGGATGATAGAAGATGGTGAAAGGTATGCCCATATTCAGATATGATTTTGATAGTGTTTGTAGAGGTTGCGCTCTTGGAAAGAACATTAAGAAGAGTTTTCCAAGTAGTACCAAAAGATATAAAGGGATCCTTGACTTGATTCATTATGATCTATGTGGTCCTATGTCTGCACCCTCCTTTAGTGGTTATTTGTATTACGTGCTTTTCATAACGTGCTTTTCATAGACGACTTCTCTCGCAAGTCATGGGTTTATTTTTTGAAAGCAAAGAGTGAAACTTTCAACAAGTTTCAATATTTTAAAGCACTAGTTGAGAATCATATTGGAGAGCACATTTGTGATTTGAGATCTGATAATGGCTGATAGTTTGAGTCCCATGAATTCAATGACTTCTATCGAGATGCAGGAATAAAAATACATCTGACTCTGCCCTACAACCCCCAACAAAATGGGGTTGCTGAAAGAAAGAACATAACAATACGTGAGCCTACAAAAGCCATGATGTGTGATCAGGATTTGCCCACATCCTTATGGGAAGAATCCCCCAACACTGTTGTTTTTATTCAGAACATAATCCCTCATACTATCTCGGGAGAAAAGACTCCGGAAGAGGTTTTCACTAGTGAAAAAACTAGATGTTGGGAAGATTTTTGGTTGTCCTGTCTACATTCATGTACCAAAAGAGGAGGAAAAAGATGAAGCCATATGGAAATAAAGGAACATTTGTTGGATATAGTGACTCCTCCAAAGCTTACAGAATATGTGTTCCAGGACAAAGAAACATTGCCGAGTTATGTCGAGTTGCAAGTCGCATGAAAATTTCGTTCAAGGACACTTGGTGACTTTCGGTCCGGGAGCGAAAAAGCAAATGAAGCAACAATATTGCGTGTCATTGGCTCCTGCAAGTGTGTATGGGAAATGCCAACGTGGGAACACTACCAACACTGGCTCGGTCGAGGGGTTTGCAGAGTTGACCCACCAATGCGAGATTGCATTGAAGGAAATTGAGCAAAACCCTAGTTTACGAAATGAATGCACAATGAAGTCACTGGGCCATGAGAACATGAGGGAGAGGGACCCCTAGAGGTAATCGCATGCCAGGAGACCAACGGAGTCGACTGTTCGTCGATCCGACCTCCGGTTTCCAAGTTATGTTGAGTTGCAACTCGCATGAAAATGTCGTTCAAGGACACTTGGTGACTTTCGGTCTGAGAGCGAAAAAGAAAATGGAGCAACAAGATTGCATGCCGTTGGATCCTGCAAGTGTGTATGGGAAATGCCAACGTGGGAACACTACCAACACTAGCTCGGTGGAGGGTTTTGCAGAGTTGACCCACCAATGCGAGAGTTGCATTAAAGGAAACTGAGCAAAACCCTAGTTTACGAAATGAATGCACAATGAAGTCACTGGGCCATGAGAACACGAGGGAGAGGGCCCCCTAGAGGCAATCGCACGCCAGGAGACCAACGGAGTCAACTCACCTCTTATACCATGTTAAAATTTTGATACTTGATCTAGATAAATGCTTTATACCAATTATAACCATTAGTTCAATGCATACATTTAACCATAAAACATTTACATAAAGAATTTAACATGTAGGATCTAGTTAAGAATAACAATGCATAAGAGACACAACATTTTATCCCGGGAAACCCTCATGGAGAAGAAAACATAGCAACCTTTCTTAGAATAATTATGTTTAGGAAACAAGTACAATGAAACCATGAACAAATCCTAACCCTCAAGGGTTTTACCACATGAAAAAACCTTAATGACACATGACAACAAGAGTACTTATCTCCATGAAGATGACCTCCAAGCCATAAGGATATCCAAGCATATCCTTCCCAACCAACAATAGAAGGCACCTGCTCATGAGAAAACCCTAATACACAAGCTCATGAGGAAACCCTAAAATAAGAGTTTCCTTCTCCTTCATGTGCAACTCCAAGGGGAAAAATACAAGACATGAAGTGTCTTACAAATGAAGAACATGACTCTAACTTTACAAGTGGGGCTTCACTTACATGCGGGACCACATAACTTAATTTTACATTTACATTAGACACCAAGCATTTCACGCCAACGAGGGCCAAAGTTGGAAAACCACGGACGGTGGGGTTGCGGTTGGTGTTTCCATATGGCCCCTGCCCAAACACACTAGTAGGAGTTGGTTCTCGATCCTTGGATTATATTGTAGTTCCTTTAATGTCAAGTGATTATTCATTGGGTCCATGAGGTTTGTTGAATAGTGTTGTTGGTCGCGCTAGGTTCATGTTGAGTGAGCATTTATTGTTCATGTTGATTGAGTAAGGTTGCACTGTATTTATCGATTGCACTTTATTTCTCGAATCCTGAGGTAACGTTTGTTCCTTTCACCAATGTTGCTTTGAGCACTTGTATGTAGTTACTCATATGTAGTGTTGAATCTAATTGTACAATCAAATATTGGGCATTGATGAAATGTGTAGCATGTATTGCACTTAGTTTTATTAAATTACACTTGAACATTGACTTAACTTGTAATTTAATCATCCAAACTCACACATTTTAATTAGATATATCCAATTAGTGTGCATGAGTGAGTTCATTAAAACCTTGAAATACATTGTATTGCACTTAGTTTTATTAAATTACACGAGCAAGAAATTTGACTTAACTTGTAATGATCATCCAAAATCATAATTTTTAAATAGATATCCAATTAGTGTGCATGCAGTGAGTTCGTTGAAACCTTTAAATATAATAGTTTTTTCTTTTGACATAGTGCATTCATAAGTAATAGATAATCCACACAAATCAACACAATAGATTGACACAAGAACATGTGGAAACCGAAGAAAATATACAAAGTGAAATGTATCATTCATTTATAAGTGAAATGTCAATGTACATGTCTCCAAAAGTACATGTATCCAAAAGTAGATATATATCCAAAAGTACATGTATCCAAAACTATCCAAGCCACATGTACATGTATCCAAATGTACATATATCCCATAAGACACATCAAAACTCAAGCTTCCTCTTGTTCTTTCCCGACGTTGATCCTCTAGGCAAATCTCTAGGATCAATGTGCGTCTCTGGATCCTGCAAATTAAATATCAATTGTTAAATTAAACTAACTATGTACTAATACATTAGCTCAAGACAAAAATTAAAAAAATTAATTTGTGGCTCATTGATTTATAACAAACGCTCACCCACTTCATGGGACGAATTGGCAACTCTGATGGTCCGATCACCAATCTCCTCCTCTCCAGAATCGGTCTCTGCAAATAAAAGACCATATCAAAATTAACTCAACAATTATCAACATGTGCATGGAAATTGCATGAAACACTTGGTCATTAATGGACATCTCACCTCAACGAGAGACTGTGACAAAGGGGATTGCATTCCTTGTGTAGCAGATGGAGCTGTTGGTTGAAAATTTAGGATGGTCGCAACCATGGTCGAACCAGGGGGACCAAGAACTACTCCCGCCGTCACGGTGGATACAATCACCAAATGTTGAAATAGTAAGACATGCATGAATAAACAATAGACAACAATAATAAACTATGTCTAGATCATGTTGAAATAGTTGTACCTCTGCGTGGCTTGTTGTTATTGCAGATGCAAATTGACTACTGCATCAACGACCCCTAGGAGGTTTGCAATAGACAACTCCGGATCCTGATGCAGTAAACATGCAAATCAAACATTAACAAAAACAATTTATGCACTGGATTTCAAGTTAACCAACAAATATCATCGAAGGATATACATTACAATGGTATCAGATGGAGCTATTGGTTGAACATCTAGAATGGTCACAACCATGGTCAAACTAGGGGGGCCAGGAACTGCTCCTGCTGGTGGTGGCTACAATCACAAAATGTTGAAATAGTTAGACATGCATGGATAAAAAATAGACAACAATAATAAACTATGTAAAGATCATGTTGAAATAGTTACATACCTCTGTGTGACTTGTTTCCATTGCAGATGCAGCACTGACTGCTGCATCAACCATCGATGCGAGGTTTGCAATAGAAAACTTTGGTTCTTGATGTAGTAAACATGCAATTCAAACATTAACAAAAACGATTTATGCACTGGATTTAAAGTAACCAACAAATATCATCGAAGGATATACATTACCATGGTATTAGTAACTCCATGGTCGTGGGCAACTGGAGTCTTGCTAGGAGTAGGCCGCCTTAGATACACATGACACTTGTTCGCAAATGGCCTAGGAGGAGATACAAATCCAGGAAATGGTCCAAATGTTTCGGTTGGTGCCTACAGTCAGCAAGTGTTCATGTAGTTAGACATGCATGATTCAACGAACATACATGTATTTAAAAAATGACATTTTTAATTGTTTACTTAGAGCCGAGATGTTTCCTTAGACGATACGACCATGGATGCTACCCTCCATATTAGCTTGCCCCAGTGAAGGATCTGCCATCTGCAAGCTTAATAATTGTAAATATTAGACCATAGATAGCATTAGTGAACTAACATGTAAAGTATGTGGAAATTAACAAATTAACAAGTATTAAAAAACTGAAATTTTAAAATATTTACCTCGGTGTGAGATACGACAATGGGTGTTATATAAGAGGGGCCTTCCAAATGGGTAGCATCATGAATCCCTCCACCAATGACAGAATCAGTGGATGGAATGTCACGCCCCCTTGTAGAGTCTGGAACATCTGACTTTGGGGCATCGCTGCCGGCATAAAGCATCAACTGCAAGTTCACAAAATTAATATATTATCTCAAACTATACATATGTGTACAAAGAGGAAAATAAATGAAGAATTTATTACAATTAACCATCTACATACCTCACTCAAAAAACCACTGAAGGAAACATCTGAGGCAAGACCATAGAAGGGACGACCACACGATGTGCATTGGTGAGGCTCAATACTAGGCTGGGGATGTGCCGATGGTCCTGCACTAGTGGATGGTCCTGCACTAGAAGATGGTCCTTTACGGTGATGACCTAGTGTATGTACCACACCAGGGACAGATGTCCCTTCCTCACCCATATGCTGAACCATAGTGCTATGGCGAACAAACGCCCGTGCCAAACTAAAAAATGCATCACGTGTCTGTGGAATAACACGATGTGCAGGTGGGACATCTGGCCCAGGCAACTGCATGTGAGGTGGAGGGATAGGGCGATCAGGGTCTCGAAGCCTTGCATTGGGTTGATTTTGGGGCATCCCCCCATCGATCCCCTGAAACTGCAAGATATCAAAATAGTTTACGTGTTTATGTAACACAAACTCTGCATACATCTTTCGAAGGAAATACAGGGGCATTTCCCGGTTGTTATGTGGTGGCATATCAAAAACCATGTACCATCTGTCCATCAAGTTATCAACAAATGGTTGAAATATGCACCATTCAATAGAGATATGAGGCCTGTTTGCATTTGGGGTTTCCCTCGACCGAGGGTCCCTAAACAATGAAAATATGAGCTCTTTGGATATTTTCAACTTTTTGATTGTAGTGTAGTCTATCCCATCAGCATATTCTTGTCTTTTTCTTTCTCTATATGATGTAATATCATATAGTACATTGCTTGACTGTGAAATAGTGTCAACACTTGCATCCAGAGTTGATGCAAGTGAGCGACGAATCCTGTCACCACCACTAAAAGCCGCACTAATGCCCCTCAAGCGGGCAAGCTCAATCAGTATCTCAGCATTTGTGACCATAGCCGCAATTGCAATAAAAACATCAATACGAAAATCATTAGAAACATATACATGGTATATAATGACGTCTCTTAAAAATTGAAAATGTATTAAATCAAACTCAAGTAAGCAATTTAATGGCATTCACTTACATACATTTAAAACTTAAAATTAAACATTTAACAATTAAAAAGTAAGTTTCGTTCAACTTCTTTCTAGAAGTTAAGGCACTTCTTAACCCTCATTGGTGACTTTTCCATGCACACTTGGGTTTAAAATTCTTAGAATTTAGGAGTGTTATTTTGATATGTTTTGGCCTTTACGTCCCTTGCAGAAAACAATATTTCCATCAACTTCATAAGCTAACATTAAATTTATTGATTTCAACATATTACGCCATGTGGTTGGAGGGGAGGACAAAGTGGCATGGAATGAAATGGATATGTATGAGTTTTTCTTGCCAATATGATTACATATACTTGAGATGACTATCAATGATTAAGATGTTGAATAATCAACTAGAGATTGTGACTAGAATCACAATAACAACAATGTCAACTTAATAAGATATCACAAGTGGAATATGACAGTGTTATGTCATAATTATCACATATATTTATTAATGATCCAAGTATTATGATATGTGATTGATATGTCAAGATGGTTGATTAGGAGGATGAAGATTAAGTTGAGATAGAACAACTAAATTTAAATGTCACAGTCCTAGGACTGTGACTACATTCAGTTAATGAATAAGTAAGAATATGATATGACTTGTTATGCTTAGAAAGATGGTTAAGGTAACATGCCCGAGGGCATGTCAGGTGCTAAAACTAAGACTCGTGTCTTAAACACAGTATTTAAGAGGGATGGAAGTTTAGGATAGATGTAGGGTTAGGAAAATATCCAAGGAAAGAAGGGTCGAGATAGGTAAGAATGTTAGAAGGGATTTAGGATATGTTTCTAGGAGTAGTTACTAGGTCAGGGTCGCAGGTCTTTCTGAGTGTAGATTAGGATTGTTGGATATGTAAATGACAGGGGCGAGGGACTATTAGGATATGTGAGGCAAGAAAAGGGGTGATACAGGGCTGCCACCAATCCTCTAAATATCATTGACTCGATCATGGTTGGGAACACTCTCACGACACACTCTAGGTAGTTCATGGGTGTTCACCATTTCCATTGTTCTATAAACATGGAAACCAACCAAAAGTGACATGGGTAAATGGGGAAATTGTGGACTGGAATACAATTGGTTTTAGATGAGCTTAGAGACTCGACATGTAGAAATATATTACCAATTGTTTTTACTATTTAAAAAAACGGTTGATAAACCTAGTGATGCAGGGGCATAGACTGTTTGAGTAAAGTCATTTATGACTTTGCTAGGTCAAGTGAACTTAAGGAGACCTAGGGTCTCACATGTTTCTAATTTGCTTTATTTTGTTGAGAGGTTGAATAAAGAGGATAAGGATCCTAGATGCTTTTCCCAATGTAATCGATAGGGTTAGTTGAGCATTTCCAGAATTGTAGCATCTAGTTAGTGATTTGTCAAGTGAGTCACCAGTTGGTTGAGTTAATCATGGATTATGTTCCTTCTTTATAGGATCAAAGAAGCATAATTCGAGTTGTATTTAGTTTAGCTGATGACCTTTAATTAATTAGCTTTTTGGTAGCTCAATAGAGCTAGGGTTAGCTCGCAGAAGTTGAAGATAGAGATTCAAGTGGAAGAGGGCTCAGAATGATCAATTCCTTGGAGCAAAATAGAGACAATTTCTCTCTGCAAAATCGATCTCTACATTGTATGGCAAGCTCAGAAAATTAAATAAGAAACATAGTGATTTTCTATATAAAGTCTTTGAGTTGAATCGACGGTCCCTGAGCGTTGAGTAGATTGATCGAGGGTGTGGATAGGGCAGTCCCGAGAGGCACTTTATTAATGTGTTTTGGCATTTAGTTAAGGGTGCTTAACTAAGAGCCAATGTATAGCTACATACACTTGTGATGAAATTTTGATTATGTTCATGGACAAATGATTGTGATAAAATTTTGAGAAACCAAGTTACTAATTTTTTATGCATTTTTTCTATTCACGCTTTTGCAGGCATTTCATCTTGTTATGGACATTTTTGAGGAAACTTATTCAATTAGTATCATGGGGAAATGGACTTTGAGGGTTGGAAATTTGGGTTTCATGTGGATGGATACATTGTAGAAAGGGAGGAGTTCTATTTTTATTTTTATTTTTGGTTGCATTAGGAATTTTTGAGTTCTTGAAAAGGGATTCATTGAAATTATTCAGTCATCTTGGTTGAGGGAGATGAGAATTTAATTAGAGATTGGGTTATTTCCAATTTGATAAATATTACAAAATTAGGTTGTTTTAAACTATATAAAAACAGTAATTTAGGTTTAGACACTACTACATATGGTCTAATTTTCCACAAAATATCATTGTAATAGCCACGAATTTTCGTCCCTATTTCCACGATTGGGGTTTGTTTTTTTCGTGGAAAGTGATTCGTGGATATAGGGACGAAAATTCCACGTCGTGGCAATAGCAATGCTTCATTGTTGCCACGTGTCAACAACACAACAGTTCTCATATCTACGGAAAATGAATCCTGCCACGCAATTTCGTCGCTATAGCGACGAACAACCCCTATAAATTTCCACGTAGATGCTACCTTCCACGAATCATAGTCGCAGTAGCCACGCATGGATTCCAAAAATTTTGTGGCAGGTTCAACACCTGCGTGGAAGATCTTTTATAGTTCCATGAATCATCGTCGCAGTAGCCACACATGGATTCCCAAAATTTTGTTGCAGGTTCAGCACCTGCATGGAAGATCTTTTATAGTTCCACGAATCATCGTCGTAGTAGCCACGCATGGATTCCCAAACTTTCGTGGCAGGTTCAGCACCTGCGTGGAAGATATTTTATAGTTCCACGAATCATCGTCGCAGTATCCACGTACGCATTCACAAACTTTTGTGGCAGGTTCAGCAACTGCGTGGAACATTTTCTATACCCTACATCCATGTTCGTCGATATAGAGATGATACCTGGAAGTGTAAATTTTTTTTTTGAATGCAACGATACAGTCATAGATTTTCTTCAGATAGACTAAAAGCACTTCTCATGAACTAGCTCTTACATCTACAATCAAATCCTTATCAATGATTCCTTTCAGATCTGCAAACAAGTCTGCTTAATGATGGTTTCCAATTCTATCAAACTTCATCAAACAAATAATCTTGCATTGTATTCCTTAAAGTAGTTACCAAGTATTTATGATAAGCAGTAACACAAATAAAATTTGTTCAAGTAGTTTTCATACTTATCCCTTTTCAACAATCAATTCTTCAACTTCACGTTTTGTCTTTTAATGGCACAAATATTCAAACTCAAACTCAATTTGGTCACAAAGAATAGGCTCGGTCTTCAAGTTATAACTGATGTTCTCCCATAACACTATTCAAACTCAACTTCAATTTGGTCACAAAGAATATGCTTAGTCTTCAAGTTATAACACAAGTCCTTTAAATATGCTATCAATATGTTTCAATGCTTTGCAAATTGTTCTTCTTCAAGCTCAGATTTCACATCCTTGTGTCCTTTGAATAATCACAAGGATTAAAAAACATTTTGCAATGTATGAGCTCGGTCTTACAAAGAATTATACCTTAGCTCTATTCACTTCTTAAGAATGTCTATATGCTTCTGTAATGGTATATATTTAGATGCTTAATAAAAATTTCTCAGAGTCATTTATCATCAAACTTTTCATGAGCTTGTAAACAACAAACACAGTCCTAGATAGATATCTCAAGAACTTGAACTAAATGTATAAACATGAAGAATTGTAAGCCCTAGTCTTAAGCACATTTGGATAGCAGTTGAATTTTAAGCTCCAATATCTTGCATTAAAGCAATGACATGATAAAGTTTTACTTTAAACCCCTACAAGGAAATAAGATCACAATTCTACTTGTCATGAATACCCTATAGGAAACAATTGTTCCACAAATTCTATCATTTGAAGTTTGCAATGCTACGGTTTTCTATTCTCAACACTCACTGCATTTTTGAACAAGCAACTCTTTGTAGGATTATTGAATAGAAAATAAATAGAGTGGAACCAATGGTTGAAAATATTTCTAAATAAACTTTGAAGTCAATTGATATAATCAATGTTACCTCTACCAAAGCCCTTGTTTACCAAGTCTCCTAGAAGCACACTAAGCATGTAGAAACAAACAATTATTTAAGTTACAAAAAAGGAATCCAACCAAAATAAATTCTAACTTGTGCGGATATGAAAAAGGTGGGAAGCAACGCACCAAAAAGAATGCACAGAGAAGGCATGTGTAGGTTGAATGCAGAACCCCAAAACTACATCACGCCACAAGATAACAAACTTGCAAAATATTTGAGCTAGGGCACAATAGAAGAGCCCAACTTAGCTTCCATGTTAGAGGCCACTTGATCCAATGAATGCACCAACCCAACAAAAACCAAAACAAATAAAGATCCCAATTGCAAATTTTGATGAGCTGCATAAATTTTCACTGTCAAGTGCACTTTATGTAAGAGGATTTGCCAAAAATACCATAGAACTATATAGGCACCACATGCAAACAATGCAATTACCATGCACTCAAATGGGAAGATGTATTCACTTAAGACCAAACAACTTCAAACAAAGACAAATGATACAATTTTACACGTAGCACAACCATGTTTACATCTCCCATGCAAATATTTTTGACCCCATACAACACTTCATGGAGATGGTATTTTCTCCATAATCTATTGTCGTCTTCTCATGTGACACATGAAACTTCTCTGCACTTGTTGTTACCCAGAATTTCATTTGATTTCATGCCACCTTCTATATATTTTCTAGCTGCATATGCAATCACACACAAATCAACATCATCACGTGTTTTCCCACAATGTCTATATCTCATTCTATGATCAGTTCTGGATGAAATCTCTCCAATAAAATGGTGTAGTCTCAGTCAAGGACTCCCAATTTCATTGAATTTCCTGTCTGAAGGCCAAGGCATGATACAATTAGAGGAAGCCTTCTATCTTCAAATGGACCATCTTCCCTCAAATGGAAGCAAAGATCTAGTTCATTACCAGTGGGCACATCACTTGCAGCCCCCCTTAGGGGAATCACTGCTAGAAGATTCCCTAAATGGAGATGATCCTAATTTCCTATAAATGGAAAAGACCAAGTAATCAATTGGGTGTCGAGTGAGGAAGAATGAAGATCACTGTCACAAGTGAGACGTTATCATATTCTTTAGTTTCCCAAGTTTTCTATGTTTTTCAACTCACCATTTTTTTGAAATTTTAAGGTTGGAATTTATACTTGATGAGTTTTGCTGATTTTCTCTCAATTGTTTCTGATTTTCCAAGTTGATGACCTGTGCCAACTTTTTGCCAGTTTTTTGTTTTGCAACTAGGGTTTCATGTGGTTATTTTTGGTGTGTGAAGGCTCCTATACTATCTTATGAGGCTTGTCTAAAGGAAGGTGCCAAAGTTGGAGTGTGTCACATTCCAACTTTGGGTTTCCTAATCACCATCGAAACTCCAACTTTCGGTAACCACCAGAATTTCTGTAGCTTGCAATTTGTAAAATACCACAATGCCCAGATTGTTCATAAAGACCACAATTTGATGTTAATGAAGTAGTGAATACTCAACTGTGTAGAATAAGTCCTGTAGGTGACTGCTAATGTCTCCAAACTCCAAATGTACAACCAATAAGTTCTTAACACAGGCTCTTTGGTAAATTCAAAACTGCCATATCAATGGATTATAATGAGTTACAGTGACAAGAAAACTAAAACAATAAACCAATATTCAGTAACATGTAATAAAATAAACATATATATCATATAACAAAAAGAGAGATTTAGTTGAAGATACCAACCTCGGTGTGAAACCATTCTTGAAAATATACTTAGAAGTGTTACTTTCAGAAAAGACTGTGTGTGCCTCGGAGAGGCCAGTCTTCTCTAGGAACCAGCTGATCCTTCAAGAGGGTTTGTACAAACCATAGAGAGAGAAATGACTGGAGTTGATTAGGTCAATGAAGTCAACATAAACAAAGTTACAAAAATTATAAACTTCAACCAAGTCTCAGTAGAAGAGAAGTGATTATCAGCACACCACAACTGATCGCAGGTGATCAAAGTCAACTTCTCTATAAGATCAAAAATTCAACAAGGTGGTATATAAAAAATGAAGGAGGGTAAATTACCGCATTAACCACAAGTCAAAGACAAGGTTCCACAAGTCCAATAATAACTCAATCAAGGTGGGGAAGGTACATTAAACCAAAAATGAGATCTGAAGTGTGGGTACAAATATAAACAATGGTCATAAAATAAGAAAATATAAAATATGGTCATAACATAGGTGTGGGTAGTAGAAGACCCATGACCCTTAGAACCAAGGGTATGCTCCAAATGTGGCCAAACAACCATAGTACTCTATAAGAGCAAAAATTCAACAAGGTGGTTTTAAAAAAGTTACTCAAGGAGGTTAAATGACCTCATTAAACACCAGTGAAAGATAAGGTACCACAAGACCAATCATAAATCAATCAAGGTGGGGAAGGTACAACTAGTCATATCTCTCTCAAATGTATAGCCGTTCTATATAACCTGAAAGTTCATCATCATAGTATGAGGAAGGGTCGTGGGATGCCAAATAAAAACATACCTCATTTCTCTCTATGCAATCCTGAAAGCATCACATAACAGATAAGTACCTTGTACTATAGAAAATAAAAGCCACATGTGTTAACATAATTTTGATCTCTATCAACTTCAACACTCCTCTGTGGTCCCTGTGTTGAAGTTAGTCCTCGAGATGTAATGGGCAGTAATATTATAACATAATTTTCATCTCTTTTAGTAACAGTTGATAAAATAAACATATTGATCATATAACAATAAGAGAGGTATAGTTGAAGATCTCCACGTTAACATTTAACCAAAAATCAGATCTAAAGTGTGGTACTATTTCTTAATAGTGCTAAAGCAACAGTAAAATATTTTACAAAATAATTTTGATCTTTATCAACTTCAGCACTCCTCTGTGGTCCCTGTGCTGTAGTTGGTCCTCGAGATGTAATGGGCAGTAATTTTATAGCATAATTTTCATCTCTTTCAGTAACAGTTGATAAAATAAACATATTGATCATATAACAATAACAGAGGTATAGTTGAAGATCTCCACGTCAACACTTAACAAAAAATTAGATCTGAAGTGTGGTACTATTTCTGAATAGTGCTAAAGCAACAGTAAAATATTTTACAACATAAATTTGATCTCTATCAACTTCAACACTCCTCTGTGGTCCCTGTGCTGAAGTTGGTCCTCGAGATGTATTGGGCAGTAATCAAATTATAAAGAGTGATGATCATTGAAGTCATGATGAACATATCTAATATATCTAGTATAAAGATAATCAATTTTTCAGACTAATATATCAACATGCATCACATACTGGAGTGATGATGTGTTAGAAAACACATAATTTGAGTATTAAAATACAAAATAATTATAAACAAGCATACAATGACTTGTGATGACATTTAAATTTAAAATTCAAATTCCACGAAAATAAAAGATATAAATGGGAAAATTGCTAAGAGCATCACATAAAAGATAAGTACCTTGTAACTAAACCAAAAAAAAGTTATCTATGTTACATACTAACAATGTTTCATACTAACAACATCGATATCCATCAAAATACAAGTCATGAACTACTTTTTCGTTGATTTCTGTTTTTTTGCATTGAAAAAACTTGCGAGTACAGTATCACAATCATCAATTGGCGCAGTATTTACTGCAATATCTCCTATTATTGTTTGTGTTTCCATGCCCTCATTTATGCCACTTCTTGTACGTCGCTGAGCAGGGCGTGGAGGCAGTTCTGTAGGGGTGTGAATTGCAACAACGGAAACGAGGTGCATATATATATGACGTTGAATTATTATTGAAATAAATATTTCATTATTTTGATTAAAATTACAATATTTCTCTTTACCAGTCTCTGTAGATGTGACAACTGGGGTGCTAATTGAAGGTATAGTTGCTTCCCCTTGCAGTTCATTCTCCTGAGCTGCATGTTCTTCCATTGAAAGAAGAAAATTTATAAGTTTAGGTCAGGAAATATATATATCTAATACCAATATACTTTTCTATTTCCAAAGCATACATACCAGAATGGACACTATGCTCCACACTATCATTGGACATGTTCACCCCAACATCAACTTGTACTTGCTGAGTACCGCTAGATTCACTGCTGTGGTTGCATTGTTTCTTAAAAACAAACATAAATTTTTAGTTATGGGTGATATAATCAGAAGTATTGAATAGCCTTTAATAGTATACTACAATTGGTGATATACCTGCATTTGCGTCATTGGGGAGATTGGAGTCTGCCCCAAGCTTTTCCGATGTTCAACCACACTTTTAAAACCAAAATTGAAACTAAGCTTTAGGTCTTCGTCGGTGGCAGCATCTTGGAACGTATTTCCCTACAATGCATGATAACACATTTTAAAATTTTCAGTATCAAAATCAGATATTTGTTCGGTACTGTTAAATAAATATTCCCAACTATTAATCATTTAATACGTACAATTCTTGCTTTTAGTTTTCTATAGCCACCCTGTCCCAGTCTATGTTGCTCGTGCTTTTCCATTCTAGCCTTGGTTTCTTTGGAGGTGATAGGTAGCCTATATATGAAAATTTTCAAAAACCTTAGATATCAAAAATATTACTGAAAACAAGAAATAAAAAAACAATTGAGCTTATTTCAGTAAAAAGATGATATATGTTGTACCTTGCTTTACCAGGCCGTGGTTGTTTTCCTTGTCTTTTTTGCAAGTTCTCCTTTGCATCATCTATCAGCGCCTTCCACTCTTTCTCAGGAACCATGGGAGGGCGCTCATGCCTGAGGTCAGCTTGCAATCTTTCCCTATATTGGGACCTGGTATATTTAAAATTCTCACCGGCTAACCTTGCAACAACTTTCCTGTTGAAAGTATTGCCGAACAAGTTGACCATGTCGTCAATCAATTCATCTCTCTTAGTGCTATCTTGGCTATTCCACCGTGTGCGAATGGTGGGGCCAAACAGCTCCAAGGCTTTGTCATTCAAATGCCTATAGAAGACATTGTTTCTTGCAGAAACATGTAATCCATTAATTTATAATAATTTCAACGTATGTCTATTTCAATTTCATGATTAAAATAAAAAAATTAATGGATAAATACTAGCAATTTTCTGGATCTTGATAGTAACACAAGAGTCATCCACCAGAAAGGTGAGATCTAGTTTTTCGGTGCTTTTAACTCGTGCTGCACCAGGAAAAGTTTCTTGGTTGTCTACAGTATGTTCATCTCCAGAGTTATGTGGAGTCCTAGGCTCTGTCTCATCATGCTCTGGCATGGCATCATGATCCGGCACGGCATCATGCTCTCTCTCACCAGTGTCGTCATCAATGGGATTGAGGCCAATTGCAGGAGTGCCGAAAAGACTCATTGGTACATTGCTTCTTTTTTGTTGCATTGGACCATCACTGCTACCTATACATGTTGCGGCAGGTTCTGTAGTCACGGGTTTTAAAAAATCCTACAAACAATAAACTTTACTTTATTAGATCACTTGGAATGATAAAAAACATAAATCAGATATGAAATCACAGCATAGCTTAAAAAAAATTGTGAAGATGCCACTTACCCCATAAGACTTTATAAGCTCTTGCAGCTCTAGAATCTTTGCCTTGTTCTCCTGTGACAAGGGCCTTTGGCGAGCCAAGGCAAGCATTTCACAATTTTCCTTTTTCAAGGCTACTCTAAAAGTGTGCATTGGGTCAGTGGAATAGAAAATATCTTCCTCAAACCCCTCATCACCAAGAGCGTGTGCTCGTGACTAAATTCATCAAACAATAAATTAAATTAAGCAATATAATTTTAACATCATTCAAATTTTGATATTGTAATGAAGATTAAGTTACTATTATGCACTAACACTTACCTAACGCGGTGTTATGATCGGTGAGTGTCCACAACGAACCGTCGCCATGGAAGCAGCAGGTGCCTTTCCAGGGTCCTGAATGAACCAGTAATCCATCATAATGTCAGAAAAATGAACCAGTAATCCATCGTAAGCTCAAAAAAATGTGAATGTACTAAATCGAAACATTTAGTTATTTTACTAAACAATTACTTGATGGGCCACAGAGTGTGACCTTCCACGGTCAACCTCGACCATGGAAGCAACAGGTGCCTTTCCAATGGCACCACACCGACACAATAAATCAATAAATAAACATTTACCTCAGACTAAATAATTGTAACATAAAGAAAAATGAGACATTGCATTAATATTAATTTTTACCTTATAAGTAGAAGATACATGTTATGCTCCATGGCCATGAGCAGACTCCTGCCACAGTTTAATAATCATGTTTTCATATGGAAATATTAACAATAAGCACGGAAAAAGCGAATGCTAACAATGAAAATCGGAACATCTTGTTATTGTAGTCATATTTATTTACTATATTTAACATTTATCTAATGAGGCGTAGATTCTGACCTTCCACGGTCACCCTGGACCGTGGAAGAGGCATGTGCTTTTCCACTGCCGCCACCCTAAAAAAACTTCAATAGTCAATAATTGCATAAAAAACAAAAATGAGATATTCATAGCAGTGTAATCACCATGTAATCACATGGAAATATTCATAATAAGCTTGAATAAAGCGAATGGCAACTGTGGAAATCGAATGTTAACAGAAAAAAACGAAACATTTAGTTATTGTAGTCATGTTTAGTTACTACTTTTAGCATTTACCTTATGAGGCATATTTTCTGACGGTCCACGGTTCCCATGGACCGTGGAAGCCACATCTATTCTATTTAAGTTGTAATCGATTAACAACTCTTCACCTACAAGTATTGTTTTTATTGCACATACAAATATACGATGATGTTGGTGTGCTTCGAATTCACAATTTGGTTGCTTATTTGTTGTCACTGGTCGTGTACTATTTATAAAGCCAACAACATTTCCGGACGCTTTTGGTCTCCCATCAATATACATAGTCACCCCTTTGTTTTTTTTTTTTTTTTTTTCTATTTGAATATAATTCGCGGCAACTCCATATCTCCGCATACTTTGAGTATATTGGACCAAGATCAACCAATTATTGTATTTGTATAGTGGTCCGACATACTCCATCAATTTGGTTTCAGTTCCATAGCGGACCGTTATTCCATCCATGGAAACTAGCCCCAATCCATGTAAGGATGAAGGAGCGATGCGATACATCCTCCCTTTGATGAGGAAATCTGTGTCCACTTGAGGTAGCATATTAGGTACCCATCATTGCACTAGATGTTTATACCTCAATGGCAAATCCATGTCTCCTATGCTCTGAGCATCATAATTACACGACCCACCGTTGGCAATAAAATATTTTCCTTATCTTTTCAGATCTAGTTGATATAAAACCGGTAGATCTAGTACAACTCGTCTCACTTTCAACCTCTCCGAGTATATCTTCATCATCACTTGAGGAAGATAGATCTGACAGATACCTATTTGGTGGTACCTACGCTCCATAAAACAAGAATAAACAAGACGGTCCTTTCTCTCTGCTTTGAAAGTACACATTTACTTCCCTCAAATATGAGGCTTAGGAGGGAAATGCCTAACCCTGGTGAATGTAGGAGGTTAACTAGTATATCACCCAATTTTGGTCCTTCCAACACTGTTGGGCATATTATTGGTAGCCTACCCTCTTTCTTTAATGGCATAGTTTTGGCATCCTACCCTTCATTTTTAAAATTTACATGCTGGTATTTTATGCTAATGCATATGAAAATTGTTTGTTAGTGAACTATTTGGCAAAATCACTCAACTAAGAAACATTAATTGACTATATCATCCCAAAAAACCATAACTACAGTGAGAGGGTCCACTCAGGAGTACATTGCAGCAGTGTTCGTAACTGTTTCATGTCAATACATCTTAACCAAATAATCTGTAAAATACTACAACAGAGAATGCAAAATACATCAGCTAACTTAGGTGAAATATTACACCTTAGACATGTTGCAAATTTCAAATCCATGCAAATTGGCACTCAAAAGGCCATGAGAAATTTGATTTTCAAAGACTATTTTCAGACATTATGTGAATATTGATTTTTTGACTATATTGTTTTTTTTTTTTTTAAATAATAAATTTCAATCAAGAATGAGTGTATCCATCAACCAAGCAGGAGGACCAAACCAGAAAAATGTCAACTTGAGAGCAGTCCCTAGTCGGTCACTGTGTTGAAGAAAATTCAACACTACCAGTTAGGTCAATGTTCTAATACAATTTTTAGTGACATGTAATGTAAGATAAACACATTAATCACAAAAAGGGGGTAACACACCACATCAAGAGAACTAGGCCAACTGTAGACAAGGAAAAAATATTGGTTTCAGGAAGCTTTTGAACATTGGGTTTTTACTCTGTAAGCCTTGGAGTACTCACTATATCCAACAAAAACACACTTCGAAATGGAGGATTTCAATTCAGTCCTTTTCTCCTCGATAATATGAATATATACAAAGCAACCAAAAAAACAGTACTGTGACACCTAGGGTTTATCACTAATGAAATCTTCTTATAGTGTTTTGTTCTTCAATACCCTATGAAGATACCTATTCATATATGCTCCCATGGTCAATTTCAACAAATTTCTCTCTTAACTATTTATGGTAAATTCACTTGCTCCTAAAGCTGTAAAACAAGTTGTTGGTGGGTTTTCTAATGAAAAATAGTTCCCTATAATAGCTACCAGAATGTACTTTCAGATTCAATTCACGAGTCTAAAGTGTGATTTTTCCTTTTTATTAGTTGTAAAATGAATTTTGGGCATCCCATGCCAACTGTGGACAATGGAAGGCAATGAACATGATTTATACCTCACATTTGGGCAGTTCTGGGCCCTATAATGACAAGCTACAACAATAATTAAACATATATGGGTAATGTTTTGAACATTAGTAGACACGTTTCACCTTCTACCTCATCATTTAGTTTTGGGCCAGTTTTGTGGATGTGAGGTAGTTGTGAGTGCACATTAAGACTATCCATGTCTTCTTACAACATGAGATGCTTGAAAAATTTGAGGTATGGAAAGGCCAAGAAAAGAAATAATGGGTGTGTTGAGTGGAGTTTGGACCTCATAGCAACAATAAACCTCCAATGTGTCATGCTATAGAATTGGATAACATCAACTATTGAGGACTTTGAATTGATTGTACCAAGGCTGATATCCTCCCGAATGTTGTTATTTATTTATTTATCCTAATGGTATCAATGACCTTTTTAATAGACTGTTATTAAGGTTTCTATGCCTCCAAATAACTACAAGATATGCCAAATAAGGGGAGCACTCTAGTCTCCCAAGCAAGCAAACAACCGAAGGATGCCACCTCAGCACATGATAGTCAAAATCATAGAGGTCATTGATATTACCATTAGGATAAATAATTAAATAACAACATTCGGGACCAATGTGTTAGTTGCAATTAAATGTGTGGGGAATGTTATGTAAGACCCTCAAACAACCCTTACACACCACACATTCAAATCCTTGACAATTTAAGCCTTAACTTAAGTGAAATCAACAAGAGATATAAGTGTTGGAAACAACCAAACCATGACTAACCATTATGGAAAACATCTTAAAGCTATTATGACTTTCAATATTAATATCTAAAAGTTTTTATGACTTTCATTACAATCTTCATGACAATCTGAATGGACAGGCCCCACTCATAGCCAAATACTTTTGAGATATTTACAAATCATCAGAGTATGGTGGACCAAAAATTTCTCGATAGGCGTTGTCTTCATTGCACCATGCCTTTGAGTAAATAGACCTCCGAACCATGCGTCTATTATGATGCATGTGGACGTCTATGCGGGATTTGACAAGCCATTGTTGATTGTATTTAATGTAGTACCCAAGGATTTGATCCTCAGTAATCTTTGTCTGCAAAATATATTTGACCTGTTTGAGAGACTCTCCAACTCCCTGTTTCAAATTATAAATAGAAGCTAGTGATAATGTTGTCAGGTTGATGCTGAATGACTTCCACCAGTGTCTCATCCAATCAGGGATGTAGAATGCAGGATCCTCATAGATTTGTGGAATTTGAAGTCCAAATTTTAGCATGGTATAATATGTTCTATTTGTATTTTCTTTTCTCAAGAATTTCCACCATAATTTTGCATATTTTTCATAAGTGTGTGTAGTACTTGGAAACCGGAGACTAGCATCTTTATGTGGCCATGCTTCCAAAGAACATATTCGGTTAACACAGTAGTACTGTTGGTCTAGTCGTAGCTCGGGGTGACGTGTAGAGCCCTCTATCGAGATTAAGGTAAGATCATGGTATAGGTTTGTTAACGAATTGCTTGTATTGGCTACTTTTCTCAGGAAGTTGTTGTAAATCATCTCTGGTACAATACTGGATCCCATAGGCATTCTTCTGAGTTCTGGCACTAGTCTAATAAAAGCGTCAGATCCTTGTAATTTAGCATCTAACACTTCAGTATGTCTCAACTCCCACCTAGGTTTCCAGTCTTGCATATAATCCAACCACATCATATTATCATCAATAGTATAGATCTGGTGTTTTCCATTGGTCCAAGCAACGATTTCCATGTTTACTTGTGGGTTATGGGCCTCGGGCTCACTTGCACCAGGCTAGCTTGTTTCAGGACCACTTGTTAAAAATTAACAGCATTCTTCTATAACAAATATTCTCTTATTAGTAACCATTGTGAATAAAATATTCTCTTATTAGTCATTGACACATTAAAACACCTTAGATATAAGCCCGAGGTGAATCAAGATTCAGAGTCAAATCACTGTGGATAGTACCTCGTAGTTGCAATCAAATGTGTGGGGAATACTATACACTCGGGAGCATCGTCTAAATACTATGTGCAGATGGTTGTGAAAGACAAGCCATGATTGATTCCTAGGAGGCCTGTTATGTGCTATAAATATGCACATTGTATCAATTATTATTTCAACCAAGTAATATGAAGTGAGTCTCCCAGGAAAGAAAACAACCGAAGGGTAAAAGGAGATAATCTGAGCAGAGTTTGGCATTGTCAAGATGTCTTAGCAGATGCAGGGGGGTCATTTGAAATAGGCGAATGAAGAGGTGAGAGTGAACATGGAGCAGGGTAGGCAGGACTGGGAATTACCAAACCGTCACTATGGTGAATTAATGAGAGACCTGGAGTAGGTGATGCCCTGGCGAGGTGGGTACCAAGGAGGGGATTGATGAAGACAATGACGGGGATTTCGGAAGAAGGTGACAAAGTAGTCTATGTGACAAAATAGTCTTAACGCCAAGCAAAATTTTCGAAGCATTAGACTACTCCGTGAAAAATCTAACATAGAGGTAATTTACAAGCAGGTGAAACTGATGTGAGTCTATTTTTAATAACATTTCCTGTCATAATCTCTAGAGGGAAATGAACACAAGTGCATGTTTTCTATCAAAAGGAATACAATTTACATCTTACTCAAGTTTTCTTATGGAATCTATTGATGGTGTTCAAAGCAGCGATATCCAGAGCACTTTTAGGGCTAAAAGTTGAAATTCAAGACCTCGTTTGAAGCAATCACATTAATATCTCCAATTAAAACAACTATCATATCCAAAATCTACATATAAATCCAGATGAGCTTAACAGACCAAATGAGAATTCACATCCTGAGCATTGATACCCAGAAACATAGTGTTTTATTTTAAAAAATTATTAAAATTTTCACATACAACTTGGAAAGCAATCTGGTTCAAATTCCAAAACCAAAATCTAAAAGCTAGGTACAATATCATTGAGACAATCATTCTTCTATGGCCATGAAGGTTAAACTATGCCTTCGAATCATGGGCAAACAACCCAAGAAATGCTTGCAGGATAACAGAAAAGCCTCAAACTCTCACCAGCTCAAATCAAGAGAATGTGGCAAATAGCGGAGATACAAAACTGCTTAAACCAAAATTAGGATTACAGCAAAGCTCCAAACTCACATCATCTCAAACCAAGGAGAATGTTGCTACCGACAGAGAGATTTAAAACTGCTTAAAATCAAAATTAAATTGTAGGCATAAACACCCTCAAAATGTGATAATGAGCACATATGTAATTCATATTCCTAGAATCCACTTGCACGAAAATATCCAAATAAAACTGGTTTGCAACTGTTTTCAAAAACCATATCAATGAACTTTGGATCACTATTTCTGTGTTAAATAGAACTACAACCTTTACATCAATCAACAACAAGCATTCCATTTCTGTTGGTTTCGTTATAAAATCAAAACCACCCAATTAACAAATGAAATCAACAACACCTAATTCGCACCCAAAAATGAAGAAATTCGACTCAATAGAGGAGGGTTTCAAAATCCCAAAGGAACACACACATTGAAGGAGGTCACGGACCAAGAGCTGGATACAGGGGGTGGAATATCTATGAGGGAATGCTTGCGCAAAACCCTCCCAGCTCAACCCCAAAATTTACCTCCCTACTTGCAAACAAGTTTATCAAAAAGGGTTCCACATACTCACATTCCAATGCATAATTGTTATGGCACCTCCCTAATAACATAGCAGAAACCCTACCAAAGCATAACGAGTAACAAAGGACCACACATAACCTGTAAAAATACTCATTGCCATATCGAATTTACCACAACATTCATAATCAATTCATGATTGGACATATCTCCAACACATATATCAATAGTTGGCAGAGGACGAAAAACCCTATCTCAGCAATCAACACAAGCAACCATTTAGGGTCTACCAATACTAGCTCTATCTCCAACATTGTTTTTTAGACAAATTTGAGTTCCATTACTGCAAGTCTGGTGAATTAGAATCCACTTACGGTTGCCATTGAGGGTCTGCGGGGATTTGCAAAAACGACCGGAGCACACGAAACCAACTTCAACCCCCCTCGTAGCAATTGCACGGTGAGAGTTGCAAGAGGAAATGGAATTGTTGCCGGTTGCAAGCACTAGCTAGTGCGGTCGAACGAGAGCAACGGAGCGTTTTCGTTAAGCTCGGCAGAGACAGTTAGAAAATGACCAAAAGTAATCACATCAAACCCGACATAACATATATTTTTTGTTTTTTGTTTTTAAACCACAATGTTAACAATGTTAAAGGTTCTCATGACATTTTATATAACAATTTTATATCACAATTTTTGTTTTATATAACAATTTTATCAATAACAATACGAATTAAAAATTAAAAATTAGCATACTAATTAGCATACCAATAGGAATTTCAATATATGGATAGAGAGCAAGGATGCACTCGATCATAACGATTGGGATGTTTAGACCATTGAGATGTAGATATTGAAGAATGATATAGTACTAGATGAACTAAAAGTGTACAATTAGATTCCGATGAAGTGGATCCAAGTGTCGACGTATTTGCATGAAAAGACATCATCAAACGATGCAAGATCTAGTTCTCACGAAACAAAAGTGGTTGATTGATTAAGGGGACTTACAAATAGTGATGAACGATCAACAAGATTAAAACTAGCTTAGAAAGACCAACAAGGATAGAACCCCTTTCAGACACAAAATAAAATATTTATGTTTCCAATGAGTCTAGTAGAGTTATAATATGAAATAACCCAAAAAATAACACATAAATCTTATAACACAATTTTGTATCTTGCTCAATCAACACATGTTCAATTCAAACCATTAACACTACAACCTCCAGGAACACCCATGCTACTGCACATGTAGAACATAATTAGATTAGAAAACTAATTTTCAAATATAACCAAGTTAATCAACAAAATGAACATATGGTGAGTGCATTTAATTTAACCTAAAAACATTGCGTACCTCTACTTTTCAACAATTAAATATCATCATCTTCTTCTTCATCCAACTCAACATCTGTATCAGGATCTGGTTCTGAATAGATATTGATGAAAGGATCATTCACATCGTCATCAGCGTCAAAGTCATCTTCGCTAATATAGTCATCCATATCGTCAATGAGATAATCGTCTGATACATTTGCATGATCATCCTCTTCAACTTCTTCATCTAACACATCGACTGCAGCCTGATCTGAATCATCATCATCCTCTTCTTCTTTGTGATTATCTTCATAATCTAGTACATGATTATACTTTACTGGTATTCCTCTTGGATCGTATCGAACAACGTATGACCAACCTGCTTTACCTGGTACCTTGGAGTAGTAGACTTGCTCACATTGACTTGGAAGAACATAAGGCTCTGTACCCGGTTCAAATGCCATTGTATTAACCATGGTAAATCCATTAGCATGCTCAATAACAGTTCTTTTAGGATCACGTTCATGCATCCGTAGCTTGTACCACTTCACCTCAAACAAAACCATTTTAAAGGAATTAAAATCACACTCAACAATGTCCTCCAAATTCCCATAGTACCTATTCTCAGTTTCTTCTGGATGTCTATCACTTCTAGAGGAAACATTGGTGGCCTTAAAGACTGCAGTTATCCCACAATCCGAGGTTTTCCTGTTATCATCCAACTTTTTGATATGAAATTTACGACCATTACACAACATAGCCTTGTGATGTTTGAGCTCCAACATTGACAACAGGTTAAAAATACATTGTGAATTAATAAACGTCATATAGGAGTTAGTAAATATAATTGAAAACTTAAACAAACGAAATGTAATAATTGGAAAAATGGATCGAAGTAACTAGAAAAAATGTGGGTAAAAAAATTACTTGCCTTTTTATCTTTTAAACCATAGGCTAAATCAACTTCCCTTTGCGACGTAAGGTCACGAATTTGATTTCGAAGACGATGAGCTGTTTTAATCATGTTACTGACCCCTTCCCATGATAACCTACCGAAGAATTCTTCACAATCTTTTATCCAATGCTCCATCCAATCAAGGTTGTTTGCAATGTATAAATGTAAAGCATCCCACACTCGACCAACTATATGATAACAAACAATTCAATTTCATAATTAATTAGATCATCATTAAAGGAACATAGTTTAATATAGTTGAAAATGCATAATTATTAAAAAGAGTTAAAAAAATATGATAATATTAAATTGGAAAAAATAAATGTGTAACATATTAATTCAACAATGTATAATAATAATTACCTTTCATAGTCCTCAATGTACCTCTCCCTAGTAGGACCTCCCCTTCTGATTCGTAAGTTGGTAGTTTCTCCCCTGAACTATAGGTGCATTTTCCCCACAACAGATTGGCGGCTCCGCTGGGGAAAGCCTAATTGCTTAGGGGTATCCAAGGTCATTTCTTCAATCTTGTTTGATGGTCTTTGTTCATTTTATTGATTAGGATCAGTTAGTAGGCTCTGTTTGACCCTTTTTGGCTCTTACAGACCCTTCCCAGCCCTTGCAAACTCTTGTGGACCCGGGTGTGGTGATTTTAACCCCATTTTTTCAAACTTTTTGTACCTATACGCTAATGTTTGTACCACACAGTAGCGCCCATTACGCTACTTTCCCTATGCACAGTAGCGCCCATACTGCTATGGGCGCTAGTTTCCTTCATACACAGTAGTGCTCAAAATATGGGTTTGATTTTTTTGAATTTTTGGGTTGTGGACCCAAATCTGGGGGCTGTGGCTGCATTTTTTGGGGTCCCTGATGACCCTCGGTCTGAGTTAAACCACTGTAAGTGGTCTCCCATCCTTGTACTGATCCTGCATTCATGATTTGAACCTCTTTTGATCAATTTGGGCTTGTTTGGAAAGTTTTGGGGTTTGTTGACCTAAGTTGGGGGGTTGTGGACCTTTTTGGTGTTTTGTACCCTAATTTGAGTCTGACTGAGCTTGCTTGCCCCATTTCCACTGGATTTGAAACCTATTGAGTCTTCTTGACCCGGTTTGTATCTATTTGAGTGAAATTTCTCTTTTAGGTTGGTTTCTTATCCTCCCTTATGCTTTTAGTTTTTCTTTTGTAGTGAAAGCTCAAGTGTTTTGGCTGTTGTTCAAGACCTTGTTTGCATTGTTTATGTGCAGACTTGACTTTACCAAACCATACTTCTTCGTAGGTCATTTGCTCCATTTGGGTCTAAAAGTAGTTTTTGTACTCTTTTCCCAATGGTTGGCATGCTTACATCAATAAGAATTTAAAAGTCATATTTGGTAGCTTTTACTGTTTCATAAAGAGAACCTGAAAGTTTCTTTGCTTTGCTTTGATAATAGGTTAGTTTCAGTTTTGTTTCTTACCTTTGAAAGCATAAAGAATTTTGATTTATCTTCTGAATAGAGTACCTTGCAAGTGGCTTAAAAGATTTTAGAGTGCTTTGCATCAAAAAGAACAAGTTTTCATTTGCATACCTATTTGTTTGAGTAGCTGCATTCTTAGGTTTTGAGTTTATTTTTGTACATTTAGACTTTATTTTTACCCTTTTTGCATTCGAAAGATTAAAAAATTGCATTTGCACATGCATTCTAGATCAGAATTTTAAGACTTGCATTGAAAAGAAAAAGATTTGTTTGGTGGTAAATATTTCATTTTCAGTACTCTATCTCTATTATAACCACTCTCACACACCCACTACCTTTTTTGAGTAACCAAGTAACCTTTAAAATGAACCCTAATAAAATGTACTAGTAACATTTTCTTTTCTAGGTTACACTACACCAACTAGTTTTGGTTAGGATTGGGTTTAAAACACCTTAAACCACCCAAGATCACACATTACGCAAAAATCGTAGTGAGACTATCACAGGTAAACCCACCTCACTCAAAACTTGCCTGGGATCTATGCAGTAGGTCATTGCGAGATCAGATTGTTGGGAATACTCCTCCTACTTTCTGTTCGAGCATACGCCAGGATCGGATTGCGTATTGGGGACTCTTTCGAGTTTCGGGCTTAGCTACCCTGCCCATGCTTTCTGATTCGACCAGTGACTGTTCCCCCAGGAGTTTTCGGTGTTGTGGTATCCTTAGTATCTGACTCTAGGTTCATACACAGGTGACAACAGAGGGTATATCTGCTGTACCTAGGACAGACGTGGGAGGAAATCCCTTGCAGGTCTTTGGGAGGGCGGTTGGGTGATTCCAGCGCTTGCACCCTTAGTCATTGTATTGTGGACCCCAGGTAACTGTCTTTCTTCCTTCGTTGATCTGTTCTGGGCCATCATCATCCCAGACTCTTCTCCGGAAGGCATCTGTTTGCCTGGTTTGATTTACCTAGGACCTTTTTTAGTGGTGTGCTCTTTGTGCTACTTTTTTTTAGTTTGCCTTAGAGAACTTCTTGTTCATTTGAGCAGGAAACTATGTCTAGCATTTCGGTGAGTGCCAATCAAGGTACCCCTGTTCCGGGGGATCCTTGTGCTGTTCCATTCATTGGAAACATTGGTGCTCCCTTAATGGCTACTCTGAATCTTCCTGGATTCACTATTGGGCTGCTGGTTTGGTTGTTTTCCACTCCGAATGCCTTGCATGCTCCTGACGCTTCTTTTGTGAGAACCTCAAATCAAGAGCATCAGAAACCTGTGCCTCCTTTGCCAGTAACATCTTCTCCTCCTCCTTCTACCTCATGTGGCGAAAGTAGCAATACTAGTAGCCAGCAATCTAAAAGGAATAGACGGGGGAAGAATAGGAAGAAGATGCCAAAACAAGGGGGCAGCAACCCAGCCTCTGTAAGTCATGTTGGGGGCAAGCACCCTGCCTCTGCAAATCATGCAGGGGGCACCTACCCAGCCTCTGGAGGTCATGCTGGGAGAAAACTTTTAGTCACTGAAAATCATACTGAAAGTTTGTCTTCAACCACTGTCAGTCATGTTGAGGACACGTCATTGATCACTGATAGTCATATTAATGACAAGTCACCAGTTCCTGTGAGTCATACTGGAGACACCAGATCAGCCACTGCAAGTCATGCTGAGGGAGTTGACATTGTCGACAAACCAAACAAACAGAAGCTTAAGTTCCCTTGTAAGTTTTGCGAGGGAGATCACCTTACTTACTTGTGCCCTGTACTTCCAGAAGTGCAAAAAGTGTGGTCCTTAGTTCAAAAGTCTGATGCTTCTGAGCAACCAGCCTCTGTGAGTCATGCTGGGGGAAAGCTGTCAGCCAATGCTAGTCATGATGAGAGTACTGACGTTGTAAAGGAATCCAAACCTATAGGACAGAAACCAAAGTTTCCTTGTAAACTTTGTAAGGGAGATCACCTTACTCACCGATGCCCTGCCATTCCAGAGGCATGAAGAGTGTGGTCCATGTCTGAAGGAACTTCTGTTCCTGAGTTGTCTATAGATTCCCTACAGTCAGATCAACCTTTGGTTGATAAAGTGGTTGAACCAATGCAATCTTTGGTCGACCCCACTCTTCCTTCGGAGAGTGAAGTGATCGAATCAATGCAATCTTCGACCGATCCCATCAGTCCTGCGGAGATTGATGCACCTACTACTGAAGTCTTCTGCATTACCAGTTTGGATATTCCTGAAAAATAGGGGCACTTCATCTATGCCATGTGAACCCCTACCGAGCCCTAGGATTGTTTCCTTTGATTGGAATAGTCTAGCCGAGCCTCGTCTTCCTTCTTCGACACCTTTCCAGATAAAGGTTGATATCGGGAACCATACGATTGACCGATGCATTGTTGATGAAGGTGCTTCTGTTAGTATCTTATCTGCTTATGCTTGGAGAGATTTGGGTTTCCCTAATGTTATTCCAGCTGCTAATTGGCCGTTGACCTTCGATAGAAGACCTAGTGAACCGTTTGGATTCCTCCGTCAGGCACCTGTTACTTTGGGTGGAAAAACAATCTTAGTTGATTTTATGGTTTTAAAGGACCCTATGGACTTTGATATGATCCTTGGGCGTGATTACGTTTATGCTATGCATGCTGTGGTGTCTACGTTTTTTCGTGTGATGCATTTCCCTCATAACGAAAACATTGTCACCATCGATCAGCTTGCATTCGTTGATCCTCCTTATTACCCAACTGTAGACCAGTCTGATCCCTCGTCATTAGGAACTACTATGTCACATGGGAATGTTGTGGCATATTGTTCCTTGAGTTCAAATGCTACTGAGAAGAAGTATCTGAATTCATGCTTACCTTCTCGGGACTTGGTCCCAGCTTTTGACCAAGTGACACCTCCATCTGAATGTTTAGATATGTGTTCTATTGGGATGATATACTTCCTTCTGATGAAGTTTTCCTAGAGTCCATAGTACAGTATGCCATTCATTTGGATGTTGATCCAGTCCCAGTTATGTCCAGCCCCGGTTTGACCTTAAAGTCTGATCTTCCTACTGTTGAGTCTTTGGACTCTCCTATAGATCCACAAATCGGTTTTCTTGCTGAGTTTGATTCTGCTTCTAGAATTTTCAACTCCCGTGATGATGAATTTGTTTTTGCAGATTCCATCATGTCCTTCAACTTTGATCTTCATCCTGAAGTCGATCTTGTTGATTGTAAGTCCTCGGGCTTGGGTACCATAGAGTCTTCATTTGAAAACTCTGCCTTGTTTATGCCTATTGTTGATGATAGTGAAGTTGAAAGTATTTCTACCACAGTGACTTGTATCGGGTCTTTCCTTACATATGTTTTAGATATGATCCTGGTACTAATGTTTCTTGGAGACAGGATTCTTAGCTAGATGTATACTTGCTTATTGGTCCTTTTCGACACCTTGTGCAACCATGTCAGGTATATTCGGAACCTTGCATATAGGTTTAGGCTTCCCCGCTGTTATGTTGCATTTGAACCTTTTGCCATCCGAATTCGCCATAGGGTCGAACCTGTTGGATATTGGTGTGTTAGCCATCTCTTTATGCATTGTGCACCAGTCTGACAGCAGAGCCTACCTAACATGGGTCACCCTAGTCAGCACCCTTATGCCATTCTGGTGCCCATGCTGAGTTTTTCTCATAGGTTCGGGAGCCTTTTTAGATTTACCATGACTTTGAGAAGAAGCCTCATATCTTTCTTCCTCATATATTTCTGGCCATCCCTGATAAGGCTCCCATCTTTGTGTTCAAATTGCATATGCATCTATTATGATCCCACTTGCGCTGATGAACCTGAAGCCGGCTTCCACGCTTTTAGCCCGTTGTATAAGCCTCCATCTCTGATCTCGTTTTCGCTAAGCCATGTATCATTTTGCCCTCACAATTTGACACCATTTACCTGGAGGAGACACACCCTGAGTGTACTTATCTTGCTCATGTTCCTTGCATTAGGCATAGGTTTGTTCCATGCGCTTGGAGCTAGTTTTGCATGTCCCTGACACTCGTCTCCTCCCAAAATGAGCATTCTTCTTTTACTTCGAGCTCGTTAAAAACGGTAAGTAGGTTTTGAGCATTCTTCTTTTACTTCGAGCTCGTTAAAAACAGTAAGTAGGTTATGAGCATTCTTCTTTTACTTCGAGCTCGTTAAAAACAGTAAGTAGGTTTCGAGCATTCTTCTGCCTTCACTTCAAGCTTGTTAAAAACAGTAAGTAGGTTACGAGCATTTCTTCCACTTTTCCTTCAAGCTCGTTAAAAACAGTAAGGAGGCTATGAGCATTTCTTTCATATTCACTTCGAGCTCATTAAAAATAGTAAGGAAGTTGTGAGCATTTTCTGTATCTCCTTTGAGCTCGTTAAAAACAGTAAGGAGGTCGTGAGTTTACTTTTCCGGACTCGTTAAACCTTTACGGAAAAGATCCCTATGGAGTTCTTTTAAGCCCTTTTCAGACTCCTTAAATAGGAAAAGTTTGCCGAGCATAGTTATCTTTTTGGGCTGGTTAAAATAACTGAATCGACATCCACTTAGGTATAGAATTACCCCTTTTCCGGGCCTTGGTGGATAATTTACGGAAAAGGTATACTCTAGGTATACTCTAGTATGCGCTAGAAGAGTTCTTCTTCCATCATTTTACACTTTTTCGGGGAAGGAGACTAACTTTACGAAAAAGGACCTTTGGAGTCGTCTTTAGGGTTTTCAGACTCTCGAAATGTGAAAACACCAAGCGAGCATTCACCTACTCAGGCTCGATATAAAATCCACGGATAGGTGTATAGAGGACTGTTTAAGTTTTTCAACTCTATAAGCAAGAAAACACCGTCGAGCACAGACCAATCCGGGCTCGATATAAAATCCACGGATAGGTGTATGGAGTTTTCTTCTAGGTTTTTCAGACTCCTTAAATATGAAAATACCGTCGAGCATGCTTTAGTTCTTTGTCAAGCTCGTTAAAAAATGAAAAAGGAAAGGGAAGGGAAGAATGTTAAAATATCTTTCAATATGATGGAAGCAAGTCAACTATCTCCTTGAACAAAGCACCTGTTTTGAGTCTATCAAACAAGTTGGGTTCTAGTGTTGGCCTTAGGGTAAACTTGATCTCAGAGTTCTTACTCCTCCGTTTGGTTAGTCTTACAATCATATGGAGAATCTGTTAATGTCTCCTACATTGCAGACTTGCATCATGGTCCCTTTGTGTTCAAAGCTGCCTAAGTCACTCTTGTGTCGTGCACACTGTTCAAGGATATAACCTGTGTCGGCCATTCTGCAGTTGCCTTGACCTCATGTGTCGGCCATTCCTTGGTGTCAGTATGTTTCATCATGTGTTTAGTCCTACTCCAAATCAGCTCATACCTTTTGAGTGTCCCTCGTGTTGGATGATGGAGGATGCATTAAGGCCTCCCTTCCAACGGACTTCTTCCCATCAACTTCAACTCATTGTACTCTGGGAATGAAGTTTAGAGTTTCGGTTAGTACCTTGGGGATTGCAGTCATTAGTGAAAGTTTCCCTCGCTATTGGATAGATGGGAATACATCAATGTCTCCTATCTGATGGATTCTTCAAGTGTTCGACGGCAAGACCACTTATTCGCACTTGTTTGAATGTACTAGGTACCTTGGGTTCCATTTTCATTATTGGTGGACACCCTCGCGTTTGTTAACAGTATACATCAATGACCGATAATCAAACGATACCTCCCATGTTCGACATCAACTCATTTATTCGCATGGATAGGTTTGTACCTTGGGTTGTTTTTGGATGAAGACCTTGGGATCCTCGATAGCATCACCTCATTTATGTTATCGCCCGAGTTGCGCAAGACTGAGCCACACTCTTTATGGGCCACACTCTTTATGGCTCTTGATGAGACATAGATCCAGCTTGTTCTCTATGGCTATGTTCTCCAGTTTTGACATAGATCCACCTTGTATTTATGTGGCTATGTTTACACTTATGTTCCTCATGGATCCACGCTTGTATTCTAGTGGCCATGATATATGCATCAGTATTTTGGATCATTATTGTATCCTCTTGGAGGTCATGTTCCATCATTTGAACATGGACAGTTACCCCAAGGATAAGTTTGTCTGACATTTCCTTTGCTTTCAGGTACTTCATTTGAGCCTATGATTCTTGGTTTCTTCGTTCCTCCATGATTTAACTCTTTGTTATTTATAATGTATTTCGGCCATCGTTTCCCGCACTCCCTCTGACCTCATACATTAGGGGGCATTTGTTATAGCTTGAAATGACACCTCTCCGTCCGTGACGACACTTGCTTCCTTTGGTCGCATGACGACATTTCTTGAGATCAAGTTCAGTCAAACAACAAGACATTTGTGGATGGAGGAGTCATTTGGGACATTAAAAATGGTTGAAATTACCTCATTCTTGACCCATTTGATGTATATGACCCTTAGGAACATTTTTCCAGACCAAACCATCTCCTGAAAATGAGCAGAAAAGCCTGTTTTTGGCCATTTTTCAATATGAGCGCGACTCCACTGTTGAAATAGTAGCGTGTATACGCGACTTTGTCTCATTTAAAGTAGCGCCCATTGCCATGTGTACGCGACTTTGTCTACTATAGAGTAGCGTACACCCCTGTTTTGGTCAAAATCTCGAAATTCGAGTAAGTTAAGTTGGTTGGAAAACCTCTTGAGTGGTTGTAACTTCTTTTCCTCTTCCTCACTGACTATATAAGGAGGGTAGAACGGCCATGTGAAGGGACTAAGCCCAATTACAAAGTTATGCTGGAGGAATGGAGACCCTCATCCCCCTCTCTTGTGCTTCAATTTTGGTAAACCCTAGTACAATTGCTTAGAGGCTGGGATCCTTGGAGAACAGAAGCAGGAGACCTTGAATCTAGGTTTCGTGAAGTGCCAAGCTTGAAGGAAGGTATAACTTTATGTACTTGCTTTCATTCATTAATAAAGATCAGACATTCTTCTCTTTCCAAATATGACCTATTAATGTGTCTTAGATTTGATTACTGTTTGATTATAGTTTGATGTCTCTTTATATTATGGATATCAGTATTATATATGTAGTCAAATGTATTTGAGAAAGGTATCAAGTTGTTTTGCAGGTCTGGGCATTGCGACACTGGATAAGCATTGAAGAGTGAGGGAGGCAAAGCTAGGATCAACCTTCTGAATGAGGTGCCTACATCTCTAAACCCTAATCTCTTCATTTATTTGTTGTACTTGCAGAATGCTTGTAAGTCTATCTTTATCACCGTAAGTTGGTAGTTTCTCCCCTGAACTATAGGTGCATTTTCCCCACAACAGCGAGGCACATTCATATTTTCTGCTAATTTAGGTAGATATTCACTAATGTACACCATGCATTGATATACCATATATCCTTCAACCATAGAACCCTCGGGACGCACTCTTTGTCTAACAAAATCCTTCAATGACTTCAATTGCCTCTCCACCATCCACATCGACCTTGTGTGTACTGGTCCACATAATTCAATCTCCTCAACTTGGTGTATGAGGTAGTGTTCTTGTGCATTGAAAAATGTTGGAGGTAGATACTGTTGGATTTCACACATTAGTCGGGGAATTTCTCTCTTCCAATGCCTTATATCTTCTTTATGGATTTCTTTTGATGAAAGCCACCTACAAATGATGCAATAAAACAATATGTCAAGGCATATATATTAATATTTGTGGGAAAAACATATTATATGTCAATAAGTTCCGCTACAGACCACAGACCAAGTACATTTTCCAAGTAAAACATTACTTACCTCATGTATTTTCCAAGAACATAAATAATATGTTTTATGTTGCTGTCAAAGTCATATGGGGGAGATAAAGGTAGAACATATTGTATAAAAAAAACACATAATTATTAATATTTATTTCTAAATAAGAGAATAAAATTAATAAAATAGTGCATACCGATAATGAAATATATTATAGACTAATGATTACCTTAATGAATGTATGCCAATCATGTGTTTTAACCCCTGCAAAATCACCTTTTTTCGTCAAGATATTCTATATGTTTGACGAAAAACCCGTCGGAAACCTGATATTTTTGATGACCTCTCTTACAATATTGCTCTGTTGCTCCGTCAAGCACCAAGGAAGACTAATATTCTATTGATGGCCATCACCATTAGAATTAATGATCACACTTTGCAATGCGTGATTAGATTCTTGGATGTCACTACAAATCTTTCCAATTTTTTCTTTGTCAGTCCTTCCATCTAATATTCGCCATAACATTTCTATTATGTTCTTCCCGATGCATTGTGTCAAACAAATGAACTATTTGCAGGTGCTCGTAGTATGGCAACCTACTGAATTGAATCGGGTAAATTTTGATTCCTCGTGTGCCTTAACGACATTCATGAAACATCAACAAAATCAAATTAAAACCAATTAATCAATAATAGTATAACATATCGCGTTGAACATAATTCAATACAAAAAAAAATTGGCATACCTTCACAGTTTCTATTATATTCCACCTTCCATAGGTGAGGTGTCATTCTTCACGGTTTTTTTTCCATTCTCTTCTTTACCGTTAAATTTTTCTTTGTCTGTAGTTCGATAACTATGGTTCTTAGGCAGAAAGTGCCTATACTCATCGAACACTTCCTTTGCTAAACTCCTTGAACGGCGAGATTTTATCCTGGGACCGCAAAATGGACATGCAAATTTACCCTTGGTTTGAAGACCTACAAGATATATGAATTGGTGTAGAAAATTAGCATTACAATTTAAAATAATGCATGATATTATCAACAAATATATAAAATATTAAGGAACAAAAGAAAGTAACAACATACCACAAAAATGTGTTAACCCGAGAGCATCATGAATTGTAAATGCAAGTATTCCATGGAATTGAAATCGTCTTTGCCCGATTGGTCTAGAAATATCATACATAGTGACGCCAACCCATAACTTCAACAACTCATCGATAAGAGGCTCAAGATATACGTTCATATCTTTAACCTGGTACTTGCCTAATTGGTCAAACATACATGATTAATTATATTTAGCGCGTATATGTCGTTATATATAAAAGACATAATTATCATGCACGAAACAAATCAATGAAATATTTATTGATCAGACTTTCAATTAAAAAAATACGTATTAATTAAATACATGGAACAATCATTGCCAACATTGTGTGCTCTCTCTTGATTGACATCCAAGGAGGAAGGCTATTTTTTATAACAAAAACAAGCCACACTGAGTAGGTAGAACGAAGCTCTCCAAATGGATTGACACCATCAGCTGTCAAAGAAAGTTTAACATTACGAGGATCTTCTTTAAAAATTGGCTACTTTTCTTCGATGTAACTCAATGCAGAACCATCTGCAGGCATTCAAAGAACATCGTCGCGACTTCTGTTCTTTGCATGGAAATCCATAAACTATGCTATACTTTGACACTTGAACAACCGCTGGAAACGTGGGATTATCGGAATATAACAAAGAACTTTTTGAGGCACCTTTTTTGTCACTTTATCGGTTCGATACCTACTTGTTTGACATTGTGGGCATTCATTTTCTAATGCATATTGTCCATAGTATATGATATGATCATTAGGACATGCATCAATAGCTTGATACTCCATACCAAATGCTTTCATAATGACATATATCCCTCGATATGTGCGTGGTAAAATATTTGAAGTTGGTAATAGAAATTCACCTAACAATCTACAAAATTCAAAAGAATAAATCAATGAAAACAATATTAATCATCAATATCGCATCCAAACTTTACACATTAGATAACAATAGCAACAATATAGGAAAAAAGTCAACCCTTTCTATATATAGATATTGTGAACATGCAGACAAAAATAAAAAAAAAAACAAATTACATACCTTAGTATCTGTGTCATACACGTGTTTGATAATCCATTCAAAACCTTCAACTTCAATAACCACAATATAGCAGATAAAAGATTTGTTTTTGAGCCTTCATAAAGAGGTTGATGTGACTTCTCAAGTAGAGGATCAACATCATCACTATCATCCTGGTTGTCCTCATCCATTGGAGCAAATGTGTCTTGGATCAATCTATGTATCTCATCTTCCTGATTTGTGTCACTAATGTTATCTACATCCATTATATCATCAGAAATAACTACTTGATCATCTTCAATATTCTGATGTAGAAGTTCGTAAGGCTGTGAATGATTATTTCTGCTAGTACTTGGAAAATAACTCTCTGGAACACGACATTTTGGGGGCATTGTCTATAAATTTACAAACAACATAGAAAAATTAGTTTGTATAGAACATATAGTAAAAAAATAAGACATTTTACTAAAATTCATGTAGACATGATGAATATTACAGTGAATATATTAAAAATTGAACCCCAAAAATAGTCTTACTAGGGGACGATATTCATAACCCCCTTCGGCGTGCCCCTTTTCCCTACAATGTCTTTCAGTTGTTTCTATTAAAAGTCATCTTTTTTGCAAGCCCTTGCAATCAAAGCAAGGACAATAACATTTTCCATCTCCTCTCACCTCTAATGCAGCTCTAAACTGAGCAAGCTTACTTGCATTTTCATTCGTAGTGACAAATCCTTGTAGTGGTACAAGTAATTGTCTTACCTACACCATACAAAACAATAACTTGTCAATTACATTAGATATTATAGGTACATTTCTGAATATAGTATATTATAATCCAATATTTTCTATATTTATAAAGAAAAACATGAAGACTAAAGTTAATATGAATGGAAAGATGGTTATAAGTTGGTTGTGAGAAAGTGAATTGAGAATGGAAAGATGGTAAGTTAATATAATCTAACGTTTAATGTGAACACTTGGAGGGAGATTGTACCCATGCAGTGGTTGGAATTTTAAATAAATATTCTTTCCATATTTTTAGGAATGCATTGTATCAAGAGCACTAAAATTAGAAGTGGTTCTGGTTGGTTACTAAAAAAAATGGTAAATGTCAAATGTTAAGGAACCAAAAATATTGGAAAATTGATAACTACTTGTATAGTTTGAAGACCTGATCATATAGTTTGACCACCAAAGAGGGTAGGCTCTTAACCAATATTGTAGATATATTTTACCCACATGACATGGGATATCACCTTGGGAAGCTCAAATTTGGTTGGAAACATTAACTAGTTTATTGACAAATATTGTGAAGTATCCATTAGGTAGTGAAGGGTGTGAGTCCATAATCATACTTTATAGGTTCGAGGTAATAATGGTTCGAGGTACGATAGAGAAAATCAATGATGTTGAGAAGTGCACACAAGAGCTAAGAAATGAGTTGGTTAAAGGTCAACTATTGAAAATCCTCTATTTAGTCGATCCATTGCAATAGTTGAAGACTAGTAATTAGGTAAGTAGCAAATCTTGATGAGGTCAAGTCATAAAAAAATTGGATCCATATAGACCTTGAATATGCAAAGCAAAAAGAAGAAAGGATTGTAATAGATCCCAAGCATTATGTATGTCAAATGTTATATAGGACCGCAAACACACTGGAGATAGTACCAATTGCAAGAGAAAACATTTTCAAAGATGCCATTTTCAAAAAGCAAGTTAACATGACCTAAGCCAAAAAAACAAGTTCTTGAAAAAATATAGCAAGTTCTTGAAAAAAATATTAGAAAGGAAAAAAAGCAAGTTAACATGACCTAAGCCAGCTCATTACTAAACAATATTAAAATCTACCCTTATAAAAATATAGACAAAAAATTACACATTACTAACCTTGCAAGTTCAAAATCAGAGCTATGCAGAATATCCAAGCTCATACAATCACCCCGCAAGTCCAAAATCCGTGCTCAATGTGCCGCAAGAAAAGAAAATGTGAAAATCATGGTGAGAGTGTGTAGTTTATATAGCTCAACATTCGTCCCTATTGCCACGAAAACTGAAACCTAGATTTTTTGTCCCTATATCGACGAATGTTCGTGGAACTTTCAAAAACGTGGATATTGCCACGATTTTTCCGCCCTGACAAAAAAAGTAAAATCATTTTTTTAACCCACGAATGTTGAAAACGTGGAAAATTTTCGTGGAACAATCCGCCCATATGTAGTAGTGAAATTGAAAAAAAATGGTATGGGTGAATGAATTACCTGATTAGATGGCAATTCACTGGTCAATTTACCTCCCCTCCAACTAAATCCAACTACTCCAATACTCTAGGGCACAAAATCCGTGGTCGTCCAAGCTCAAATTCACGTTTCTGATGCTTGAAATGCACCGCGGGTGATCGAGACTGTGTATTTAAATTGATTTTAGATTTACAAAACGCGTACGCGTTATATAACTACATACCGTGTACGCGTTATATAACTACATAACGTGTACGCATACGCGTCTAATGACATGTCAGGTTCGGGTTTTACCATACCAAGTGCTATGTAACAGAAATGTGTTATATTTTTATGTAACGTGAACGTGTTTTCAAAAACTAGGATTACATCTAAAAGGTCCCTCATCTTCTTGCACACACCCAGTTTTAATTTAGGATCGTAACTTTTAAATAATGGATTTTTTTGATTGAATCAATAGACATTTTTAAATAAAGTTTATTTTGCATCTATGAGTCTCAAAAATAACAATGTTGTTGTATATGTTTGATCCAAATAGTTTGATCTTGTTGAGATTATTTGTAATCTTATGTTTTACTTTATAAGTAGGTGTCTTATATAGATAAATTCCCAAAAAGCTCCTCTTTATTTTAAAGAGAAAAACTCATTTGAAAGTTAAGTTGGAATCTTTAGATTTTCGAGACTTATAATTTCCATGTAGCCATTTTAATCTTGTTGGATTCAATGTCCAACTTAATGTTTCAGTTTATTTTGTCATCCTAATTGGGGTTGTAGGGACATTCTGAATTTAAATGTAATACATACATTTAAATTGTCTTAAAAATTTGCATGACAAACATTTAAGTTTATATATAGTTTTGAACATAATTCATTCCCTACATTTATTTATGGTTTTAAAACACGTTTTTGAAAAGAGGCTCTTTCAAAATACAAAAGTTTGCTTGTATGGATTTTAATGTTCATAAATTATCAAGATGTGATATTGGATTTCAAATTTTAAACATAATTTATTTCTTATATTTATTTGTGGATTAAAAACAAGATCTAAAAAAAGCTCTTTAAAAATGTAAAAATTTGTTTGTATAAATTTTAATGTTATAAATTATCAAGATGGTGATATTAAATTTCAAATTACGTGGACACCTTATTATACCTTCAATAACTTGTTAAGATTTTCATCCTTCCAGCACCCATATCTTTGAAGATAAAAATAAGCTCTAAACCATATTGTCTTTCAAGTCACATCTTGCCTTTGGAACTCCAATGTGGTTGTGTGTTTGAAAATTAAAATAAACTCTAAACCATATTGTCTCTCAACTCACATGTTACCTTTGGAATCATTTAACTAGGTCTTTAATATCTTGTCTAGGTTTTATCTCTCCTTTCTTTTGGTTGTTGTGTATTTTAAAAAGCCTTGGTTGTGTATTTTAAAAAACCTTGCGTATAAGATGGTCCCTCGCCAATAAAAATATATACAATAAAGCATCATTTTTTTATAAAAATATTTATTTAAATAAAAAACTTTGTAGTTCCGCACCTAATAAAAAAACCTTGTAATGTTCCGTACCTAATAAAAATATACATAATCAAAACATCATTTTTAAAATAAAATTGAAGTAGTTTTATAAAAATATAAAATGGTCCTTACTTAATAAAGATATATATAATCAAGCATCAATTCTAAAATTGAAGTAATTTTATTTAAAAAATCTATTTAAATAGAAATATTTTTTAATATAAAATGTTAATTTTTAATTATAATAAATTTTTGAATAGAAAATGTGAATCTTTAATTATAGTGAATATTTTTTATATAAATTATTATATCAATCAATATAATTAAAAATATTTTTAAACATATTTCAACATTTATATCACTTTTATTTACACTAAATAAATATTTTATGATTTATTTATTTAAATAAATATTTTTAAATAACAAAAATAATTTTATCAAGGCATTCTTAAACATATTTCAACATTTATTTCACTTCTCTCTTACACTATATAATTTAAATATTTTATGATTTATTTATTTAAATAAATATTTTTAAATAATAAATAAAAAATTATTTTAAATATTATTTCTTCATTATATTGAGATATATTAAAGGATTTAAAATAAGTTATTACAAATTACTCTTTCCACTCATTATCAACAATCGGGAGAATTTGAAAATGGTATCATCAACAAAAAAAAAAAAAAAAAACATCATTAATTTTATAGGGTATATTTTTAAAGAATAACCATGTCAAAAAGAGAAATAAGGGGATCTCTTCCATTTTGTATATTTTGTCAATAACATAGATCCAACTTAACTCTGGTTCTATCGGGACGATAGGGATCAAATCTCTTGAGGATGTTTAGGACTCTAAAAAGGGCTTTGCACTTAGGGATTTGATCCCTGATCTGAGGCTTGATAGAGCGTTAAGATGGATCTATGGTGGTTTATTAATATGCAATTATTACAAAACTAATATTTAGCTGATTTTTATATTATCAACTTAAAAATAAATTTAATTTAATATATTTAGGTCATAATCATTCAAGCACCAATTATTCCAATTTGGAATCATATTTTAAATGTTGTAAATGCTAATACATAAATACTACAAATAAGCAAAAAATTAATTAATTAATTAATTATGAAGTAAAATAGTTATTTGCCAAAATTTAATGATCGAAGTGCCAACTATTACATGTAATTTCATTAACTAGTTAATTATGAACTAAAATAGTTATTTACCCAAATTTAATGGTCGAAGTGCCAACTATTACATGTTTAAAATATAACACATCAATCCTACAAATAGGCAAAATTTGCATTCATTCATTGGTTATGAAGTAAAATAGCTACAAATAAACAAAAGTTGCATTCATTAATTAATTGTGAAGTAAAATGCTTTCAATTTACCCAATTATTGGTTAATTTGCAATTATCACAAAACTAATATCTTACTTATTGTTCTATTATTAACTTAACAATACACAATCCAATATATTCATCCACGTGCCAACTATTGCAATTTGAGATCCTAAACAATAACACATAAACCCACAAATATGCAAAAATTGCGCTCATGTTGTAATTATTTATGAAAAAAATTATTTAAAATGTGAGGATAATGGAAATTGAAATTGAAATTCAATGTATATTTATATAAATGTATTCTACAATCTAGCCAATTTAAATTTGGAGTGGACATGTAACAAAAAAATGTGACACATCTCATCTACTTTGGAGTGTAGAAATGGCTTCTAAATCTAATTAGTAAAAATAACAAAAATGAAAAATAGAAAAAAAAACTTACTCTTTTTATTTCTTTTTAATTAATATTTATATTGTTATAATTATCAAATTAATCTTTTCCAACCCATCAATATTAAAAAAAATTAATAAAAAATAATTTATTTACAACACAACTTCGGAAGCTTAATTTCACAATTTTGCAATAAATGAAGTGAATTTTATGGACATTGATAAAAAATAAATGTACATACTTTTAACCAATCAAAATACAAGAACAACATGTTTCAACTAAGTTTGAAATATTATATTTTTCTTAATGTAAATTATATAAACCCAAAACTAATTGAAATTGTGGAAACAAAATCTCACGTGTAAGTAGGTATCAAATTGATGTCAAGAAACTACACCTTAGAGTTTATTTCAACTTTCCTTCTTATTTTATTTTTCATATTTTCTTTCCTCATGTGTTATTTTTAGTTGTATGCTTTCTTTAATTCATAAACATAATTATTAGTGATTTAAATTTATGTGAGAAACGAAATGAAAGAGCATATATAGAACCACATACACTGATATGTTGCAGGAAAAACAATGGTTTTTCTTTTCCATGTGGTTCATGGCACCGGAGATCAGTGCTCGTTACATCCACAAATTCCTCCCTGAAATTTGTGAGGGAACAAGGGGTGGCTGAGAATTTTGGAACATTGAGAGCTCAACAAGAAGATAATCTTATAGAACCATTTAAGGGCACAACATGACACTTACAATGAAATGAACCTGGGTGGGAAGGATATAAATAATTCCTCCCAGCCACCCAAGCTACATCCAATGGACTCAAGAAACACAGTGATACATTAAACTCAAATTCTATTAAGTGAATGAAACATAACAAACTATAAAATAATAGTAGCTAGAATGGTGGTAGCTTTATCTCTGAGAAGATATGTGCCATCTCCGCTCATTTGTCACAAGATGATTACAAAAGGAGGTTGAAGGGCCTTTTTATCATAAGCATGAAGGAAAAAAACCTAAACATCCAAAAACCTAACCCTAGGAGATGAACTGTAAAATGTTTTGTGGGCCCCGAGGTGGTTAGTTGATGCATTGACTTCCTAGGTGCATAAATTTTGCATATGATCTATGTTTAGGGTGCTCGGTAGCCCATTGGAAAGGTTTAGCCAAGAAGTACACTTTTTTCCTGGCCTTCAACCCTGTATAGACTATGGCTTTGCCAAAAAACGTCGTTTAAGGCGTCAAAACAACCCCGAAAGTTTTGGGCCTGAAAAACCGTAAAAAAACTACCAACTGGAAAAATTGTTTTGAGCCAGTGGAATAGGGGGGTGGCCACCAATATCCATCTGTATCAATCCTCCCCCCTTAGGAAGTAATGGTATCCATTGCGTTAAGTTCCTACATCATATGGGGAAACTTCTATTGAAGTTGACTCCTAGTGAGCCACTTGCCTTGGTGGAGAAACTGCCATACTTTGGCGACGCGATAGAGCTAAACACACTGTTGAAGAGTTCCCTTCACTTGCATATCCATGATCTAATCAATTGTAGCCTGCTCCAAACAGTCGCAGTTGAGTTCTAACATTACCAATTGCTCTGCCACCTTTGAGGTGTCTAACAACGGTGGGAAATATGGGTGAATGAGTTGTACATTAAATACTGGGTGCAGGAAAAGAAAGGGAGGAATGCTTAATTTGAAGTAATTCTCACTGACTACCTTGGTGATGGTGTACGACCCATATTGAAGTGGATGAATCTTGTGATGAGGTCCCGTGAGCCACTCTTTTTGCAAATGCAACCAAACCTTATCACCCACCTGAAATTTGTGTGGAACTCGATGTTGGTCATGCCACTGCTTGTACTTGGCATTGGATTTCTCTAGAATTCCATGGACTTACTGATGGATGTGTTGAATTCGTTCAAAAAATCGAGTGGCCTTGTCTGCCTCAGTGCGAGCATAGGCAGATTCCTCATGTTTCGAGGAAATGGGTAGAGCTACATCAATTGGGGCCAATGTTTGGAATACCAAGCACACCTAGAAAAGAGGTGTGTCTAGTAGAGTTGTGAAGGTATCTGTTGTATCTATGTTGAATATATGGAAGATTCTCATCCTATGTGTGAGGATGTTTAGAATTGTACATCCTCATAATATGCACAATCATCATTTTAACCACCTATATTTGTCCATTGGTTTTGAGGTGGAGGGTAGTTGATTGGGTGAGTTTGGTGTCCATTAGTGACCATTGGCTAGACCAGAATGTGCTCAAGAATCTGTTGTCCCAATTTGAAATGATAGTCTATGGTAGCCAGAAATGAACCCAAACATGTTTGAAAAAGAGCTTAGCAGTGACTTCGATGGTGATTCTCTTATTATAGGCTATCAGAATGGCCATCTTAGAGAAGCAATCCACGACCAAAAACACACAGTCATTACCATGATTTGTTGAAGGTAGTCCTCACATGTAGTCCATGGAGATGGAATCCCAAGGCCCTGGGAGTAAGAAAAGGGGTGTACAACCCTTTCTTCTTAATGGCAGGTTTCGTGATGATGTAGGCAATGCATGATATCATATATCTGCTGACGAATTTTCGAAGCTTCGACCAATAAAACTACTTCTGCAAGATAGCTACGGTCTTTTTCTATGCCAAAGTTCCCTGCTACCTAATTGTAATGTGCTTCCCAAATCAATTTTGCACACTCACTTGAGGGAACACAGAGATGGCCCGGATGGCATAACAATCCTTCATGGAGATGAAAGTATATGCTTGGGGTGCCTGCACATAATTATCGATCGGTGGAGGAAAACTCGGGATCACTATCATATAGTTGATACCACCCGAAGGTCTCATGGCCACAAGATTTGAGCTCTGTAGACAAGGTTTCCATTGGAGGTCGATTGAGGCAATCGACGACTCAATTGGTGCTACCTTTCTTATACTTGATGTTCATGTGGAATTACTACAAGTATGTGGACCACTTTTGGTGGCGATCATTCTACAACTTTCCTTGTGTTTGCATGAACTACAGGGGCTTGTGATTAGTGTGAACAACTGTCTCTTTGCTGAGAATGTAATGCTTCCATTAGTAGAAAGTTTGGACAATGGAATACATTTCCTTGCCATAGGGGGGTATTTGCGGACTGCATCTGAGAGTGCCTCACTGTGATATGCCACTGGATGGCCATGCTTAGTGAGGACTCTGCCAAAAGCATATTCCAAAGCTCTTATCTCAATTTCAAAGGGTTGTTGCAGATATGGTAAGGTAAGGATGGGTGTCGAACATAAGCATTGCTTAAGCTCCTTAAATGCTTACTTTTGTGACTTGGCCCAACCAAAATTGGACTTAAATCCTCCTCTGGTCACCTCGATAAGACGCCAAGCAATATGAGAGAATCCCAACAAAAATCTGCGATATAAGTTGGCAAGGTGTAGGAAGTTACGAAGCTTTATGAGAGTCGTCGGGGTTGTCTAGTCACGAATGGATTGGATATTGGTTGGATCTACATGCACACCATGGCCATCCACGATCTATCCCATATATTGAATTCTCTCCATGCCAAATGAGCACTTCTCTAGATTGGCATATAAATTGTGCTACCTCAGGGTGTTGAGGACATGTTGAATATGCTTCAAATGTTCTACCCACGTTCTGTTGTAGATGAGGATGTCATCTAGATATACAACCAAAAAATAATTGGTGAATGGATGGAGAATATCATCCATCATCCTCATGAAATTTGCTGGAGCATTAGTCAAGCAGAAAGGCATGACCAACCACTTGAAAATGCCTTCCCGAGATTTGAATGTCGTCTTACAAACATCGGTCGGCTCAATTGGTACCTGATGATAGTTGGTATTCAGATCAATCTTACTAAAATACTTTCAACCCTTGAGTTGGAAGAGAAGGTCATCGATCTGGGGAATGGGATACAAATTATGGACTATGATTTTGTTTAGAGATCTGTAATCAATACAGAGTTGTGAAGTCCCATCTTTCTTCTGCACCAACACAATTGGGCACCCACAAGGTGAGGAGCTCAGTTGGATAGCAACTTTTGGATTAATTCTTGAATATGTCACTTGATTTATTCATTTTCCATGATGGAACGCCCGTATACTAGCCCATTAAGTAAAGGCACCCCATGTATGGAATCAATTAGGTGTTTGACCCAACAATGTAATGGCATCCTGATAAGTGTGGGGAAGATGTCTCTGTGTGCTTCCATGATCTTATCCACCCGCTTCTATTGTATAGAGAGACCCTGTGTGGAGTTGGTGGATGTTGTTGTGATACTTCATTCACCTTCAGAGTGAATCATTAAGATGAAAAATTTCCCAGTCCGGGAGATTACCTTCCTGCACTGCTTAGCTACGATGAGAGACATTGTAGTAGGGGGGATTGCCTCTGGTATCCTGTAGAGTTGATTGCCCAAAGTAATAATGACACTACAAGGTCTAGATAATTCATACACAACATGATGCTTCCACATATATGGTTTCCCTAAAATAACATCACAAACATCGAGTGGGGATACATCACACATTACCTCATCTTTGAAGGGATTGATGTGGTAGGGTAGGCGACATTGTTGACTGACATGGATGTCTTGTCCCTAGCTAAGACACCCAATGTTGTAGTGTTGCGAGTGTGTTGTTGGAAACTTCAAATGTTTGATGACATCTATTGAAATCAAGTTATTTTGGATTCCACTATCAACAATGAAATGTAGTGGAGTTCCCTTTGTTGGAATTTGTGCAACTTTGAAAGTTATTCTTATTATATTTTATTGTATTGATATGTACCTCCTATGGGATATTATATTGATGTATTTAATCATGTAAACCCTTGAAAGAATCAATGTAAAACTTGGAGATAAAATCAAATAAAGAAAAGAATTATTAATTGTATTTTTATATTCCCCCAAGACTAGTCGGCCCAGTCAGTTTGACAAGTCGGGCCATTTAGGGAAAAAGCTAGTTTGGCATGTGTATAAATAAAGAGGAAGTTTACCTCATTTGGTCATTCACTCAACCAAGCAAGTTCACATCACTTGGAGAGAGATTCACATCTACAGCTAGGATAAGCATATTTTGGGGTTTCTACTTGGATAGTTCTTCTACTTTCTCTCTTTCATTATTGTACTTTGTTCTCAGAATTGCTCATCTCTATACGAAGGTTGCTGGGTTTTCTTCCTATTAGGTTTCCGAGAATAAATTATTGTGTATTGTGTTTTTGTGATTTGTCTTTCTTCTTGTTATCCTATTGATCTTATGCAATTGAATTACACTGCTATAATTGTATGAAAAACTAACATGGTTTCAGAGCAGTACTAGAAGAAGCCATTGCCGGAAGTTAGGGTTTCATATTCTGAGGCCTTCCCTCACCAATTTGGAAGAAAAAGAGCCTTGGAAACTTCTCCCTAGGGAATGCGCATCTTTTGGTGAAGGCAAAATCCAATTGTGAGAAGTTTAAATTTTGACCTAATTCTGCAGCTGCGACAATTACTGCAAAATTTAGGTTTCAAGTTTTGTGTTGTTCCCTCCATAGATTTGGCTCGACCCTAATTTTTCTCAACTCGCCTTGCTAGGGCGCATCTCCCCGTGGAGTCAGTTTCTCAAGAATCCAACTTTCATTTTTGACCTAGCTCCTGCTAGGGTTTCTGCTTCAGATTTGTAGTCAAGATGATTTGAGTCAAGGTTGAAGATCGTCTAGATGGGGCTTCTAATTTCATCTCTTGTGAGTCTAGGGTTCTTCTCTTCTTAGAAGAAAACGATCTCTTGAATTTTTTCAATGAGAAGGTCCTAGAACCAAAAGCTGAAGAAGATAAATCTCACTGGAGGAAGAATGATGCCAGAGCAAGAAGGGTTTTGGTGGACTCAGATAGAGACCACTTGGTTCCCCAAATCTCAGGAAAGAAGACTGCTAGAAAGCTGTTCAAAACCCTAAAGAAGCTATTTGAACATAGTAGTATCAATGTGACCCTCACTTTGAGGAACCAACTATCGAATATGAAGATGTCCAAGTTAGAATCAATTGCCTTATACTTCATAAGGATCACATAAATAAGGGAAAAGCTAAGTACCGGTGGAGATCCCATTGATGATAAGGAGCTTGTCATTACTACTCTAAATGGTCTCCCACCATCTTGGGAGTCATTCATTCAAAGCATAAGTGGTCGAACCAAGCTACCCAAATTTGACAAGTTATGGGAAGATTGCACTTAGGAAGAGACAAGGATAGCAACAAGGTGGAGACTCCATGGCACTCAACCTGAGGAGAATCAAGCATTCATGTCCCATACCAAGAGAGACAAGGGAAGGGGAAGAAAGTTTTACAATCACAAGCACCAAGGTAGGAGATAAAGTCCTTATCTAGATCAAAATAAGAATAATAATTTCTCGCATATTCAATGCTTGAAGTGCGAGGCATATGACCATTACGCCAGTAATTGTCCAAGTTCAAACAAAAGGAAGCATGAAGCCTCAACTGCTGATGTTGATGAAAACACTCCTCACAAGAAGTCAAGGAAGGATGATCGTTCATAGTTCTTCTTCTAGTGCTCTTTATGTTGAGGTGATGATATGAATATCCAGACTGCGATGGGCTCTCATCAAGAAAATGAAGAAAAGAGGTTTCTCATGGTTGTTCCCACAAGAAGGCAGTGGGAGCCCAACCACAAAAACAATAAAAGATAAGTATTTGGTTTTATTGCTCGCATAAATATATTTTGTCTTATTCATATCAAATTATATGCAGATCTATCAGGCAGTGTGTTGAGCATTTGATATAGTTTACTTATTGATGTACCATAGGCTCTTATTGTATCTGTTATGCATATGAGCTGCACAATATTCCATGAACACTTGATGGAGCTAGTTTAGATGATATCTCCTTCATACATGCTTCAGAGTAGTGTACACTCTTGATGGAATGTTCTAATGGAGATAGAAAACATCTAGATAGTCACCATATGTGTTTGGGAGACATGTTTATGTTGTTGTAACGAAGCATTAGCCAATTTTCCTAGTGTAAACTATTGCCATTGCATAGAAATATAAATTGGCTAAATTTGTTTACGAAATGTCACTAATCATCGGATGGGACTTGACTTGTAGGGAAAAGACCATATGATATGGACTACAAGAGAAGGACGACGAGACTTGTTCCGATGAATAAGTAATGGACATATTAATCCCGTTGATGTTCAGAATAATCAAGCAGGAAGCTTCTAAGAACATGACTCCGGAAGGAGCTTTCACAGGAGTGAAACCAGAAGTGGGCCACCTTTGTATCTTTGGATTCATAGTCTACATTCATGTACCCAAGGAGAAGAGGACGAAGTTATAACATTCAAGCAAGAAGGGAAATTTTGTGGGATACAGTGAGTCTTCAAAGGATTACAAAATTTACATCCCAGGATCTAGGCAGATTGAAGTCAGCATGGATGTGTACTTTGAAGAAGAGATGGCTACCGGGAAAGGCATAAGATTTGATATGGATATCGATGATGAGGAGATGCTAGACCCAAAGGATATGAGATCATATCCCCCTCAAAAAGCTCAGATGGAGTTAGCAGAGAAGGATGAACTGATCGATCCCATTGATCCAATTGAGCTAGTTGACGCTCCCACAGATTTTGCAGTACGTTGGAAGAGGCCTAGATGGGAACAACAGACTTTGTAGGATATAGAGGGGCATGAAGTTCCACATGGTACTTTCCAAGAAAGCAAGAGACCTTAGAGGTTCTCGAGTTATGCTACATTGATGAGTCATATCATTGACTCAGAACCTACCACCTCTGAAGAAGCATCCATCATGAAGAATGATGTGTGGGAAGTAGTGCCAAGATCCGAGGGGAAGTCAGTAGTGACTTCCAAGTGGATTTAAAAAATCAAGAATGGAGCAGATGGTAGTATTGAAAAACACAAGGCTAGATTTGTTGCCAAAGGATTCTCTCAAAAAGAGGGAGTTTATTACGATGAGACAATTGCTACTGTGGCACGATATACTTCCATTAGGTCGATCATTGCTATTGATTTAGCTATGGGATGGAAGTTACATCATATGGATGTTAAGACCCCCTTCCTCAATGGTGTTATCGAGGAAGAGGTATATATTGAACAACCAGAAGGTCTTGTTGTCCATGGAAAGGAGTCTCACGTATGTAGGCTGAAAAAGGCCTTATATGGACTCAAGCAAGTACCTTGTTCTGGGTATGGATTGATAGACGGATACTTGGTGAGCTTGGGATTCACCAAGAGTGATGCAGTTTCAAAATTTACTACAAGGTTGTGGATGTTGAGCCATCGATTTTGGTGCTTTATGTTGATGATCTGTTTCTCACTGGGAATAAGAAAGTTATTGTATGGTGTAAGATGAAACTTGCCTCAGATTTCGAAATGAAGGAACTTGGATTGATGCAGATCTAGTAAGGTAAGGATGGGTGTCGAACACAAGCGTTGCTTCAGCTCCTTAAATGCTTACTTTTGTGACTTGGCCCAAACAAACTTGTCCTTAGATCCTCCTCTGGTCACCTCGCTAAGAGGCCAAGTAATATGAGAGAATCCCAACACAAATCCGTGATATAAGTTGGAAAGGCGTAGGAAGTTACGATGCTTTATGAGATTCGTTGGGGTTGGTCAGTCACAAATGGCTTGGATCTTGGCTGGATCTACATGCACACCATGGCCATCCATGATGTATCCCATATATTGAATTCTCTCCATGCCAAATGAGCACTTCTCTAGTTTGGCATATAACTTGTGCTACCTCAGGGTGTTGAGGACCTGTTGAATATGCTGCAAATGTTCTACCCACGTTCTGTTGTAGATAAGGATGTCATCTATATAGACAACCACAAAAGAATTGGTGAATGGAAGGAGAATATCATCCATCATCCTCATGAAATTTGCTGGAGCGTTAGTCAAGCATAAATGCATGACCAACCACTTGAAAAGGCCTTCCCGAGATTTGAAGGTCGTCTTCCAAACATCGACCGACTCAATCGGTACCTGATGATAGTTGGAATTCAGATCAATATTACTAAAATATTTGGCACCCTTGAGTTGGATGAGAAGGTCATCGATTCGGGGAATGGGATACAGATTATGGACTGTGATTTTGTTTAGAGATCTGTAATCAATACAAAGTCGTGAAGTCCCATCTTTCTTCTGCACGAACAAAATTGGGCACCCGCAAGGTGAGGAGCTCGGTTGGATAGCAAATTTTGGATTAATTCTTGAATATGTCACTTGATTTCTTCATTTTCCATGATTGAATTCCTGTGTATTGTCCCATTAAGTAAAAGCACCCATGTAGCAAATCAATTGAGTGTTTGACCTAACAATGTAATGGCATCCCGAAAAGTGTGGTGAAGAAGTCTATGTGTGCTTCCATGATCTTATCAACCTGCTTCTATTGTATAGAGAGACCCTACCTGGAGTTGGTGGATGTTGTTGTGATACTTCATTCACCTTCAGAGTGAATCATTAAGATGACAAAGTTCCCAATCCGGGAGATTACCTTCCTGCACTGCTTAGCTGTGATGAGAGACATTGTAGTAGGGGGTATTGCCTCTGGTATGCTGTAGAGTTGATTGCCCAAAGTAATAATGAAACTACGAGGTCTAGATAATTCATAAACAACATGACGCTTCCACATATATGGTTTTCCTAAAAGAACATCACAAAATTCGAGTGGGGATACATCGCACATTACTCATCTTTGAAGGGTTTGATGTCGTAGGGTAGGCGACATTGTTGACTGATGTGTCCTATCCCTAGCTAAGACACCCAATGTTGTAGGGTTGCGAGTGTGTTGTTGTTGTAAACTTCAAATGTTTGATGACATCTGTCGAAATCAAGTTATTTTGGATTCCACTGTCAACAATGAAATGTAGTGGAGTTCCCTTTGTTGGAATTTGTGCAACTTCGAAAGTTATTCTTATTATATTTTATTGTATTGATTTGTACCTCCTATGGGATATTATATTGATGTATTTAAGCATGTAAACCTGTGAAAGAATCAATGTAAACCTTGGGGAGAAAAACAAATAAATAAAATAATTATTAAATGTATTTTTATATTCCCCAAGACTAGTCGGCCCATTTAGGGAAAAAGCTAGTTTGACATGTGTATAAATAAAGAGGAAGTTTACCTCATTTGGTCATTCACTCAACCAAGCAAGTTCACATCACTTGGAGAGAGATTCACATATACAGATAGGAGAAGCATATTTTGGGGTTTCTACTTGAAGAGTTGTTCTAGTTTCTCTCTTTCATCATTGTACTGTGTTGTCAGAATTGCTCATCTCTATATGAAGGTTGTTGGGTTTTCTTCCTATTGGGTTTCCTAGGATAAATTTTTGTGTACTGTGTTTTTGTACTTTGTCTTTCTTCTTTTTATACTATTGATCTTATGCAAATGAATTACACTGCTTCAATTGTATGAAAAACTAACATGGTTTCAGAGCAGTACTAGAAGAAGCCATTGCTGGAAGTTAGGGTTTCATATTATGAGGCCTTCCCTCATCAATTTGGCAGAAAACGAGCCTTGGAAACTTCTCCCTAGGGAAGGCGCATCTTTTGGTGAAGGAATAATCCAATTGTGAGAAGTTTCAATTTTGACCTAATTCTGTAGTTGCGACAATTATTGCAAATAGGGTTTCAAGTTTTGTGTTGTTCCCTCCATAGATTTGGCTCGACCCTAATTTTTCTCAACTCTCCTTGCTAGGGAACATATTCCCGTGGAGTCATTTTCTCAAGAATACAACTTTCATTTTTGACCTAGCACCTGCTAGGGTTTCTGCTTCAGATTTACAGTCAAGATGATTGGAGTGAAGGTTGAAGATTGTCTCGATGGGGCTTCCAATTTCATCTCTTGGAAGTCTAGGTTTCTTCTCTTATTAGAAGAAAAAGATCTCTTGAATTCTGTCAATGAGAAGGTCCCAGAACTAGAAGCTGAAGAAGAAAAATCTCACTGGAGGAAGAATGATGCCATAGCAAGAAGGATTTTGGTGGACTCAGTTAGAGACCACTTGGTTCCCCAAATCTTAGGAAATAAGACTGCTAGAAATATGTTCAAAACCCTAAAGAATCTATTTGAACATAGTAGTATCAATGTGACCCTCACTTTGAGGAACCAACTATCGAATATGAAGATGTCCAAGTCAGAATCAATTTCCTCATACTTCATGAGGATCACAGAACTAAGGGAAAAGCTAAGTACCAATGGAGATCCCATTGATGATAAGGAGCTTGTCATTACTACTCTAAATGGTCTCCCACCATATTGGGAGTCATTCATTCAAAGCATAAGTGGTCGAACCAAGCTACCCAAATTTCACAATTTATGGGCAGATTGCACTCAGGAAGAGACAGGGATGGAAGCAAGGCAGAGAATCCATGGCACTCAACCCTGAGGAGAATCAAGCATTGACGTCCCATGCCAAGAAAGGCAAGGGAAGGGGAAGAAAGTTTTACAATCACAAGCACCAAGGTAGGATATAAATTCCTTATCCAGATCAAAAGAAGAAGAATGATTTCTCGCATATTCAATGCTTCAAGTGCAAGGCATATGGCCATTACGCCAACAATTGTTGAATTTCAAACAAAAGGAAGCATGACGCCTCAACTGCTGATGTTGATGAAGACACTCCTCACAAGAAGTCAAGGAATGATGATCATTCGTAGTTCTTCTTCTAGTGCTCTCCATGTTGAGGTGATGATATGAAGATCCAGACTTTGATGGGATCTCATCAAGAAAATGAAGAAAAGAGGTTTCTCATGGTTGTTCCCACAAGAAGGCAGTGGGAGCCCAGCCACAAAAACAATAAAAGATAAGTATTTGGTTTTATTGCTCACATAAATCTATTTTGTCTTATTCATACCAAATTATATGCAGATCTATCAGGAAGTGTGTTGAGCATTTGATATAGTTTACTTATTGATGTACCATAGGCTCTTGTTGTATATGTTATGCATATTAGCTGCACAATATTCCATGAACACCTGATGGAGCTAGTTTAGACGATATATACTTGTTACATGCTTAAGAGTAGTGCACACTCTTGATGGCATGTTCTAATGGAGATAACAAACATCTAGATAGTCACCATATGTGTTTGGGAGACATGTTTATGATTGTTGTACCAAAGCATTAGCCAATTTTCCTAGTGTAAACTATTGCCATTTCATAGAAATATAAATTGGATAAATTTGTTTACGGAATGTCACTAATCATCTGATGGGACTTGACTTGTAGGGAAAATACCATATGATATGGCCTAAAAGGGAAGGATGATGAGATTTGTTCCAATGAACAATTAATGGACACATGAATCCCGTTGATGTTCAGATTAATCAAGCAGGAAGCTTCTAAGAACATGACTCTGGAAGGAGCTTTCACAGGAGTGAAACTAGAAGTGGGCCACCTTCATATCTTTGGATTCCTAGTCTACATTCATGTGCCCAAGGAGAAGAGGACGAAGTTATAACCTTCAAACAAGAAGGGAACTTTCATGGGATACAGTGAGTCTTCAAAAGCTTATCGAATTTACATACCAGGATCTAGTCAGATTGAAGTGAGCATGGATGTGTCCTTTGAATATGAGATGGGTATCAAGAAAGGAATAAGATCTGATATGAAGATCGACGATGAGGATATTCTAGACCCAAAGGATATGAGATCATCTCCCCCTACAATAGTTCAGATGGAGTTAACAGAGAAGAATGAACCGATCGATCCCATTGATCCAGTTGAGCTAGTTGACGCTCCCACAAATATTGCAGTATGCCGGAAGAGGACTAGATGGGCACAACAGAATTTGTAGGATGTAGAGGGGCATGAAGCTCCACATGTTACTTTCCAAGAAAGCAAGAGACCTTAGAGGTTCTCGAGTTATGTTGCATTTATGAGTCATATCATTGACTCAGAACCTACCACCTATGAAGAAGCTTCCAGAAACCAAGTTTGGAAGGATGCCATGATGGAGGAATAACAATCCATCATGAAGAATGATGTGTGGGAAGTAGTGACAAGATATGAGGGGAAGTAGGTAGTGACTTCCAAGTGGATTTACAATATCAATCATGGAGCAGATGGCAGTGTTGAAAAACAAAAGGCTGGATTGTTTCCAGAGGATTGTCTGAAAAAGAGGGAGTTGATTATGATGAGACATTTGCTCTCGTGACACGATATAATTCCATCAGGTCGATCATTGCTATTGCTATTGCTTTATCTATGGGATGGAAGCTGCGTCATATGGATGTCAAGACTGCCTTCCTCAATGTTGTTATCGAGGAAGAGGTATATATTGAACAACCAGAGGGGTTTGTTGTCCATGGAAATGAGTCTCACATATGTAGGCTGAAAAAGGCCTTATATGGAGTCAAGCAAGCACCTCGTTCTGGGTATGGATGGATAGATGGATACTTGGTGAGCTTGGGATTCACCAAGAGTGTTGCAGACCCCAAACTTTACTACAAGGTTGTGGATGACAAACCACCGATTTTGGTGCTTTATGTTGATGATCTGTTTCTCACTGGGAATAAGAAACTTATTGTATGGTGTAAGATGAAACTTGCCTCTAAGTTCGATATGAAGGATCTTGGATTGATGCAGATCTGGTAAGGTAAGGATGGGTGTCGAACATAAGTGTTGCTTCAACTATTTAAATGCTTACTTTTGTGACTTGGCCCAAACAAAATTGGCCTTAGCTCCTCCTCTGGTCACCTGGATAAGAGGCCAAGCATAATGAAAGAATCCCAACACAAATATGCGATATAAGTTGGTAAGGCGTAGGAAGTTACGATACTTTATGAGAGTCGTCGGGGTTGGCTAGTCACGAATGGGATGTATCTTGGTTGGATCTACATGCACACCATGGCCATCCATGATGTATCACATATATTGAATTCTCTCCATGCCAATTGAGCATTTCTCTATATTGGCATATAACTTGTGCTACCTCAGGGTGTTGAGGACCTGTTGAATATGTTGCAATGTTCTACCCACGTTCTGTTGTATACGAGGATGTCATCTATATATACAACCACAAAAGAATTGGTGAATGGATGAAGAATATCATCCATCATCCTCATGAAATTTGTTGGAGAGTTAGTCAAGCAGAAATGCATGACCAACCACTTGAAAATGCCTTCCTGAGATTTGAAGGTCATCTTCCAAACATCGGTCGGCTCAATCGATACCTGATGATAGCTGGAATTCAGATCAATCTTACTAAAATACTTGGCATCCTTGAGTTGGATGAGAAGGTCATTGATTCGGGGAAAGGGATACATATTATGGACTGTGATTTTGTTTAGAGATCTGTAATCAATATAGAGTCGTGAAGTCCCATCTTTCTTCTGCACCAACACAATTGGGCACCTGCAAGGTTAGGAGCTCGGTTGGATAACAAATTTTGGATTAATTCTTGAATATGTCACTTGGTTTCTTCATTTTCCATGATGGAATGCATGTATGCTGGCCCATTAAGTAAAGGCACCCCATGTATCAAATCAATTGAGTGTTTGACCTAGCAATGTAATGGCATCCTGACAAGTGTGGTGAAGATGTCTGTGTGTGTTTCCATGATCTTATCCACATGCTTCTATTATATAGAGAGACCCTGCGTGGAGTTGGTGGATGTTGTTGTGATACTTCACTCACCTTCAGAGTGAATCATTAATATGACAAATTTCCCAGTCTAGGAGATTACCTTCCTACACTGCTTAGCTGTGATGAGAGATATTGTAGTAGGTGGGATTGCCTATGGTATTCTATAGAGTTGATTGCCCAAAGTAATAATGACACTACGAGGTCCAGATAATTCATACACAACATGACGCTTCCACATATATGGTTTTTCTAAAAGAACATCACAAAATTCGAGTGGGGATACATCACACATTACCTCATCTTTGAAGGGCTTGATGTCGTAGGGTAGGCGACATTCTTGAATGACGCAGATGTCTGGTCCCTAGCTAAGACAACCCAATGTTGTAGTGTTGCGAGTGTGTTGTTGTTGGAAACTTCAAATGTTTGATGACATCTGTCGAAATCAAGTTATTTTGGATTCCACTGTCAACAATGAATTGTAGTGGAGTTACCTTTGTTGGAAGTTGTGCAACTTCAAAAGTTATCCTTGTTATATTTTATTGTATTGATTTATACCTCCTATGGGATATTATATTGATGTATTTATTCATTTAAACCCTTGAAAGAATCAATGTAAAACTTGGGGAGAAAATAAAATAAAGAAAAGAATTATAAATGTATTTTTATATTTCCCCAAGACTAGTTGGCGTAGTCAGTTTGACAAGTCATCCCAGTTAGGGATAAAGCTAGTTTGGCATGTGTATAAATAAAGAGGAAGTTTACCTCATTTGGTCATTCACTCAACCAAGCAAGCTCACATCACTTGGAGAGAGATTCACATCTACAGCTAGGAGAAGCATATTTTGGGGTTTTTACTTGGAGAGTTCTTCTACTTTCTATTTTTCATCATTGTACTCTATTCTCAGAATTGCTCATCTCTATTCGAAGGTTGTCGGGTTTGATCCCTATTGGGTTTCCCAGGATAAATTTTTGTATACTATGTTTCTGTGATTTGTCTTTCTTCTTGTTATCCTATTGATCTTATGCAATTGAATTACACTGCTATAATTGTAAGAAAAACTAACATGGTTTCAGAGCAATATTAGAAGAAGCCATTACCGAAATTTAGGGTTTCATCTTCTGAGGCCTTCCCTCATCAATTTGGAAAAAAGAGAGCCTTGAAAACTTTTCCCTAGGGAAGGCGCATCTTTTGGTCAAGGAAGAATCCAATTGTGAGAAGTTTCAGTTTTGACCTAATTCTGTAGTTGCGATAATTACTACAAAAATTAGGGTTTCAAGTTTTGTGTTGTTCCCTCCATATATTTGGCTCGACCGTAATTTTTCTCAAATCGCCTTGCTAGGGCGCATCTTCCCTTGGAGTCAATTTATGAAGAATCCAACTTTCATTTTTGGCCTAGCTCCTGCTAGGGTTTCTGCTTTAGATTTGCAGTTAAGATGATTGGAGTGAAGGTTGAAGATCGTCTGGATGGGGCTTCCAATTTCATCTCTTGGAAGTCCAGGGTTCTTCTCTTATTAGAAGAAAAAGATCTCTTGAATTTTTTCAATGAGAAGGTCCTAGAATCAAAAGCTGAAGAAGACAAATCTTACTGGAGGAAGAATGATGCCATAGCAAGAAGGATTTTGGTGGACTCAGTTAGAGACCACTTGGTTCCCCAAATATCAGGAAAGAAGACTGCTGGAAAGATGTTCAAAACCCTAAAGAAGCTATTTGAACATAGTAGTATCAATGTGACCATCACTTTGAGGAACCGACTATCGAATATGAAGATGTCCAAGTTAGAATCAATTGCCTCATACTTCATGAGGATCACAAAACTAAGGGAAAAGCTAAGTACCAGTGGAGATTGTAGTGATGATAAGGATCTTGTCATTACTACTCTAAATGGTCTCCCACCATATTGGGATTCATTCATTCAAAGCATAAGTGGTTGAACCAAGCTACCCAAATTTGACAAGTTATGGGCAGATTGCACTCAGGAAGAGACAAGGATAGAAGCAAGGCAGAGACTCCATGGCACTCAACCTGAGGAGAATCAAGCATTCATGTCCCATGCCAAGAAAGGCAAGGGAAGGGGAAGAAATTTTTACAATCAAAAGCACCAAGGTAGGAGATAAAGTCCTTATCCATATCAAAATAAGAAGAATGATTTCTTGCATATTCAATGCTTCAAGTGCAATGCATATGGACATTACGCCAGTAATTGTCGAAGTTCAAACAAAAGGAAGCATCGAAAGCCTCAACTGCTGATGTTGATGAAGACACTCCTTACAAGAAGTCAAGGAATGATGATCGTTTGTAGTTCTTCTTATAGTGCTCTCCATGTTGAGGTGATGATATGAAGATCCAGACCGCGATGGGCTCTCATCAAGAAAATGAAGAATATAGGTTTATCATGGTTGTTCCCACAAGAAGGCAGTGGGAGTCCACCCACAAAAACAATAAAAGATAAGTATTTGCTTTTATTTCTCACATAAATATATTTTTTCTTATTCATATCAAATTATATGCAGATCTATCAGGAAGTGTGTTGATCATTTCATATAGTTTACTTATTGATGTACCATAGTCTCTTGTTGTATCTGTTATGCATATGAGCTGCACAATATTCCATGAACACCTGATGGAGATAGTTTAGATGATATCTCCTTCTTACATGCTTAAGATTTGCTACACTCTTGATGGCATGTTCTAATGGAGATATCAGACATCTAGATAGTCACCATATGTGTTTGGGAGACATGTTTATGATTGTTGTACCGAAGCATTAGCCAATTTTCCTAGTGTAAACTATTGCCATTTCATAGAAATATAAATTGGATAAATTTGTTTACGGAATGTCACTAATAATCTGAAAGGACTTGACTTGTAGGGAAAATACCATATGATATGGACTGCAAGAGAATGATGATGAGACTTGTTCCGATGAACAAGTAACAGACACATGAATCCCGTTGATGTTCAGATTAATCAAGCAGGAAGCTTCTAAGAACATGAATCCGGAAGGAGCTTTCACAGGAGTGAAACCAGAAGTGGGCCACCTTCGTATCTTTGGATTCCTGGTCTACATTAGAGTTCCCAAGGAGAAGAGGATGAATTTAGAACCTTTAGGAAAGAAGGGAAATTTTGTGGGATACAATGAGTCTTCAAAGGATTACAAAATTTACATCCCAGGATCTAGGCAGATTGAAGTCAGCACAGATGTTTCCTTTGAAGAAGAGATGCCTATCAGGAAAGACATAAGATCTGATATGGAGATCGATGATGAGGAGATTCTAGACCCAAAGGAGATGAGATAATCTCCCCCTCCGATATTTCAGATGGATTTAGCAGAGAAGGATGAACCGATCGATCCCATTGATCCAATTGAGCTAGTTGACACTCTCACATATATTGTAGTACCCCAGAAGATGCCTAGATGGGAACAACAGACTTTGCAGGATGCAGAGGGGCATGAATCTCCACATGGTACTTTCCAAGAAAGCAAGAGACCTTAGAGGTTCTCGAGTTATGTTGCATTGATGAGTCATATCATTGACTCATAACCTACCACCTATGAAGAAGCATCCATACACCACGTTTGGAAGGATGCCATGATGGAAGAATACCAATCCATCATGAGGAATGATGTGTGGGAAGTAGTGCCAATATCTGAGGGGAAGTCAATAGTGAATTCCAAGAGGCTTTACAAAATCAAGCATGGAGCAGATGACAGTGTTGAAAAACACAAGGCTAGATTTATTGCCAGAGGATTCTCTCAAAAAGAGGGAGTTGATTACGATGAGACATTTGCTCCTCTGGCACGATATACTTCCATCAGGTCGATCATTGCTATTACTTTAGATATGGGATGGAATTTGTATCATATGGATGTTAAGACCTCCTTCCTCAATGGTGTTATCGAGGAAGAGGTATATATTGAACAACCAGAAGGGTTTGTTGTGCATGGAAAGGAGTCTCATGTATGTAGGCTGAAAAAGCCCTTATATGGACTCAAACAAGCACCTCGTTCTTGGTATGGATGGATAGACAAATACTTGGTGACCTTGGGATTCAACAAGAGTGATGCAGACCCCATCATTTACTACAAGGTTGTGGATGATGAGCCACTGATTTTGGTGCTTTATGTTTATGGTCTGTTTCTCATTGGGAATAAGAAACTTATTGTATGGTGCAAGACGAAACTTGCCTTTGAGTTCTAAATGGAGGATCTTGGATTAATGCAGATCTGGTAAGGTAAGGATGGGTGTCGAACACAAGCGTTACTTCAACTCCTTAAATGCTTACTTTTGTGACTTGGCCCAAACAAACTTGGCCTTTGATCCTCCTCTGGTCACCTCGCTAAGAGGCCAAGCAATATGAGAGAATCCCAACACAAATCTACGATATAAGTTGGCAAGGCGTAGGAAGTTACGATGCTTTATGAGAGTCGTTGGGGTTGGCCAGTCATGAATGGATTGGATCTTGGTTGGATATACATGAACACCATGGCCATCAAAGATGAATCCCATATATTGAATTATCTCCATGCCAAGTGAGCACTTCTCTGGATTGGCATATAACTTGTGCTACCGGATATGCTGCAAATGTTCTAACCACGTTCCATTGTAGATGAGGATGTCATCTAGATATAAAACCACAAAATAATTGGTGAATGGACGAAGAATATCATCCATCATCCTCATGAAATTTGCTGGAACGTTAGTCAAGCAGAAAGGCATGACCAACCACTTGAAAAGGCCTTCCCGAGATTTGAAGGCCGTCTTCCAAACATCGGACGGCTCAATCAGTACCTTATGATATTTGGAATTCAGATCAATCTTACTAAAATTCTTGGCACCCTTGAGTTGGACGAGAAGGTCATCGATCTAGGGAATGGGATACAAATTATGGACTGTGATTTTTTTTAGAGATCTGTAATCAATACAGAGTTGTGAAGTCCCATATTTCTTCTGCACAACCACAATTGGGCACCCACAAGGTGAGTAGCTCGGTTGGATAGCAAATTTTGGAATAATTCTTGAATATGTCACTTAATTTCTTCATTTTCCATGATGGAATGCGTGTATATTGGCCCATTAAGTAAAGGAAACCCATGTATCAAATCAATTGAGGTGTTTGACCTAGCAATGCAATGGAATCCTGACAAGTGTGGTGAAGATGTCTCTGTGTGCTTCCATGATCTTATCCACCTGCTTCTATTGTATAGAGAGATCCTGTGTGGAGTTGGTGGATGTTGTTATGATACTTCATTCACCTTTAGATTGAATCATTAAGATGACAAATTTCCCAGTCTAGGAGATTACCTTCCTGCACTGCTTAACTGTGATGAGAGACATTGTAGTAGGGGGGATTGCCTCTGGTATCCTGTAGAGTTGAATGACCAAAGTAATAATGATACTACAAGGTCCAGATAATTCATACACAACATGACGCTTCCACATATATGGTTTTCCTAAAAGAACATCACAAACTTCGAGTGGGGATACATCACACATTACCTCATCTTTGAAGGGCTTGATGTCGTAGGGTAGGAAACATTGTTGATTCACGTGGATGTCCTGTCCATAGCTAAGACACCCAATGTTGTAGGGTTGCGAGTGTGTTGTTGTTGGAAACTTCAAATGTTTGATGACATTTGTCAAAATTAAGTTATTTTGGATTCCATTGTCAACAATGAAATGTAGTGGAGTTCCCTTTGTTTAAATTTGTGCATCTTCGAAATTTATTCTTATTATATTTTATTGTATTGATTTGTACCTCCTATGGGATATTATATTGATCTATTTAATCATGTAAACCCTTGAAAGGATCAATGTAAACCTTGGGGAGAAAATCAAATAAAGAAAATAATTATTAAATGTATTTTTATATTCCCCCAAGACTAGTCGGCCCAGTCACTTTGACAATTCGACCCAGTTAGGGAAAAATCTAGTTTGGCATGTGTATAAATAAAGAGGAAGTTTACCTCATTTGGTCATTCACTCAACCAAGCAAGTTCACATCACTTGGAGAGAGATTCACATCTACAGCTAGGAGAAGCATATTTGGGGGTTTCTACTTGGAGAGTTCTTCTATTTTCTCTCTTTCATCATTGTACTCTGTTCTCAGAATTGCTCATCTCTATACGAAGGTTGCTGGGTTTCCTCCTTATTGGGTTTCCCGTGATAAAGTTTTTTGTACTGTGTCTCCGTGCTTTGTCTTTCTTCTAGTGATCCTATTGATATTATGCAATTGAATTACACTGCAATAATTGTATGAAAAACTAACACCCTTTTCCCACATTTGTGAGTGGAAGAGGTGCTCACCTTCCTTTGGCTCCTCTGGATCATTGGGCTGGATCTTTATGGTAGTGATGGTGATACTGGGTTCAATGTCAATGATCCACTCCCCTTGTTTGCGACTATGATGCTGGGTTTTGAATCAGAATCAGAACTGAGATTTGACTCTGAAGCTTTGATATCGGCCACCAATGACTGCTTTGAGCGACATCCATTAGTGTTGTGCTAGGGGCTCTTATGGAATTCACACCATTTCTAGGTGTCCTTATTTTTGTTTTTGTTCCCCTTCTTTGCTTCTGGCTTGGACTGGTTGTCATGGGGATGGTTGTCCTTACTTTATCCTATGTTCTACGAGCTAGGGTTTCCCTTTCCTTGCTTATGCGGTGGATTCACATGCCCAAACTTTTGCTTGTTCTTCTGCTTAAATTTTTGCTCGATCTTGACAACATACCAATAAGCAACTCCTAGTAACAAAATGTCAAGAAACTCCATTTCGGTTTGGATGTACCTATGTAGTACCCCATATTATTTTAGAACCAGATGCTGCTTGGAGTCTTTGATATCTAGCTTGGTGCACTAGGTATGGAAGGTATTTGTGAACTCTAACATTGTTTGGTCCCTCTCTTGACGTAATGTGGTCCATCTCGTGTATTGGTTGTCATAGTTTCCCATAGGGTAATATTGTTCCTTAACGACATCTATAAAAGATACCCAAGTTGGATCGACCTCAAACATTCTAGGCCCCTCTATTAAGGTTTTCTCACAGTAAGTTTCCCACCAATTTTTGACATGGGGGACAACCTTAAGAAGAACAAAGGTGATCTTTTCCCTGTTGAAAAAATTGTGGACAAAGAAATACCCTTCTAGTAGATTCAACCATTTATGGAGGGAATTAACATCGATTTAGCCTTCAAATAAATGGATATCAAATTTAACTTGTACCTTTAAGGGTGTGGCTCTTCTAAAGTGTCTTCTTGATGATCCCTCTGTTGCGGCAGATATTTGTCGAAGGATTTGGACGAAATTATCCATCATCTTGTTCCTCTGTCGCGTGAGGGATTCTTCAAGCAACAAGTTGATATGATCTCCTGCTCTTCTCTCTTTTCCTCGACCATGGGAGGCGGCTTGGGATGTCGAGGGAGGTCTTTCTCAAGCTCAATTAGTTCAAGACCCAACTACTATATCCTGACCTCGTCTGGGATATGCACGAAGAAATTTCGCAAGAGTAGGATGCTATGATACCACTGATCCAAATATATACGAGAAATGAAAGGAAAGAGCATATACAGAACCACGTACACAAATATATTGTAGGAAACACAATGATACAGTAAACTCAAATTCTATTAAGTGAATGAAACATAACAAACTGTAAAATAAAAGCATCTAGAATGGTGGTAACTTTATCTCTGAGAAGAGATGTGGTGGCTACGCTTGTTCATCCCAAGCTGATTACAAAAAGAGGTCGAAGGGCCTTTTTATCAGAATCATGAAGGAAAAAACTATAAACATACAAAACCTAACCCTAGGAGATGAACCGCAAAAATGTTTGCAGGCCTTAAGGTGGTTAGTTGATGTGTCAACTTCCTGGGTGCATAAATTTTGCATATGATCTCTGTGTAGGGCGCTTGGTAGCCCGTTGGAAATTTCTAGCTGAGAAGTACACAGTTTTATCATTTATACATGCCTTTAGAAATGCATGGATTGTGGCATTGCCAAAAGACGTCGTTTAGGGCCTCAAAATGACCCTGGAAGTTTTGGGTCCGAAAAGTTGTAAAAAAACTACCAAACTGCAAAAAGTATTTTGGGCCAGTGGAATAGGTGGGTTGCCATCGATATCCATTTGGATCAATTAGAGGATGAATAAGAAATCTAAACTAGTATTGTTTGCTTCTCCAATAATTTGTCTACAATCTCATGCATTTCACATAAGACTCTTTCTACTATTCAATACAACAATCACCTCACACACTTGTATTTAGTTGTGCTCGAAAAGAGAAGTATGGGGTGACATAACTACTACTTTGTATATTTTTGTAAAAATTGCATCCACCTTCTTGATTAGATAATATATAAAGTCATACATGTGTGCAGGGAGATGATAATACGTTAGGTGCACATCTCTTTGTAAATTTCCATGACATACACATGGAGCACAAATCTATACTCTGTAATTGACTATTGATTATTCCACTAACTATTGCATTCCGCTGTACAGGGTCATGCCATCTACTATACCTCAATATTTTAGCATGTGTTGGTGATTTATTACATAGAAGTAAACTTCATTTGTCATAATAAATTTAATTTGTCAAAATAAAATTTAATTTGTGTTTTGTAACTTGCTAGGTTAGGTTGATACATTAAGGTCAAATAGATGATGTCATATGCCCCAAAAAATGAATGGTCATAAAATTGATTTGTAGCCAATGTCAAATAGACACTTATGATCCATGTGTGTATGTTAGAGGTGTAGAAAATAATATGTACCAAATTTGTTCTCACTTCTCCCCACACTCTTACATCAAATGTTTTATTAGTGTGGTCAAGAACTATGTTGATGAAGGACAACATAGATGTAGTAGTTTAACACCATTGCTTTTTCTTCAAACATGATTATATATGAATGTGTGGGGTTTCCTTTGTAATTAACAACACAATTAACAACTGCATGCTATGCAAGCCCCATATTATTTTCATTTTTCACACATCACATTGGGTGACACCTTCCCCTCCCCAAGGATTGAATATGCCAATGCTTGGAATACAACAGACCCCATTTTTTAGACACCCTTGTGGATACTCATCTGAAATCAAATCAATAATAACTACTTTTCAAATCCAAATAGCTTAATTTACTTTGGATTTAACTAGGCTTCACCTAGTCAATTTTTTTTTCTTATGAAGTAAGTCAACCCTATGACTTTCTTCCCAATTTCTTTATTGGTAATAAACCTTAATACTCGTTGTTTTTTACTTTCATTTAGTTTAAATGGAAACTATTTATACCAAGTTTATTGTTATTTATTTTCACTTTCATATTTGTTCATTATCTAAATAAATTAAGTAGATTATATAAAGAAGAAGGGCTCAATAAATCTAGTTTAACTTTTCCACTTCGTTTGCTTTATTTCATCGTTATTTAATCCATTCATTTTCTATTATAAACTTGATAAGTCAATTAAAATCCATAACCTAACATTGAAAAAACATTAAATACCTTAATATATTTACTAGCCTACTTTGATTCCATCATAGTTTTCTCAATCTCTCCCAAAAATTGGTAAAAACTCCAAAACCTATTGAGTCATAGCCATCCTCTTTCGGTGGAGATCGTTAACCTTTATCCGAGGGTTCATGGCCTCTTAGTGAAATGCAATCATACAACTCTTTCTTATTGAATTTTGATATGCAAAATAAGGTGCCAAAGGTTAATGTCTTATTATGTGTCTTGTTAACATCCTTCTTTTGCATCTCCAAATGTCAAGATTGTGTACTATTTTGGCATGGCATGATATATTGTGCATGTTTTTCATTTTTCATTTTTATTTTCTTCAATTTTGTTTTAAAAATATATATATGTATGTGTGAAGTAAAAAATGTTATATATTTTGTTTCCTGTATTATATTAACATATAAGTTTTATTATGGATTTGACTTTGTGACTAATTACTAACCTAGTGATTTATTATTTATTCTATAATTACAATTTGTCATTGGTAAGGTAGTTATGAGTTTTATGATGATGTAATTCATAATTATATATTAATTTGTCGAGATCAAAATTCTTACAGACAAATGTTTGGGTGTATGAAAAACCATTGGAAAGTTTTCTATGAGTTTTATAAGGATGTTTGGTAGTGGAAACAGACACATAAGATTACACACATAGAAAGTAGAAATTGAGTTGTTTTTCACGTTTTAAAAGACGTAGCCTTTTCCATCATTTCAACATTTTGTGAGATAGAATGGCATCTAAGTTATTGAGACGAATGTTTGCATAGTTAACACATGCATTTAACCCACATACATAAGTGATGTGAGTGTGTTTCTTATGTGTGTGTGAGTGATGTATCCACACATAGGCAACACTTAGGTGCATGAGTGTGTCCAATAGGTGTGGGTGCATCTCCTATGTGTTTTTAAGTGCATTGCTTATGCATGTATGTGCCCCTTATGTGTGTGTAAGCGATGCACTCACAAAAAGAAATACATTTAGACTTGACCCACACACCCTCATAAATGTCAGACTCACACCTAACCCACATAACCACATAAGTGATAGACACACATAAGTGTTGCACTCACATACATTAGCAACACACTCACACACATAAACAATGACCTCACACATATAAGAGACACACTCACACATCTAACCCACACATCCCCATAAGCAACACACTAACACACCCAACCCATAACCTTTCTTAAGCGATGAACACACACATTATCCTCACATTGACATTAGAGATCCACTCACAAACATAAGCATCACATTCACATGCACAAGCGACAGAATATTTGAGAAGAGATGTATCACTTCATTGTTTAGTAAAGAGACGAGCAATTAGAATGTCAAGATTTAGATCCATCAAGTTGGAAAGAGACATTCAAATTTTCTAAGGCCATAATTGCTACATGTGAACTCAGATTTGGAAGTATGATAACTCATTGGAAAGCTTATCACGAAGAAAATAATATAAGATGAAATAGTGTTTGTTTCCCATCTGCTTAGAACACTTTCACACTTGCACTTTGGCTTTATCTGAAATGATAATGGTAGAATAAAAAATACTTTCATTTCCTTTACTCACAATAAAGTGTAGTAATATAGAATTGGAATATATGAAAGCCGATGTTACATGATATGGATGTTATGTTTCATAATGTTCACGATATCAAATAAATAGATTTGATTGAAAAAAATCCAAATCCTGGGCTCTATCAAGCACCGAGAGGGATCAAATCTCCCGAGGTGCAAACCTCTTCTCAGGTATTGCACTCAAGGAGCTATTCGAGGATAGGTTTGCACCTCGGGAGATTTGATCCCTCTCGACGCTTGATAGAGCCTAGGATTTGGATCTAGGCTAGTTCTAGTCGTGGGTGGTGACACAAAACTGGAGTTTGATCAACATTGTAAGGAACATGTTAAGTTGAAAACACAAATAGAATTATGAAGGTTATCATAATGTAAGTAATAAGTATTAAGGATTGAGTAAATTGTTAAAGCAAAGGTTTGCACCTCAAGGGATTTGATCAAATATATTACAATGTGATCGACTTTGATATTTCTTCTTCCTTTTTTCTTGATTCCACTCCTGCTCCGTTTGGAATCTTCTTGTATCGATCATATGTGAAAGGAGGAAGACCATCCAGACCTTTTACTCATGATATTGTTGTAAATGGGAGTCTCCGTCGTTCTTTGTTTCCAATATTTATAGTTTCCTTCTCCAATGTTAATCCCCATTTTTTTTTGCACTGTTGATCTAGATATATTAAATGTTGCAATATTGGTTGGGGACAAAAGAAGTAATGGTGACTTATCTCGAAAATAATCAATTTCTAGTGTTTGTCTAATAGCTCCAATCAAGTAAGATTTTCTTGTACCTGCAGTTCCTTGGATAATCATTCGTAGTGGTTCATTGTTCCCACCTCTGTAATGTTTAAGAATAACCTCAAATGATTTTCTTTGCTTCTCCGCTAAGATTTCAATTGAATAATTTTGAGTACGATTATTATGAACAATGGCATTCAATTATCGGTTTTCAGATATGAATTGTAGTGCACGATTAGAAGTTTCCATATCAACAAAATTAGAGTTACAATTTTTCTTGTTATCACATTCCATGTATCCAAGTATGTCATATTCATTGGTAGTTATATAGTGATTCCTATATAACCCTGAAATTATCTCTCATTCATGCTTTTGAGAATCCCTTTGCACAAATAACATTTCTTCATGATCTCTTTACTTCGTGGTCGTGTTTTATAGGTTCTTCTATATGTTCTGATGATTCTTTTTTTCTCTCTTCTATACATTTGTCGTACTTTTATTTTTTGATCATCAATATCTTCATTATTTGTAATATTATCATGAGGATCCACAATATACCCTAAAATAGAGAAAACAACTTTAATATGTTGAAATCATTGCAAATGGTTTTTCTATTAAATAGATAAATTCAATGTATAAATGTAAATAACAAAAAACAATGCATTGTTGAAATCAATGCAAAATTTTTACTTTTTATTAAATTGATAAATTGAATACATACATCTAAAAAACAAAACAAAATATGCATTGCTAAAATCAATGCAACGAATCAAATAAATATGCATCTTGTGTTATTTAACAATATTTGTGTGTGGTCTATTGGTAAGCAGTAAAGTTATTGAGCTTGTGTTAACCTAGAGACCAATATTCAAAACCCTTTTGGCTTGGAGTTATATTTAATTATCAAATCTAACTATTATTATGGTTGGCATTGTTAAAATCAATGCAATGAAATGTAAGAACCAAAATCTCATGGAATAGTTCAAAAATTAAAACATACATACCTAGCTACTATCATTTTAATAATGAACTCAAATATATTACACATAAAATAATAGTCAAAATAAGATTTTTATGACTTTTAATCAAGCTATCCAAGACCTATTAGTATATACATGAAGTTTTACACATAAAGTATTAGTTCATTAAAACTTTTAATAAAACTATCTCAACACCTTTTTAATCAATATAATAATCATCCTCTAAATATACATCTCTCTCTCTATATGGAATATCCAAAATATACATCTCTCTCTATATATGGAATATCCAAAATATCCTATAATAATAAAGCATATAATAATAAAAGTATTAAAGTATTTCATTTAGATGTATTTACAATTTATCCCCTTAAGTGTTAACGATGAGTTGTTATTGTTCTTTATTTTAATTTTTTACGTTTGTCTTGTGTTTTTGAAGAATGTTTGTTTGTGGTTTATTAAACAATGTATTGTTGAAATCAATGCAACAATGTTTTTTATTAAATTGATAAATTCAATGCATACATGCAAAAAACAAAACAATGCATTGTTGAAATTAATGCAACTAATCAAATCAATATACATCTTATGTTTTTTAAGAATATTTGTTTGTTATCTATTAATAAGTAGTGAGATGATTGGACTTAATATTCAAATCTCTTCTATTTTTTCTATTTCTTATGTAGGATATAGTATTTTTTTTTATTTTTTTTTACTTCTTATGACTACTATAATATTTAATTTAATTTCTTATGTTTATATTTTTATGTGAGTTATAATATTTTTTTACTTCTTACATTTTTAGTTTTTATGTCAGCTATAATATATTTTTTTGTAACATCTTTTTATTAAATTGATGAATTCAATGTATAGATGTAAATAACAAAAAAAATGCATTATTGAAATCAATGTAAATAATCAAATTAATATGCATCTTGTGTTTTAGAAGAACATTTATTTATGGTTGATTAAACAATGCATTGTTGAAATCAATGCAACAATGTTTTTTTATTAAATTGTTGAATTCAATGCATACATGTAAAAAAGAAAAAACAATGGGTTGTTGAAATAAATGCAATTAATCAAATCCACATACATCTTGTGTTTTTTAAGAACATTTGTTTGTTGTCTATTGGTAAGTAGTGTGATGATTGGATTTAAGGTTCAAATCCCTTCTATTTTTTCTATCGGTTATAGTAATTTTTTTTACTTCTTTTGTTTATACTTTTTATGTCTACTATAATATATTTTTTACTTCTTTATTTTATTTCTTATATTTCTATTTTTTAGGTCAACTACAATATTTTTTACTTTTTTATCTTTTACGCATTGTTGAAATCAATAAAACCATTTTTTATGTTTCTACTTTTTATATAGCTATTCTTTATCTTTTTTACTTCTTATATTTCTAATATTTGTTTTACCGCTACATCCACGAAATAATTTCCGATGGTTCCGATGGACCCGCCCCGAAGGGGTTTCCACCCTTAACCCCAAGAGAGTAGATGAGAATGGATCCCGTGACCTCGCATACTGGGAGGCCTAACTTTCCGAGAACACATCCGATCGAGCTAACTCTTGGGGCTGTACTTTTTATGGCTATTATAATATATTTTTTACTTTTTTTTTAAATTTTTATTTTTATTTCTTATGTTTCTACTTTTTATGTCAGTTTTTTTCCCAAAGGGAAAAATATGTAACTTGGTATTATGAGAATAATGACCCAGTTACATCAAGAAATTGCATATAAACTGAAGAGAACCAATTGAACGAGAAGACAAAAGACCACCTAACTATAATAGAGAAACCGTAGGGGTTGACTAAACCACAAGACTATAACCAAAAAATACAACTACATGCCTTTAACATGACCTTTTTTACTTCTTATATTTTTAATATTTGTTTCAATGGAACCATGTTTTTTTATTAAGGTTCAAATCCCTTCTATTTTTTCTATTTCTCATGTCGGCTTATAGCATTTATTTTACTTTTTTTGTTTCTACTTCTTATGGCTAATATAATATATTTTTTACTTCTTTCTTTTATTTCTTATATTTCTACTTTTGATGTCACCTATTTTTTTTTTATCTTTTTTACTTCTTATATTTATAATATTTTTTTAACTTCTTTATCATTTTTACTTCTTATATTTATAGTTTTTATGGCCGACATGTTAGGAACAAAAGTTACAACATCTCCCTCATACCCGACAAAGTTATTCAATAAACGTTTATTAATGACTGACAAAATATTTATTACTTTTTACTTTTTATTACATTTTACAAGATCTCCTTCATATTATTACTTTTTACATTTTATTAATGGCCGACAAACGTTTACAATATTTTCCTAAAAACTCTTTTGGCTTGGAGTTATATTTAGTTATCAAATTTAACTATTATTATGGCTGACATTGTTGAAATCAATGCAACGAATCAAATCAATATGCATATTGTGTTTTTGAAGAACATTTGTTTGTGGTTTATTAAATAATGCATTGTTTGATTAAATTGATAAATTCAATGCATATATGCAAAAAATAAAAAACAATGCATTGTTGAAATCAATACAACTAATCAAATCAACATACATCTTGTGTTTTTTAAGAACATTTGTTTGTTGTCTATTAATAAATAGTGAGATGATTGGACTTAAGGTTCAAATCTCTTCTATATTTTCTATTTCTTATGTGAACTGTAGTATTTTTTTTACTTCTTTTGTCTCTACTTCTTATGACTACTATAATATTTTATTTTATTTCTTATGATTCTACATGTGAGTTATAATATTTTTTTACTTCTTACATTTCTAGTTTTTATGTTAGCTATAATATTTTTTTTTAACATTTTTTTATTAAATTGATGAATTCAATGTATAGATGTAAATAAATAAAAAAAATGCATTGTTGAAATCAATATAAATAATTAAATTAATATGCATCTTGTGTTTTTGAAGAACATTTGTTTCTGGTTTATTAAACAATGCATTGTTGAAATCAATACAACAATTTTTTTTATTAAATTGATGAATTCAATGCAGACATGTAAAAAAGAAAAAACAATGCATTGTTGAAATCAATGCAACTAATCAAATCAACATACATCTTGTGTTTTTTAAGAACATTTGTTTGTTGTCTATTGGTAAGTAGTGAGATGATTGGACTTAAGGTTCAAATCCCTTCTATTTTTTCTATTTCTTATATCCGTTATAATATTTTTTTTACTTATTTTGTTTCTACTTCTTATGTCTACTATAATATATTTTTTACTTATTTTATTTTATTTTTTATATTTCTACTTTTTATGTCAACTATAATATTTTTTACTTCTTTATCTTTTAGGCATTCTTGAAATCAATGCAACCATGTTTTTTTATTAAGGTTCAAATATTTTTTTTTATGTCAGCTATAGTATTTGTGTTACTTCTTTTGTTTCTACTTCTTATGACTATTATAATATATTTTTAATTCTTTATTTTATTTCTTATGTTTCTAACTTTTTATGTCAACTATTCTTTATTTTTTTTACTTCTTATATTTCTAATATTTGTTTTACGTATTGTTGAAATCAATGCAACCACTATAGTATTTGTTTTTGAAATTAATGAAACCATGTTTCTACTTCTTATATTTCTAAATATTTCTAATATTTGTTTTACGCATTGTTGAAATCAATGCAACCATGTTTCTATTTTTTATATCAACTATTCTTTATTTTTTTTTACTTTTTATATTTCTAATATTTGTTTTAAGCATTGTTGAAATCAATGCGACCATGCTTTTTTTATTAAGGTTCAAATCCCTTCTATTTTTTATGTCAACTATAGTAATTTTTTTATTTATTTCTTTTGTTTCTACTTGTTATGTCTACTACAATATATTTTTTATTTCTTATATTTTCTATTTTTTATGTCAGCTATAATAATTTTTACTTATTATATTTTCAGTTTTTATGTAGGCTATAATATATTTTTTTGTAACATTTTTTTATTAAATTGATGAATTCAATTTACAATGTAAATAACAAAAAACAACAATGCATTTGTTGAAATCAATGCAACGAATCAAATAATATGCATCTTGTGTTTTTTGAGACTATTTGTTTGTTGTCTATTGGTAAGTAGTGAAATGATTGGGTTTAAGGTTCAAATCCCTTCTATTTTTTCTATTTCTTATGTCGGCTATAGTATTTATTTAACTTCTTTTGTTTCTACTTCTTATGGCTACTATAATATATTTTTTACTTCTTTCTTTTATTTCTTATGTTTCCGTTTTTTATGTCATCTATTATTTATCTTTTTTACTTCTTATATTTTGAATATTTGTTTTACCCATTGTTGAAATCAATGCAACCATGTTTTTACTTTTTATGTCACTATTCTTTATCTTTTTTACTTCTTATATTTCTAATATTTGTTTTACCCATTGTTGAAATCAATGCAACTATGTTTTTTATTAAGGTTCAAATCCCTTCTATTTTTTCTATTTCTTATGTTGGCTATAGTATTATTTTACTTCTTTTGTTTCCACTCCTTATGCCTACTATAATATATTTTTTACTTCTTTATTTTATTTCTTATGTTTCTACTTTTTTTGTCATCTATTCTTTATCTTTTTTACTTATTATATTTCTAATATTTTTTTTACTTCTTTATCATTTTACTTCTTTTATTTATAGTTTTTATGACCGACAAAATATTTATTATTTATTATTTTTTTATTACATTTTATTAATGACGGACAATAATATCGGCAAATGTAACGTTACAAGATCTCTCTTATATTATTACTTTTTACTTTTTATTACATTTTATTAATGACCGACAAACGTTACTCCACAAACGTTACAAGATCTCCCTCATACTTGTGTAACGTTACGACATCTCCCTCATACTCGTGTAATGTTACTGGACAAACGTTACAAGATCTTCCTCCCTCATACTCGTGTAATGTTACTGGACAAACGTTACAAGATCTTCCTCCTACTGGGCTGTAGAGCCTCCACCCAATAATTGTTATTCAATAAAATCGTTTTAGATAAGATAAGTTGTACTTTTATATATTTTAATGGTTTTCAATTTAATTTTATAAAAGTTTATAAGGTTAGAGTTGATGATATTGGATATGAAAAACATGAAAAAAATGAGTATCCGGTTTAACATTAAGATGCATTGTCCAAACAATGTTATTTAAAAATCTTGAATTTTTCTTATGAAGTGTTGTACACAAATATTTTATTTAATAATGAATATTAAAAATTAAAGTATTAAATTTTGAGGTAAATATAAATTATGTAAATAAGATATTAAACTAGAGTTATTTTAAAAGGAGAATTTGGGTAGTTCCTTACCAACATGTGCTTAGTTCGAATAATTTGGTAAGGTGCATTAGTCTACGCCTCGATTTCCTTGGGTGAGGTGCACTAATCTACATTGACGAATTTACTAGGGGTACTATCCATGAATGTGGGGAAGAATCCCTACGTTTCCCCTCTATCTTTTTTTGAAAAATAATATTATACAAGAGTTTGACAAAAATGCCAACAACATGGAAGGTTTGCAGAGGAATTTGAGTGTAATATTTTAATAAATTAAGAAAATGTTCGAATTGAAGATACTATGACTAGAACGCATAAGAACGCAATACATATCTTAAATATGAACATTCACCATGATCCACGTTTCTTACATGATGGAACAATTTCATTGTTAACCCACCTAGGCATAAAATTTGAAAAACATGGTCATATTTTATTTTGAATATCTATAATTGATTTAACCCTTTTATGTTCACAACCTAAAGTACACTATGCTTTTCATTTGAAAATGGAAAAAATAGATCCATAAAATGTTACCCTAAATATTGAACAACACAATCTCATACTTAATTTCACCAATGCATATCAATACTAGTGGTATCCTTATATTGAGAATGATGTTAAACCATGTTATCACTTTTAAAGAATTCAACAGGATGATGTTGAGCATGAATTTCACAACTTTTAACACTTCCACATAGTTTGTTCAAGTTCTATCAATTTTTAGAAGGAATAGGTACACATTGCCTAATTTTGGAATATAAGTGTAAAAACAATTGGAATGTATGTTATAATGGTTTGAAAAAATGCTAGGATTTCTACGGTGTAGGTATCAATACAAGAGAATGATATTTTTCCCATTTCCATATACATTTGAAATGAGGCAATCAAAAGTAAGTTTGAGATCAATGAATATAGTAAAACACTTTTAATTGTGGAACTCAATAAGTTCACATGATCAATTTTTGAAACTGCTATGCAAACACATCTAGTAATATTAACCATCATGTGCTTTTAGAAATATCTCAATATAATATTTCATAGAACTGAGAACCTTGACTAGAGATACATGTCCTTTTATCATGTGTATTGAAGATATTATAATTTGTGTTCATTAGTTGCTCTCTAGACAATCAAATGGGATATTGATGAGATTTTGGTCCAAACTTTTAGTTATTGGAAACCATAAAAAGTTGCAATGGACTAAATGATATTTTCTTCTTATAATTATGTTTTACTTATATCACATAAGTGAGATACATAATTTACTAGATACCAAATTTCTATGGGACATATGTAGAATCAAGTTCTCATTATACTAAACACAAGCTCCTTAAAATCTTATTTCAAGAATGACTTACAACTCTACTCATAAAACATGCCAAAAATATTATTATTAAAATATATATTAAAAAAAATTCACGTTGAAATAACATGTTCTTTCTTACCTATACTTTAATATACTTTTGTTGATACTCGATACCAATTACTTGAAAGTTAGATATTTTATTTTTTTGAAACATTTATTTTTCATTTGTTACAAATAATTAATAAATTTAAAAATTACAATTAGTATTCTTAAATTAATAGTAAAATTAGTTTTAAATAATAGCTTGAAATATATATTTTGACCTTTCATATTGAGATGATGGGACCTTAAAAAACACTTAGAAAATCATTTAAATATAAAAATTGAGATGATGGAATTAAAAAACACTTTGAAAACATGGTTGTGTCTCATATATATTAAAATATAAAAATTGAAGCAAACATTCATCAATGATTTATGTAATCTTTTTGCTTTCCTACTTTTGCAAAATAATTAATTTATATATATTAATTATAAAAAAGTTAACATTATTATCAAAATAATGTTAACTTCAATTACAATTAGTATATGTAAATTAATTGTTTTCACAATTAATTCTTTACTTAATTATCTTTTTTCACATATTTATAAGAGCTTCAACAAACTACCTGAGCTGTTAGTACATCTTTTACTTTGAATAATGGTAAGATTTTATAGAAGTAGCTGAAAGATCCCTCAAAGTTTATTAGTTAAATTAAATATCTACAAAATATAAAAATAGTTATTCTTAAATTATAATGATATGAAATAATCTTCATTTATTATTTTTAATTTATATTTTCTTTATAAATTATTTAAGTCATTCTTAATTCAGTTGTGAATTCAACGATCCACCACAAAGCCAATCATTGATTTTACAAGTTACACAATTTTTGGATTCAATGACAAAGACAACCATTTACTTTACAACTTACACTTTAATTTATATTTTCTTTATAAATTATTTAAGTCATTCTTAATTCAGTTGTGAATTCAACGATCCACCACAAAGCCAATCATTGATTTTACAAGTTACACAATTTTTGGATTCAATGACAAAGACAACCATTTACTTTACAACTTACACTCATATGATGAAACCTAATAAAATCTACAATCTGATTAAGGCTAGGGATTATTTAATGCTATTTATAAAAGGACTCTTGAAAGCTGGGTTTCTAAAAGGTCTGGGATAACTGGACAAGAAAAGATGGAACTGTGCTTTGCTAGAAAATTTTTGTTGACAGTAAGCGATTTGAGTGCCAGCTATCACATGTCTTCCTAGAGACCTTAAAAGAACTCTAAAAAACAGGGCTCCAAAAGGTCATAATATTTTTTTGTTGAAATTTGCCAATGAAATTTTTGTTAACATCTTTATTTTGACAATTTCAACAACCTATACTTACAATTTTAGCTGAAAAAATAGCCGAAAAAAGTGTCAAAATAGTTTTACTTGCCAAACGCGGATCGACGCGTTTCATGGACAGAATTGAATCCCATGGGACATTTTCTGAATCTTCACAGCGAGAAGTCAGAGATCATTGAATTCTATCACTGTGATCGAAGAGATCACAGTTCAACTTCTGAGCTATGACAATCAATGAATTCGCACTGATTGGGTGCCTCTGGATGACTCCCGTGGGCAGCATTAAATGGTTTTTCTGACTCGAAGGAACGAGGAATTCATGTGATTCATTCAATGCAAATGGGCATCAGCTGGCTGCCGAGGCCTGTGACTCCCACGGTCATCCTGTGTATGAATGTGTGTTATCTTTTTCAAAATCAACGCATCCGGCGCTTCTCTCTCTTCACGTTCATGCATTCAAAGCCTCATTTCTTTCCTGATCCTTCAGCTCCACTGTTCTGAAATTCCATGGAGAGAATTTATAAGCTTTCGTGCTTCATATTTTAGTTCAACTTTCATAGGCGAGAGTTTATCACAATTTTGCAGGACATTCTGCAAGAGCTTTAGTAGTAGATCGGTAAGAGTTGACCACAACTTCTCACAACATTTCTGTTAGTGAATCCCCAAAGCTATTTGTCTGATTAGTTTAGATGCTGCTCTGGTTATAAATTGGATGTTTTTTATAAAAAAGAAGAAGAAGAAGAAGTCCATTGGACAGTGGTTTAGATCGATGAGAGTTTACCTTATGCTGTGTTGAAATATGAAGGGTCTGAGAAACTCACTGTGCAGAGGAACAGACTGTGTGGCCACTGTCGTTTACAATATTAATCCCAGACAACGCACTCCAATTTCTTCTATCAGAGAACGAGCAAATCCAACTTTTGAAGAATTCTCTGCTACGACACCTTCCCTGATAAGTTCGTATTGCGATAATTCTACAATGGTCTCCACTGATGATGATTTGAGCCCTCCACCAACGTTAGAGGAAATGCTTGCTCGTCTCGACGAAGAAGCAGAAGAAGAAGAACAAGAAAGAAGTTATCAATGTCGTTACCAGGGTTTAAGGGCTACATATGGACGAAATGCTTCTCAGAATTGTCGCAGGATGTCATCTGTTAACAACTCTGAGATAGTACTCAAGGCCGCGAGGAGCGCTCTGAATCAGTATCCTCGATTTTCCCTCGATGGAAGAGATGCATTGCAAAGGCCATCGGTGGATTTCGATTCAAACCCAATAATGCTCCATAAAGGTCAACGCCCTGGTGTGGATTTGCCAAGGAAGTCCTTCACAAATTTGGAGAATCAATATCAATATTCTTCATCTGGTAATGTACAGAGATTCAAGAAGCCTGGCTTGCTTGCACGTTTGATGGGCCTGGAGACAATGCCTGTGACCACTCCATCTAATAAGGTTATGTTGCCCTTCAAATCTAGTGCTAATATATCTAGGGCCAAAGGATCTCAAAATACCCAAACAAAAACGAATGACAGAAGATTTATGCAGGCACAACAGTACTCCAAGGGGAATTCAATGCAGTCCAGGTTAGGTTTTGAGCATCATCGTCGAAGTTTCAGTATCCGTGATCAAATTAGAGAAGATATCAGCTGGTTAAGCTTAGCAGAGAAATCTGCTGCGAGGAAGACAGCGGGGGCAGTGCAGTTTTCTTCTTCTTCCAATCAATCAGAGAAGCAGCAGAGTTCGTGTTCCATGAAGGCACCAGAGCCGATGAATTACAGCATCAAGATGAAGGAGAAGAAGAGCAGGACTTGTAAACATCGAGTTCATTAATAAGTCTATATATCTCATGAAGATTGCTGCATAAGGGCATGCGAATATTGTAAGGATCTATGTATTTTGCTGAGCTTGCTTTTCTACTGTGGCAATTGTTTGTTGGGAGACGATAACAGAAATCATGCACAGTCAAATCGAATGAATGAATGAATGCATTGTCCTTCCTTTGATATCAAAAGAGATGTAATTTGAATGCTCAATATGTTCAAATGAATATTCCATTGACATGGACAGAGATGTGTCTTTGAATGCTTAATATGTTTTTAGTTGATTGTATGTATATCGTACACAGAAGATATATGGTTTATTTGGTTTGCACAACGTCATTATAACAATATTTGAAATCATTACAACAATATTTTCTTTACAGGTATGTTATTTTTTGAAACAGGTATGTTATTTTTTGAAACATGGTAATGGGATATATATATATATATTTCAAGTTTATAAATTCTATGATATATTATTATTAAATTTTCATTGTTCAACAACAAGAAGTAATTAGTAAACTTGCAACATACATTGGTATTACAAATTGTTTGAAATTAAAATTGCAGATATGAATCATTATCATGATATATGTCCATTGTCATACTACATCCAAATGACATTTGCTAACTTCAAAGACTGAAAATTATTTGTAAGAAGAATAAAGGAGCTTGTTGCACTAACCTGAAATTATAGGTTTATTATTTTATAGCATGTAGCTGTATAATTATGTTTATTGCTATTCAAAATTTGTGTAACAACAGAATTGAGATAATGTCTTTATTAGTATTGTGGAAGTCATTGATCAAATAACTGCACACTTGGACATCTTTGGAAGAGGGCCTCACCATACCCTACCCCTCTTCACTTCAAAACTTAAAAAAAAATTGGGTTTTGAAGTCTGTAGCCGGATGGGATGGAAGTAACCCCGAAGTACCCAAAATAGGGGTACTTTCCCGTACTCGATTGAACAATGGTACCAAGTACTTGGGAAAGGTACTGGGTACCTCCCAAGTACTCCCACGAGTATCCGATAGCGGCACCCATGCTCGATCACGACCTTGTACGGGTACCATGGCTACTTAGATATTTTTATTATGAACTTTATATAGTACTTACAAAAATAGAACCTAGATTACCACTTTCCATTTTGATTTTGGGGTCGGTTAGAACATAAAACTATTATGAATGTATAGTTCATCGTAAGAAAGAATCATGTAAAACAATAATAAGAATTTTGTTCTACAGGTTAAATTTAAAAATCATAATGTAATATGATAATAATATTGTTATATAATATATTTAAAATAATAATATAAAATTATTAAAGATAATAGAAAAATAAATATTGTTTTTTAATTGTTGTATTTTATATATAATTAATTTGGATGGTTGGAATGAATGATTGTTATCGTCTTCACCCAAAATAACTTTTCACAAGTAACATGTTGAGCTCTTAATGAAAAGGAATTTGATTAAAATAAACTAAAAAAAATAGATGCAATCATTTAACTAAGCTTATAATATGGGCAACCTCCTTATACGATGTATCAAATGTATAAGACAAGATGAGATGATCCTATAACTAGGTCTCCTTCGTGTATATATATATATATATATAAGAGACAAATGATACAATTACAACTAAGGTCCTAGCCAACCAATAAAGACAATGCTAATATAATAATAGAAATGTAGTCACAATATATAAGGCTTAACATGGCCCTACCCTTCAAACAAGTGTTGTACTCAACACTTGGTTAACTCTAAATCTTTTTGCATGAAGAACTCATCTTCCCATGCCACCTCTTCTATTGGCAAGTTCTTTCACTTGATGAGGTACTCAGTAATTGCTTTATTTTGTAGTTGCTTGATCCTTGTGTCAATGATTGTTTCAGGTTTTAGTGTCAGTTTCCCTTCTTCATCAACTTTTGGTAAAATATTATGGACTGGGATCTTGAAACCAATCACCTATTTTAGGCAAGAAATATGGAAGACTATATGTACACATGAAGATGGAGGCAAGTCCAATTTGTGAGTCATACTTCTAATCCTATGCAACACCTTATAGGGACCATAGTACTTGGGTGCTAATTTATTGTCATTCTTTTGCTTCTTGAGGGGCATCTATTTGTATGGTTGTAGCCTAAAAAATATCCAATCCCCTACTTCAAATTTCCTTTCACTACGATGTTGATATGCTTGTTGTTTTATCATATTTTGTTCTATAGCGAAGTTATATTTCAATAGTTGGAGAACCTTTTGTTGGTGCTCTATGTAATCCTCCATTGCTTGAACAATAGCTTTATCTTTCAAGAATGATGTGATGGAATGTTGATGATATCCATAAAGTGTCATAAATGGTGACACTTTTGATGAAGTATATAAATATGTGTTGTACCACCATTCTGCTAAGTGCAACCACTTGACCCATTATGTTTGTTTAGCAGATGCAAAGCTACAAATATGCCCTTCTAGGAATTTATTCACAATCTTAGTTTTCCCATCATATTGCAAATGATAAGAGGAGTTTTGACCCAATTGAGTGCCCAAACAATAAATATTTCCTTCCAAAAATTACTAGTGAAAATAGGATCTCTATCACTTACAATAATCTTGGGGATTCCTTGTAGATTCCAAACTGTTTCCATGAAATATGCAACTATTGCACTTGCTTTAAAGGAGTGATAAAGAGAGCAAATATCGGCATACTTTGTGAGCTGATCCACTACTACCATGCTGACAATCTTTCCTTTTGACTTTGGTAGACTTGTGATAAAATCCATTAAGACCTCTTCCCAACATTGACTTGGTATGGTTGATGGTTGTAGAAGACCTAGTGTCTTGATCGTTTCCCCTTTATTTTGTTGGAAAACCAAACATTCTACCACAAATTTTGGACATCAAGTTTAAGATCTTCCTAGAAAAAATCCTTCTTGATCCTATGGTAAGTTTTGAAGGACCTTGAATGTCCTCCTATATGAGAAGTGTGCATCTACAAAAAGACCTTCTGTTTGAGTTGATAATTCTTACATTAATATAGGTGATATTGGTACCATAGTGAATCATTCTTCTACACACATTTATCTATTAGACTGAGGTCCTCTTGTAGTTGTTGAATTATATTGCATGCATTTTGATCATGTTTCCATTTTGTCCTTGCTTTTTCTACCCAATCATATTGCATAATGGAAATAACACAAAGTAAACCCTCCGCGCCATCTTCTTTTCTAGAAAATGCATTTTCCACCACATTTTGTTTTCCTTTTTGGTAGGTAATTTCAAATTCACAAGCTAACATCTTTGTAACCCATTTTTATTGTTGTTATGAAGATAATCATTGTTCCAAGAAGTACTTAAGATTGTCATGATCTGTTCTTACCTACATAAGTGACTTCCTATTAGGTAAGGGTGCCATTTTTTAATTGCATGCAATATAGCCAACATTTCATTTTTATAAATTGGTTTGAGTAAGTTTTTTCCATTAAGTTAGAAACTTTGAAGGGTGCCTGCATGAAGTTGGTAGCCAGTTCCATTGAATAGCAACATGCAAGTGTTAAAATTGTAAAAACGTGTGAGCCTTCACAAAAGCATGTGCGTGTTCCTTTTTGTGGAGGTTTGACAATTGCCAAACCTCCTTGCAGGATAGAAAGCATGGACATGAACACATGCGCATTACAAAAATGCACACATGTTATAGAAATGCGCACATGTTTCTATAATGTGCGCACATTATTTTTAATATAAAAAACTACTCTACTATTTTGGCCATAACTTTCTATCCAGTCATAAGTTTTTGGAGTTCTTTAGCTCGTTTGAAAGGTCTTGAAGAGATCTACATCATTATGATAATTTTATGTTTCTACATATATAATTCATATTTTCATAATATTATAAACTAAATGTTTCGGGCCTCATTTTCCCCATCCTTCATCAACTGTTGTCTTCATTCATTGTGGCAATACGAGCACATCTTGGTGACATCCACAACCTCCCCATCGCCATCATACATTGTCTTAGAGAGAGAGGGGGTTAGGGAGAGAAAGAGAGAGATGGGGGGCGGTTAGTGGTAGTGGGAGGGGGATTAGGAGAAAGAGAGAGGGGGGGTGTTATAGATCAAATCGACAATTCTCCGCCCGTGACGACAGTTCAAAAGATGACCCTTAAGAGTGTCACTGTACGTTCACAAAAAGGGTGTTCATGGATCATGGAAGAGCCTATGATTTGACCCTTCTTAATGGCCCAAATCACAGAAAGTAAAACCCCAACACTTCACCATTTTTCCTAAAAATTTGCAAACACAATTTGAGGAAAATTCACACCCTATTGGAACATTAAGCGTGAATTCACTACTAATTTGCACCATGCTAGTACATTGGGTGTGAACCATTCACACTATGGTAGTTCACAAGGCCCGAATGCAACAAAATGGAAAATTCACACCTTCCTCATTGACAAATAGTGAACCATTCGCAGGTTTCCTATGAATTAAGCACAAATGACTCGTAATTTCATGAAAAAAAATAAAATTCGAAATTAGGGAGTTAAGGAAGTTTTTACCATTTGCAACCCCCAAAATCTTGGCTAACTATTCATAACTATTCCCTTCTCACATAAAAAGGGATGCAATGGACCAAGTTGGGGACCAAGACTTATGATAGAAAAGCCACACTAGAGGAATCACTCCTCATCATATCCATATGTCCCTTCCATTAGTGATCCCTGTTGCTGAGACATCATCCCTTACATCTTGCCAACTGCCGCCCTCAAGTAATTTCATTCCCTATGCATGTTTGTGGATTGGAGTGGAGTTGTTGGATAACGTGAAGAAGAGAGACCCAGAGTCTCAGGATCGTCAAGGTGTTGAAGCAACGAAAGGTATCACTTGTACTACTCTTCATTGCTTCAATATAGATTTGACATATTTCCCTTCCCTAAAATTCATGTCAATTTAGTAATTGATGTTTGACATTTTGAAATTTGTTTAGTAATCTTATGTACTTTGCATATTTCAATTCAATAAACTTTTGTTGTTGTAGTCAAATTGATATGAGGAAGATATTCTCTATTTGCATTGCAGGTGAAAACATTGGGCAATTGGGAGCATATCGTGCAAAGGAGACAAAGGAAGTAGCTAGGATAAACCTTCATAAGTAAGGTGCATAAATCTTCTTTCTCCTATCTCTTTAGATAAGATTTGCTTGTTCCTATATGGTCTTGTGGTTGATTGTGAGTCTATTTTCCCTGCCAATAGAGTCTTGAATGTTAGTCTAGTCTTTTCTAGTATGTTAGTGATCTCGTCCCAGTCATAGGATTAATTTACATACAATAGGGGGTTAGGGGTAGGGGGAGTAGGGGAGGGAGGGAGAGAGAGGTGGGGGGTGGTTAGTGGTAGGAGTAGGATAGAGAGAGGGGAGGGGTTTAGTGGTAGGGGGAGTATGAGGGGGGTTAGAGAGAGAGAGAGAGAGAGGCGTTGAATATTGTGTAACTTCAGAAGATATTATTATTGTATTCTTATTGTACTTCCTTCGGGAAATATGCATATTGTATTTGATCATGTAAAAACCCTAAAATAAATAAAGTAAAATAGACAAGTCGACCCCACAGAAATCAGTGGGTAAACTGACCCAAAATATGGGCAGAACTACCCCAGTGAAGTTAGCCCTATAATGGAAAAGTCATCCAGACATGTGTATAAAAAAGGGGGTCGAATTGCTCATTTGGAACATCACAATTTCGCTCAAGCAAGTGAGTAAGTGTGCATGGGAGAGTAGCTGCAACTGGATGAAGCTTATGTTTGGGTTTTCTATCTTATATTATTCTCGGGATCTTTGTGTAAGAGCCTTTAGCTCTTGATGTACTATATTTGCATTGTACTCGTGACTAATATATACTGAAGAAGTTTTGCTGGGTTTTTCTCGTGAGAGGGTTTTCCCAGGGTCAATCTTTGTGTCTCTTTTGTATGTTGTGCTTGTCTATCTTTCAGTGATCCTATTGCTCATGGTTATTGTGATAATATATATAAATTTCCTGAAGATCTAACATAACCATCCTCAAAGTATCAAAATTCTAACATGGTTTCAGAGCTAGCTTGAAAGAAGACCTTGTGCAGCAGAAACTGCCGAAAGTGAAAACTAGGGTTTCTTGTTCTGAAGGGTTTTCACCATAGATTGGCCTGAAAAAGAGGTGAAAGTAACTCGCCCTAGGAGGGTGCATTTTTCTGTGGAGGAAGTTTCCAGATACGAGAAATTTGAATTTTGACCCTGTCACTACTGCTCGAGGAAAACTAGGGCATCATATTTTTGAGATTTCTGTCCATAGATTTGGCTTAAGGAAGGGTCTACTGAACTCGCCTTGAGGAGATGCATCTATCTCTCTAGTCAGTTTTTCAAGACTCCAAAGTTGAAAAATTAGGGTTTCTCTAACTAACCCTAGGTCAACCAGAAGTAAGATCTCAAAAGACATTCAAGCAAGCACTTGATTGGAGCATCTCAATTGGTAAGTCCTGATATCTTTATTTCCGTTTGAGGTTCTCATTTTATGAATATGACAAACAATAACAAGCTTGAGGATAAGCTTGAAGGAGAAGATAACTTCCGTGCCTGGAAGTATAGAGTGATGCTCATTCTAGAAGAGAATGAGTAGGACAACTATGCCAAGGAAGAAGTTGTGGAGATAGAGGGAGATGAAGACAAAGCTAAACACAAGAATAATTTAGTTAAGGCCAAGAGGATAATTGCTGACTCCATCAAGGATCACTTGATCCCCCATATTTCATCTTCGAAGACTACTAAGGAGATGCTCGATGCATTGAAGAGATTATTCGAAGGGAAGCATTCATTCAAGGAATATGTTCTATAAGTAAGCTCATCAAATTTAGTAGGCTTTGGGAAACTTGTGCTCAAGAAGAAGCCAAAATTGAAGCCAGAGAAGAGAAGATGAGTGAAGATGATAACCAAGCCTTGGAAGCTCATGCAAAGGAGAGCAAGAAAGAAGAACTCTATCACAAGTCTAGAAGATTCCAAAATATTCAAAGACCTCACAAGGATTACTCAAACTTCAGATGTTACAATTGTGATGAAAAATGTCATATTGCAAGAAATTGCCCCAAGAACAAAGGAAACAACAAGAAAGGAAATAAGAAGAGGCATCATGCTCATGTTGCAGAAGACGACAAACCGGTTAAGAAGAAAGAAAGGGGATATTTCTCGAGTGATGAAGAATATGTCTTGAAATTTTGATGATACAATAGTAATTGGAGAGAAATATGGAGACTTGTACAAATTAAAAGGTCAACCAAATCAAGCATTGGTTCATGACATTATGGGACCAAGTGAACTATGGCATAGAAGGATTGCATATATATACACTACAAGGCTTTACCGATCGTAAGCAAAATGGTGACTGGTCTACCCAAGATCTAGAAAAAACATGATGGTGTGAAGAATCCATTTCCAAGCAAAAGGAGATCTTGAATCCAGTTCATGAGTCCAAGAATGAAGACTTCAGAAAGTTCCAGACTAGACGAAGAAGAAGATCAAGGTCTTCAGAATCAAATGATGGAGCAGAGTACGCTTCCAAAAACTCCAGTGACTTCTGCAAGGAGGCATAAACTAAGAGGAAGCCTACAAAACACATGAAAGATAAGTATTTACTATCATTTGAATTCTCGACTATTTTGAAGGATATTGCTCATAACAGTTACATGTAGATTTGTGATACAATTTTCTTTTATGCATTTATATATGACTAAGATTGACTAGCAGTAGGCTCATTTACTGCATATTATGGGTAAGTGGCCTATAGTGTTGCACAACATCCCATGAGCCCTTGATGGAGCTAGTCTAGGATGAAACCTATTTGCTAACATGTTGAGAGCAATGCACACTCTTAATAAGATTTTTTGGTAGAGATGAAAGGCATCTAGATAGTTACCGTGTGTATACGAGATATGGATGAGGGTTGTGTTGAGGCATTGGCTAAAATGCATTGTTACATAATTATGTGAATTATGAATTTGTCATTAAAATGTCGATATTATCTGATGATTATGAAAGGTTACTAATCATACCACTGAATTTGACTTGTAGGAAAGATCATATGCTATGACCTACAAGAGAAGAATGATGAGACTTGTTCTGAAGAACAAGTGATGAATGTTCAACAATAAATTTCAAGTAAATTTACAAAATCAAGCATACTACAGAAGTACAAGGCAAGGTTCATGGTTTCTCTCAGAAAGAGGGAGTCGATTATGATGAGATGTTTTGCTCCTGTAGCAAGATACACTTCAATTAGAGCTATACTTGTGATAGTTGCAGTGATGAAGTGGAAGGATACCAGATGGGCATAAAGACAACTTTCATGAATGGTGTGGTAGAAGAAGTGTACGTGGAGCAGCCACTAGGATTTGAAACACATGACAGGCATACACATGTGTGAAAATTGAAGAAGACCTTGTACGGTTTGAAACAGGAACCCATGATGAGGTATGATAGGATTGATAGATTTTTGACGAGCTTGGGATTTACCAAGAGTAAAGCAAATTCCAACCTTTAATTCAAGGTTGAGGATGGAAAACCAGTGATACTACTTTTGTATGTAGATGACCTGTTCCTGACAGGTGACGAGAAGCTCATTGCAGAAACGAAGATGAAACTTGCCACAAAATTTGAGATGAAAGACCTGGGTATGATGCACTCTTTCTTAGGTCTTGAGGTGTGGTAGAATCCAGATGAGATTTTCCTTACTCAAGGAAAATATGCGATAGATATCCTGAAGAGATTTAAGATGATGGATTGTAAGACCATGGCCACACCGATGGCATCGAACTTGAAGTTGCCATATGATACTACTTCAGATATAGTTGATGCCACATTATACAGGAAGATGATTGGTTCATTGATGTACTTAACGAACACAAGGCTGGATATATGCTTTGCGGTGAACACATTGAGTCAGTAGATGGTAGAGCTGAGACATGTTCACCTGATTACCGCAAAGCATGTGTTGATATTATGACCTCAGATATGCGACAGATCAGAGGGTTAGCCTGCAAGGCTATGTTGACTCAGATTGGGCTAGTAGTGTCATAGATAGGAAGAGCACTTTGGGATGCTGCTTCAATTTTGGGTATGGCATGATTTCCTGGTTCAATAGGAAGCATACAAGTGTGACACTGAGTATAGCCTAGGCATAGTACATTGCAGCTTGTTTAGCTAGCTGCGAGGCAGTGTAGCTTAGGAAGCTACTTGCAGGATTGTTTGATCTCAAGTTATAGGTGACTTGCATTTTCTGTGACAACCAGAGATGATTGAAGTTGTTTGAGAATCCAATGTTTCATGACAAGTCGAAGCACATTGAGATCAGGTATCACTATATCCAGGATGTGGTGTAGAGAGGAGCAGTGAGGCTCCAATATGTAGTGAGAGAGGAGCAGATAGACGATGTGTTGACCAAGCCTCTATCGAGAGTGAAGTTTGAGTACTTCAGGGACAATATTGGAATGGTCCAGATCGATGTTCCTGGAAAGAGGGAGTAGTGAGTCCCATAGCACATGTGCAAAGATGCAGGTTACAGACCTGGGATGTTCTCCACATGATGTGACATGTGAGTGGGTAGTCACTGTGTGTGACGTAATGTATATTCGTAGGCTACACTCACGAGGATGATATGGCGGGCATACATGCATGTGTGAAGACGGAGGTTGTGGACAAGGTCTAACATGCATGATATAAACGTTGCAAGATTGTTCGATCTTGAGTTAGAGGTGACTTTCATTTTCTGCGACAATCAAAGCTGTGTGAAGTTTTCCGAGAATCCAGTGTTTCATGACAAGTTGAAGCACATAGAGATCAAGTATCACTATATTTGGGATATGGTGCAGAGAGGAGTAGTGAGACTCCAATATGTAGTGACAGAGGAGCTTGTATGGCCTAAAGCAATCTCCAAGGAAATGGCATTTGAAATTTGATAGGTTTATGACAAAACAAGTTTATAGTAGATGTCATTTCAACCACTATGTTTATTTTAAGAGGCAAGACAATGGAAGCAATATTATCTTGTTATTGTATGTGGATGACATGCTTGTATCAAGGTCTAACATGCATGAGAGAGAGAGAGAGAGAGAGAGAGAGAGAGAGAGAGAGAGGAGGGGGCGATTAGTGGTAGGGGGAGGAGTATGGGGGTGAGAGAGAGAGAGAGAGAGTTGAGGGGGGGTGATTAGGGTTAGGGGGGTCGTGGGAGATAAATAATAGAGATCATGGGGTTAGGGGTTTGGGGAGGAGGAGGGAAGTTAGAGAGAGAGAGAGAGAGCCCGGGGGGGTGATTAGGGTTAGGGGGGTTGGGGGAGAGAAATAAATATAGATCGTGGGGTTAGGGGTTTGAGGAGGAGGGAAGTTAGAGAGAGAGAGAGAGAGAGAGAGAGAGATTAGGGGTAGGGGGAGGAGGGGGTTTGGGGCCAAGAAAGAGATAAAGATCGAGGAGTTACGAGTTTGGGGAGGAGGAGGGTAGAGAGAGAGAGAGAGAGAGAGAGAGAGAGAGAGTGCCATGGGAGGTTATTAGTGGGGAGGAGGGGGGTTTGGGGAGAGAAAGAGATAGAGGTTGAAGGGGGAGGTTGGGGGTAGTTTCCTGCAGGTAAAAGAGAATTGCATAATAAATGGGTTTATAGGTTGAAGGAAGAAGATGGAAGAAAAAAGAGGTACAAGGCCAAACTTTTGGTAAAGGGGTTTGGACAAAAGAAAGGTATAGATTCTGATGAAATTTTTTTGCTGTTGTTAAAATGACTTTAATTAGGGCTATTTTAAGTCTTAGGCAGTAGAAGATTTCCATCTTGAATAGTTAGATTTTAAAATGAATTTTCTCTATGGGGATTTAGAGAAAGATATTTCTATGTAGTGACCACATGAGTATGAGGTCAAAGAGAAGGATAATTTAGTATGTAGGTTGAAGAAGAGATTGTATGGCCTAAAACAAACTCCAAGATAATGTCATTTGAAATTTGACATGTTTATGATAGAGCAAGATTATAGTAGATGTCATTTTGTCCATTGTGTTTATTTTAAGAGGATAGATAATGGAAGCTATATTATATTGTTATTGTATGTGGATGACATGCTTGTAGTAGGGTCTAACATTCAGGATATACATGTGCTCAAAAGAAAATAGCTAATTCATTTGCGATAAAGAATTTGGGTGTTGCAAAGAAAATCCTTATTATGAGAATAACAAGAGACATGAAAAATTGAAAATTGATATTGTCTTATGGTGAGTACATAGAGAAGGTGTTGGAAAGGTCAAGAATGTAGAATGCAAAACCAATTAGTACACCTTTGGACAACTATTTCAAACTAACTAAGGAGATGTGTCCCAAGACACAGGAGAATATAGAATACATGTCCAATGTCCCATATTCATTAAGAGTTGGTAGCTTGATGTATGCGATGGTGTACACAAGACCAAATATTGCACATGTAGTGGGAGTTGTGAGCAAGTATATGAACAATCCATGTAAAGAGCATTGGTAGGAGGTAAAGTGGGTTCTTAGGTATTTGAGAGGTACTACTACTCACACATTATGTTTTGGAGGTTCAAATATTGTTTCACAAGGATACGTTGATTAATATATGGAAAGTGATAAAGATAGTTGGAGGAGCACCACAAGGTATGTTTTTACTTTAGGTGGAACAATAGTAAGTTGGATTTCAAAATTGTAAAAGGTTGTTGCACTTTCAACAGTGGAAGCATAGTATGTCGTTGCCACAGAGGCTAGTAAAGAGATGATTTGGATACAAAGGTTCATGGAGGAATTGGGTAAGAAGTAGGATAATAACAATTTGTACAGTGATAGCCAAAGTTCCATTCATATTGAAAATAACTCATCATTCCATTCTAAGACTAAAAATATATATCTTGAGTACCATTTCTTATGATCCGTTTTGGAAGATAGATAGTTGAAGTTGGAAAAGATACATACTAGCCGGAATCCCACATACATGTTAAAAAATGTAGTAACCATGGAGAGACTGAGTTACTGCTCAATTTCAGTTGGCCTTCAAGCATGAAGGTGAATATGAGAAATTTGACAGGTCCAAGGTAGATTATACTCCAACAGGTGCAATAGCGGTGGAGTTGTTGTGACCAGTCTCCAAGTTGGAGATTGTTGGTTATGGAGCCTGATTATCTTCCCTAAGTCAGAGGATTGTTTCACCCGTGTTTGGAGCCCAGTACATGATGGTGCGGGGGTTGTGGGGGTCATCCCCCCCCCACTAATGTCTTTAGTAGGGGCACGATGACACCTTTTGGATCACTCCCTTTCAAGGTTGACGGGGAACGCCCCTGAAAAGATTTTTTTTTTTAAATTGCTTTGTAAAAAGTTGTAATTTCATAGTCAATTTGAACCATTCATCATTAGGTTACATATATGATGGTAGAGATTATGTTTGTGTATTTTTTCCCTAGAAGGAAACCCTCTTTTAAAGAGGACATTATATTGTGGCTATGCATTATGAAAGATCTATAGTGGTTGAGTGAGAGATACTGTGAGAGAGTGAAGAGGAGGTTGCAGTGGATGTATTGCGGGTTGTATCCCTTCATTTTGTTGGATGAAATAAAAGAAAGAACTGGCTGTTTCTCCGTGGATGTATCTGATATCGAGTGAACCATGTATATTTGTGTCTCTCTTGTATTGTTTTCTTATATGTTTTATTTCCGCATTTATTTTATTTTATTGCTTCACGATCTTGTTTTCTAATAATTGGTATCAGAGCCGAAGGTTTATTTCGTTGATAAACTTGCAGGAAAAGGATGGTTCCTATTTTGAGTGGGAGAAATGGCGGAAGAAGGAAAGTTAAGGGTTGAGAAATTTAATGGCCAAAACTACCAGCTATGGAAGATGCAAATGGAAGACTATCTATATTAGAAGGATATTTTCCTACCATTGCGCGGAAAATCAAAGAAGCCGACGACTATGAAGGGCGAAGAATGAGAGGTTTTTGATAGAAAGGCACTATGAATGATACGGTTGTGCCTAGCAGTGTTAGTGGCTTTCAACATTTCAAAAGAAGAGACAACGAAGGATTTGATGAAGGAATTGGCTAAACTGTATGAAAAATCCTTGGCCTACAACAAGGTATTTCTAATGAATTAATTATTTAATATGAATATGTCATAAGGTGGGTATGTTTCCAACCATTTAAATGAATTTATTATAACTACTAATCGGTTAAGTTATGTAGGAGTGAACTTTGATGATGAGTTTAGGGCTCTTCTAATCTTGTGTTCATTGCCAAAAAGATGGAATGGATTGGTAATGGTTGTAAGTAACTTTGTCTTTGGTTTAAAAACTTTTAAATTTGATGTTGTTGTTGGTGTTATCCTTAGCGAGGAAATCCGATGGAAAAGCACATGTGATACATCAAGTAATGCGTTGACAATGGAGAAGGGGGAAGACAAAGGGAGATAGGAAAGAGCCTAAGGAATCATGAGAATTCCAGGAAGGACAAATCCAAATCCAGACTAGGAAAGATAGAGTGATGGAATTGCGGGAATAAAGGACACTTGAAGAAATACTGCAGTTCTATAAAGAAATAAGGAGAGGGACATTAAGAGAATAATCAAGAAGAAAATGTAGCAGGTGATTTGTTACAAGATGCTTTGATCCTTTCATTAGATAATATTACTGATTCTTGGGTATTAGATTAAGGGGATTCATTTCATACCACACCCCATAGGAAATATTTTCAAGATTATGTTCAAGGTGATTTTGGACAGGTTTATTTGGGTGATGATGAACCATGTAAAATTGTTGGAAAGGGTAAGATAAGGTTAAAGTTAAAGAATGTAAACCAATGGTTGTTGAAAGAGGTAATACACATTCTTGATTTGAAAAGAAATATAATTTCAACATGGTAGTTGGGAAGTGAAAGTTGTATATTTACATTTATAGAAAAAACATGGAAGGTCACTAAAGGATCACTGCTAATAGTGAAAGGAGAGAAGGTAGGTACATTATATTTATGTACTGGTAATACTGACTCTTCTATCTCTTTAGCTTCTATAGGAGTGGATACAACATTGTGGAAACATAAGATTGGGAACATGAGTGAGAAGGGGATGCATATTCTCCATTCAAAGAAGCTGCTGCTAGATTTGAAGCACGTTGATTTGGATTTTGTGAGAGCCGTGTTTATGGAAAAAAGAAGAGTCAGATTTCTTAGAGTTGGAAAAGTTAGAGCTTGTGCATATAGATATATGGGATCAACTTAGGTATCATCTATCGGTGGCTCTCGTTATTATATTAATTTTATTGATTATGCAACCAGGAAAATTTGGGTTTATTGCATTCGACAAAAATATGATGTTTTTTATACTTTCAAGAAATGGAAAGCTTTGGTTGAGAATGAGACAGGAAAAAGGTTTAAGTGTCTCAGATTAGATTATGGAGGTGAATAATATGACATTGAGTTTGATAGTTACTATTCATACCATGGTATTCGTAGAGAGAAGACAATTCCAGGAACACAAGAAAATGGTGTGTCAGAAAGGATGAACATGACAATCTTGGAGCATGCAAGGAGTATGATATTACATGTAGGCCTTTCCTTATAGTTTTCGGTTGATGTTGTAGATATTGCTATTTACTTAAATAAAGAGGGCCTTCAATATTCTTGGATGATGGCATTCTAGAGGAGGCATGGATAGGTAAAAAGGTAAACTACTCATTTCTGAAGACTTTCGGTTGTGAAGAATTTGTCCATATTGATAAAGAAAATAGAACAAAGCTTGAGGAAAAATCCAAGAAGTGTACCTTTATTGGATATAGAGTTAATGATTTGGGTTATCGCTTACGGGATTATGAAAACCAAAAAATCATTAGGAGTAGAGATGTGGTATTCAATGAAAAGGTCATGTACAAATATCAATCCCAAGGAAAGAAACAAGAAAAAGAAAACACAAATACACAATGCTTGATGAAATAAAAGAAAATGTACAACAACACCAATAGGATGTACCTCAAACTCCTTCAAGTGTTGTTAGAAGATCGACCAAGTTAAGTAGATCCCTTGAACGATATTTTCCTTCATTCTATTATTTATTATTGACTAATTCTGGTGAACTAGAAAGTTATGAAGAGGCAACGTAGGTAGACATTAGAAAGAAGTGGTGTTAAAATTCAATATGCTAAGACAGAAAATAGCAGCATTACATTCCATTTCACAATAATAGCATATACAGGATCACTGAAGAAACAACAAGCATAGCATAAACACAAGAGACACAGATTTATCCTGGGAAACCCTCATGGGGTAGAAAACCCAGTAAAGCTTCCTCAATATAGATGACCAGCAATATACAAAGATGTAAACCAAATACATGATCTCCTCCTCCACCATAGCAGACCTCTTCTCCACAAGTGCGCCTCTCTCAAGTGTGTGTGTGTATCAAATGAGGAACATACCTCCTCTATTTATACACTACATTGACATGTATTTTACACAAGTACATGTAGGCTCGTATTTAACCATTAGGTTAAATACCCTATTATAACTGACTGGGCCGACCCCCACATGGTGGGTCTAATAACCCTAGTTACCACAACCAATTCGGAGGAATAAACATCTCCGGATTCATAGTATAATCACATCGGAGGTATGGAACATCTCCGGAATAAATAATATACAAATATAATATTCTTAGAAGTTACAATATTCAACACTCACCCTTAACGAGAAGGATATTATAACAACATCCGCAGGAGCAACGAGTCATACATCATACATGATACATCTATATATCATCGGAAGCTTTCTTCAGTTCATCATCATCAGTAACTCAACTAGTTACTGGAACATCGACATCACTCGATCATCAACATCGTCATCACATGATCATCAGCATCGTCATCATACGATCATCAGCATCATCATCACACGATCATCAGCATCGTCATCACATGATCATCAGCATCGCCATCACACGATCAACATCGTCATCACACGATCATCAGCATCGACATCACACGATCAGCATCGTCATCACACGATCATCAGCATCGATCATCAACATCGTCATCATACGATCATCAGCATCGTCATCATACGATCATCAGCATCGTCATCACACGATCATCAGCATCGCCATCACACGATCAACATCGTCATCACATGATCAACATCGTCATCACACGATCATTAGCATCGACATCACACGATCAGCATCGTCATCACACGATCATCAGCATCGTCATCACACGATCAGCATCGTCATCACACGATCATCAGCATCGTCATCACACGATCATATTACAGGATGATCAATCCTGCTCTCTTTAGGACATAGGTCCATGGATGATACAATCCAGATCAAGTTCCAGGATGATCAATCCTTATCTCTTTAAGACAAGTCTCATGTCTAGGGACGATCTAATCCCAACCATAGTGCCAGTCCTTTTTCATACTGGATGTGACCTAGATCAGATCTAGGATTTACCGCCACAGAGCCAGTCCTCTTTCATACTGGATGTGTCACGTCTACAGAGCCAACCCTGTTTCATGCTGGATGTATCACATCTATAGAGCCAGCCCTGTTTCATGCTGGATGTATCACATCTACAGAGCCATCCCTGTTTCATGCTGGATGTATCACATCTACAGAGCCAGCCCTGTTTCATGCTGGATGTATCACATCTACAGAGCCAGCCCTGTTTCATGCTGGATGTATCACATCTACAGAGCCAGCCCTGTTTCATGCTGTATGTATCACATCTACAGAGCCAGCCCTGTTTCATGCTGGATGTATCACATCTACAGAGCCAGCCCTGTTTCATGCTGGATGTATCACATCTACAGAGCCAACCCTGTTTCATGCTGGATGTAACCTAGAACAATTCTAGGATTTGTCACGTACATTTTGAACCGAGGTCCAGGGACGATCTAGTCCTATCATGTACCTTTTGAACCGAAGTCCAGGGACGATCCAGTCCTATCATTCAATTCTCGGAGACCTCATGTCTATGGCTCAATTCAAAGGACCATAGTCCGAGGACGATCCAATCCCCTTACTTGTTCATTCAGGATTTAGTTCTCAGAGACATCATGTCTACGGCTCAATTCAAAGGACTAAAGTCCGAGGACGATCCAATCCCCTTACCTGTTCATTCAGGATTTTTTTCTCGGAGACATCATGTCTACGGCTCAATTCAAAGGACTAAATTCCGAGGACGATCCAATCCCCTTACCTGTTCATTCAGGATTTTGTTCTCCGAGACATACGTCTACGGCTCTCTTTAGGAATGAAGTCCAGGGATGATCCAATCCCCTCAAGTCCACCAAGGACTTCATTCTCGAAGACATACATCTACGGCTCTCTTTTAGGACTGAAGTCCAGGGATGATCCAATCCCCTCAAGTCCACCAAGGACTTCATTCTCGAAGACATACGTCTACGGCTCTCTTTAGGACTAAAGTCCAGGGATGATCCAATCCCCTCAAGTCCACCAAGGACTTCATTCTCGAAGACATACGTCTACGGCTCTCTTTAGGACTGAAGTCCAGGGATGATCCAATCCCCTCAAGTCCACCAAGGACTTCATTCTCGAAGACATATGTCTACGGCTCTCTTTAGGACTGAAGTCCAGGGATGATCCAATCCCCTCAAGTCCACCAAGGACTTCATTCTCGAAGACATACGTTTATGGCTCTCTTTAGGACTGAAGTCCAGGGATGATCCAATCCCCTCACATGTTCACCAAGAAATTCATTCTCGAAGACATACGTCTACGTCTCTTCTTTCGGACTGAAGTCCAGGGATGATCCAATCCCCTCACATGTTCACCAAGAACTTCATTCAAAACATGTGTCAATCATGTATCCTCATCATCAAAACATGTATAACAAAACATGTATCCTCATCATCAAAAAATGTATAACAAAACATGTATCCTCATCATCAAAACATGCATAACATCTATCATCAAAAGCATGTATACATCTATCATCAAAAGCATGTATATCTAACATCAAAAGCATGTATACATCTATCATCAAAACATGTATACATCTATCATCAAAAGAAAAATATAAGATTCCTAAATCTAAATAATTCTAAGTAACTAGGTGCAGTAAATAGGTAACCTCATCATTGATGAGACATACTTGTTATCAAATACTATGCTACTCCCCCTTTCGAGGAGGGTCCTTCTGGACTATACCAATCTTGTCTCAGAAGTATTCAAACTTTACTCGAGACAGAGGTTTAGTCAAGATATTAGCAATCTGATCCTCAGTGCTTATATACTCGAGCTTGATAGCTCCTCTCTGCACCATATCTCATATATAGAAGTATCGGATCTCTATGTGTTTTTGACTTATCGTGGAATACAATATTTTCTATCTTGATGCAGTTTTGAATGTCACACATAATCATAGTGGAATCCATTTCTAAGTCAAACATTCCATATAATAGCTTCTGAAGCCACACTGCTTCACAGCTGGCAGAGCAGACAGCTATATATATATTCTGCTTCAGCAGTACTAAGAGCCACACTAGATTATTTCTTGCTGAATGATGAGATCATGGCAGATTCAAGACTATAACAACCACCTGATGTACTATTTCTGTCTGAGGCACTTCCTGCCCAATCAGAATCTGAGTAACCATGTAAATGGAATATAGACCAAAAACTAATGTACCTTTTAGGTACCTCACTACATGCTTTGTAGCTATTAAGTGAACCTTTCTAGGTTCTACTAGATACCGACTTAGGGTATTTGTAGCAAAGCATATATCTGGCCTAGTATTTGTTAAATACATCAATGACCCAATGATTTGTCTATATAGGGTTAGGTCCACTAAATACGACGAGTCATTAACTAACAACTTCAAGTTGGAGTCCATGGGAGTGGCCATGGCTTTATACTCCAACATATCAAATCTTTTTAGAAACTTCACAGCATACTTACCTTGATTTAAAAGATTCCTTTTGGATCTTGCCATACTTCTAGACCTAAGAAGTAGTGCATTAATCTGAGATCTTTCATTTTCATTTCTGCAACCATTTTCATGACCTGTTTCTCATTCCTTGTCAGAAAGAGATCATAGTCATGCAATAATGGTATGATAGGTTCATCATCCACAACCTTAAGGTAAAGGTTAGGAACAACTTTACTTCTGGTAAAGCCCAAGCTTTGTCATGAAGCTATCAATTGTCCATTATTCACACTCAGCATTGAGTGATCTTCTGCATATCTATCTGTGCCATCTCTCGTCAGATGGGTCTACTAATATGAGCCTCAAAATCATTCGAACTCTGTGGTGAGTTCCTTCTTGCATCCATGTCATATGTGTATAGAACCCATATTCAACCTTGTAGCAAAGGTTGAGATCCACATCACCCATGATGATCATTAAGCTCATCAATTGACTATCGATCTTGGGAACCCATACAGAACCTGATTACATTATTAAGAGAATGGTCTTATCTAGTCCCTTGGAGCAAAACATCTCATCATGATTCTCTTCCTCTTTCTAAGAGAATCTCTTAACCACAAGCTTTCTATAGTGTGTTTGATTTGTAAATCTTTTGTTGAACATCCATCGCTTGTTCAGAGTTCATCATTCATCATGATCTTTCCTACAAATCAAAATTAAGTACATGATTAGTAATACTTCATAATCATCAAATCATATTGACATGATAACTTATTATGCATACAGATATCATTTACATAGTTATGCAACTATTTTGACCAATACTTTGGCACAACACTTTCCCATATCCTATATGCATACAGTGGCTATCTAGATGCCTTCCATCTCTACCAGAACATACTATCGAGAGTGTGCACAGCTCTCAGCATGTCAGCAAAGAGGTTTCATTCTAGACAAGCAACAATGGAATGTTTGTCCAATTTACCAATCATATGCATATTAGTAGTATACTGTTCAATGCTTTATGAATGTTTACACTCAGCATGATATATTCTAGGAATACAAATATGCATACGAGCAATATCATTTACTATTTCTAATAACAACCCAAATACTTATCTTTTATGTTTGTGTGGTTGCCTCCCACTTGATCTTCTGTATGTCTTCTGAACTTCTATTCATTCTGTACCACTGTGCATGCTCAAGTGTACACTAGTGTCATCCTCATGATCTCATACACAAACATACATTCATTAGTATATTCTCAATATTATCAAAACATTCTAATTCTAAATAATCTTGAATATGTACAGTCATGATCATTAGTATTCAGGGTTTCAAGGAAGTCTTCTTTTAATCATGCATATTCTTGTTTGATCTAGTTAGTTAAATCATCAACCAAGATAAGAGACATAATATGCATAAACCCTTGATTACCAACCAATCATACCAAGTATACTTACACAAGGTAAGATTCTAACATGACATAGGAAAACATACATGGATTAGTATACCTGCTTAGTTATGTACAACATACCTAAACAATCTCTTCAATGATTTAGAGATCCTGAGCTAGAACCTGCATGTCTCGTAGGTTAAACATGATATAAAAAAGTCATACATACCTCGCGAGTCTTTGTCTTCATATTCTCATGGTCATGGAACTTGATTTGTCTTTTGTGATGTACTTGAACCTCCTTAAGTCGTACCTGTCGAGACTTTTTTTGTAGTCTTCTTATGTAAGGCCTTAGCCTCAACTCCCCCTGAAACTTGATCTAGAGCTTGATTAGGGTTTGCTAAAGAAACCCTAAAAATTCAATCTTTGAATTTCACACTTCTGAATGGATGGAAGAATGTGTCTTGCTGAGCTGATCAACCTAGCATTCTTTAATTTTGAAATCTCCAAAATTTGACCCCTCAAAATTGCCTTCGAAACTTCTGGATCTTCTAGACAGGAACCTGAACTAGGGTTTGATGAAGCCCACCCTTCTGTCCAATCAAAAGGTTCGATCCAAGGCTCTAAACTCTTATTTTTCTGAGGAGCTTCCAGCCATGGACTTCGATTCCAAAAATTCTAACTTTCTCCGAAGCCTTAAATTCTGGAAGCCATGAATAAAGGTGCTCCAAAAATAATTCTGTTTTGACAGAAATATGCACCTGATTGTTTCTGCTATAACTCTGAAATTTTTGCTCCACAGGGTCTGAAAACGTTTTTTGCAGTAGCCTGACCTGTCATCTTTCCATCCTCACAGGTCTGACCTCAATTGGATTTTCTGAGAGAGAGTTATGCCAAGTGTCGCAACGTGACTTGTTTATGGGATAAAACAAGAGAGAGAACTTGTACGGCGTTCCACGTGTCACTGTTTGAACTTAGGCCTCTAAAAACTTTTCCTGAGATAGCTTGCCCTGTTATCTTTCCATCCTGATAGGTCTGACCTCAATTGGACTCTCTGAGAGAGAGTTATGCCAAGTGTCGCAACGTGACCTGTTTATGGGATAAAACCGGAGAGCGAACTTGTACGGCGTACCACGTGTCACTGGTTCACCTTCGGCCTCTAAAAAAGTTTCCTGAGATAGTACAGTCCGTTTACTACCTGTCACTTTTTACGAAATTTCATTTGGAGCTTCCTAGCCCAAGTTATGACCTTTTTTTCCAAGGTCACCTGATTTTGACTGGGATCTGGAAGAGGCAGAAACCCTAACTTGTACTGATCATAACTCATAAAGTACAACGAATCTGAGGGTTCCCTTTGGAAACAAGGTACCTGGGGATGTTATCTACGACCTGTAAACTTTTCAGATCCTGAAACTTCGCATAAATGGATTTATAGCGAAAGTGCCACGATGACTGGTTTTTGCTATATAAAACCCTAACCTTCAAATTGTCGCAAGAGAAACAAGTGTCGTAAGTGCCATACATTGCCTTCCTTCAGGTTAGCTCTGATACCATGTTAAAATTCAATATGCTAAGACAGAAAATAGCAGCATTACATTCCATTTCACAATAATAGCATATACAGGATCACTGAAGAAACAACAAGCATAGCATAAACACAAGAGACACAGATTTATCCTAGGAAACCCTCATGGGGTAGAAAACCCAGTAAAGCTTCCTCAATATAGATGACCAGCAATATACAAAGATGTAAACCAAATACATGATCTCCTCCTCCACCATAGCAGACCTCTCCTCCACAAGTGCGCCTCTCTCAAGTGTGTGTGTGTATCAAATGAGGAACATACCTCCTCTATTTATACACTACATTGACATGTATTTTACACAAGTACATGTAGGCTCGTATTTAACCATTAGGTTAAATACCCTATTATAACTGACTGGGCCAACCCCCACATGGTGGGTCTAATAACCCTAGTTACCACAACCAATTCGGAGGAATAAACATCTCCGGATTCATAGTATAATCACATCGGAGGTATGGAACATCTCCGGAATAAATAATATACAAATATAATATTCTTAGAAGTTACAATATTCAACAAGTGGGAGCAATGTGTGAAAGAGGAGATGGAATCCTTAGTATGAAACCAGGCTTGGGTCTTGGTTTAGTTTTCTGTAGGTAAAAGAGGTTTGCAGAATAAATGGGTTTACAGGTTGAAGGAAGAAGATTGAGGAAGATATAGGTACAAAGATAGACTTGTGGTAATGGGGTTTGCACAAAAGAAAGGTGTAGATTTTGATGAAATATTTTCTCATGTTGTTTTTTTTTGTAAGCTAGTACCCACGGGGATTTGAAGTTGTGACATTCAATTTACAACTTCTCATCTCAATTACTCATTACCAATTGTTCCACCCCCCATGGGATTTCTCATGCTGTTAAAATGACTTCAATTAGGACTATCTTAAGTCTTAGGCAGTAGAATATTTGCATCTTGAACAATTATATGTAAAAATGACTTTTCTCCATGGGGATTTGGAGGAAGATATTTATATGCAGTAACCACATGGATATTAGGTCAAAGGGAAAGATAATTTAGTATGCAGGTTGAAGAAGAGCTTGTATGGCCCAAAGCAAGCTCCAATGCAGTGGATCTACCAGGTTGTATGGTGACAACCAGAGTTCCATTAATCTTGCAAAGAACTCAGTTTTCCATTCCAAGACTAAACATATACAACTCAAGTACCATTTCATACGATCCGTTTTGGAATATGGACAATTGAAGTTGGAAAATATACATACTAGCCAGAATCTTGCAGACATGTTAACAAAGGTAGTAACCATGTGTTGTTGCTGCAACATCCCCCCCAAAATATTTTGTAATTATTGGGGCCTCTCCTTTTCTCTTAAGATAGTTTTGCTTTGAAGTTAAGTCTTGTCCAAGAGCCTTTCCACACTTAGTTTTTTCAAAAGGATCAAATGAGTGAAGCTTGTTTTCACTGAGTAAAACTCATTGTTTTTAGTCGGAACAACATCTCAACTCGCTGAGTCGAGCCGCAACGGTCGGTTGTCTTTTTAAGTTAGGAAAATCCTTTCCCGTTTCGACGTAACTCACCCAGGAGAGCTGCAACGTTCAGCTGAACTTAATCACACCCGCTGAAACGCCGCACCTTAGTATTTTTGTCTTTCTTTTTCGGCAAGACTCACCGAGTCGAGCCTACATGATCGACAGTTTGTGTTTAATTTTCTCGTTTTCGCGGAACTCGCTGAGTCCGCCCAAAACGGTCAAATTGCTTTTCTTAAAGTCACCAAAGTGCTTAAGCGTCTTTCTTTCTTGTCTTTCCAGCGACGTCGCCTTTCGTTTTAAAGAGCCGCGATTTGTTTCGGCTGAACTTGGTGAGTCTCACCGAAACTATTGCCCACAATCAGCAAGAAGCGCCGATAAGCACTGAAGCCCTTCCCCACATTTCGCATCGACAAAACTCTAGATCTTTTGCCGCAACAATCGAAAGCAGGTTTCTGACATACGAAAACCCCGCTGAAGAAAGAAGCAATCGAAAAGATAAGTGATCTTATGCCGAACTCATCAAGTGTCGCCGACGCGTTGCGCGAGATCTCAGTTAGTTCTGGAGACACTAATTGTTCCAACTCACTGAGTGGTGCCGAAAATGATGGCAATAAGTTATTTCTGAGCAATGCGGAAAAGACGCTGGCCCCCTTGCCTTAACGGCGTTTTAATGCCACACCCAACTGGTCTAGTCACCTTAATGACCCGAACATGCGGAGGGTTTTATATATAGAGTTTGGGGTTTATGACGTTGTTTATTGTTTCAATTGGCCAAACACCGTTAAGTCTGCTCGCGCCCACCACTCACAGGACAACCGGGTGCGCAACATCATCAAGGTAGCAGAGCCAATCGCCGGTTGAGAGGTAGGTGTTTTTTGCCCCTCTGTTTTTTTATCATGCAGTTATCCTATGTCTTGTTGCTTAAGCCAGGGCTGTCTCCTTAGAGACTTCTTGTCAAACGACGTCCTCACCGCGAACACCTTTGAGCCCTTGCGGAACTACTTTCTGCACCGGTTTTTTTCCCGTTGAAGGGTCTACTCTGTTGAGCCAAACTCTAAGCAAAAGACCCCAGTATCCCCACTCAGGTCCTTTCCCCCGTCCCAGCAAAATGTCCAGCGTAAAGTAGGACGAGCCAAACCAACGCATTGGGCCATGTGCTAGTCACAATCATCCGGTTTCTTTTGTTTACTTGTCGAATGATTATGTTTAGCATGTGCTTTTAAACAAACACAGTAGCATCATAGTTTCTCTCTCTTAAGCTTGCTTGAGAAGCTAGTTTTATCACTGTTAATTGGATAGAAAGATGATGTTTGTTATCATATGCAACTTCTACTGTTGTTTTGGGTATTGGTTAAGCACAATATAAGATTGAAGCAAGTATAACATTGTTGTTTTATTCAAGCTCTGCATGCCTTTTGATAAGTTTTGCTCAAGAATTTGTTATATATTTTTATGCTTATGCATGGATTTGTCCTACCAGGTCTGGCTACAATGCCTAAAGGAGTCAAGAAGAAGTCGAAGGTGTCTGAACCCGAGTTAGGTGGCAAGGTCATTCCGGAAGCAAGGGTGGAAACTTTATATGAGGACACCAAGTCAATTACAGGTGTTTCACCTGAATTCAAATGTGGGGAACTGCATCACATGATAAGATACCAAGATATCCCTGGGGCAGTTCTTGAAGAAATGTATTTATACCAAAACATCAAAAAATCTGGCATCACAAAAGCGGCTACGCGCCCAGAACTCTTCCCTTGATCAGAAGTCATCGGATGGATCCTAGTGCATGCTAATGCTCAATCAAGGATTCTGCATGACAGCATGGGAGAGGCATTTGCCTCATTCCACCCGGCCCATATATCGGCAACCTACAAGTTACCCCATCCTCAAACACTGCTGAATGATGCCTGGCTCGAAAGCCTCAACATGGATACCTTTGAGTTTGCCAAGAAGTTGTTGATAACAGGTAAACAACTGAGGTGAAAGGAGAGCAGAGAGTATGAGACCCAAGCGCTAAGACCTCCTTTCAAAATCATAGCTCTGATGCTGAGTAGAATTTTTGGAAGAGAAGATGGAACTATCTATAGACTGAGCTGGATTCCTTTAATCCACCATGTGGCTTTCAATGGTACAGTTTTCAATTGGGCGGACATCCTTTCAGACAATCTATCATTAGCAATAGCTGCTGCTCAAGAAGGATTGGTTCAGAAGAAAGCAGAATTCTACATGTCGTCATACCTTGTAGATTGCATTTTTTCAAGACATCCTTTCCCAAATTTAGGATGCATTTGGAACAAGGCTGACTCCCCAATTTATACTGCTTACAAGATCCCGTGGGCTCAGAAGTACAAGAGCTATTACAAGGCCATATGTGAAGAATTTATCATGCATTTGTTAGGATATTCCTATACTCCATCCTAGTCCCACCAGTATTTTGATCATTTACATTTTCAGTCATGCATGCACCTTTAGGGTTTGCATGCATTCTAGGGTTTGCATGCATCCCAGTCATCAGTCCAGCACCTATCCCTCAGTTAGCCAGCCCCAGGAGCTTCTCACTATTCAGTTTTAGCCCTCCAGTTTCTTAATGCGCCCTTCTTCCTTGATTTTAGGGAGCAACTCGCCCTTCTTCAACTACCAGTCCAGTTGTCACTCAGTTACAGTCAGTTACAGTCAGTTACACTCAGTTACACTTAGTTACACTCAGTTACAGTCAGTTACATTGAGTTACACTCAGTTACATTGAGTTACACTCAGTTACACCTACCAGAGTTAGTTTGACTGATGGTTGATAGTTACTTGAGCATTGATGACTCCACTGATGATGATGAAGACTTCCAGTTGTGCTCCGATGATCATGAGGACACCTAGTTGTGCTCCGATGACACTCTATTGATCTTATGATCACTCTGAGAGGCTAAATTCGAATTGCCACCTTGGGCATTCGAATCCTCTCTACCATTGTACTATTTATTTGTCCATATTGTGATTAATTAACTAGTGTGTGTGAAGTATTATTGCTTCTATCTGAGTTCTACTGTACCATATTATTCTGTTGTTCATTATATTGTATTGTTCACTCTTCTTCTATTTTCCTGCTTAATCATAATTACTCTTGTGAGTTGTACATCATCTCTTAGATCTGCTGTGAGGATTTTCACGTGGTATCAGAGCATGTTGAGAGTATTGTTTATCTCCATTCTTGAGAGTTTTTTGCAGGTTATTATCCAGATTTCGAGTGTAGCAGTTGCAGCAGAATCTGCATTTTTGCAGCAGTAGCAGTTGCAGTGATTCTATATTGTTTTTGCAGGTCCTCTACATCTTCAATGTATTTAGAAGAAATCCCTCCTCTTTCTCGACTCAACTATGTTGAATGGAAACAAAAATGATAGCATATTTAAAGAGCCATGATCTCTTTGATTGCTATTTTGAAAGAGAGTTCGAATCCTCTACAAAGAAGATTAAATGGTTGAATAAAGGTGACATGCACATTGGAAGAATGAAGCTTACTATGCCGGATTACATATTGCTCCCAATCATTATTGATATTGAAACTCCAAAAGAGCTATGGGCTCACCTGGAGGAAAAATTTGGCAGAAAGAATGAAGGATTTGGTCCAAACCCCTTCAAAAGAAAGCAAAGTGATGCATTCGCTCCTCTTGATGGTCTCTCAGATCATGAACCAATATCATCTCATATTGAAGTTGTTGACAAAGAACTTGCAAATTCTCCACTCATGCTCAAACTTTCTTCTCTTTCTGTTCCAGCTCACACTCTAGATATTGCAGAAGGTCCTAAATCCTCTCTTGCACCAGAGTCTGTTGGTTTGCATTATGATCACATGATTATTTCAGAAGCCAAAACAGCTTTTGAAGGTAATGCATTCGCTCCTCTCCAGCTATCTCCTCTTTTATACTACTATATGATCATAATTCCATGCTTTCAGAAGGTCATTGAAGAATATGGCCATTGCCATTCGCTTGGGATAATTTCTCATGCATCTATTGGTTTTGATCTCACCTCTCATGGTTCAAAGGAGATATCAAGAAACCATGATTCAAGTCTTGGATCTAATTTGGATTCTAAGCAATTACTGCTTGGGATAATTTCTCATGCATATGATAGTTTTGATCTCACCCCTGCTGGTTCAAAGGAGATCTCAAGAAACTGTTTTTTAAGTCTTAAATCTGATTTTGATTTCAAGCAAACATGTAATAGTTATTTTTGGCATAATCTCACCCATGGTGGTTCGAAGGAGAAGACAAAAGACTATATGCACTTTCACAGATTTGATCCTACCTCATCTGATTCGAATCACAGGTTCAAGGATCATTCTCATACTGTTGGATTTGTTCTCATCACATTTGATCTGAAGAGCAAGTACAAGCACATGCTTTTTGAGCATGATCCACTTGTTCCCAAGAAGAAGATACCTCCAGAAATATGACCAAGCATCACACATGCTTGAGTTTCGAGCATTTATGTGTGCCTTACAGTCTATTTTTTGAGGAGGGGGTATGTTTCCCATGAAATTTTCCCACTTCCTTGGTTTATTGATTGTTATTATTCATTGTATTGGGTGACCTTTGGTCTTAGTTACCACGACCTAGGATGGATTAAGGGGGGGTGTTAGGATATTCCTATACTCCATCCTAGTCCCACCAGTATTTTGATCATTTACATTTTCAGTCATGCATGCACCTTTAGGGTTTGCATGCATTCTAGGGTTTGCATGCATCCCAGTCATCAGTCCAACACCTAGCCCTCAGTTAGCCATCCCCCAGGAGCTTCTCACTATTCAGTTTTAGCCCTCCAGTTGCTTAATGCGCCCTTCTTCCTTGATTTTAGGGAGAAACTCGCCCTTCTTCACCTACCAGTCCAGTTCTCACTCAGTTACAGTCAGTTATAGTCAGTTACAGTTAGTTACACTCAGTTACAGTTAGTTACACTCAGTTACAGTCAGTTACAGTCAGTTACAGTCAGTTACATTGAGTCACACTCAGTTACACCTACCAGAGTTAGTTTGACTGATGGTTGACAGTTACTTGAGAATTGATGACTCCACTAATGATGATGAAGACTTCCAGTTGTGCTCCGATGATCATGAGGACACCTAGTTGTGCTCCGATGACACTCTATTGATCTTATGATCACTCTGAGAGGCTAAATTCGAATTGCCACCTTGGGCATTCGAATCCTCTCTACCATTGTACTATTTATTTTTCCATATTGTGATTAATTAACTAGTGTGTGTGAAGTATTATTGCTTCTATCTGAGTTCTACTGTACCATATTATTCTGTTGCTCATTATACTGTATTGTTCACTCTTCTTCTATTTTCCTGCTTAATCATAATTACTCTTGTGAGTTGTACATCATCTCTTAGATCTGCTGTGAGGATTTTCATAGCCTTTGTATGAAATGATGTTCAATAGAGAGACAAACTGCCCGTCTAAGAATGCCATGGTAGTCATGAAAAAATATGGTGATTTTTACCTTTTAGAGGAAGGCACCTACGTAAGAATTTACGGTGGTTCCAAACCACCATCTCTCTTGCCCAAGTATGCGATCGATTATGTGGTCCACAAGGAAGTGGTAAGGCAAGTTTTTATAGATGGGATTGGCGGCTTCCTGAATAGACTAAAAAAGGCGTCTTTTCCATGCTTGCTTTCTCGAAGATATCCTCTAGGCGATAGTGGCAGGTGTGAAAAGCATAGAAGAAGAATTGGCTAAGCATGAGATTTCCCTGAAAATGATGCTCCCTGCGCCTGGCAATACCTTTGTAAGAGAAATGGGTAGGTGGGTCAGCTACATAGAAGAAGTAGACAAGGCAACTAAGGTGGCCAAACCAGCTGAAGCAGAAGTGCCAACTGGAAACTAATTTTGCCTTTCTATTTTTTGTAAAATTTTGAAGACAATTGTTTTTTTTTTTTGTAAAAAAACTTTTAAAGCAACTTAGAAATATTCTTTTTGTAAAAGGAACTAAAAGACAAAATCAGGAGATTCCCTAGGTTTAGGGTATACGTAGATGGCTCTAGAAGCATTTTTGGTAAGGTTATAAATAGATGAATAGACAAGAATGAAAGAACTTTTGGTAGGTGAAAGGACTTTTTGTCTTGTACGCGAACTATTTTACTGCATATATAAAGAAAGATCCATTTTACCTGGGAAAGGCCGACACTGTGTTTTGCTTGGGAATATGTTGAATGTCTACTGAACTATTTCTGCATCCTTCATGCATATACTGTGAGATCGTTCCTAACTATCATGAATTAATTCTCTGTTATGAATGCTTTCATTTCCTGTGCAAATATTCTGTGTTAACTGAGTAATGGAATGTTTTAATTCTGTCAAAGCTATCTTTGATATCTTTTACTTTCTGCTGTGAGTGCATCTATGTTATTAAACAACTATCTATGATATGACTGGGTGTATTTCAGCGTATTGCTCATATTTCAGTTTTGCTCCTTGCAGGGACAAATTAATTTGCTTAAATAGTTTTAGATCAGATTTGTTTAATTGCATGCATTTAGTTAGATCACTTGCATATCATCTTTAAAATAAAATGCATAAACGGTGGATCAGGCCGTAACCAGTGAAAGAAAAAAAATCTTTAAACCTCATACGATAGCCGGGACGTTAACCAGACGGATTCCCCACACCAAACGGTGAGTGATCTAATTGGGCTTTCTTACCGGGGATAATCCCTTGTTGATTGGTGCTGCTATATTTGAGGCATCAATAGTTTTTGGTGCTAGAAGGAGGGACGCTAGTGCATGGCTGGCAAAGGAGACCCTTTCGTTAATAGAAATTCCCCTAAAGACCCGCTTGAAACAGCTATCCCGGACAATTTCGTTTTGGAATCAAGGAATCAAGAAGATCCCAATCTTGAAATTGAACAACAAGAAACATTATACGTTGTTCCCTTTGAAGAAGTAGCAAATTTCAGAAGACATACCCGTTCTTATGTTAGGGAACTTGTTGGATTGAATGTAATTCCATTACTACCCATAAGAAGAGCTCCCAGGAGGGAAATGCATTACACAAGGGATTCAGTTCTTGTTCAAAATTTAGAAGAATTGTTGGATCTATCTTTAGAAGAAATCACAAAACCTCTTAGAGAGATCAGACCCGAAACTCCTCCAAATCAGGAAGAACCACATACTCCACAACACTCTCCACCACGATCACCACAACATTCTCCACCGATTGTTATGGATGTACCTGCGTGGAGAGCCAGAGGAGCGCTGAATTTAGTTGGGTCATTCCATGATTTGCCCAAGAATCCAACAAATGTATTACCTAAGTATGATCCTGGTAAAGGTATCTCTGCTGAAGATCACCTTAAAAGATTTTATTTGGCTTTGAATCTTCTCAATGTACAACACAAAGATCTAGTCTGCAGGATTTTTCCCTATACTTTTGAACCCAAGGTATCTTCCTGGTATTTTAGTTTGCAAGCCAGTTCAATATCAAATTGGGAAGAATCCGAGAAATGCTTCTTAGGTAAATATGGAAATCAGAAAACAGTCGCTACACTCATGAAAGAATTGTTGTCTATGAGGATGGAAAAGAAAGAGAAGGTTCAAGAATTTAATCAAAGATTCACTACATTGTTAAATAATTTTAGTGATGCAGCGAGGCTCGCTGAAGAATCTCTAGTTGAATATTATACTACAGCGCTTGATCCTCCCATAGCAATGTTTATCAAAAGAACAAATAAAACTACCCTGATAGAAAACTTTGAAGAAGCCAAGAAGGTAGAGGAAGAAGCAGACAGTATTTCTAAGCATTCCCTTGATCTGGAAACAAAACTAACAACTACTAAGAAGACTCTATTGTTAACCAGACCTAAGGAAGAGTTTTCAGCTGATTTAGAAAACATGGTCAAAATGATGCAAAAACTATCTAACAAAATTGTAGATCTGGAGAAAGATAAGGCAGCTAGCACATCTAGAAAGCCATTCAAACCTTTCTACAAGAAGATAGATGAAAATGGCCTTCCCCTTCCACCTGTAAACAACTTTGCTGTTTTAAATTTAAATGAAGTAGGAATGGACCATTTTTGCAATTTCCATCAAGAACCACACTCTGAAAAAAGATACCCACAATGGATAAACTCGATGAGTTTGGTGATGAATCAAATGCTAGACGTACAAGTAACAGATCAGGAAGATCCTCAGGAAGAGAATATCTTTGAACAGGAAGAACCCGCTCCCGATACTACGATGGTCTTATGGGATTGGGAACCCACACACGAATCTTCATTTGAAGATCTTGCTGATGAATTTCAACCACATCAATTAATGTCACTACTAGGAGCAAGGGCCCAGTTCTTGACCAAACTCTTGATGTTCCTAAGGCTAAGTGTACAAAATAAATGCCAAAGAGGCTCATCACTATTATTCCACCGCAACCTAAGACAAACCCAGCAGTGACAAAAGAATCAAACACAGAAATGAACAAACAACCAAAGGCTACAACAAACAAAACGAAAAATCATGGGAAAGGCACAAAAGAATATGACATGGGATATGACATAATCGAAGATATCAAGAAAGCAAAAGCAAACATATCTATATTTGAAATGTGTAGTCTTCCACAACAAAGAAATAAATTGCTTGAAGCTTTTGACCCACAATCTAGCACTTTAGTAGAAAACACTGAGGAAAATCCTGAAATAAATGAAGCTAGCAATGGCGGGAAATCTAGATCTCAAACTTTGCCTTTTCTGTTGACATTTGAAATTTTTAATCACAATGTGCAAAACTGTTTGGTAGATTCTAGGGCTACTTCAAATGCCATGCCGTTATTAATCTGCAAAAATATTAATGGACATCCAATACCATCCCCATCTCAGATCATACAATTAGATAGGACTGCTGTTAAAGACATTGGAGAAATGAAGGATGTACTTATTAGGTTGTCAGCAGATCCTAGAGTGTGCCAATTTATTGATATAATGGTGTTTGATATTACTCAAGCTTATGGTTTGATATTGAGCAGGGACTGGTCTACGAAACTGAATGGTTACTTTGCAACAGACTGGTCTCACTTGTGGTTGCCATACCAAAATAGAAAAAATCAGATTAAAATATTGAGAGAACCCCACATGAAACAAAATGTAACTCAGTTAGAGGAAAAGAATGAGGCTGTAGATTTTTCATCTTCAATTTTGGGAAATTATTTTTTAGAGATTGAACCAGGTAACTATCAATCAACATATGTTAGCCATGAATTAGACGAGCAGTCCGATCTCCTTCGGTTTTCTTGGACTGATGATATTGACTGTAATATAGTAGAATTAGTCACTTACTTAGGTGATAGTGATACTAACTTAATTAGAACAGAAAATACATTTTGGGTTCTATACTTCGACGGTTCCAAGGCTCTAGAAGGATCCAGATCCGGTTGCGTTTTGATTGACCTTGAAACCAACAAACATTTTTTTTTTATCTTGTAGACTAGAGTTTGAATGTACAAACAACACTGTTGAATATGAACCTCTAGTCCATGGGTTAAAGAAGGCTATTAGTTTAAATGTCAAATACTTAAAAGTCTTCGGTGACTCAGAGATAGTTGTCAGGCAAGTAAGAGATACAATTCACTATCTTTCTCCACATTTAAAGGGTTATCAATCTGAGGTTTGGAATTTGATTTCATATTCTGAAGCTTTCAATATAAATTCCATTCCTAGATTACAGAATGTTGATGCTGATTTGTTAGCCACTTCCGCTTCCAGATTAGTTCCTACCAATAACAAATGCTCCATTGAATTGATTTTCAGGCCATTTGTACCTGACAACATTACAAATTTTAGGGTATTTGATGATGATGATCATATTATCAGCTTCTTAACAAATGAAGATGCCTTCCAAGAAGCCATAATTGATGAAGAGAAGCATGATCTGGATCTGCAAAACAAAGATGCGGTTAAAGGAAATTTCATGCCCAAGGGAGTGAGAACTCTTGAAGGATTGTTCGATCTGCAGAACAAGTTCAGAAGGCTAACGAATGTCAAAACCAACAGCTCCTCCATGCAGCATGAATTGGTAAACCTGGGCACAGAAGCTGAGCCCAAATTTTTAACCCTCGATAAATATTGCTCGCCAGGCGAGAGAGATAGGTTCATCAAACTGTTTTAGCAATATAAAGATGTTTTTGCATGGACTTATGCCGATCTGAAAACATATGATACTCTCATTATACAACATATAATCCCAATGAAGCCTAGTGTTAAGCCATTCCAGCAACAATTAAGGAGAATGCATCCGACACTCGAACCATTAATATAGAAAGAGTTGAAGAAGTTGTTGGATGCAAAGATCATTTTTAAAGTCCGACATTCTGAATGGGTTGCAAATTTAGTCCCCGTACGGAAAAAGTCGGGAGAGATAAGATTGTGCGTGGACTTTCGGAACTTGAACAGAGCTTTCGATAAAGACAACTACCCAGTGCCTCCAATGGAACAAATCTTATAGATGGTTTCAGGATCAAAACTTTTCTCCCTACTAGACGGTTTCTCGGGATATAGTCAAGTACTAGTAGCGGAAGAGGACCGACTCAAAACCACTTTCCGTGCAAAGTGGGGAACCTTTGCATATCGCAGAATGTCTTTTGGCTTGATAAACACAGGAGCTACTTTTCAGCGAGCCATGGACATTTCTTTTCGAGGTTTGGGTGGTCATTGTGTAGTAGTTTATCTAGATGATGTGGCAGTTTTCTCAAAGAAAAGGGAAGACCATGTTTTCCACTTAAAGCAGATCTTCGATCGTTGTAGAAAATATGGTATTTATCTAAACCCTAAGAAGAGTATTTTCATTGTTCTTGAAGGTAAAATTCTAGGTCACATCATTTCAAAGAAGGGAATCTCGATAGACCAAGAGAGAGTGTAAGCCATCAACAAGATTCCCATGCGCCATAACAAAAAAACTATGCAATATTTTATGGGCACAATTAACTTTGTTCGCAGGTTTGTGCCACATTTCGCTCAAACTGTCAAACCTTTGCAACAAATGGTAAAGCAGAGTGTACAGTTTAAATGGACTGACATAAAGAAGTTAGCATTTAAAGACATCAAAACCGCCATAGCTAATGTGCCCTTTTTAAGAAGTCTAGATTTTGAAAAGGATTTTATTATGTACACTTTTGCTTCTGATAACTCTCTCGCAGTTGTGCTCACTCATAAGGGAGAGCCAGGAGATGAATATCCAATTTCCTTTATGAGCACCGGTTTGCAAGGCGCTGAACTAAACTACCCCACCGTAGGCAAGCAAGCATATGCAGTATTTAAAGTGGTGAAGCAGTTCATACCATATATTCTAAAGAACATAACTAAAGTCATAGTACCTCACCCCGCTGTTAGATATATTTTTGTACAGAAAGAATTGGGAGAAAGGAGAGGAAACTAGGTCACCGCTCTTCAAGAGTATGATCTGGAATTCAAACTAACCACCATTATTCAGGGTCAAGGGTTGTGTAAATTACTCACTGAAAATCCAGTTGATGAAGAGATGAATTGGGAAAATGAAGCCGAGCTGAATATGATTGAGGTATGTCCCATTTTTACCGCTCCTGAATCTTGGTATAGGGACCTAGTGCATTATTTACAACAAGGATATTTTTCGGAGCACTGGAGTTCTAAACAAAGAATGGCACTTCATCTGAAATCAACAACCTATCAAATAATTGATGGAATACTCTTTAGAAAAAATTATGATGGGATATTTCTTAGATGCCTTGAGAAAGAAGACGTTGATAAAGTGGTTAAGGAATTACATGATGGCCCTGCCGGGGGACACTATTCTATAGATACCACAACTCATACAATACTCAGAGCCGGATATTATTGGCCCACCTTATTCAAAGATGCTCATGTCTATGCCTAGAATTGCGATATATGTCAAAGAAGTGCTAGGAGGTTACTGAAAGCAGCAGGACCTCTGCAACCAGTTATCATCTCTGAACATTTTGAGCAATGGGGCATTGATGTTATTGGTGAGATTGTTATCAGACAATCTACCAAGAGCGGACTCAAGGCGTGATATCCCTAGCTTAATGTAAGACTAGAACAAATGAGACAGAATATGAAATAACCTTCCTAGATCTAATTAGATATCAAGTGGCTAGATGCCTCACCTTTCATATTGCGATTCCTTTCTCCTTGATGTTGTTCCAAGCTTTATGGTATTCAGATCTCAGCTGCAAAACTTGTCAAGACACACAAAACAACACAAGTAATAAAATGCATCTAAAAAATAACAGATCTAAGTAAGTAGTTAAGCAGGAAAACTACACAAACATCATTAATGCAACAACATTTGGTGGAAAGAATTTATATTACTATGTAAAAAGGTAAAGTACATAGAAGGAAGTGATTACAACCAAGGCTTAATGTAGCAATCCTTCTCCAAAAAGCCAATGCCAAAGCCTCCAAAGGAAGTATGGATCTCCCAAGAGATGAATAGAAATATCCTAAGCTAATTTCACCAACATGTAAGTACTGTAGGCTTCCTCCTTTTGGAATGGGAATGAGCTTCACTTATATAGGACTAAGAGGATAGGGTAGGTTGAGATATGGTAGGAGAGAGATAAGGGATCCCACCAAAGGGATAGGGAACCGAATGCCAGCTCTCCTATAGGCTAGGGATATGGATCCACATCAGCCACCTTCGAGAATGGGCCTGAAGATGCTCCTTTATTCAATTAACTGAAATCGTCGCAGGATGCAATAGGACAACCTGCAATGTCGCAGGTTGCATTAAGATGACCTACGATGACCTCACTAAACGCAATAGGAACAGGTTAGTATCTCTTCCAAGTTGATGACTTAGTCAAAGGAACTTCAAGGATGTTTACAGTGACTATCATGATGGCAAGATTTAGGTGTAACAGAATGCCCCCCAAAGCATGAAGCTGTTTAAACTGGACAGGTGAAATGCTTTGAAAAAAGGAATGGAAATGGCTCGTTGGATAGGAAATGCTGCTGCAGTACAATTGAATTTGAGAAAAAGTCTCGTATGACTCACAACATGGTTGCCGACCAATACATTGCAGATCCATGGTATTAAAGAATTGACTGAACACAATCATGGATACTAGACACAAGCGTAGATCCATGATGAGATGATAACACAACCAAGACCAATACAAATGTGGATCCATGTAATATGACTCAAAACAATCTCCATCGCAACCTGGGTAAAACATGACTCCTCAGGGTCTTCAAGCCGAACCCGCAATGATACGAATCTATCCATGTGATTACAAATGTCTTGATGTCGAACATGGTAGAAACCACTTGATTATCGGTCATTGATGTATACCGTTAACAAGTGTGAGGGAAATCACCATTGATGTCAATGATCCCCAAGGTATCATAGTACATATCATCAAGCGCGAATGAATGAGTTTAAGTCGAATGCATGACGAAATATTTCGATCAAGAGTTAATGATGTAAAATCATGTCGAAAGCGAGGTAACCTACCATTGAGGCATGCAGGCCCAAGGTACTCGATTGGTTTCTAGATTCAATCCTCGGATGATGTGTTGAAGTCAAGAAGGATGAATCCATCGAAGGAGGGCCATGATGAATCCCCCATCATCGACACGAAACTCGATAATAGATGTTTTGAGTAGATTGGGTGGTACAGTAACATATAGGACTGACTCAGAGTAGACCTGACATGATGGAAGGTGTGTTGACTGCAAGTGATGAGTGGTGAAAGTATTCTTGAACATGGGCATGGCATGACTTGGAAATATCGACATGACGAGAATGACGCCAATTCCTAATGCAACTGATGATGGAAGTATTCTTTGAATGACCCAAAGGAGTAACAAGACTCAAGAAATGGGTAAAACTCGAGGACAAACGGATGACCCAAGTATGGTATGCGAATGCAAATGAGTGCCATGTTCAAGAATGACTAAGTACTGCCACAGGTAAAAAGTGTAACATAAAAGCTTTCCTTTTTCCCCATCATGACTGATGAGTGCCTCATGTGTTTTTTACGAGCTTGATGAGGGTAACCAAATGCCCGGTATAGCTCATCTCATAGATGAGTCCAATCCCAAATATTTTCCCAACCTGGGAGAGGAGGGGTTCGTCCCATGGCGAGCCCTTCAATGTTAAATTTTAACAAGTCCATAGAAGGTAAACTCGGTCGTCATTTCATGTTTAGAGAGTCTGAAAAGAGCTAAAGAAGACTCCAACGGTCCTTTTTCGTAAAGTTAGCCTCTTTTCCCGAAAAAGGGTAAAACAATGCAAGAGAGGACTCTTCCAGTCAATATTAGCTGGAGTATTCATTATTTGTAAGTAGTGCCCTCTGGTCCGAAAAAGGGGTAAACTATCACCAGGGAGATGACCGTTCAAATACTTTAACAAGCGTGAATGCGACAAGTTCACTTGGCGATATTTTCATATTTCGAGAGCCTGAAAAGAGTTTAAAGATAGACTCCGGGGGGGGGGGGGGGGGTTCCTTTTCCATAGGAGTTTAACGAACCCGAAAAAGTGATAAATCATAACTCGGTGACTTAATCTCATGGTTTTATGAGCACGAGAAAGAACAAAGAGTTAGCTCGTCATCATTAAATAACCGAAAATAACAACAACAAAAATATTCAACGGGTTGTTCATACCTGACAACATTTATGAGATGATCGCTACAATGCGAGAATGGCGCAAAAAACACTTAACATGTCCTGCATGCTTGAAAACTAGGTCAAATAGTCAACTGGGCATTAAAATAATCCAAAATATAGAAAATAACCCATAAAGCATCTAAATTTGAAAAAGAATATTCCCTTTTTGTTTATAAAATAGGAAAAATGACCAAAAATAATTACCATTGTCATTTGCCAAGTTTTGGGAGAAGAAAGTGCCATTTGGAGTAGATTTTCATTCATCGATTGCCGGAGCTACGATCGACCATTTCACGTACCATTAGGAGCAGGTAAAACTAGAACTCAGCCAACATCTTTCTAGGGGTTTACAATTTTTTTTTGTTCATTTTTTGGGTTTTTGGATTGATTTATGAGGGGATTTTGCGCCCTCAGATCGTAGCAAGCCTCCTTTACGGGAACTGCGATGAACCCAGGTCGTCGCAAAACCCATAAGGGTGCTTTGCAACGATGTCACCCTGTTAGCAATGATGGGGCGCGACAACGGAAACGCCCATCTCCAAATCAAAACCTTTCCCACAAGAAAATTTTTCAATGGTTTGGATGAGTTCTAATAGTGTTTAAATGCTTCCTTTGACAGGTTTACGGCCGTTACCATGGTTCTTGAATGGCGTGAACGTGAACACGAAGTGGAATATATACAAGTGGAAAATGATCCATTGTGTGTGGATGCATTGAGAAACTGTGGACTGTTGAAGTACTTCCAGGTTCAGGGCATGAGGGCCCAAGTCCCATTATTGGAGCACATGGTCCGGAGTTGGGATCCAACGTAGCAGTACTTCATGATTGGGGAACACGTGCTGAATATAGATGTTGAAGACATCTATTTCTTGACAAGACTATCCCAGAGGGGGGATAATGTGTCTCTCACCGGATCATGAGGAGGTGACTGGACGGTGGATGATTTGATTTCTCAGCATTGTACTCCAGATACTGTTTCCACTAGTGGGATAATTCTCATTAGGGGGGTTCGAGAACGTCCATTGCACGTCATACTCTTCACTATAGTGAGGGTAGAAAGGAGCCAAGCGGCTCACCTGGCTACTAAATCCCAAATGTTATATGCGAACGGCTGTATGTCCCCGAAGGTGTTTAACTGGTGTGAGGGACTCCTCACCAACCTTCAAGCTCAGTTGACCAAGTGTCAGCATGGTGAACTCAAGCAGTTCAGTTATGGATCAATAGTGATCTCTTTCTTGCTAGAGTGGGTACCTATCTTACGCCCGCAGGTGACCTTGGATGATAGAGATGCCAAGGATCCTCATATGGTTCGATGGACGGATGTGATGGCCCGCCATGGTGGTGGGGGTCCGATCATCGGATATGGTTCCGTATTCTTCACCTAGCTGGAAGGCCAGCTGCTCATGATCGAGGACTATCCGTACAATGGTACGGACTTCAGAGAGGATCCCAAATTGGTGTTTCCTGAGGGAGCAGAGTGGGGAGATATCAGTAAGAACAATGACCATTGTACTTTTTCATTTTGTGTATTTATAATTTTTTTGGGGCAGTGCTGATGAGTTAATAACATGTTTGTGCATATGTGGGCCCTTCATGACCAGTCGGAGTTTCACTTCTTGCGAGGAGGGAAGAGGCACTAGCTATAGCCCCATCCATGCATGATGTCATAGTAGAGATGGAAGATGTCTATGAGAACCTCACCGGGTTGACATTAGACGTTCCAGAGCTGGCAGTGCATGAGTTACCGAGGGAAATGCAAAGGTACACGATTGGCGTGACCTTGCGTTTCAATACACTGCTCCGCAAGGTAGCGAGTGCAGTTGATTGTTTCCATGGCCAGCAGGCGAGGGCTGCGAGACCCAGGGGTGCACGGGCCAGGCTTTAGGCCCCATGATATTATGTATGTACTGAGAGCTTTGTGAGCCTCAGATTTTGTACTATTGAAAGCTATCAAGCTTCAGATTTTGTGTAGACTCACTGAAGGCCATCGTGCTTCAGATTTTGTATCAGCATTGCTTTATCTCGATTTATATATATACAGACATTTTGGCGGATTTATACATTTGTGTTCCATATGAGATCTTGCTTATGTGTTTGCTTATACAATGAATTATTTACATGTTATGTTTGCTTTTATAGTTCATGAAAATGCTATGTGTGTGAAATGTACCAATCTAGAATGAAATTGGCCATTGAGTCGGCGACTACGTTCCTGTCTTGTGGAATGTGCAGGTATTGAATAGATTCAAGGGACCTTTCCAGAAGACGGACTTGTCTGTAGAGACGGAGTAGGATAGGGTCACAGATAGCATAAATCTGGTTAAGATGAGAGACCACCAATTGCGAATCCAAATAGATATCAAAGTGGTCCATAACCAAGGAAAGAGCATCGGTTAGGGTTCCAATGACTGCCTGATATTCCGCAGCATTGTTGGTTGCGAAACCTAGACACATTCCTCCTGAGATGATAAGCTCATCGATGGGAGAATAGAGCACCCAAGCTGCCGAAGCAAGGTTACGGGTATGCCGGCTGGCGCTGTCCGCGAATCCATAGCAAGTTGCCATCTGCACACGTAGACAGAACATGGTATAAGTAACAAAACAAGACCTAAGCACGGAAAAATCAAAGCGTCACACCACACAAAACACACACCAATGTACAATATATACAAAAGGTCTATGCATGACAGATTCAGGCATAGTACTTCTTCAGGTAGAGCCCATTGCGGTGCTCACCCAAAGATATCCCATCATAGTCTTCAAGCTCGTAGTCTCCCTTCTCCAGGACATGCTTCACTATGTAGAGTCCATGCCACATGGACTCAAACTTTCCTGCCCCCAGCTTATCATGTCTTTGGTCGTATGTGAGGACCAAATCACCCTTGCTATAGATGTTAGGTTCTACCGACTTGTCATACTGCGCTTTGATGCGTTTCTTATGTGCCTCGTTGGCAAGAGCAACATCGCGGCGAGTCTCGTCGAGTTTTTCCAGGTAGAGGAAGCATTCTTCCTCAGCAGTAGTGTTAGGGAGAAGTTCAACTGCGATTTTGAGGGACAGAATCTCGCACTCTATTGGTAGGACTACCTCCAATCCATAAACTAGTTGGAAGGGGGTAAATCTAGTGGCGGTCTTGACGGAAGTTCGATAATCCCATAACACGAAAAAGAGCATGTTGTGCCAGTTGGACTTGTGCGTACCCACCATGCGTTGGATCATGGTTTTCAAGACCTTGTTAATGGCCTCTACTTGTCCATTGGATTGTGGGTAGTCCAGTGTTGAGTTTTCATGGTGGAAACCCAATCTAGTGCTCAATTCATCAACCATGTGGTTCATAAAGTGAGAACCATGGTCGGTAACTATAGCTTGAGGAACTCCGAACCGCGCTATAACATGATTGAACATGAAGAGTGAGGCTGTTTTCCCGTCGTCTGTGTATGTAGGCATAGCCTCGGCCCACTTTGTAAAGTAATCCACGGCTACTATGACGTAACCATGCCCCCCGACCGAGGTAGGATTACAATGCATGAATTCAATGTCCCATTTAGCGAAGGGGCCAACGGCAATAACCGGGTGTAACAGGGCTGGGTGGGTGCACTTTTTAGTTTGAAAGTGCTGGTATGGAGGACATTTTTTGACGGCCTCGATACAATCTTTAAAGATAGATGGCAAATAATATCCTGTGCGAAGTATCTTCTGGGCTATAGCCATCCCAGAGAGATGACCGCCACACGCCCCAGCATGACAGTCATTTAAAATGTGTTCAACCTCTTCATGATTCAGACAACGCCAAAGAATAGAATCGATACCACGACGGTACAAGGTATCACTGATGATCAAGTAATAATTTGCATGGTGGTGTATTCGGCGACGGTTGTCCCGAGAGAGTTGGGGGCTGAAACATTGGGTTTGAAGATATAAAGTGATATCTCCATACCACAGATCAGACGTGCTGATTAGGAACAATGATTCATCTGGAAGAGATACATTGGGCTCAAAGTCGACATCAGCTCGGGAAAGATCATAGATCAACTCGACAAACACCAAGGACTTTTTAGACTTAGCCTTTTTGAATAGGAGATCAAATTCCTGCAGTATCACGATCCAGCGTGAATATTTTCCCCCAAGCACCTGACGTGTTAAAACGTGGTACATGGGGTTCAAATCGACGATGATGGTGGTGGTGCGGAGCAAAATGTAATGACGGAACTTCTGGATGGAAATGACTGCCGCGAGAGCGAGTTTCTCAACATGTGAGTAGCGGGTTTCAGAGTCAATAAGACCCTTACTTAAGTAATATATCACATGTTCCTGGGCGTTGTTGTCTTCTTGTACCAAGATCATGGCGATCGTGGTGGCAGAAGCTGCAAGATAAAGGATATAATTCTTGTAGTAATTGGGCGGTTGGAGCACAGGGGTGTGCGTGATAGCATGTTTGAGACTATCGAAATATTGTTGTGCTTGGTCGTCCCAAATGAACAGGACGTATTTCTTGAGTAGTCTCATGTAACCCTACGTCTTTTGTGCGAAATTATAGACAAAACGCCTTAAGTAAGTTGCTTTCCCTTGCAAACATTGAAGTTCCGTGATATGAGTGGGAGGTGGGGGAGCGACGATGGCTGCCACCTTCAAGGGATCAATGCGGATCCCATATTTTGAGACAATGAAATCGAGGAGGCGTCCAAACTTGATGCAGAAGATACACTTGTGAGGGTTCAAGCGGATGTTATACCGCCTGCATCTGAGGAATACTGCCGTCAGATGGTTAATGTGGTACTGGCACTGCCTTGAATGGGCAAGTAAATCGTCCAAGTAGGGTTCCACAAACTCCTTCATGTCATGAAAGGCGTACGACATGGCCCGCTGGAATGTGGCACCAGCATTTTTAAGGCCAAAAGGGAGCTTGCGATAAGAAAACGTACCCCAAGGAAAGATGAAAGCTGTCTTGTGTTGATCAGCCGGGTGGATGTCAATTTGGTTGTAGCCGGAAAATCCATCCATAAAAGAGAAAATTACACTTCCAGCACAATTGTTAATGATCTGGTCGATAAAGGGAGTTGGGTAATTGTCCTTAGGACAAGCCTTGTTGAGATCCCGATAATCGACACAAACACGAATGGTACCCTGCTTTTTAGCTACAAGGATGAATTTGGAGACCCATTCTGTCAACGAGACCGAGTAGATAAAACCAGCTTTCAAGATAAAACCATCTTTCAAGAGCTTTTCAATCTCTTCCTTGATTGCCGCAGTCTTTCGGGGGTGTACCGGTTGCAGTTTTTTCCGGACTTGTTTAGCATCAGGATAGGTTTGAATCGTGTGCAAAAAAATAGAGGGGTCTATCCCAGGCATCTCCTCGTAGGTCCAAGCAAACACGTCTCAAAATTGCTTGAACAAGGCCGTGAACGTTGTAGTCTCTTCATGGGAACACTTCTGGCCTAAATGAATGTGTTCCACTACACCAGGAGTACCTGATATGTTGACCGAAATGGTAGGTTCAATGTTGGCCAGGTTTCCTTCAGAGTCTGTTTGACATGTAAGTATCGAGGACTGAGAGCCAGTGTAGACATCCGGTGTAAATATGGTGGTGATGCTATTCTCCACAGTGTCCAAAGAAGGAAGGAAAGACGACTGATGATGGAGGTCTTCCCACGGAGGGTCATCCGCACTCATGATTTCCATAATGGACTCATCATAATGAAAAGTTCAGAGTAGAGGATCAGGTAGGGATGATGTCCGTTGTAGAGAACAGGAGGTGGACGCCACAACTAAGTGGTCCTCCGGTGCTGACTGGATAGCCTCGTAAGTGAGTTTAGCAGGTGAAAGAGGCATAGTGTCTCCAATCAGGTTTGTGGTGGCTTCATCAGGTACAAGCCATTGATCAATAGAGTTGGGGATAGATGAAATCCGGGAGGAGATCATGTTCACCATGGAAACATGATTTGGGGGATCCGAGGTTGGAAAAACGCCCATAAGGGATGAGTCCTTGATGAGGCCAACCCCCATGCTCTCATATGGGTGCGAAGATTGTCCAAGTAATGGAACATTATCGCCTGGATGAGTAGTGGTGTCAGGTGTACAGAAATCCAGTTGGTCGACAGTAACAATTCGGCCTTGATGGGGGAATTGTACTATGCAGAAGACAGATGATGCGACCGTAGTCATGGCGTAAAACCAATTACGACCAAGCAGAACATTATAATCTAACGGGGCAACGACCACTTCTATGTTAATGGTTGCGGTCTTGCCCCCCAACTCGACTGCTAAGGCTTGTAACAACCCATGCGGTTGAAAGCCACATCCGTCGAATGCTTTCAAGGTGGTCGGAGAACGGTTCAACTCGAAAGAGCTAGTAGATCTCCAACATGAATTCGACATGACTGAAGTAGAGGCACCTTCATCCAAAACGGTACGATGGATTGTCTTCCCAGCAATGTTTGTGGCAACTTGAAATTCCAACTGACGGGAAAGCCTCGGCTTAAAGTATTCCAGCCGGAACATGATGGTATTCAAAGAATCCGGATCAACCGCACCGATGGAAGCGAGGAGAGTCTTGCGCTGGTTAGGACAGTTCTGCAAGACCTCAAGCGTCGACATAACACAAGGAGCTTGTGCTAGGTCCTCTACAATATTGTAGTTCTGAGTGGCCCGAGCGTTGGGATTGATAACAACTTTTCGAATCATGCTCTTGGGTGGACGCAAAACTAACTCTAAAGAGGTGTTCTCAATGGTGAGAGAAGCGTGCGGTACGGTGACGTCGGGAATCGAAGTGGAAGCTTTTTCAGTATTAATTCCAACGGGTTCCTTAGGCGGGACAGAGTCATACGAGCGAGAATGCGTGTTCAAGTTGACGGTCTCACTACGCATCATGAGAACATGTGTAGTGGAGGATGCTTCTCCTTGGGAAGGAGAGGTGTGTGCGATTAGTTGCTGGTTTTGAGTGGGGAAGGGATCATTGAGAACTGCAGTAGTAGAGTTTCCCTTGAGAAACTTTCTAGCTTCGTCTCGGTGGGGACATTCTTTTGAGAAATGGTCTCCACCGCACAGCAAACAAGGATACTTCAAATTCCTCTTCTGTTTGGTGTCTTCCTAAGTGGGCTTGGGCTCCTGTTGGTTAGAAGATTTCTTAGGTTTCCCCTTGTTCTTATTCTTACCACCAGACTTCTGAGATGAAGGTGATTGCACAGAATTCACCTCTTCAGTGGAGGCAGGAGTGGTGGACTTGGTAGCGCTGTTTCCAGCCTGTGGGGGTGATGGGGAAGAACCTTGGGGGTTCGATGAGCCACTAGTTTGAGTAGAAGGCTGGGAGGCAAGGGAACCAATGATTCTGTCATCCTGTGGTCCCTTGGGAGGTGTCATGGGATCATACGTAGGGCAGGGTGCATCAGGAACAATTTCATATAATGTGTCGGATTGAGCATAGACCAAGTCTAAGTAATGGGCACGGGAGATAGCCTACTCCTCAGTGACAGCCCCTCCCATAGCTATGTCTCGAGCTATGACATGTAAAAGTGACTTTGTAAACCAGTCAACTAAGTGTTGGTCTGGAATATGAGCCTTAATAAGATGTCATCTTCACCGCCATTCATGAATATGATCTTAAATATGAGTGGCAGTGTTCTGGCGAAGGGAGGTCAATAAGTCCGTACCAGTCTCATAGCGAATGGGCAACTGGAAGTGGGCCAAAAATGACATAGCAAGAGATAGGAAATATGGAAAAGAATTGGGTGGTAGTTCAATGTACCACTTGGCAGCTGGGCCGGTGAGAGTCTCTTGAAATAACCTAAGAGGGATCGAGTCATCCATCAAGGAGTTGGATGAACACCATAGATGGTATGTCATTACATGGTTTTTAGGATCCTCACCAGGCTTGCCATCAAATTTGTGGATATCTGATGGTAACTTAAACTGAATGGGTGGCCAGCTATTCCCGTGGAAAATGGGATCATTCGTCAGACGAGACAAGTCGGGTAAGTCAAAATTAGCCAAAAATGGCAGCTATTGGTTCAACTGGGGGTACTGATAGTACTGATAAGGCATGTATGGACTAGTAGGGCCTTGAATCGACTAGTTGTAGGGTGTTCCCGGAGGAAACTAACCGTAAGGGGGTATGCCACCTGGACCATAGGTAGGTTCGCCACCATAATAAGGTGGTCCATTACCATAATAAGGTGGCCCGTTACCATAAGGTGGGGTCCACCTCCACCGTTGGGAGGGGTTGGGCCACCTCCAAATGGTGGGGGTCCGCCACTACCACTGGGGTAGGATGGGCCTCCACCGCCTCCTCCGGGAGGAGGTGGTGGTCTGCCGCTGCCACCGGGATAGGATGGACCTCCGCCACCTCCGTCGGGAGGAGGTGGTGGTCCTTCTCCACCTCCACCAAAGTAGGGTGGTCCTCCACCACCACCACCAGGATGGGATGGTCCTCCACCACCACCACCAGGATGGGATGGTCCTACACCACCTCCACTAGGATGGGATGGTCCTCCACCACCACCAACAGGATGGGATGGTCCTCCACCACCATCACCAGGATGGGATGGTCCTCCACCACCACCACTAGGATGGGATGGTCCTCCACCACCACCACCAGGATGGGATGGTCCTCCACCATAAGGTGGGGGTCCACCACCGGGGGGGTGGCCCTCCGCCTCCACCTGAAGGGGGAGGGCCTCCACCTTTTTCTCCAGGGGGGTGGGCCGTAGTTTCTAGAATGAGGTGGGACTCCGCTAGAAGGTAGAGGTCCACCTCCTCCGGAATTGTGTGTGGGACCACCGCCTCCAATGGGAGGTGGGGGTGGACCAAACGGGGGTGGTGGGACTTGAGGGACTGTAGGTGGGGGTCCATGTTTTAAAACATTTTGCTACCCCCATAGAGTGTATGGATTTCTGGGATAAGGTATCCCGTAGAGTGCGTTTTTGGGATTGAGTTGTCTTGACACAGGGTTGAGATAACCTGGATATGCTTGAATCCATGGTGGTTGAATTACATTGGATGGTCCCCCAACATGGGATAATCCCGTAGTGGAAGGTCCGACAGGTAAGGAATTTCCAACGGAAGGTCCGATGGGAACTCCTCCTCTAGTATTATGGTTAAGAGACGGGGGTTGCCCCCCATCAACAACTTGCTGACCACTGATCAAAGGTTGACCCAATGCGGGGTGTTGATTATCTACTACAGGATTAACATTACTGGTAAGGAAGGTAGGGGGTGGAGAGTATCCTCCCCGCGAGTTTTGGGGTGGGGGAGGAATGGGTAATGTAACCATGGTAGTAACAGGTGTGTTGGACTGCTGTCCTTCAACAGGTTGAGTAGTCTGAGGTATAGAACTGGTCTCCTGTCTAAGTGGTGAATGTGCAGGAAGTGATGGTTGACCATATTCTGAAGTGGTCATGTGTTGTGTGGATGATTCTGGTGAGTCAAAAGATAAATAACGACTTGGGAGTGGTTGATAAGGAGGTAACGTCGGGTCTTCAACCCTTTGTGAAAGACTTTGTCTTTGAAATTCATCACCCATGGCATGTAATCGATCCAAGTGATCATGAATGGGTCCGAAAATCTCGTCAGGAGTAGCCCAACTGGGTGGGGATGCAATGGAAAAATGAGCCCCTGGGTTGCTATTGGCTGCTTTTTGGACAGACCCGGGTTTTAATGAAGCGCAGCAACAAAACCCCTTGGCGCACTGGCCCTCTCGGCAATGAGCTGCATAGCAGCTCGAGGTCTCACCCGAAGTGGCTATGGGGGGGCTAAGGAATCAGATTTCCTTAACCTAGGCGACGTGGAGACTGCTCTCTTTCTCTTCCTTGATGATTCCTCAAAGCAGAAAGTCTTACTCTTCCGCAGACCTCTCGGCGCAACTGCGCTGAACTCTCGCTCAACAGCCTAGTTACGCGGTATCTTCACTCCTGCGCACAAGGCAATCATCCTCTGCATCGCTACCCTATCGTTTCTGCTTGGACACCCAGCGCAGTAACGCATTTCTCTATCGCTGCAGCGACAGCGTTCTACAGATTCCTTCGACACTTAACGATTATAGTTACCATAGTTACCACGGAAGCTTTGAGAGCTTACTTAACATACTCATAAAGATAACGCAATATTCATGTATACACGGATAGTGAACTAAAATGCGCAATCACACAACACAGCATCATAACAACGAGACTTATGTAGTTCACCTCCACGGGGAAACCACGTCCACGGGAGTGTATCTTATATTAATCAGAGAAGATAGAATTACACAATATGCTGCGCACACAGCTGCAGCTTTAGATATTTCCAGGAAACTCCACGCACACAGCTGGGAGCCCTTCTCTTAGACCTAGTCTCTTCCTCTACAGAGATTACAATAGTTCAGACGTCGACTCAGACTGTCTGCAACCCAGGGATCAGCTTCACGGCTATCCCGTTCTAACTCTTGTCTTCTAACAATACAATAGAAGACTACCTAGCTAACTAGCTTATCTCAAACAGCTAGCTTACGTCTCAACATCTAATGGCTAGCTAACTAACGTCTAACCTTTACAATTACACATATATATAGGTGGCCATGACGGTCGCACCTTTACAAAACTGTGGGCCTTTCCCAGCAGTAATCCCTGAAAACCCTAACCACGGACATGGCTAGGTGTACTGTAGGCGCCGCTTGTAGTCACGTCGCCGCTTCCTGCAAGTTCCGTGACTTCCGACGCAGATTGCGGGTATGGGTGCCGCTTCATCGTTCACTGCTCTTTGTCCTTCGTCTTCAATGCTTTGGTCCGTTGCTCTTCCTTGATCAGAACAACCATAACTTCTATACTTAGCCTTAATGAGGGTAGCTGAGCCCTCTACTCCGTCGCTTCATTTATTGTGGTAGCTGAGCTTTCTACTCGGCCACATTCATTCCCCTTTGACGTGTGCGCGCGAGCTCCGCAATTTTCGGTCCGTAATCTGCGCTGAGCTCATCCATCTGGCACCGTACTGCGCACCATTTACTTCTGCCCAAAAATTGGTGCTTATTCAAAATTAGCACTTTCCCTTCAACACTTGTTCTTTTTCCTCAAAATTCGCAGCTTTACCATAGTTGCGGCCTAGGATCCAACAGTCCCCTAACACTTACTTGTGGCTCGCCCTCGAGCCACTCGCACTAGCGTGTGGTCGCTTTACTTGCGCATCTGCTTTTGCTTGGGTCTCAGCAAATGTTTTCTTCCACTGCGCAATAGCGTAGTCCATTTCATCGACGCACTGCACAGCTGTCTGCACCATTTCTGCAGTGGCTTCTTCTTGAGTTATGCCATCAACTACCTGTTGAGATTCTGCAATTTCTTTGATCTTTGCCTCGAGTTGGGCAGCGAGGTCAGCATACTCATCCATAAATGGCTGAATGCTGTTGGTGAGTTTAGCATCTTCATTTCTGAGCTTGTGCAGTTGCTGTTGGATTCTGCGTACTTCACTCATTTTCCTCATTTTTGCTAAGCCTTTTTAAGGCCTTAGCTTCTTCAGTCAGAACAGTTAGGGACTGTTCTACGGCTTGTACCTGTTCCAAAAGACCGACTTTGAAAGGGAGCGTCTCAAGCTCCGTCCAAGCCTCCATAGTTTGGGTCATCAGGTTCTCGGCTTCACCTGCTCTGCTCTTCATTTGCGTGGAAGTTCTGTGCAGTGCTTCAAATTGTTCCTGCCTATCATCTGTAGAATGCGCTGCGACACGAGCTTCTAACTCGGTGATCTGCGTTCTATGGTCTTCAGCCATAGCAACTATTTCGTGCTCCAGGGTTTTCACCCTTCCTCCAATAATTTGAACTTTCTCAACCAGAGGAAGGTCTGGTTGAATCTCACAGGCTGGCAACTCCTGGGCAATTTCATCAACTGCGTTTCTTATCCCAATGTCTTGTGCCTCAAAAAGTGTGAGCTTGTTGGAGATATTCTTGTAGCCTGCCTTCAGCTCTATCTCCTGCGATTGCAGTCTTTGGTTTGCATGGAAGGTAGAGAGATCTCTAGCTCTCAACTCAACAGAAACTTTCTCGTGCACTAGCTGCAGAGTTTCTATGGGAATCATAGACAAATTTATTTCAACGGGCCCAACTACGCTTACCTGCAGTGCAGCCAAAGGATCCGAAAGTGTCATGCTTGTAGGCGGAATGTGCACGACAGTATGCCTTTCTGCAAGTACCTCAACTCGCTCGGTACTTGTGGTTGCTTGTGGCTCCTGCGAAGTAGATGCTGGCGCATGGGTTTGCGCAACTCTTCCTGTGAGACCTTTTATCTCTACGAACTTCAGGTCCAGAGCACTTCTGATGTGAGCGTGCGCGGTCCGCAGCTCACGAAATTGCTCCTGTAAATACTGGTCGATCCTCGAGGGAATGGTCTCAGGGGGATGCGACACCTTTTGCTTCTTGGTCGCTGGTTCTGTCGAACCTTCATCACTTCTTTGCTCAGGGGCTTCCTTGCCCTTATCCTTCTCTTGCGCACCAGGAGGTGGTATCGCGGGTGCGATTTCGGTGGCCTCCCTCCATTCATCCGACCAAGACTTGATAGTTTCTTCAACATCTTCAGTGGTCATCCTGTAAAGGCCTATGGCCCATTCTTCTTGAATGCCACAAGGGCGGAGGTAAATTTCATGCAAGTTGGTAGAAAAACCAACTTTCCTTGATATATTTTTGCTGTCTCCTCACTCAACCTCGGCATTTCCTGAATGGTATCTTTAAGGAGATGGTAGTATTCACAACATACAACGCGGTTCATCTTGCGCTTCGCGGGATTATTAGAATCCCAGAGGTTGACATATCGCATTCCTGCGACTTCTCCTGCGCGGCGCAGAAGGAACTGAGTGTTCGGGGGCTCCTTCCACCCGACCAAGGCGCATAAAATTAAAAGCCAAGAAAAATGGAACAACTGACCGGGGTTGTCTTGGACGTTCCGACAGTCTTCCAAGAAAGAATTGAGGAGGAAGAGAGACCAATTGTACTGTTCTCCCTCTGCAGCTGCGATAGCGAGCTCCACGACAGCTCCAGTAACTTCTTTCGGTCTGCACTTTGTGAGAAGTCTGCCTACAAGTAGACTGCCTGTAAATCTAAGTGCTTCATCCTCAACTATCGTGAGGTCGTAAGCCCGACCTCCTCTTGTCAACTTGTACTTCTGCACCAACTGTGCAGCTAACTTTCTATCTTTGTCCTTTCCAACCAGATGAATATTTTCGTCCTTACCAGCCTTAGATAAGCCAGTAATACGATGGATTAAGTCGACATTTAAATCAATTGGCCTCTCCAGCCAAAGGTAACCACCATGAACGCAGGATAACAGTGCCTTAACAACTGCATTGACTTCGTTGCTACGCCCGAAGTGCGGTAGCTTCAACAGGTTCAGTAGTCCAGACTTCTCTAAATTTGCTGCAAATTCCTTGGGGACGAATTCATCAACCTTTCTGGTGGTATTGTGGACTACCGTCAGATAGCGATCTGGCGCAAACTGAGGATATGTTCTGTAGTCGCCCAAGTTAAAATCAGAAAACTTGACCAGTGGAAGGTGTCCAAGCAGGGGCCCTTCTTGTCGCACGCCTTCCGGCAATGGAGGCAACGGAATCAGATACTTTGCATTCTTCGGAATATACACCTCTGGTGCATCATCTAGACGCGGTGGAATGTAATTCACCATAGTGGCCAATGGCTCTGGAACGGGCTCGTCTGGCTGCTGCTGCTGATATTCCCTCGTTCCAGGAGATTGTCTGGGATCAGTCCAACCAGGGTGCATGTAGGCCGAGGTCGTCACCGGGGTAGTCATGCCGAAATCTAAGCCTCTGCGCTTAAATTGACGAACAATTTCTTCAATGGACAGGTTCTCCGTCGTGAACTGGTATAGACAACAAGGATTTGAACAGACAGACGGCGGAACAACATCGGATATGAACGCTGAAAACAAAGGAAGCACTCTGCACAACTCGGCTCTGAAAACAATAACTTAGATTCTCAAACAAGACTATGCAACTCGAGAAAAGTAACCCGAAAATATACAAGTGCGGGGTATTTATAGGTAAAGGCGATAGTAAATGCAGGCAAGTGGGGTTACTAGCTGTAGGCGACTGCATGAATTGATAAGACTTCTACCCACGCGCTTCCGCGGTGCATTAATTGTAATGGACGGGCTTTGACAGCCTTCCGGGAGAAGCTAAAACTTTCGGTGCATGACATAAATGCAATCTTAGGGAGATCAAGCCGCCTTTGTCAGAGCGGATACAATTAAATGGCGAACTTATCCTTCATTAATGTTCAAAGCGGCTATAGGACTAATGTAATTCAAATTTTTCGGCGGGTCATTTCAGCATAGGTAACTGTGCATAGAGGGGTCTACAACGAGAACTCCTCAAGCGGCAAGTTGACATAGGGAACTTCGCAAGAGCGACGGTTCGACGACCCGGAAAAACTTCGCAAGAGCGCAAATATAGGTTCGCTCAAAACAAACTTTATTGACATGCGCGGATGTTTCAAGGAACTGCGCGGGAAGCCAGAGACTGAAAGTGTCACGACTTCCGTGTAGACTGATAATGCGATGTCTCTTTCAACTACACTGGACATCTGCACCTCTTTAGCAATGTATTAAATCGACAGGGCGGAGTGGCTGTCGCGATAAAGCTTGAGCCGACTCCCGTTGATCTTTGTAGGCAGCAATTCTCCGTCAAGCTTCACAAGCTGAACTGCTCCTCCTTCTGCTGGTTGTGTAAGCACAACCCCCAATGCTATGGAAGAAACATCTACATGAACATGAAAGGGTTTTCTCCAGTCTGGGAAAACTAGAATAGGCGCAGTGATCATCTTTTCTTTAAGTGTATCCAAGCTCTGTTGGCATTCTTCTGTCCATTGGAATTTCGAATCCTTTTTCAGCAATCTTTCCATAGGTGCTGTGATCTTTGCATAACCTTTGATAAATTTTCTGTAGTACCCTGTATGTCCCAATGTAGTGCGCAATTGTTTGACTGAGTTGGGCGCAGGTAAATTAGCAATGATGGCAACCTTCGCAGGATCCATTAGGAGTCCTTGTCTGCATACAATATGACCCAACAAAATACCAAAAGGAGCACAGAAGATACATTTTTTCAAGTTAAGGGAAATCTGATACTGTCTACATTTTTCTAACATCATGCACAGATTCCCTATATGGTTCTTTAGTAAACCAAACACAGTCCAGTCATCAAAATAGACTTCTAGAAACTTATGAATGAATTCTTTAAATACAGCAACAACGACTCGAGAGAATATAGCAGGAGCGTTTTTAAGACCAAAGGGCATTACCGTATACTGGAATGAGCCCCATTCAGTCGCAAAAGTCATCTTATGGCGGTCGTCTGGATGGATTCTGATCTGATGGTATCCCGAAAAGCCATCAGTGAAGGAGTAAGCCTCTTGTCCTCCAACATTATCAAGCACTTCGTCTGTAAAGGGGGTAGGAAATGGATCATGCGCTGATGCATCATTCAGCTTGCGCAAGTCCACACAGATTCTTATTTCACCTTTTGTCTTCTTCTCTTGTACAACCATAGGACTAATCCAATCACTTTCCTCTACTGGCTCAATGATACATGCTGTGAGCATTTTATCAATTTCTTCTCTAACCTTTTCTTTATATCGTGGATTCAACCTGTATGGGCGCTGTTTTACTGGCTTGGTGTCTGCTTTCAGAGGTATGCGCATCACTCCTAAGTCCCCTAATATGCCTTTCATTTCTGTGAACTTAGTAGGAAAGATATCCTGGTAGTCACGTAATAAATCTGAAATATGCCCAACAGTTTCATCATCCCAATAATCTCCTATAGAAGCAAACTTGGGTTCGGCTTCTGTACCAATGTTAATCTTTTTGAGCTTGATGTGTTCTGTAATGGCAGGGGTATCAACCTGAGGACCTTCAACATTGCGCGTCCCTTCTGATTCTGGAATATTGATGTTGTGAGGATCATCCTCCTCTTCTCGAGTGGTGAAATTATAGCATTCCAGGGCATGTTCTATCTGGACAACCGAATCTGGTTGGGAATATTCTGGTAATGGACATTCTTCAAATACCTTCTTTTTAATACACTTTAAAGTGTGGTCGATGCTCGGATGTTCTGACTCAAAGCTGAAGGTAAGTTGAAAACTTTCTATCATAAGAGGCCAAGTGATAGTACCTCTGCGCAATTCTGTTTCAGTGTACCCGTTCCTTGGAACTGTATCCAACGTGTGGATGAATAGGTGAACCCATTCATCTTCTGGAATATGTGACCATTGCTGAATACATGCTTCAACGTGTGACCTAGGGTCACTCTGTCCATTATATTTGTGCAACACTTTTGCTGTAGTTCCTTGAAATCTGTGCAGTATCAATCTGCGACAATCTTGCCATGTGTGAATATTTTCTTTATGCGCACCCCACCATCTTGCGGGCATAGCGCGCAGTGCTACATCCAATGCTTGTATGCACTGCTCATCTGGAATCTGCTGTTCATATGTATGTATGAATTCACATGCTTCAGTTAAACCATCAAAAAATGGAGTGTCAGTGAATTCTGTGCCAATCCATCGAATGGATTTAGTCATCATGGCGCAACGCCTCGCAGAAACCTCATGTAAACGGTTCTGCCAGTTTTCCAATCCTGCGTCTGAATCTGATGTGCACGAGCTATCGCATCGCCAGCTGATATGGCCGTCTGCTGTGGGATTGACATAGTCACTCTGACTAGCAGTCATCTGATACAAACTTTCCATATGGCGCGCTTCTTCTTCTGCTCGAATGGGTTCGATATACCTTGGTCCTTGAATAGGATCAAGCGGTGCAATGACCCTATTCTGGTCATCCTCAAAGGTCATCTGTCTTTTCTTCAAATTAATGACAGCCAAATTATCGAATGCCCAGTCTATGCCTAAAAGTGCTGGGTAAGGTCTACTGTCATCCAGAATTTTGATTACTTCAAAGTCTGCAGAACTTCTTACTCCCTCGATATCAATAGGTACATTGGGTAATCTGCCCAATGGAGAGACTCGTTGCTGATTTGCGAGTCTTAGCTGGATAGGAGATATTGTAAGCCGAGGGCTACCCATCTGTTCCCATGTCTGCATGGTGAGAACATTAACTTCTGAGCCCAAATCTAAAATGACTTCGTCCATTTCAAATGCTCCAATCTACGCTGTGAGCCTCATCTCTTTTCCAGTTCTAGTATGACTTCCAATCTGGTGAACAACACGCTGCGGTGTGTTCATCGAAGCAGATTGTTGACACTTATCTAATAGGTGTTGAAGTTCCATAGTTGCTTTTTCATTGCGCAACAACTTTAAGCAGTTCCTCAGAAAAGTATGGACATTGCCTAGTGCATCCTCTTCATCAGGCCTTCCAGATGTAGTGGCCTGTTCTTGTACCAGGTTGTCTTGTCTTAGCACTTGCGATCTAATATCATTATGCGGAATTGCGACAGAAGTTGAAGCTCTCGGATATGAGAAATACTCTTGGGCTTGCTTAAATGCTTCTTTTTGCTTCTGCAAGTTAAGTGGGGCTGGTTTAATATTAGCGTGGCGCACCCATTGCATCACTTGCTTTCCAGTTCCCATCTCTGGCGCAGCAGTGGTTGCTCCACTGCGCGTCACTATATTAACTGTAGGGTCTGGTTCTCTTTTTTCTGCTCCAATCAACTGAATATTCTGATTGACTTGTGGCGTCTTTGCTTGCATCTTAGCCATCAATTGAGGGCATTCTTCAATGACGTGATCATAAGATTTACAATATCTGCAGATGGTTGTAGGATTTTGGCAATCCCTTGCAAAATGACCTTGCGCTCCACAATTATAACAAGTGATCTGTCCTCTTCCTCGACCAAAATTTGTTGCGCGTCCGTGGCCTCTATAATTTCCTGCTCGGCCGTCGCGAGTTTGGTCATACTGTGGACCTGCTGTGGGTCCTTGTGCCTCTGATTGTACTCTATAAACATCATGTTTTCTTTCCATCATAAGATCATATGCTCTGCAATTGTTCTCATCATGGCCTACTGATTTACAGAATTTGCAATATAGATTCTTTGGAGTTTGTACGTATTTCTGTAACAAGTGACATTCTTGTGGTCTATGACCTCTAGTTCTACAGATTTCGCACCAAGGCCCTTGAGCCTGTGGTAACGGGTTAGGTGCTCCAGTTGCAATATACTCTATGAAAACGGGACAATGGTCCTTTGAATGACCTTGCGCTTTACATTTTGTACACCAAATTTCTTCTTTAACTTCCTTTCCTTTCTTAATATCATGCACTTGCAAGGTTAGGTTTGCTAATTGGTTCTGCAACTGCACAACATCGTTGCTTGTTCCAGCAATTGGTGAAGCTTCTAGTTTCATAGCCATCTCTAGAGCTTGTTCCTGAGTAGTGAGATTCTGTTGCATAAGAGGAATTCTAATGTGTGGGAGCAGCGCAACAATGAACCATTCCTTATGCTGCTGCGGTGCAAACTCAAAGCTTACTTGATCTATCAAGGCTTTGAACTTCTGGTCAAAGTCCCATACTGACTCTGTAGGTAACTGTTTTATATCTTTGAGCTCTGTTATACACTGTGATTCTGATTTAGGTTTCTTGAATTCTCTAATCATAGCATTTCTTACATCAGCAAGCGTCCTATTCTGTGCTACTGAGTATTTCATGAACCAAGTTAAGGCTCTTTCTCTTAGTGTGGTTTCTAGCTGAACCAGTTTAACAGCATCATCAGTAATTTGCTTAATTGTCCAAATGGCTTCACATAGGAACCAGTGCTGCTCAGGGTCTTCTATCCCTGTTCCTCTAAAATTTGGTAGCTTCATGTCATCACCCATCCTTCTTGCGCTAGGTTGAGGTGGAGGTGCTATAGTAGTGCCTCCGGGATGGTTAAACAAAGGTGGTACAGAGGTACTAGAAGTACCGTGCGGGCTACTAGAAGGTGTTACTGCGGGGTTATACTGAGCTCCGTCTGGCTTTTGCGGTGTAAAGGGGTGATAAGGGATATGAACACTCCCTTGTCTCTCTATATGGCTCGCTCTAGGAACTTGACTATCTTCTGGGATAGACTCAAAAGAATGCTGGTCAATGCCTACTTTATACTGTTTTCCACTACGAGTGCAACCAATAGGTTCAGGATCACTATCAGAATCTGCGGACATTACTTGTCTATGCTATTCATCGGAAGCTATGCATAATTTTTCTTTTTCATACAGCAACATTTTAATCCATAAGTTCAGAGAATTTAAGAACTTACCTCTGTGTGCTTGGAAGAAACTCCTCTCAGCTTCGCTGAAACTCTTTCTCGTATCTACTGCAAACTCGGTGATGAAACCTTCTAGCAGACTGTTCAACCAAAAGTCTACTGTGCGGGACACATAATTATCTACCCGCTTCAAAATACTGACTAGCTCAGGCGTCCAAGCGACATGTCGATTAACATGGACAGTGGGTCTAGTATCTGCTAACTTGGCTATCCACGCATGCAACTCAAGTGCAAATGTGACAAAGAAAATTTTGTGAAGGTCAGTATAAATATACTTCTGCAACTAGTCTTCTGTCTGAATCCTAGGGCTTCTATTGTCTCATTCAGCGAACTCTCTCTCCTTTAAATCAAACCAGTCTTCAATTTCTTTAGCTGTAGGATTCCAGTAACACATTTGTTGGCTGAGCCAGTCTCAAGGAAACAGAACCAGTTGTTGGCTCGCTCTTTCTCTAGGTTGCGCATCAATCTCGCACGTCGCTGAAATAACAAGTCTCACAGTAACAAGTCGTGAGGCAACGGAACCATTTGTTGGCTTCAGCAACAATCTCACACGTCGCGAAAATAACAAGTCTCACAGTAACCAGTTATAAGGCAACGGAACCATTTGTTGGCTGCTTTTTTGGACAGACCCGGGTTTTAATGAAGCGCAGCAACAAAACCCCTTGGCGCACTGGCCCTCTCGGCAACGAGCTGCGCAGCAGCTCGAGGTCTCACCCGAAGTGGCTATGGGTGGGCTAAGGAATCAGATTTCCTTAACCTAGGCGACGTGGAGACTGCTCTCTTTCTCTTCCTTGATGATTCCTCAAAGCGGAAAGTCGTACTCTTCCGCAGACCTCTCGACGCAACTGCGCTGAACTCTCACTCAACAGCCTAGCTGCGCGGTATCTTCACTCCTGCGCACAAGGCAATCATCCTCTGCATCGCTACTCTATCGTTTCTGCTTGCACACCCAGCGCAGTAACGCATTCCACTATCGCTGCAGCGACAGCGTTCTACAGATTCCTTCGACACTTAACGATTATAGTTACCATAGTTACCACAGAAGCTTTGAGAACTTACTTAACATACTCATAAAGATAACACAATATTCATGTATACATGGATAGTGAACTAAAATGCGCAATCACACAACACAGCATCATAACAACGAGACTTATGTAGTTCACCTCCACGGGGAAACCACGTCCACGGGAGCGTATCTTATATTAATCAGAGAAGATAGAATTACACAATATGCTGCGCACACAGTTGCAGCCTTAGATCTTTCCAGGAAACTCCACACACACAGCTGGGAGCCCTTCTCTTAGACCTAGTCTCTTCCTCTACAGAGATTACAATAGTTCAGACGTCGACTCAGACTGTCTGCAACCCAGGGATCAGCTTCACGGCTATCCCGTTCTAACTCTTGTCTTCTAACAATACAATAGAAGACTACCTAGCTAACTAGCTTATCTCAAACAGCTAGCTTACGTCTCAACATCTAATGGCTAGCTAACTAACGTCTAACCTTTACAATTACACATATATATAGGTGGCCATGATGGTCGCACCTTTACAAAACTGTGGGCCTTTCCCAACAGTAATCCCCAAAAACCCTAACCACGGACATGGCTAGGTGTACTGTAGGCGCCGCTTGCAGTCACGTCGCCGCTTCTTGCAGGTTCCGTGACTTCCGGCGTAGATTGCGGGTATGGGCGCCGCTTCATCGTTCACTACTCTTTGTCCTTCGTCTTCAATGCTTTGGTCCGTTTCTCTTCCTTAATCATAACAACCATAACTTCTGTACTTAGCCTTAATGAGGGTAGCTGAGCCCTCTACTCCGTCGCTTCATTTATTGTGGTAGCTGAGCTTTCTACTCGGCCACATTCATTCACCTTTGACGTGTGCGTGCGAGCTCTGTGATTTCCGATCCGTAATTTGTGCTGAGCTCATCCATCTGGCACCGTACTGCGCACCGTTTACTTCTGCCCAAAAATTGGTGCTTATTCAAAATTAGCACTTTCCCTTCAACACTTGTGCTTTTTCCTCAAAATTCGTAGCTTTACCATAGCTGCGGCCTAGGCTCCAACAGTGGCCCAGAGATGATGTCCAATAAGCTGCAGTTGGACCAACAACTGCTACAGGGTCGTCCTGGGGTGGATTTAACCATTCCACCGATCCAGGTTCTCCCAGTAAAACGGAAGGTAGGTCTTGTGAAGTGGAAGTTTGCACCTCTTCACCCTGTGGTGGGTTGGAGGCAGCTGAATCTGGAGGGAACATGTGTGATCCAATATTCAAAGTAGGGTTTTCAACTTTAGGTGACACGAGCGTGGGTTGTGGGTCCATTCTTACCCTCGAAATTACCTCCTAGTTAAGGGGATATTCGGGTGGTAAGTTTTGAATCCTACGGGACCTTCTCCAAGGAAAGTCAGCCAGAGTGACTGAAACAAAATTTTCTCCTAGGGTAGTCTAAACAAAAGAAAAGCAGTCCAGAAAAATCCTACACAAACTAAGGCTGCAAGCAAACTTATGTGATAGGTGTGGATTCAAAATTCTGGAACCTTACAGGATTGTCAAGGCTTCGCAAATCGCTCCATACCGCAGGGTCCAACAGTAAAATGCGACAAGGAGGATTGGGACCGTACCCTTTCTTGAATACCCGGCTACCTGGACAGTATGTGCGTAGTAATCTCCCTGAGTGTTGTTCTCGGTGTATTTCTTTTCCAAGACGACCAAATGGATAGCTCAGTTGGTTTCAGGAATCCTAATGGTGTCTCCCGATATACGCAAGGTACATGGGAGCTCAAATCCATAGTGGTGCTGTCTAATGCACAATCGTACGGCATGAGACCTTCTTATATACTACCGAGTACGTGAAACACCTTTCTATATACGCCAAGTACGTGAAACACCTTTCGATATACGCCAAGTACGCGAAGTACTTGGTGGGTACGTGAAAGAGCTTCGATATACCTGGTTGGTACGTGAAAAAGATTCGATATACCGGTTGGTACATGAAAGACTACAATACCCTCGAAATACAATGCTGGAAAGTAACAACAACTGCCACGTTTTATGATGCAAGAACACGCCTCTAACTTAACACACAAGTTACTAAAATTTTTACCCTAGTTCTACCGTTAATTTTATCTGGGCGGTTAGGTGAATGCATGAGGTGAGTACATAAATGTAAACATAATGCAAGTTCTAACTACATGCAAAAAATAAACTTTTCTTTTGATGGAGTCTATCTATGGGAAGGAGAAAACTTTATCCAAGTGGTTTTACCAAAGCAACACAATGCAATGCAATCCCAAAATCTATCAAATTTGATAAAAAATACTCTTTTCGCTTTTTCCATTTTTCCAAGCAAAACTCAAAAAATCAACAAGCATCACAACCAAATCTAAACATTTTCTTTTTTCTTTTCGAATAAAAAACTAAGAGATGAAAAGAGATAAATTTCCTATCTAGAGCACTCTAACTTTTCAATTTCACTATAATGGCTTCAAAAATACAAAAAACCAAGAATGCATACAATCTTCTCAAGCATGGAACTACTTTTGTAAAACTTGATCTCACTCAAATTTTTCAAGAAAATGAATGATTCATAATTCCTGAAAAGTACAAATGATTAATTTTTCTCTCAAACTTTCCAAAAGACTAATGAATGACAAATTCCAATGCATGAACCAATTCCTACAAATTTTTTCAAATGCACGTGAAAATGGTAAAAAATGATGCACCTTTAATTTTCCAATGATATGCCAAGATTACAACTTGATAACAATGATATTTTTAAGCATGAAAAACTAATAAGAAAGTTGATTTGCAACATTCTAAACACTCTGAAAATTCTCAAGAGAATGACAAGCACTAATGTGAACTGAAAACACTTCAAAACACTCAAAACACTCAATCAAACAACCGAATGCAATCGAAATCAAATGACATGTGCAAAGGAGGTCTGGGATCTAAGCCAATGGAAGGATTAGATCAGGTGAGGAGAGCAATGAATACAAGACCAAGGGGATGAAGGTGGGGGAGACCAAAGTGTCCAACACTACCAAACTTAATCTTGTTAAAATAGGACCCAATACAAATCCACACAGAATCCAAACACTTTCAACACACAAATCAAAAAGAGGTCTCTGACTGGATCTTGCAGCACAGAGGGGTATGCACACCAAATCAAAACTCAAATAAAAAAATGGAGGGGGGATGCCCTTGTATCAAAATTAACGGATTGGTGCAGTTTGTGTTCAGACACAAAGCGACCGTCGCAGGTCACCAGTGCGGGGTTTGCAAAGATGTCACAGGACAATAGTGGGAAAAATGTGACGACAACTCATAAGATAGAGAATCAAAGTGCAAAAATGATAGATCGTTGCTCTGTTTCTACTGCCCAGGTGCGACGGGCTAGATCCAAACTCAAGGATCAACAGATCTCCAAGAAATGAGCAATAAAATGGTCTAAAGATTATGAGTACAGACTCATGGGAAGACAACAAACTCTTCAAAGTGAAGAGCTAATGGTGAAAAAGGCTTAGGAGGCAAATGAGATGGCTTGCAAAAGAAATCAAATTGAAAACTAAAAACAATTTTCTTCCCCAGTATGGTCGCCAAATTTGTTATTGGACAATCTACCAAGAGCGAACTCAAGGTGTGATCTCCCTAGCTTAATGTAAGACTAGAACAAATGAGACAGAATATGAAATAACCTTCCTAGATCTAAGATCTAATTAGAGATCAAGTGGCTAGATGCCTTACCTTTCAGATCGCGAGTCCTTTCTCCTTGATGTTGTTCCAAGCTTTATGGTCTTCAGATCTCAGCTGCAAAACCTGTCAAGACACACAGAACATCACAAGTAATAAAATGCATCTAAACAATAACAGATCTAAGTAAGCAGTTAAGCAGGAAAACTACACAAACGTGATCAATGCAACAAAATTTGGTGGAAAGCATTTATATTACTATATAAAAAGGGAAAGTACATAGAAGGAAGTGATTACAACCAAGGCTTAACGTAGCAATCCTTCTCCAACAAGCCAATTCCAAAGCCTCCAAAGGAAGTATGGATCTCCCATGAGATGAATAGAGAGCTCCTAAGCTAATTTCTCCAGCATGTAGGTACTGTAGGCTTCCTCCTTTTGGAATGGGAATGAGCTTCACTTATATAGGACTAAGAGGATAGGGTAGGTTGAGATATGGTAGGAGAGAGATAAGGGATCCCACCAAAGGGCTAGGGAAATGAATTCTAACTCTCCTATAGGCTAGGGATAGGGATCCACATCAGCCACCTTTGAGAATGGGACCGAAGATGCTCCTTTATCCAATTAACTGACATCGTCGCAGGTTGCAATAGGACAACCTGCGACGTCGCAGGTTGCATTAAGATGACCTGCGGTGACCTGACTAAACCCAACATAAACAGGTTAGTATCTCTTCCAAGTTGATGACTTATTCAAAGGAACTTCAGGGATGTTTACACTGACTATCATGATGGCAAGATTTAGGTGTAACAGAGATAGATCCGAATTCTTCGTTGCAACATCGGTATATTATGACGACTATGTATTACTTTACTAGATGGACAAAAGTTGCTCCGCTACGCAAAGTAAATGAAGATGTAGTTATCAAGTTCCTGGAAGAAAACATCATAACCAGGTTTGGGGTTCCAATTTCCCTAGTCTTTGATAATGCAACTTATTTTTAATCTATAAAAATAAATGAATTTTTTTATGAGAAAGGAATTAAATTGCATTATTTAGCCAATTACTATCCCCAAGGAAATGGATTAGTTGAGTCCACAAACAAGAACCTCATCCGAATTCTTAAGAAAACCATTATTGAGAATCAAAGAAGTTGGCATACAACCCTCCCAAATGCTTTATAGGCAGACAGAGTCACTCCGAATAATGCTTTAGGAGTTTCCCCGTACACCCTAGTCTATGGTAAATAAGCCATACTCCCACCGAGTATATTACTCCCATCCTTACAATTAGCCCAAGCCTCTCGAGGTTCTAGCAGTCAAGTCCTACAATAAAGAATCGATACCCTGCTGAAGCTTGAAGAGTCACGGCAGAAATCCAAGGACCGATTCCACCAACACCAGGACATTGTCAAGAGGTGGTTTGATAAGCGGAAATCCAGCAAGAGAAGTTTTGAAATAGGTGACTTAGTTCTGATGTGGGATCACCCCCACGATGAGAGGGGAAAGCATACAAAATTTCAACATTTATGGCTTGGCCCTTACCAAATTTATGAAAAGTTTGGCCCGTCGACGTACAAATTGAAAGACGTACAGGGGGAAGAGGAAAACCTCCCTGTCAATGGCCTCACTTTAAAGCAGTACTTCACATAGCTCTAGGGACACTTGTTGTAAATAAATAAATGCTGTTTGTTTTCTTTGTTTACCTTTTCTGTTTGATTTTGAGTTGTTGATTTCTTTCTCTTTTAGTCAGTTTGGTTTGATTGCTTTCAGTTGGGTTTTGACCCTACTCTTTGTTTGAGTTTTCATTCTTTAATAAAGCCTAACCCAAGTTTTGGATCATTGGGAAGATAGGGATCTAAGCAAATCTCAAAATATTGAAAGGCAGAAATCTACTTATAAAGAAAATGTATCTCTGTGTGACTTTGCTTTTGCTGATTGGTTTCTAGGAATGCAGAGATCCTTTTTGTTTGGTCGCAATAACCCATGTTTAATAACTGAGATTTAGTATTTCATTGTTACTATCTTGGCGCTCCATTCACTCTCACATTAATGACTGTCTCAGGAATTTCACTCCAATGGACCCATGGAGAGGAAGCAAGTCTCACAGATGTATGGTATTTAAAATGATCCCATGCTGCAAATCAAAAGCCAAAAGAGCTTATATCAAAGAGTCCGACTTCCAGAAATTCTTGCCTCCATTAAAGCATGGCCGAGAAAAGAAAAGACATTCAATCAAAGAAGCTATTCAAATAATCAGCACAACAAGGTTCTTCTCTGTCTGTGAAGCATGACAATCAAATAAATCTCTTGCTCACACAAAAGGACATTATGGATTGAAGAACCTAAATCAAATGTTGAAAGTTGAAGAAATTTATTTCTGGAAGGCTCAAACGACAAAAGTCGTCAATTAAGAAACATCCAAAAGGGATGCTAAATAACATGGGAATGAGGAACAAACGAATATGTCTGTGAGATATTGTCATGATCCTGTGCAGTCCTATTCTAGTTGGCATCTGAAAGACAGATTTTAAAATGAACTCCACCCTTTGGCCCTAGGAGAGTTGTAAAGAAGTCTGAGTCAAAGTTTCCTTTTACCCAATGACCATTATGATAAAAAGTGATCACTCCATTTACAAAAGCTGAACTATCAAGGCATTTTGTTACACGTGGAGCCAACAACTCATAAGTTTTCAAACCATGGGAAGATATTGATTCAGAGATCTGTGTTCACCAGCGAATCACCAATTGTTGTTGCTGCAACATCCCCCCCAAAATACTTTGTAATTATTGGGGCCCCTCCTTTTCTCTTAAGAAAGTTTTGCTTTGACGTTAAGTCTTGTCCAAAATCCTTTCCACGCTTAGTTTTTTCAAAAGGATCAAATGAGTGAAGCTTGTTTTCACTAAGTAAAACTCATTTTTTTTAGCTGGAACGACGTCTCAACTCGCGGAGTTGAGCCGCAACAGTCAGTTGTTTTTTTATGTTAGGAAAAGCCTTTCCGGTTTCGGCGTAACTCACCCAGGAGAGCCGCAATGTTCGACTGAACTCAGTCACACCCGCTGAAACGCGGTGCCTTAGTCCTTTTGTCTTTTTTTTTCGGCAAGACTCGCTGAGTCAAGCCGACGCGATTGACAGTCTGTGTTTAATTTTCTTGTTTCGGCGAAAGTCTCTGAGTCCGCTCGAAACGGTCGGCTTGCTTTTCTTAAAGTTGCTGAAGTGCCAAAGCGTCTTTCTTTCTTGTCTTTCCAGCAAAGTATCCTTTCGTTTTAAAGAGCCGCAATGTGTTTCGGCTGAACTAGGGGAGTCTCGCCGAAACTATCGCCCACAATCAGCAAGAAGCGTCGATAAGTGTTGAATGCCTTCCCCACATTTCGCATCGGAAAAACTATAGATATTTCGCCGCAATGATCGAAAGAAGGTTTCTGACATATGAAAACCCCGCCGGAGAAAGAAGCGATAGGAAAGATAAGTGATCTTACACCGAATTCATCAAGAGCTGTCGACGCGTTGCACAAGCTCTCAGTCAGTTCTGCGGACACTAATAGTTCCAACTCGCTGAGTGGTGCCGAAAATGACGAAAAAAAGTTAATTCTGAACTGCGCAAAAAAGACGCCGGCCCCCCTGCCTTAATGGCGTTATAATGCCTCACCTAACCGGTCTAGTCACCTTAATGACCCGAACGTGCGGAGGGTTTTATATATAGAGTTTGGGGTTTATGGTGTTGTTTATTGTTTCAATTGGCCAAACGTCGTTAAGTCTGCTCACACCCACCACTCACAAGACAGCTAGGTGTGCAACATCGTCAAGGTAGCAGAGCCAATCGTTGGTTGACAAGTAGGTTTTTTTTGCCCCTCTCTGTTGTTTTTATCATGCTATTATCCTACGTATTGCTTGTTGGAATATTCTCCCCATTATTTTTCAGTTTTGCATGCATGCATGCATTCTGCATGCATCCAATCATCATCATGGTGGACCTCCCATCTCCTGGAGCTTCATTCTAGCTCTCCACAACCTGTCTATAGCCCCCAGGGGGACTCCTACCTACCAAAGGCACCCTTCCTCATGCCAAGTGCGCCTTTCTCACCTACCACATCCAGTTAGGTGCCATTCTCACCTGCCATTTAGTTATCACTCAGTTCTTCCTTGATTTGAGGCTAGATCAAGGCTCCCCCACTGACTGTTTCACTCCAATAGACCTCCAGTGAGACTAGTCTGTCCATTATGACTCCAATTAGCTCCTCATGTGCCCTTCACTGAGCCTCCTTCATGTCTACCTCACTCAGTTAGATTCCTCATGCACCCTCCACTGAGCCTCCTTCATTCAGTTAGTGCCTACTTCACTCAGTTAGACTCAGTTCACTGACTGTTACATCTGATGACTAATACATTGATTGGATGATGACTCCACTATCATTCAAGCCACACTCTGAGTTAGGAATTGAAATGCCCTACTTGGCCTATTTGAATCCTATATTATGCACCTTACTGTTCTATTGTACTCATTCACTTACATTCTTATTCATTGTATAATACTTAGATTATGTTCTATTCTACTATGTTTATGAGTGATCATTGAGTGTCTCCTTCTCTTCTTCTTTGCAACATATTTGTGAGTTTGATTGTGAGTTGATACATCTGTCAGATCATTGCATATTATTACATGGTATCAGAGCAACAAGCAGCTATTCGAATTGCAGTAGTTGTAGCATTTCTTTGAGCAGCTATCTTTCACTTGTGCACCAAAAGCCTCTGAGTTTCCACAGTAAATCCTGGTGCTACTACTTGATTTCATTGGAGAAATGCATTGAGGTCTAGCCAATTGTGAAGGAATTAGTCCATGTGCCAAGTGTCCTTAAGGTAGTGTTCAGTCGAAGTGTAGCATTCTCCATCAGCACATCTTTTATTGTTTTGCAGGTTTATTCACCCGTTCAGAATCTTCTTCAACTATTCGACTTTATCTGTTCAGATGGATCTAAAGCTTACATCTTCCAACTATGTTGAGTGGAAATCCAAGATGGATCTCTTCATGAGATCCAAGAGCTTCTCCAGAATACTCAACGGAACGATGGTAGAACCAACCAGCGCAGTTGAAAAGTCCAAGTACTTGGATCGACTTGATGAAGCAATTGGTCTCCTCCTTCTCTCAATTTCTGATGAACTACACTTTCATGTCATTGATCTTACATCTCCAAAAGAGGTGTGGGACAAGCTCGAATCTCTCTTTGGGCCAAAGGATGATATGGTGGTTCACAAATTGGAGAATGAGCTCATATGTTTGAGTCCTAACAACTTCGATTCTATCAATGCCTTTCTCACCATGTTCAAAAGCTTGATATCACAGTTGAAAAGATATGAGATAGTGAAGGAAGATAAGCAGCTTATACTTACCATTCTCTCAAAGTCGGGGGCAAATTTCTCAGTTTTCGTCTCTACTTTCCAGTCAGCTAGGCTATCCATTCCAAAATGGAAGTTTCCCTCATTCAATGATTTCACACAATCTCTTACCCAAGAGGAAGAGAAGTTGATTTCAATGGGAATGATCATACCCAAATTGGATTCAACCCTTAGAGTTGTAGAGAGAGCAAATGGTAAAGGAAGGCAAAGGATTTATGATAAGAGATCGAATGGTACAAAGCCTACAGATAGTTCATACCAGTCAAGCAGGGCCTCAAAAATTACTAAGCATTTTCAGAAAAGAAGATCCAAGTGCCCTTATTTCCAAAAAGGGTTTCATCCTAAGAGCTCTTGCATGCAGAAGACAGTGGATATGATGGCTCGGTTACTTGAGAACAAAATTTCTATACCAGCATGTGCAAGAAAGAAAGATCTTGGTACTGAATCTTTTGGATCCGAAGACAAAGAAAAATGTCATGCCCTCATGGAAAGTACATCAACAGATTCTTCTTTCATTATAGATTCAGGAGCAACAAGGCACATGTCTTCTTCCAGAGATCTCTTCTCTAGTTTCGAAAGATCAGGTGACCCTCCAGTTAGACTAAGCAATGATTCAGCAATCACCTCTCAAGGGATTGGAAGAATTGATCTTGACTATGGTTACTTTTCTGATGTACTTTATGTTCCTTCTCTTGTAGCCAACTTACTTTCCGTATATCAAATGACTCACAGTGGAGAGCCCAAAAGAGTGATCTTCTCTCCAAAAGAGGTAGATATACAAAGCATGGTTTCAGGGGAAATCATTGCAAAAGGAGTTTCAAATCATACCTCAAAACTCTATGAGTTCTCCCACTTCTTACCGCTCTCCAAGTCATCTGCTCTCCATACTCATGAAAATGAAGAAAGCAGATTGTGGCATGAAATATTTGGACATCTCAAATACAAGTATTTACAGGACCTGCAAGCAGATAACATTGTTGAAGGAATTCCAAATGATAAGTTTGCTCATGGGAACTGCAAAGATTGCCCAAAGGGAAATATTCCACAAAAGAAGATGAAGAAAAAGAAATCTCCTGAAAAAGTGTGAATGCCAGATCCAGATCCACAAGAACCTGAAGATCTGGAAACTAATGATTCATCTTCTATTGCTACAAGGGCCTACACAACTCCTATATCCACTGATATTACACTCTCTCCCTCAGATCATTTTTTAGCTGAGAGATGTTTTCTTATGGTGGTATCTTATCCAAAGACATACTTTGAAGCCTCCCAAGATCCAAGATGGGTAGCTGCTATGGAAGAAGAGTATAAGTCCCTTCAAAGAAATAAGACTTGGGATCTTGTTTCTCTCCCACCTAGAAGGAAACTGGTTCAGTGCAAGTGGATCTACAGAACAAAGATGGATTCAGATGGAGCCTCCCACAAGTACAAGGCTAGATTGGTTGCAAGAAGGTTTTCCCAAGTTCAAGGGATTGACTGTTCTGAGACATTCGCTCCTGTTGCTAAGATGGATTCCATCCGTCTTGTTCTTGCTCTTGCTGCATCCAAACAATGGGAGGTGCATCACATGGATGTAAAGAGTGCCTTTCTTCATGGAGATTTAGAGGAGGAGATCTACTTGAAGCAACCCGAGGGTTATATTGATAATTCTTCACTTGTTTGCAGATTGAAGAAGTCCTTGTATGGCCTTAAGAAAGCTCCCCAAGCTTGGTATGCCAAGATGGATTCCTTCTTGCTTTCATAAAACTTTCAGAGGTGCAAATCAGATTCGAATGTCTACATGAGACATGATGATAACTCCTTACTTCTCATTGTCCTTTATGTTGATGACTTGTTGATTACAGGGAGCAGTTCTTCTTATATTAGATCTATCAAATCTGCCTTGCACAGATCCTTCTCCGTGTAGATCTAGGATTGTTGAAGCAATTTCTTGGTCTTGAAGTCACTCAGAGTGATTTAGGAATCAAAATTGCTCAATCAAAATATGCTTCATATTTTCTTGATAAGTTTCAAATGAGCAAATGCAAACCAGATGCATTCCCTTTTTTCTCAAGGATCAACCTTGAGGATGGGTCCTCTACACCTCTGGTAGATTGTTCTTTGTATCGGCAGTTGATTGGTAGCCTTCTGTTTCTTACTCATACGAGGCCTGATCTATCCTATGTTGTTATTGCTGTCTCTAGATACATGCAGCAACCTCATGAGATTCACTGGAAGGCAGCAAAGAGGATTTTGCACTATGTACAAGGTACCAAAACTCATGGCCTTCACTACTTAGTTGGGTGTTCTTTAGATCTAGTTAGATATATTGATTCTGATTGGGCTGGAGATAGCTCAGATCGAAAGTCTACATCTGGTTTTGTTTTCATGATTGGATCTGGACCTATATGTTGGTCAAGTAAAAAGCAGACAACTTTGGCTCTTTCATAATCATAGGTAGAGTACAGAGGTGCTGTAAATGTAGCCACACAGTGCATTTGGCTGAGAGGCATCTTGTCAGAATTCGAGATTCTATTCAGTACTCCACCTGTCATCTATTGTGACAATTAGAATGCCATCAAGATATCGACAGATCTGGTTTTGAGGCAGAGGACCAAACACATTGAGATACACATGCATTACATTAGAGGATTGGTGCATGATAAGACCATTTCATTACTCTACCTATCGACGGAAGAGCAGATTGCAGATATATTCACCAAGTCCTTCATGGTGAAGAGATTCACTTATCTTAGATCACTTCTTGGGGTAAGAGATGATATTGACTATACGGGGTGACCTTTGGTCCTAGTCACTAGGGCCCTATTGTTACTACTTTAGTATTTCCTCATAGTATAGATTACAGGGGGGTGTTGGAATATTCTCCCCATCATTTTTCAGTTTTGCATGCATGCATGCATCCAGTCACCCTCATGGTGGACCTCCTAGCTCTTGGAGCTTCATTCTAGCTCTCCACAACCTGTCTATAGCCCCCAGGGGGCCTCCTACCTACCAAAGGCACCCTTCTTCATGCCAAGTGCACCTTTCTCACCTACCACAACCAGTTAGGCGCCATTCTCACCTACCAGTCTGTTGTCACTCAGTTCTTCCTTGATTTGAGGCTAGATTGACTCCCCCACTAACTGTTTCACTCCGATAGACCTCTAGTGAGACTAGTATGTCCTTTCTGAATCCATTTAGATCCTAATGTGCCCTTCAATGAGCCTCCTTCATGTCTACCTCACTGAGTTAGACTCCTCATGCACCCTCCACAGAGCCTCCTTCATTCAATTAGTGCCTACTTCACTCAGTTAGACTCAGTTCACTGACTGTTACATCTGATGACTGATACATTGACTGGATGATGACTCCACTATCATTCAAGCCACACTCTGAGCTAGGAATTCGAATTCCCTACTTGGCCTATTTGAATCCTATATTATGCACCTTACTGTTCTATTGTACTCATTCACTTACATTCTTATTCATTGTATAATACTGAGATTGTGTTCTATTCTACTGTGTTTATGAGTGATCATTGAGTGTCTCCTTCTCTTCTTCTTTGCAACATATTTGTGAGTTTGATTGTGAGTTGTTACAGCTGCCAGATCATTGCATATTATTACATTGCTGCTTAAGCCCGGGCTGTATCCTTAGAGCCTTCTTTTCAAACGATGTCCTCACCACGACCACCTTTGAGCCCCTGCGGAACTAATTTCTGCACCGGTTTTTTCCCCATTGAAGGGTCTACTCTGTTGAACCGAACTTTGAGCAAAAGACCCTAGTAGCCCCACTCAGGTCCTTTCCCCCGTCCCAGCAAACTGTCCAGCATAAAGTAGGACGAGCCAAACCAAAGCATTGGGCCATGCCCTGGTCACAATCACCTGGTTTCTTTTGTTTACTTGCATAATGATTATGTTTATCATGTGCTTTTAAACAAACACAGTAGCATCATAGTTTCGCTCTCTTAAGCTTGCTTGAGAAGCTAGTTTTATCACTGTTAATTGGATAGAAAGATGATGTTTGTTATCATATGCAACTTCTACTACTTTTTTGGGTATTGGTTAAGTACAGTATAAGATTGAAGCAAGTATAACATTGTTGTTTTATTCAAGCTCTGCATGCCTTTTGATAAGTTTTGCTCAAGAATTTGTTATATATTTTTCTGCTTATGCATGGATTTGTCCTACCAGGTCTGGCTACAATGCTGAAATGAGTCAAGAAGAAGTCGAAGGTGTCTAAACCCAAGTCAGGTGGCGAGGTCATTCCAGAAGTAAGGGTGGAAAATTTATATGAGGACACCAAGTCAATTACAGGTGTTTCCCCTGAATTCAAATGGGGGGAACTGCATCACATGATAAGACGCCAAGATATCCCTGGGGCAGTTCTTGAAGAAATGTATTTATACCAAAACATCATAAAATCCGGCATCACAAAAGTGGCTATGCGCCCGGAACTCTTCCCTTGCTCAGAATTCATCGGATGGATCCTAGTGCATGCTAATGCTCAATCAAGGATTCTGCGTGACAACATGGGAGAGGAATTTGCCTCATTCCATTGACCCATATATCGGCAACCTACAAGTTACCCCATCCTCAAACATTGTTGAATGATGCCTGGCTCGAAAGCCTCAACATGGATACCTTTGATTTTGCCAAGAAGTTGTTGATAACAGGTAAACAAATGAGGCGAAAGGAGAGCGAAGAGTATGAGACCCGAGCACTAAGACCTCCTTTCCGAATCATAGCTCTGATGCTGAGTAGAATTTTTGGAAGAGAAGATGGAACTATCTATAGACTAAGATGGATTCCTTTAATCCACCATGTGGCTTTCAATGGTACAGTTTTCAATTGGGTGGACATCCTTTCAGAGAATCTATCATCAGCAATAGTTGCTGCTCAGAAAGGATTGGTTCAGAAGAAAGCATAATTCTACATGTTGTCATACCTTGTACATTGCATTTTTTCAAGACATCCTTTCCCAAATTTAGGATGCATTTGAAACAAGGCTGACTCCCCAAATTATACTGCTTACAAGATACCGTGGGCTTAGAAGTACAAGAGCTATTACAAGGCCATATGTGAAGAATTTATCATGCCTCTATATGAACTGATGTTCAATAGAGAGACAAACTACTTGTCTGAGAACGCCATGGCAACCATGAAAAAATATGGTGATTTTTACCTTTCAGAGGAAGGCACCTACGTAAGAATGTATGGTGGTTCCAAACCACCATCTCTCTTTCCCAGGTATGCGACCGATTATGTGGTCCACAAGGAAGTAGTAAGGCAAGTTTTTATAGATGGGATTGGCGGCTTCCTAAATAGACTGAAAAAGGCCTCTTTTCCACCATTGCCCTTTTACATTGGGGCATATAAGTTCTCTAAAGTTAAATCAGCTGAAACCTTCATTCAAGAGTTGGGAGATTTCCACTTTGGTGAAAATATTTTCACGAAGAATGACAGTCTCAACAGAGTTGCAGATCACTACTCAGAGATCAACATGCATTTTGAATATGCAAGCTACGTTGATGAAGATGAAGACATTTTTAAGAAAGCCAACAATATGACTAAACTCAGAAAGCGTTTTTTCCTCAAGAGCAGAGCTATTTTTGGCTCCAGTGCTTCCCAAGCTGCTAAGCAAGCCGAATTGCAAAAGGAGAAAGACAAAGCCGAAGCTCTGACAAAGGAAGAGCAAAGGCTAAAAGAAGAGGCTGAGAAATTCCAAAGGGAAGCGGCAGAAAGAGCACAAAAGGAGCAGGCCGACAAGCTCTGAGAAGAAGAAGCTCAGAGGATCCGAGAAGAATAATTAGAGAGGATCAGAGAATAAGAATCTGACAAGATGCAAGAAATGAGGGAGAGGGAAGAGAGAGAAGCAGTGGAGCAGCAGCAGAAAGCCTAGGAAGATGAGAGGCCAAAAAAGTGGAAGAAGAGGAGAAATCCAAGAAGGATGCGGGAGCAAGAAGTCTAAACATGCAGGACATGGACATAGACTCATCGCAAGTGTCTCAGGACATAACAACAGAGGGCCACTTCCCCATAGGAGTGTGAAAATCCTCATAGCAGATCTAAGAGATGATGTATACCTCACAAGAAAGTAATTGATTAAGCAAGAAAATAGAAGAAGAGTGGTCAATGCAGTATAATGAGCAACATAATAATAATACAGTAGAACTCGGATAGAAGCAAAAATACTTCACACACACTAATTAATTAATCACAATATGGACAAATAAATAGTATAATGCATGAGGATTCGAATGCCTAAGGTGGAAATTCGAATTAGCCTTCATGGAGTGATCAAACGATCACTGGAGTGTCATCGGAGCACAACTAGTAGTCTATCTCATCATCGGTGGAGTCATCAATGCACAAGTAACTGTCAACCATCAATCAAACCTAGTCTAACTGAGTGTGGTAGGTGTAACTGAATGTAATTGGCACATGGAGACACTAACTAAATGAAGGAGGCTCAGTGGAGGGCGCATGAGGAGCTAACTGGAGTTAGAACAGGTAGTCATGTCTCATCGGAGGTCAATCAGAGTGATAACAGCAGTGAGGAGTCAGTCTGGCCTCAAATCAAGGAAATACTGGTGGATAACTAAAGTAAACTAGACTGGTAGGTGAGAAAGGCGCCCTTGTCATGCAGTAGGTGAAAGGAGGGTGCATGACAGGATAGGAGGGCTGAAACTGAGTGGAAGGAAGCTCCGGGGGCTAGCTAATTGAGGGCTAGGTGCTGGGATTGGTGACTAGAATGCATGCAAACCCTAAATGATGCATGCAAACCCTAAAAGTGTATGAAGGACTGAAAATGTAAATGATCAAAATACTGGTGGGACTAGGATGGAGTATAGGAATATCCTAACAAGGAGAGCTCCCACTCATCCCTTTCACTCCATCAAAGAATCACACCGTGTCTCAGCTAGACAATAAGAGAAAAGCTATTGTGAGAAAGACAGAGAAAAGAATGAAGAATCCCTTCCAACTAGATATAGTCATTAGGCAAGAAAGCACTGTCATCCAAGGCACGTAGAGCGACCCCTCATTCATAGCATCCATCAACATAGCCGCTGCCCAAGCAAATGAGGATAATGTCAACAAGCTAAAAGTTGATGTTGAGGTGGGAAAGAAGAAGGTGCACAAGTTACAGCTTAATCTGATAAAGGAGCGGGCAAATGGAGAATTAATGGTAAAGAAATATGATGCCATCTTATCAGAGCAAAGAAAATTAACAAGCGAGTACCCGAATCTAGATTCAGAGAGGGAAGCATTGGCGGTGCAAATGATGATATTGGAAGGAGAGAAAATTGATCTTGAAGCCAGAGCCATTCAGTTGGAATCAGGGCAATCAGTTTCCAACCAACAGATAGAGGAGTTAAGAGCTAATGTTGAGGGGTTGGAAAAGGGAAAAGAGCTGATGATAGAATAGCTAGAGCTAGCAAACAACAAGAAGAGTGACTTAAGCTCCTTCCATGAATAGTCTTGTGATATACTAACGAAAATATATAAGTCACAAGAGCTTATCACGAAGGAAGTATGTAAAATGAAAGAAATGATTACCAGAATGAAGAAAATTAATGCCGAAGGCCATAGGCTCAGGAGAAAATATGCACGCATAATGGAGGACATCAGGAAGCAGATCGAGTGGAGAGAAGGGAAGTCAGGTTTCCCTGCAAACCTACCCCTCAAGCCCGTAGCAGACTTTAAATCTGATTCAAGTCTTATGGAGTTCTGCAAGAATTGTGGTATAAAATTAGACACTGTAATCCAAAAAACCATTGGGAAATGTACTAGCCTCTACCTTAAGATCCAGGCAACTCTTGAGAAGTGTCAAATAGTAGTACCTCTGACCTAGGAGGACTTTCCTAACAAAAGCCAGCGCCTGTCTGAGTTGAAGAGCGAGCTGGGCACGAATATGGAGCATGTGAAGAACATAGACATGGTGAAAACATAGGATCTCCACCATCACATCGGGAAAACCTCCATCCATGCTTACTTTCTCGAATATATCCTCCAGGCGACAGTGGTAGGTGTGAAAAGCATAGAAGAAGAATTGGCCAAGCATGAGATTTCCCTGAAAAATAATGCTACCTGCTCCTGGAAATACCATTGTAAGAGAAGCAGGTATGTGGGTCAGCTACATAGAAGAAGTAGACAAGGAAGCTGAGGTGGACAGACTAGCTGAAGCAGAAGTGCCAGTTTGAAACTAATTTTGCCTTTCTATTTTTTGTAAAATTTTTAAGACATCTGTTCTTTTTTTTTTGTAAAAAAACTTTTAAAGCAACTGAGAAATATTCTTTTTGTCAAAAGGCACTAAAATACAAAATTAGGAGATTCCCTAGGTTTAGGGTATACATAGATGGCTTTAGAAGCATTTTTGGTAAGGTTATAAATAGATGAATAGAGAAGAATGAAAGGACTTTTGGTAGGTGAAAGGACTTTTTGTCTTGTACGTGAACTATTTTGTTGCATATATAAAGAAAGATCCATTTTACTTGGGAAAGGATGACACTGTGTTTTGCTTGGGAATATGTTGAATGTCTGCTGAACTATTTCTGCATCTTTCATGCATATACTGTGAGATCGTTCCTAACTATCATGAATTAATTCTTTGTTATGAATGCTTTCATTTCCTGTGCAAATATTCTGTGTTAAATGAGTAATGGAATGTTTTAATTCTATCAAGCTATCTTTGATATCTTTTACTTTCTATTGTGAGTGCATATATGTTATTGAACAACTATCTGTGAGATCTCTGGGTTTATTTCAGCGTATTTCTCATATTTCAGTTTTGTTCCTTGCAGGGATAGATTAATTTGCTTAAATAGTTTTAGATCAGATTTGTTTAATTGCATGCATTTAGTTAGAGCACTTGCATATCATCTTTAAAATAAAATACATAAATGGTGGATCAGGCCTTAACCGATGAAAGAAAAAAAATATTTAAACCTCATACAGTAGCCGGGCCATTAACCGGATGGATTCCCCACACCAAACGGTGAGCGATCTAATTGGGCCTGCTCACCGGGGAGAATCCCTTGCTGATTGGTGCTGCGATTTTCGAGGCATCAACACCATGGAGAAACTGAATCCCTGCTCAGTTTTAGTTGGCATTCAAGCATGAAGGTGAAGATGAGAAATTTGCCAAGTCCATGGTGGATCATAGTCCAGTAGGTGCAGTAGTAGTGGAGTTGTTGTGATTAATCTTCAAGTGGGATATTGTTGGTTATGGAGCTTGATTATCTTCCTATGTCAAAGGATTGTTTCAGTCATGTTCAGATACTAGTACTTGATGGGAGGGGGGATTCCCCCCCACTATTTCCTTCGGGGGAGTCCGGGGGGGGGGTGGTGACACCTTTTGGAGCCCCTCCCCTGGTGGGGGTTTGGGGGAAGCTCCCCCAAAGAGATTGTTTTTGAAAATTTTCCTTGTAAAATGTTGTAATTTCATAGTTAATCTAGACTGTTTGTCATCAGGTTACACATATGACAGTAAAGATTATGTTTGTGTATTTTTTACCTAGAAGGAAACCCTATTTTAAAGAGGGCATTGTATTGCAACTGTGTATTGTGAAAGATCTGTAGTGATTGAACGAGAGATACTATGAGAGAGTGAAGAGGAGGCTGCAACGGACCTGCTGTGGGTTGTATCCCTTAATTTTGTTGGATAAAATAATAGAAATGATTGGTTTTTCTCCATGTATGTATCTCATATTGGGTGAACCACGTATATTGGTGTCGCTCTTGTATTGTTCTCTTATATGTTTTATTTCTACATTTATTGCTCTGCGATCTTGTTTTCTAACACCTCTAATATTTATTTTTAGTCATTAGATTTATGTTTTTCCAAGTTTCCATTGCAACTAACATGTCATAATTGGGTAGCATTACCTTGCACCAACCCTCAAAGGAAAGAGGCCTTCCTTCTTGAATTAAAATTGCACCAATGCTATGTCCTGAGGCATCACAGTCCATAATAAAGGTTTTTGTGAAGTTAGGCATGGCTAATACAAGAGTTGTACACATATCCAATTTAAGTTTTTCAAAAGCTTTAATTGCTTCTTGAGTCCAAGAGAATGCCTTATTTTTCAATAACTTTGTTATAGGGGATTCTTTTTTACCATATTTCTTGACAAACTTGCGCTAGTATCTTGTCATTCCTAAGAATCCTCTAAGATTCTTCAAGGTTTTAGGAAATGCCCATTCCATGATAGCTTTAATTTTGATAGGGTCCACTTTGACACCTTCATGAGATACAATATGACCCAAATATTCCACTTCTTGAACCGCAAAGGAACACTTAGATAGCTTGGAATATAGTTGGTCCCCCTCCAATAGTTTTAAGACCATGTCAACATGTTTTACATGCTCTTCCCAAGATTTGCTATAGATTAGTATATCATCAAAAAATTACTAACACAAATTTTATGAGGAAGGGTTTAATAATAGAATTCATTAAGCTTTGAAATGTTGAAGGTGCACCGGTAAGGCCAAATTGCATAACCAAAAAATCATAATGGCCTTCATGTGTTTTGAAGGCTATTTTCAAAATGTCTTCTTTCCTCAATTCTGATTTGAGGATATCTAGAATGGAGATCCAACTTGACAAAGAAAATTTCTCCATGTAATTCATCTAATAATTCATTAATGATAGGAATATGAAACTTATCTTTAATGGTAATCTTATTAATCTCTCTATAATGTGGACACATACACCATGAACCTTCATTTTTATGAACCATCGCCACTGGTGCAGAGAAAACACTTTGGATAGGTTGAATGATGCTTGCATTTAACATTTCTTGAACTATGTTAGGAACCTATGTCAACCCTTCTCTTTACTATGTTAGTATATTGTTGTTGGACGCATATGCTTTGTAAGTCGTCCCGTAGTATTTGTTGATTTGTAGTTATATTAGCCCATAGTATTGACCCATAGTATTGGACGCATATGCTTTGTAAGTCGTCCCATAGTATTATATGTCCCATGGTTTTGACTCATAGTATTGGGCATAGGCTTAGTATATAAGTGTGTGTTGAGGTCATTGAAGGACCGCGAAGTTATTTGTATTGAGCTTGCTCATAGGAGGTTGCCCCCTCGAAGTGGCCTGTGATCAATATAAAAGTGATTCTGAGTTCTGTCATTTCTATTATTTCGCATATTCTTATTAATTAATTATTGCAGGTTCATCACATCTGGTATCAGAGCACTTTCTTGGGCTCGTTGGGTGGAATTTCTGCCAAATTTTTTTTTGCATCTATTGCAGCTTCGGATTTGGGAATAATCCCTATCCACTTAACTGTGGGAAGTACTTGGGCATAAGCCCTAAAACTCATTGTGAGGAGTACCACAGGAACCCCAAAGTAGCTGGCCCATTGAGAGGACCTACCAGCGAAAAGGGCAACGACCCCTACCTGATTGACTAGTTCCCACCCGTGAGGTAAACCAAGAGCTGTCGTTTGTGGCAAAGCGGTTATCAGTTTTACCTGAGCCGTGGAGTGAGGGGTACTGCCCCAATACGCAATCCGTTAGACAGCATTGGTGGCCGAGTGAAACACCTGAACTGTTAGGAATCCGTACATACTTGGGGTCCATATCTATTTTCAGTTGAACTGTTTCCGATCACTTTCGCTCCAGATCCAGCCGTTTCAGATCTATTCTGAAAGTCGTTCTAGATCCAGTCGCCGTTTCAGATCCAGCCGTTTTCGATACCTTCTGCGCCGTTGCAGATCCATCTGTTGCGGATCCCTTCCGCGCCGCTGTTGCGGATCCATTTCTGAAAAAAAAGAAGAAAAAAGAGTATAAAATTCAATTTTTTCTCCATATCTCCCTTGTTTTCACTCTATTTCCCTTGAAATTTTCGGGGAACCCCTGTCATCCCATTCTGCATCTTTCATTCCTGAGGACCCTATCCCCAATTCCCCTTCCCAAAGCCTGAAATCCCACATTTGTCTATTTTTAGGGTTTGCCATAACTTCCTCAGATTTCACCCAATCACCTTCAAATTTTACCACAGAGTTCCTTTCTGAATTTTGCTTCTTTGTCCCTCTCTGCCAAATTTTCTCATTCTATCACCCCGCTTCTGAAATCCCCCTTTTTGCTTTCTTGTCCTTTCGATAGTGTCCAAAATCTAGTCAAACCCCAATTACCCATCAGATTGTTTCCCCAATCCAAATTTCCCTTTACTAAATCAGCTTTTGTTTGTGTTTTTCTACCCATTCCACCTAAAAAAAAAAAAACCCTGGTTAGTGTTGTCACCCGTGCAGGAGCACACACCATGGAGGAAGCACTTGCAACCATCCAAACCAAACTCCAAGATCTGGATGAAAAATTTCTCAGCCTCCATCTTCAGCATTCAGCCATGAACAATACCAGACAACCATAATCTTTTGCAGCCACCGGGTTCTCTTCTTCCATCAATTTTCGTGGGCCGAAGCTTGATTTTCCTCGCTTCAATGGTACTGATTCGACTGGATGGATATATCGAGCAGAACAATATTTCAATCTGCATAATACTTCTGATGCCCAGAAAGTTCCACTTGCATCCTTTCATTTGGAACAGGAAGCCCTTCAATGGTACTGTTGGTACATCAAAGCTCATCCTGAGCCAAACTGGACAGATTTTTGCCAACTCATTTTGCCACGATTTGGTCCTAGTGATTTTGATAATTTCACAGGAGCACTCACTAAACTTCACCAAATTGGCACAGTGAGAGAGTATCAGACAAAATTTGAGAAATTGGCCAATCACACAGAAGGATTGTCTGATGAATTCTACAGGAGTTGTTTTATCAGTGGTCTCAAGGATGAAATATGCTCAGAGGTCAAAATGTTTTGTCCCAACACAATGATGGAAGTACTAGGGTTGGCTAAGCTGGCTGAGGACAAGATCGCAACTCAACAACGCTCCAAACCCACCTTTGTTCCCTTCAGAAATATGGGTTCCCAACGACCTCCCATCACGCCTGCTCCTCAACCAACTCCTATCAAGCATTTGTCTGAAATAGAAATACAGGCATTCCGAGAAAAAGGGCTTTGCTATAATTGTGATGAGAAATTCACTCGGGGACATAGATGTGTTCAACAAAAGCTCTATCTCTTGGATGTGGATTCTCCGCCTGCCTTAGAACTTGGTGAAGAAGCTACAGGTACAGTAGATGATCAGGTTGACATTCAACACCCGCCTGTTGACACCCCATATCAGGACGACCCACCTGAGATCTCTCTCCATGCTGTAACCGGCGTCACCACCCCACAAACAATGCAGGTCAGGGGATACTTCAAGAAGCTCCCTCTTACCATACTCATTGATTCTGGTAGCACTCATAACTTCATTGACCCTCGGATTGCCAAACAGGCTGATTGTTTTGTCCATCCTTGCTCCAACTTTGAATTCATGGTTGCCAATGGGGGCACCTTACCTTGCAAGGGGAAGTGTCACAATGTGCGTATCTCTATGGAAGATTATAACCTATGCTCTGACATGTTTTCCTTGTCCTTAGGCGGATGTGATGTGTTTTTGGACGTTCAATGGTTATGCACACTTGGCCCCATCTTATGGGATTTTGATGAACTTTGGATGCAGTTTAAAGTCAATGGGGCACAACACAAATTTATGGGCTTACAACCAGGGTCTCTCTGCATCATCAGTTCACATCGCCTGGAAAAAATCCTTAAGAAGAATTCACATGGTGTCATCGCTCAGCTCAATTCCATTTAGATGCACCCATCAACAGTCTCCACTACTTCCTTGGATAGATATGCAGGTATCTTTGCTGAACCAATGCGCTTGCTGCCTTCAAGAGACCTTTCCAGTAAGAATTTAGCCACATCTACCTCTCAGCAGGAAATGATGGCTATTTTGCATGCAGTACAAAAGTGGCAGCCATACCTATTAGGGAATTATTTTTGCATCAAGCCTGATCTCCAAAGTCTGGAAAATTTTCTGGAACAATGGATCTCCTCCCCAACACACCTGAAATGGGTTATCCAACTCATGGGTTATCCCTATGTGATCACTTACAAGAAGGGTAAGGATAATATGGTGGAAGATGCTCCTTCTCGCACAATTGATGACCCAGTTTCTCTTACAGCTCTTTCTCTGCTTGTTCCAAATTGGTTGCAATATGTTCAACAGGGCTATCTCTTCTATGAACTCCATGCTTCTTCATCAACAAGGCACTCTGGGTTCTGCAAAATGTATGACCGGGAACAATGTAACTTCTTTTGGCAGGGACTAAAAATGACCATTCAACAAATGGTGGTTGATGATGATACTTTCCAAGTCAACAAGGGTGAAACGACACTCCTTTCGGGATTGCTCAAACCCTTGCCCATCCCTACACAGCTTTGGCCAAATATTTCTATGGATTTCCTAGCAGCGCTCTGGTGGTACAATATCACATCTCAAAGGACACCATATGCAGTAGTCTATGGAAAAACACCGCCAGTTCTTCTTCCATACACCCTTAGCAGCTCCCCAGTTCAGGAAATTGACTCGGTTCTTCGAAACTACGATCAGATTCTTCTCATTCTGCAGGACAATCTTCACATGGCCAGAATTCGCCTGAAACAACAAGCCGTTCAACACCGCTCTGAGCGCATTTTCCACGCAGCTGACAGGGTTCTTCTTCATCTACAGCCTTCCAAGCATTCCTCCTTGACACTCCAAAGGTGTCAGTGGCCCGAAATGCAAACCCGAGGATGCTACCGGGGAACCACTCCTTCAGATTCTGCAGCAATTTCTCCAACCAAAGCTTTGAGGACAAAGCTTTTTCTAAGGGAGAGGGGATGTCAGGAACCTATGTCAACCCTTCTCTTTACTATGTTAGTATATTGTTGTTGGACGCATATGCTTTGTAAGTCGTCCCGTAGTATTTGTTGATCCATAGTTATATTAGCCCATAGTATTGACCCATAGTATTGGACGCATATGCTTTGTAAGTCGTCCCGTAGTATTATATGTCCCATGGTTTTGGCTCATAGTATTGGGCATAGGCTTAGTATATAAGTGTGTGTTGAGGTCATTGAAGGACCGTGAAGTTATTTGTATTGAGCTTGCTCATACGAGGTTTCCCCCTCGAAGTGGCATGTGATCAATATAAAAGTGATTCTGAGTTCTGTCATTTCTATTATTTCGCATATTCTTATTAATTAATTATTGCAAGTTCATCACAAACTATATTCTCAATCTCACTCTTCTGTGCATATGGGTATGTAATGCCCCATCTATGGCTATACACATATAATCATCATAATTGTTTGAAACCATTTAAAATAGATAGGAGAGAAGACTATATGCCAACATATGACATTATGTTTAATGCATTTTATATATAACTAATGTTACGAGGTTATGATTATTACTGATATTTACATTTATGCTACTTTGGATATCATGATATAGTATAGTGCTACCTTCTCATGATTTATGTTTTGAGAACTCTTGGGATCACATGGATATGTTGTATATGATTATGATATATTCCAATTTATATGACCTATGAGTGAATTGACATTTATATGGAAATGTGACTCATTGAGATATAAAATGGATTGCATATATTGATGATTTTTCAAGTGTAACAAGAAGGACCATAGGTGCATATGGACTTGTTATGAGTCAAGAGATGTAAACCCATGGCGAGTTCAGGCTATTGATGATTTCCATGTGTATATTATTGTTTATGATTTATATATGATTATTGGATAGAACTATTTGATGTGTTTGTCTCTAGATGTGTACAAAGACAAGGAAACATTGTCAAATAAGCTTACACATGGGAAAATGGTTGTATGAAGAGTTGTGATATGAGTACCATTGAGGATGAGGATTTATATGTGTTAATGTAATTGTAACTTTGGAAGATATTCACTTGTATTTTATATTGCATTTATTATTGTATTTTATTTGTACCTCCAACGAAGATGTTTATTCCTCCGGTCGGGGATGTCATTATTACATTTGGTCATGAAAAGTGATTGAGGTAAATCCTCCTATGTAAGTTGGGGCATTAGTTCCCCCTATAGTCAAATGTAGTGGGGTTTTTATGTCCCCTAGAGGAGTTGGCCCAGTCAGGTTTAGTTGAGGCCGACATGTCAAGTGGAAAAGGTAAAGTGGAAGTGGATGTATAAATAGAGAGCTAGGCTCTCTCATTTATTCATTCACTCACTCACTCTCAAGTTCGCATTAGAGAGAAAGAGGACAAGTTCGCACAAGTGGAGAAGATAGAAGCGGTTGTATTTTTGGGGTTTTATCTTTTGACATTGTATTGATGATCATTCTATCTCTGAGGAAGTTGCGGGGTTTTATCCTTTATGGTTTCTCCGAGGAAAATATTTGTGTCTATTGTGTTTATGCTGTGCTTGTTATTCTCTTAGTAAGATCCTAGATTAGTATTGATTAAAAGTTTAAAATCTAACATGGTATCATAGCTAACCTGAGAAGAAGACACTATGCAGCTGCAGAATCTAGGGATTCTTAATTTTTGGAATTCTCTCCACATATCATCAACAAAAATAGGCTAGGATAACTCTCCTAAGAAGGGCGCATCTTTCTGTCAAAGCATAAGTTGATTCTGAGCATTTTCACTTTTTGACACGTTACTACTGCCAAAAATTAGGGATTTTCATAGAATTGTAATTTTGGGGTGTAATCAGCATAGGGAAGTGTGCCTCCTCAAAATGAAAATTTAGAGACCAAGATCGAAGTTTTTAAGTGGGTGAAACTCCCGAAAAGTCAAACCCTAGTTTGACTTTGGACCAAAAAACCAGAAACTACAGATCATAATTTCGCAAGTCAATTTTCAAGGTTGAATTTTTGGAATCTTTAGAAACCAAGTGTACCAGCATACTTGCCTCAGTCAAGTGCATCTATCTGTCTAGACAGAAGTTTCAAATTCCAAGTTTGAAAATTTAGGGTTTCTCTGACAAACCCTAGCCAGCTCCAGATCCAGTTTCAGCAAATCAAGTGGTAAGACCTAAAATATTTTCTATTTCCATTTGAAGTACTCATTAAAGATGTCTCACCACAACAAGATTGAGGAAAAGCTTGAAGGGGATGATGACTTCCGAGCAGGGAAGTATAGGATTACACTTGTCCTTGAAGAGAATGAATTGGACACATATTCAAATGAAGAAGTTCCAGTTCCAGAGGGAGATGAGGCTAAAGCCTTACACAAGAATAAATTGGTTAAGGCCAAGAGAATCATTGCAGATTCTATTAAGGATCATCTCATCCCACATGTGTCATCCTTAAAGACACCTAAAGAGATGCTTGATTCCTTGACCAAGCTATTTGAAGGGAAGAATATAAACCAGAAGATGACCTTGCGAAACAAGTTGAAGAATGTGAAGATACAAAATGCAGAGACCATGCAGTCCTACTTTACAAGGGTCTCTCAAATCAAGGATAAACTTGAAGCCGTGGGAGAAAATGTAGAAGATGGATAAATTGTGATGACCACCTTGAATGGCCTCCCTAGATCATGGGAATCTTTAATTCAAGGGATTTGCACTAGAAAGAAGTTAATCACATTCAATAGGCTGTGGGAGGAATGCTCACAAGAAGAAGCTCGACTTGTAGCTCGATAAGAGAAGATGGGAGAAAACAATGATCAAGCTCCCACAACATACTCTAGGAGGAATAAAAACAAGAGGGAGCACAACCACAACAAGAAGGACAGCCACCACCATAGGAACCACCTTAGAAGATCCAAGAGAGATCTATCTACTGTTAGATGTTATACATGCGATGATAAGGGACGCTACTCTAAATATTGTCCCAAAAATAGAAGTGGCTCCAACAAGAAGAAGACCAACAAGAAAAGGCACCATGCACACACTACAGAAGATGATGAACCTCCAAGGAAGAGAGCCAGAGAGGAAAGTGATGAATCTTCAAGTGACGAAGAATATGTCATGATATCAGCACTCACGAGCACTGTCACACACATAAGTAATGATTGTCTTGTAGATAGTGGGGCTTCCAAGCATATGACATGATATAAAGAATCCTTCATGAACCTATTTGAACATGAGTCACCTCACAAGGTGAAACTTGGGGATGACTACCAATATCCCATAAAAGGAAGTGGAGAAGCTTCCTACAAGCTAGACTTTGGCAAGTCTTTGAAGATGAAGGATGTCCTATATGTTCCAAGACTCAAGAAGAATCTTCTCTCCATATCAACACTAGATGCAAAAGGTATGAGGGTTGCATTTGTTGATGTCCAAGTTCTAATGTGGCCAAAGGGAAAGACTATAGATGATGCAACTGTGATTGGATAGCAAGAGGGAGGATTATACAAATTTCAAGGCCAACCTGAACAAGCCTTGGTCCATGACTCCATGGAGCCAAGTGAACTATGGCACAAAAGGCTTGCACATGTGCACTATAGAGCACTACCCATTGCAAGCAAAGTGGTTGAAGGACTTCCATAAATCCAGTCAAAGCATGAAGGCGTCTGCAAAGGATGTGCAAAGAGAAAGAACCAATGAAGAAGAAAGAGATGATTCTTCAAGTGATGAAGAATATGTATTATGATGAACAAAGATCAAGAGGGAGCACACTGTCAGAAGTAGTTCCCGCAAGGAAGCAAAGATCAAGAGGGAGTCCACCCAACAACCAAACAAAGATAAGTATTTGAATTGTCATTTCTTATATATATAATTATTTGAATGATATTGTTTAGTCATGTACATACTTATGTTTCTAGAGTTAGGATGTGTATTATGCATGTTAGAAAAGTTGCATTAATGAACATAATACTACTAATATGCAAGTAACAGGTAAGTGGCCTATGGTACTGTACAACATTCCATTGTTGCTTATCTAGAATGAAACCTTTTTTCTAACATGTTGGGAGTAGTGCGCACTCTTAACAATGCTCTGGTAGAGATGGAAGGCATCTAGAAAGTTACGAGATATGGATGAATGTTGTATTGAAGCATTGGCTAAGATAATTGCATGATTGTATGACCTATGTCTTTATGCGTAAGAATTTGTTCTGAAAACTATGAGATGTTTCTATTCATGCAATTGAACTTGTCTTGTAGGAAAGATCGTGTACCATCACCTACAAGAGAGATTTGTTTCGAAGAATAAGCTACGAAGATTAAGAAAACTACCTATTGAAGATATTGAAGAACCTAAAGTTCCCAGGATTCAAGATTCAATGATGGAAGAAGCAGTTCCAGAATATCATGAAGAATGCGAAATAGAAGAACCACAAGAACCTGTAGATCCACCTCGTGCAAAGAAACTTCCAACTATGAGGAAGCGACATAGAAGAAAGAATGGAAGGATGCCATGATCGAGGAGTAACAGTCGATCATGAAGAATGATGTCTTAGATGTAGTTTCAAGACCAGAAGGAAAGTCTGTTGTGACTTCCAAGTAGATATACAAGATCAAGCATGCTGCATATGGAAGTATAGAGAAACACAAGGCAAGATTTGTGGCACGTGGCTTCTCCCAGAAGAAAGGCATAGATTATGAGGAGACATTTTCACTTGTATCCAGATACAATTCCATTAGATCAGTACTTGCATTGACCGCAGTGATGAAGTGGAAGGTACACCAGATGGATGTCAAGACAAAGCTCTTGAATAGTGTAGTAGAGGAGGAAGTGTATGTGGAGCAGCCACTCGGATTTGAGACACATGAAAAGAAGACTCATGTGTGCAAATTGAAGAAGGCCTTGTACAGATTGAAATGGGCACCCAGGACATGGTGTGGAAGGATGGATAGTTTCCCGATGAGCTTGGGATTTACCAAGAGTAAAGTAGATTCCAACCTTTACTACAAGGTTGAAGTGGGAAATCCAATGATACTTCTACTCTACATAGATGACCTGTTTGTTACAGGAGAGGATGGGATCATTGCATATACGAAGAGGAAACTTGCTGTAGAGTTCGAGATGAAGGACCTGAGTATGACGCATTATTTCCTAGGTATGGAGGTGTGGCAGAATCCGGATGGGATCTTCCTTGGACAAGGGAAGTATGTAGTGGATATTCTAAAGAGATTCATAATGATGGACTGCAAGGAAATGGCCACACCTATGACATCGAACTTGAATCTACTTTGTGATGCTTCATCAGAGTCAGTTGATGCCACGATGTATCGTCAGATGATTGGGTCATTGATGTACCTGCCGAACACAAGGCCAGACATATGCTTTGCTGTGAACACTTTGATCCAGTTCGTGACGGATCCGAGACAAGTTCACCTGGTTGATGCAAAGCATATATTGAGGTACCTGAAGGGTACAGTTGGTTATGGGATCAGATATGACGTGAATAAGAAAATTAACCTGCAGGGTTATGTTGATTCGGATTGGGCAGGTAGTGCCACAGATAGGAAGAGCACTTCGGGGTGATGCTTCAGTATGGGATCAAGTGTGATCTCCTGGTTTAGCAGGAAGCAGTCCTGCGTGGCACTGAGTATAGCCGAAGCAGAGTATGTTGCAGCTTGTTCGGCTAGTTGTGAGGCAGTATGGCTTAGGAAGCTACTGTCTGAGTTGTTTGATCTCCAGTTATAGGCGACTTGTATATTCTGTGACAACCAGAGTTGTGTGAATTTGTCCGAGAACCCAGTGTTCCATGACAAGTCGAAACATATTGAGATCAAATATCACTATATTGGGGATATGGTGTAGAGAGGAGCAGTGAAGCTCCAGTATGTTACGACGGATGAGCAGATAACCAATGTGTTGACCAAGCCGCTAGCTAGAGTGAATTTTGAGTACTTCAGAGAGAAGCTTGGTGTTCTTCAGATCGAGGGTCCTTCCAAGGGGAAGTGATGAGTTCGGAAGACGCAGATGCACATGGGCCAGTCCGACATGGTGGTAGGTTGGTACTCCCATGGTCGTTGACATAAGTGTTGGGGCCAATCCGGAATGGTGGTAGACTGGTACTCCCATGGCCATTGACATAAGTGTCGGGGCCATTCCGACATGGTTGTAGGTTGGTCCTCCCATGTTCATTGATGTAAGTGCCGTGCCATTTCGACATGGTGGTAGGTTTGTCCTCCCACGGTCGTTGATGTAATTGCTGTTCCATTTCGGCATGGTGGTAGGTTGGTCCTCCCATGACCGTTGATGTAAGAGCTGACCCGTTCCTGAATGGTGGTAGGAAAGTCCTCCCATGTCGGTTGGTGTAAGTGTTGTGTTATGTGCATCTGGGTTGTGCTCCGTATGACGATGAGATAATCTGAAGACGATGAGGTAATAGTAGGAGATGATGGTATTTGCAGAGGAAATGTAATGAATGGTCCTGGGATGTACCTACTTGATGGCTTGCTCACAGAGATGATGAAGACCTACATGAGGGCTAGGCCTAAGTCGGGGAATTAGTTCCCCCTAGAGTCAAATGTAATGGGGTTTTTAATTCCCCTAGAGGAATCGGCCCAGTCAGGTTTAGTTGAGGCCGACATGTCAAGGGGAAAAGGTAAAGTGGAAGTGAATGTATAAATAGAGAGCTAGTCTCTATTATTTATTCATTCACTCACTCACTCTCAATTTTGCATTAGAGAGAAAGAGGACAAGTTCACACAAGTGGAGAAGAGAGAAGCTACTGAAGACCATCTCTATTTTTGGGATTTTATTTTTGGTGATCATTCTATCTCTGAGGAAGATGTGGGGTTTTCTCCTTTATGGTTTCCCCGAGGAAAATCTTTGTGTCTCTTGTGTTTATTATGTGCTTGTTATTATCTCAGTAAGATCCTAGATTAGTATTGATTACAAGTTAAAAATCTAACAATATGTTGCATATTCCCGCCTACCAGCACTCTTTTTGTGTAATGGGTTGAAAAACACATTTTATGTTTTTTCCTAGAGGTTACACATTGCCATGAGGGTATGTGAAATTCCACAGGGATATATCATTGAGCTTGAACAAACCTCACAATTTCACATTGTAATGTCCCTTTTTCATAAAATTTCCCAATGTGCTCAAATTCACCAAATTTTAACTCTAGGTATATGTATGCAACTGATTCCAACTCCTCCAAATACTTTCAAACTTGGTGAGGAAGGTCATGAGGGGTTATAGGAAACATGAACACCAATATGAAACATATAAGCAACTAATATACCCATCAACGATCTTAAATTGGCAAGGGAATAAATTTCAAGACAAGACTAGTCAATTTTTCCACTAGTTCGACCTTTGACTAGCTTTGATGTCTTGGTCTCCAAATTGCTCCAATTGCTCCCAAATATTCTGACAAGGTGTATGGATGATGTTAGAAAATAAACATGTGTTTCAGGGATGCTTTTGTACCTTTAAAATACCTCTGTAAATCCTCTTTCAATACTGGCCAATGTAGGGAACTTTACTAGTAATTTCTCTTTGACTAGTATTGGTCTTTAGGTCTCCAATTAGCTCCAAATGCCCCCAAATATTCAGAGAAGGTATATGAATGATGTTAGGACTTGATTATGATGTTCAGGGGTGATTTAGGACCATAAAAATACTTCTGAAAACTTCTTTAAACTTATGGACAAGATGGGAGTTCTTACTAGCAATTTGGGGTTCAAATCCCCCTAGGGTGTGTGATGAAAATGGCTCCCTAAATGCAAATCAATCCTTTCGATTTCCAGATCAGAGATAGGGGAATTCAAGGGGAATTAAATTTTTTCTCAGGGGCATCTCCATTGAGTTCATAAACCCTTCTACAATGCACTTCAATCAGATACAAAACAACTAGTCTCGACCTTGGGGGAAATGAGACTCAACCTTCTCCAAATGCTATGAAACTTCACAAATGACTTCGAAAGCTTATGTACTGAAAATTAAACTCATATAATAAATCAATAACAGTCCATTCATAAATAAAACATCATTATTTTGCTTATCCATTTGAATCCATCAACATTACATTGGTTCACAACAAGGTAGTGGGGAAATGACACTGTTTGTCCATTAATGAGCAATTTAACATAGTTTTTCTTGGAATATCGACTTGTGGATATTCTGATATATTTATTACAGAGATATATAGCAGATGACATGTACATTAAGTCAAAAATTCATTCCTTCACTAACTATATGCAACCACAAGAACGCTATGCAAGAGCTATGGGGAAAATGGTACAATTTCTTCATTGTTTAACATTTTTACATGAAATATTTTGGTATTTCAACTTGAGAGTATTCTGAACTTGAAATACATATTATTTACATCAGAACATAAAATAATGGGGCATTATAATCTCTCCCAAAGAAAACAACATCTCACCAAAAGCACAATCCCTCATGGATAAAAAATATGCCATGAAAACTTGAAATGGTTGAAGAAGCAAGCTGAACTATAAGTGACCATGATCTGCCTTGTAGCTTACACCTACAACAAATGACTCCATTAAAGCTCCAAATGAAAGGTCTGAATGGCCTTTCCAATTACCAACTTGGATGGGAATCTTTCACCCTCGAAATTGGTACTAAGGAAAGTAGAGTAGAACTCCACTAGCTCTTCTCTCCAAATGCAATTGCAAATTCTAAAAATGATCAAAAGCTGCTATTCTTCTTTGTTCATGACTTTTATAAACTTCTAAGGTCCTCCATGGGTCGAATTCCTTCCAAGAGATTCATGCCAACTCAAGTTAGGAAGAGATTCCCAAGTATGCCACTTGTCCTTCCAATTCTAGCACTCTCCTTCTCCAAATTCAAATTGGTGTCTCTTTGGCTTCCCTAACTCACTTGAGTGCCCTCTTGGAGGCTATTTTTAGCCCTGACATGTCATATATGTCAGATGTTAGTCTTCAGGTCTGATTTGTGTCATATGTGTCATAGCATCTTCATCATTTTTGTCATAGAGCTAGGGAATTGTTGGCCTGAAAAATTGCCCTAGGCCAACTAATGGAAAGATAGTCCACACACTCGGCTTAATGCAATATTGTATGTGTTTAAGGTAATTTTCCTTCACAGGATCAAGGCCCTGCTTCCTGTATGATGTGCTCTCCAAAATAAAGAGTCTTTCTAAGGTAAGTGTGTGTCAAGTTCACTTAAACCAATCTGCTAACAAACCAGAGAAATTTAAACTAATGACTAACTAATTCTAAAGACTGTTTTTATGCTAAATGCAGAAAATTAGTAGCTCCTAATTCTGTTCTATGATAACCTAAATGAAGACTACCTATCTTGGCCAAGAGCATGAGTTATTGAATTGATATAAGTTTTCAAACAAGAAAATAATCAACACTTCTGGATTGGCAGAGAAATCCCCAACTGTAGAAGTAAATCTCAATTATTTCACAATTAGATAACAATATGTTGTGAAGCAATTATAACAGAAATTCAAACCAAATATCAATAATGTTAACTGGATACACTATTCCGAAACATGGAAACATATAATCATGTGTTAACTTGTAAAAGAAACAATATCAAAATGCAAGTTAGCAAATAATCAGAATTGATGTATAAACAATTGAAATTAGGAAACAGTTCATTAATCTCAATTTAAAAATAAATCAATCATACTTCAGATAAGCATACGCATTCAAAATTCAACAAATATGTTTCATATATAATAGCAAGATATATATATTCGAATGAAAAAAATGAGAAAAGGAGTGATCAGTAGAGTAACACATCATAGATGTATTGATATTCTAAAGACTTAGCTAGAGTCTCTAGTATTATGCAATATTCAACAATTCTCAGAAGAAGTTCGAAGAACATCAAAATTAACAGAAAGAAGTATAATACTGTATTATATGTCTCTCTCAAATGTCTTAGAAATCGAACCCCGATCCAATGTTTAGAACTTGTTTATATAAGAAACTGCAGAGCATCTAGTCATTTAACCACCCTATCTCTATGAAACCACGTGGATCTCTATCTGAATATACAACAGAAATCAAATATAACTTGATGCCAGTTCTGCCATGATTCTAGATGTGTCATTGAGTAACATTTGAGATAGATTAATGTAGAAAGCAACCGACTTACTGGATAAATCCAGCATCATAACTCTTCTAAATGAAGGTGTTCTTTACATCCGACTTTCAATCAACGGTCAATGCCTAAAATGAAAAACAAGCTGCCAGCAAATGCATATGATTGCACGTTCATATCATCTGGAGATAGGTAAGCCCCCAGCTAGGCGAATCCCAAAACCATAAGCCACAGGATCGATCTCCCATCCATAAACCCAAAATGACACCTGTAATTTTCAAAACAGAATCAATAACATAGTGTTGATAAATAAAAATGAATAATAAATAGGATGCTTGCAGAATTTTAATTATGTAGGTGTCCTTATAAAACACTTTGCAATTAAAAACTAGAGTCAAAATGCAAATGATTTACCTATATTTTCCGATTGTGTATAATCCTTGTAAGTTAGCAAAAATTCAATTATCAAACAAAAAATGTACTTTGCTTCCCAAGAGAATCAGGATTTTGGGGATGATTAGACAGAAACTCGAACCGGGACAATCCTCCTTGCTTTGTTCAGTTTGGATTTAAATCTCACGGATCTTGTATTTGCAATTTTGTTTTGTTTAACTGATTTCCGGTTCTTAGACATAAGGTTCTTCCCATAAGCTTTATATCTGTGTTTCTTCACTTTTAAACAGTTCCATTTTTTGACCCAAGTCGCCAATTCAATTTTCAGGTTAGCAATTTCTTCCATGGCAAAATTTTTAACGATTTGAGCTTCCTTTAGCTCAGTTTCTAAGGATGATATCACCTAAGCTTGGGGAGTTAGAAAAAGTACTTCTGATAATTCCACATTCGGCTCACCAACCTTTTCTACCCCTGTACACGGCTTTTGATCGACTTCTTGATCTATATGAAGAATAGGATTTGATTGTTGGGGGTTCCTAGCCCGTGTCTCGGAGGTGGAATCGTACATGTATTTCAAATCAATAGGATTTACGGGAGCTTCATCTTGCTGGGACTCCGAAGAGTCACTTAATTCAACAACAGGGGCATCCCCTGCAACTAAATTCCTTTCTGCAAGGAGCGCAGCTGTCATGCTACGAGTGGTTCGGCAAGTTGCCCGATCACTCATCACTTTACTCGTTTCCTCTTCATCCAATGTTGGACCAACACTTGTTTCTAGACAAGGGAGACCATCATTGAGATTTGGTGGAGCATCCAAAGGTTCATCTATTTCAATCTGAGGATCGTCAAAGGACATCTAAGGGTTTTCCCTACATTCAAACTCAGGGTCGTCATCATTTAGGGTTTCACCAAGGCGTTGTATCTCATCTTGAGGGTTAGTTTCAGAACTAGGCTCTCCTACCTCCGACTCAACGTGATTTTGTCTGGTTTCAGACCTCCTTCGGGGCCATTCATCGTTGACTCCAAACTCATTCCTGACAAGGAATGACTCCCAAGTGTCACCCAATTCTCCCAATCGGTGTGAAGCAAGAATTTTAATCAGCCCATGATGGAACAAACTACGTTCCTTATCACCTACGTTACTTTGGTATGCACAGACCATCTTCTGTAAACTATTCATGAAATAGTATGGCATATTTATAGGGTGACCTTTAAAAACCATTAACAAGCGAATGTGATAGAAGTGAGTCTGAGAGAGTCGGCCCTCACATGTAACGTACCTGATGAGAATCCCGAGCAACGACCGCCACTTCATTTTCATCATTCGACTAGGAAAACCAAATTTTGATTCAATTTGTTGATTAGCCCCAGTCAAGAACTCCCTCCAATCTTCATTCTTCAGATGCTTCCCTTTGAACCAACGTTCCCCATCCAACGACAGACCTATAGCCTGAGAAATGAACTACTCTGTCAGCTGCAACTCAAGGTCTCCAATTTGTGCTCTCACACCATCGAATGAGGACGCAAAGGCCCTTGACACCGCCATATTAAACCTAGAGAAATTTTGTAAAAACCCTAACCATCCCTCCTTTTTCATCGGTTCTTTGCATTCAGGCACTGCGTCTAGATATTCATCACCAATAAGATCAAAACAAGACACAAGGGCCATTAGAGTAAGGAAAATATTCAAAGCTACAGATAGGAAAAAGATTGAAACAGGGGAATCGAAAGGACCTACATCCGAATCCCTAGGAACCAACAAAATTATACCCATGTTCCTATCACCTGCGTACAATAGATACTAAAAAATGGATGAGGGATGTAAGGTAATTATAACTTCGAACTAGAGCCAAGCACTGGAATTTGCAGAACACATACAACGTAATAATGGCTTTGAGGGTTTTGATGAGTATGCGATACCAAGAAGTGACACTCGTGTCATCATGAATCAACAAATGGCAGCGCCTTGTAATGAAAATATCGACCCATAATCCTTGACATAAATTTCAATGCCAGAACCAACTCACCACTTAGCTAATCCAGCACTAGGACGAAACCAAATAATTTGAGCTAACCCTAAGTCATGAATTGAAGGTTTCAATCATAAATTTTCTCCACCATATACATTAATAATTACCAAAGTCTAATGGGGAGTAGGATTAATAATCAGACCCGAATCTTGGTCAATGTTGCATAATCATGCTTGTCCACATGCTATGGAAATACAAGGAGTTGATGTGATCAATCCATTCGACCGATTCTCACTTCTAATCATTCAACAAAAGAGTCATAGTCACACAAATATGTCTCATCATAGTATGTAAAGTTTAGATATGAGAATAAGAATATGGAAATGAAAAAATTATAATAATGGTTTGAAATGAGTTTAAACACCAAGGTTACCATAATGAAACCAGATCTTTGAGATAAACGTATCCATTGAAACCAAGTAAATAGATCAAAATAATAATAAGTCATACAAGTGATTATTTCACAAGTCAAAACATCAAAATGCTGAATGTAATAGTTTTGCATGACTTCTCTTTACATGAATGATCTAATCTGTAAAATTAGGAGCTGCTAATTTTTTAGGGTTATGATCTGCATAAATGATCGAACAGAAATAAGGAATGAAAATTAAAAAGGTCAACTCAATTGGATACTGGTAGCAAATCTTTCCATCTCTGTGTACCATTCAACATTTCAACCTTATTGGGAGTACCTTCAGAATCGAAGATTCTGAAGGCAATCCTAAAATATTTATTTACAAGTGTTCATTAAGGTTGCGATATGTAACATCATTCATGATTAGAAGATTGATGTGGTGATAAATTCAAATTTAGTGCTCAAATTGATCCGGAGGGTGTTGCTTGCCAACAAGAATCTAGCCCAAGTCATGTCCCACTAGCTCCAAATTGACTCTTCCTCTTCCATGGGAGTTACTCTTCCTCTACATTTCTACCTCATTGGCTCATGCCAAGTATTATTCCCTTCCAACTCATCCCAATAAAATTGGACTTCTCATGGATTCGAATTGACAAGAGGAGGATGCCATGTGGCATAGAAAATCTAGCTTGTGTGGGTCCCACTTCCTCCATGTGTCTTCATTATCAAATGCCACTTTTATTTTCCCTTGTATATATTTATTTAGCTCCTTTATTAAATATTTATGCTATTCTAATGTCCACACATCATTTATTATCCTTCTTATTTCAAATCCCAATGCTTCCACCCACAACCTAGGAAACTAGTAATTTTCCTCCTTGGCAATTATTTGACCCTTAACATCAATTTGGCAAACTCTCATGAATATGGCCAATGGGATTAGGCCATTGTGACCCAATGCAAAATTTGGGACATGAAAAATCCTCCCTTCCCAATACTTCTTTTCCTCAAGCAATTTCAAACATGGGTGTTGAAGAACTTGCTTTCTGTATAATTCTTTGAAGTTGCCACCGAGTTGCCCAACTTTGAGTCTTCAAGATTCCATGAAGATTTTAGAGAGGAACCACCATGCTTGCTGCTGCACTACTCTAATAAAAATCACTTTATTAAGTGGGGAATCCATCCCCCATACTACTTGTTTCCCCAAAAAATTGAAACCGATGAGACTAAGAATTATCCCAGGGTCCCGTTGCTTGTATTGCACTCCAACAATTAGGAGTGCTCTCCAACTCATACCATTAGGTAAGAGAGTTCCTGGATCCCATTTTCTTGTATGCATTCTTCCAAAAATCATGAGTACAAAATATATATCATCAAAGTACATAACACCATAATGAAAATGTACATCAAGAAGATGCTTCATCAAAGAATCATGAAAGTGCTTATACCTCCAAGCAAGTAGACCACCATTTTCCAAGTGCATACAAGCTTCAAGTGACCAATCAAATCTTCTCCAATGACATAGGTGAGGATTCCATGTCCTATAATGATGCTCCAAAAGGATGTGATATGCATCAAAATATTCATCCATGTATTCTTTCATCCAAGAAGTGAATGAAGAATCTCCACTAAAATTTGAACCAAATAATGAGCAAAAAAAACGAGACTTCAAATGACTCATATAAGTCTCACCCATACATCCATGAATGTGAGAATCATAAATATATAACAAAGTATGTGGCTGCCAAAAAAAATGTTCTCCAATCATAAATCTATTCACCCTAGTGTTGTATGAAGTTCCTCCAACATCAAATGAACCAAGTGTTGAGCAAGAAAAACCACCAGTCTTCAAGTGACTCAAATGCATGCGACTCAAACCAAATGAACCGAATGAATTACAATGAACCCGAAGGCCTTTATTTATAGCTCTTAATCCGGTAGACCGATTACCACAAACTTACACTAACCAGTCTAAAAGAGAGATTCCCGGGGCATAGTGGGGACCACCACTATGTTATCTCGTCCCTTGGAGGCTCGGCCATATGGGGACCCGGTACATCTGACTCGACAGACCGACATCAACTGACATAAAGTTATTTTATTGGCCGACAAACATGGGCCATCAATCTTACATCAGCATGATTACAAAGCATCTCGGTACAAAAGTAAACCGAGGGAATCAAAACAACTTTCGGCAAACATGGCCGACAAAACAATGTGGAGAGGCCCACCAACGGCTTCCACTAACTATGCACAAAAGATTCTTCACGGACCGGTAGACTTCATTCCTAGAAACTGTCACGGGTATTTATGGCGTATCATAACCGGAACCGCACACACACACTGTTGTGCCCTCTGGACCAGGCACACCGCCGCATACACAGTCAAGACATCTTTCATCGTACAGATTTTCTTCTAGCTCCTGCCTAGCCAATTCTTCTTCAATGTAATTAGGCTGTGATTCAGTATACTGCCAGTACTCATTCTCAGGAAATTCTTCATTCATGTCTGGATACAGCAAATCACCGAAACATCTTTCAACATCTGAACCTCTGAGATATTCATTAGGTCCAAAAACAAATTCAGAAGCAAATTGTGATTCCACCCTGTAATTTAGAGGAAGGGTTCTTCTGTGCACCTTCGTATCCAGTCTCTTACCTTTGTCATCTCTTTTTATGAATTTCTGAGTGACATTAACACAGTAATCCAATGGAGTATACCTACCTCCATGATGTCTTAACTTAAACTTAAACCACTGATTAGCCTGATCAGCGGCTTGCATATCAGCCTCCAAATGTAGAATAAAATTAGCTTTTCTATCTACCCATTCAACTCTAGGGCAGAATTTATCCAAAAGTATTTGAGTCCAACCGGACCATTTCTTGTGATTCATATTGCCAGGGTCGGCACAAATGATGATTGCCGTCTGTTCTCTGCAAAACTGGAGAATTAAATTATAGGATGTCCATGTCAAATCTCCTTGTCCGAGATCTACATACCATATTTCTCCGTCTGACTCTACATTTTTATCGATCCAAACATCCTGACACTTTGCTAATTTTTCTTGGGCTTTTTGGAGTCCTCTGAATGCTGCTTTTTCCCAACGTTCCAGGATTTTCAGTTTGCAGGGGCTTTCCTGGATTTCTTTGATCAGAGTGAGGCTAAGATATTTTTTGGCATCCTGCCGATCAGCATAGTCCAGCAGTTGCTGGCGTTCTTCTTCAGAGAGATCCTTATCCCATGGGGCTAGGAACAAAGATCCAGGAGGAGCTCGAAGAGCTTCTTCTTCTTCTTGGAATGGAGCTTTCCCTTTATAAGAGACCATCCTGTCTCGCATATAGCTTTCATTCTGGTTAGAACCAGATCCACCGGCTTCTGAGGAAAACATATTTAAACTGGGAAAAATCTACATAGTCTCACGTGTTAACATATCAGCAAGACAATTTAAATATCCTGGCTTATAAACAATATCATAATCAAAGTTACTAAGCCAAAGAAACCATTTAAGAATTCTGCTGCTATTCTCTGCCATCAAATTTTCATTTTTAAATATGCCGGGCATAATCTTCAGATCTGTTCTGATAACAAATCTAACTGGTTTCAGGTACAGGATGAAGTGATTCACAGTCTTTTTAACAGCCAAAATTTCTTTATGACTGCTTGGATATTTTAATTCAACTCCCTTGAAAGATCCAGATGCGTAACCACAAATGTTGACTTTACCATCAATTTCTTCCAGTAGTACACCACCCCATGTTGTACTAGAAGCATCTGTTTCTATTATTAATTTACCAGTCCCTTGTGGCAGACTAAGGGTTGGCAGTTGCTTAACCTTGGCTTTGATTTGCTGAACAGCCAAAGTCATTTGATCAGACCACGGAATGGGCTTCTTCTTAAGCCTTTGCTGCAGGCAATGGATATCAGCAGCTTGTCCTTTGTAAAAAGGTCTGATATAGTTCAAGCAACCTAAAAATCTTTGCAACTGGGTCTTTTCTAATATTTTATCAGGAAAATGCTCAAAGGATTGCAACACATGATTCTGCAATACCACCTGACCAGCTTTAATATGCAGACCCAAGAATTCAATATCAGTCTTACCTATTTCCATTTTACTCTCAGATAAGACTAAACCATGCTTAAAGACCAAATCATAAAACTGCTGAAGATGCTTTAAATGTTCTTGTAGATTTTTAGAGCATATTAAAATGTCATCAATGAATACTGCTAACCAAGGAATATCTCTGAAAATATCCTCCATTCTTTTCTGAAATTCTGATGGAGCATTGTTAATTCCAAATGGTAGCACCTTCCACTGATATTGTCCATGCGGAACAACAAAAGCAGTTTTGTATCTGTCCTTTGCTTCAATACCAATCTGATAAAACCCAGACTTGAGATCAAATTTACTGAAGATAGTGCATCCAGTCATTTTCTGTAACAAACTAGCTTTATCAGGTAATGGATACCTGACTTTCTGGAGTACAGCATTCAGTGGCTTGAAATTTACCACCAATCTAGGCTTTCCTCTTTTCTGCTCACTATGTTTATTAACAACAAAAGCTCTGCAAGCCCAAGGGCTTTTTGATGGTTCAATCAATCCTTTATTCAGAAGCTCTTGTATTTCTTTGGAGCAAAATTCCCTTTCACTAGGGCTCATCAACCTAGCAGAAGCTTTCATGGGTTTGATCTTTTGGAGGGGATCAAATGGCAAAGAAACAAAATACTTTTCTCTGGTCCAAAATGCATTAGGACTTTCAGAACAACAATCTTTTCTTAACCTTTCAGAAATCCCTTCAAGATATTTCTCACTATTGATTTCAGCAAAAGATATGCATCTTTCCATTTTAGCAAGTGAAATTTTTGACTGACTTGGGGACTGACTCTGAGATTGTTGTGGAATAGGTTTACACTGTGGCCTAAAAGTATGACTCAAAGGTAAAACCACAGACTGATTATTAACTGTACATTGAAATAACATTTTCTGAGTATCTATCAAAAATGGACTAATAGATACTAAGAAATCAAAACCTAAGACACAATCTTCTTTAACTGTATCTAAACGAAATAAAGAAATAGAACTATTTACAGTAGATAAAGATATTGGAAAATCCTTTACTTTCCCAGTTAGGTAAACAGGAGTTCCTTGAATTGCAGATCCAAATTCTTTGGCTTCTTCCCAATAGAAATGAGGAAGAGCATTCCCTTTGGCTAAATTGAACTGACATCCGGAATCAATGAGGCATTGTATTGGGTAGGATTTAAACTCAGCAGGACAAAATTGTAAGGTGATGAAAAGCTTAGGTCCTGAGACAGCTCCTAAAAGGCTTAAGCTCTGAGACTTGGGTGAGGGAGAATGTTCAGGGGTTTTTTCAGGAGATTCTTCTTCTGGACTTTCATTTTCCTTATGTCCACAAACCCTTTCTATTTCATTGGACAGTTCATCCTTAGATGACTGATCTTTCTCCATTAAGAGGATAGTCAATGCATTCTTTATCTCATCTGCCTCTTTAACCAATTTCCTTATTTCATCTTGTTTGCTTTTCAACTTATTTCTCAGCAATTTTTCTCTATCTGTTCTGTGTGCCTGCCTGTCTGCATGACCACTAGGGTACTCTCTATAAAGATCAGCAGGATTAAAAGTTAATTGTAACTTTTCCTTACCCTTTTCTTTACTTAAAGTTTGCAGCTGAGCTTGTAAGGCTTTTTTCTCATTTCTGAGCTCAGTTCTTTCTTGATGTCTGAATATGGGAATTGATGATAACTGCAGATCAATAGAAGCAATTCTTTTCTCAATCTGTACAGGAGAAACTGTTCTAGAAAACATATACAAATTAAAATCAAAATCAGGGAGTGCAAATTGGTCAAACTGTTCTGGCACTCCACACCCCCCTAAATGTGGTTCCGTGTCGGAATCTGTACAAGACTCGGGATCACATTTAGCAAAAACAGGAATATCATCCTGAGAAGAATCTGAATCTTCATCAGCAGATGTAGAATCAGGTAAATAAATAATTTCACCAGAGGGAGAAGGAAATTCATCAGAAACTTTATACAAATCCCACCATTGGGGATCCAGTGTTGTGCAGAGAGCTGCCAACCTGGGACGGGATTTCCTGTCTGGACACTTGGATGCCCAATGCCCTTTCTTGCCACAAATAAAGCAAGTATCACCTGATCCTTTTTCTTTTCTCCTTTTCACAAATCTTTTGGAAGACTTATGAAATTTTTTAAATTTTTTGGCATATTTAGATTTGTGCTTATAAGGTTTATCATAGTGATATCTGCCTTCAGAAGTAAAATACTTCTTTTTCTTTTTCTTACAATGACAGCCTTCTTTCCCTAAATGTCCACGATTATGGGCTCCACAACCCCAATCGGGCATTTTTGCAACCTCTTTGCAGAATGAAGCAAAAAACATCTCTTGATGGCGCTTGAAATCTTTATCTACTCTTTTCTATAAACAATGTTCTTGCCATGTTTCCAGAATATAATTATGCAATTGAGCAAGAGATAAAGATCGAAGTGGAATATTTCTATCTTTTAAAGCCTTTTCTACTACATCTGGGACATGACCTGGGAAACTCCTGAGGTAATGTTTTAAATAGGCTTCATTGCCGGACTTACCTGAAGATATTAGCAATTTTTGCATATAGCAAAAATAGGATTCTGCTTTACTCAAGTCACAAAGCCTAGCAGACATATACAAAGAAGCTAAGTGATCATAATCTTCATGTTCTTCAGGGACATAAAATTCTCTACTTAAAGCAGAGATGATCTGCTCATCAGAATCATTAGCTGCTAACAGCTCATTTCTTGCATCTTGAGGCAACCACCTCCACCATTCATATGCTAAACCAGAAAGACCAGCAACTAATTGTGCTCCTAGCATCTGTGCTGTGAGATTGTGGTCTTGTTGTTTTTTGTAAATAAGCCAATGGGTAAGCAACTGTAAGGCATTTTTTATTTCTTCCCTTGACTGACACTGAATATTCAAAACTGGTTGTTCAGGCATTTGGGAAATCAAATTATTTAGATTATTGACACCAAAGCTAAAAATTCTTGGAGCTTCAGAGATACCTGTTGCATCAGGCATGTGGGTGTCAAAACCTTCATTATGTGGGTGAGCTCCTATCCTGAGTCTATTTGAAGACTCTGCTGCCATCATATTTATATCTCCAACATATTTTTCATCCAATACAGGCTTATAAACCTTAAATGCATCAATCCACTCAATGATATCTTGTTTTTCAGCATCACTTGCCCCAAAATCCCATTCTGGTCTGTTATCAACAGAACTGCTATTCAAAACACCTAGGGATACTGATTTGGAGTGACCTTTTCTGGCTAATTGCAAAACTTGATCAGGAACTATATACTGCTTCTTTTTCAGTTCCTGTGTTCTAGTTGTTAACTCTGCTAGAACATCTAACCTTCTTTGTAGCTTTTCAGAAGCTACAGAAATAGCCTTTTCAATTTCTGTTGTATCATGCAACAGATGGTCAAGAAGTTCTAATTTAGTGATGACTGTATCTAACTGTTTTCTTTGTTCAGCACAGTTAGCTTTTAAAAGATGGATATCATTTGCCATATCATCCAAATTGTGTGCAGTGCATTGTAACTGCAAATTTGTCCAATTTGTTAACTTAATCTCATCTGATGCAGACTGATCAGATGGAGTGGCCTTTGTGGATATGAATTCTCTCTTTGTCTGTCCATCAGAAGAATACTGCCTGAAGGCGGTTTCTGGGAGATTCCTACCAGGGAAATATGATCTTTGACCATGGGCATTGGTAGATTCGGATGCGGCATTGGTTCTTGGCAGACTTGAAAACATTCCAAGACTAGGATACTCATGTAAACTTTCTTTGTGTTTCTCTTTTTGTAAAAGTTTTTGTTTTATCTTTTTGCAAGAAGAACATTCTGCATGCTGACCTCTATGTTCAAAATCAGAAAGACCTGTGAAAGACTTATTATTTACAGACAGATTCGGTATTGGTTCTTCAACTGACTGTCTACTTAATTGATTTGACAGTGCTTGACGTCTTGCAGCATTGTAGGATGATGTTGATGCAGATCTGATCAACGGAGGACCAAATCTGGGGATAGGTTCTGGATGTGGAGATCGGAAAGAGGAAGAAGCTTCATCATACACTAATGGCTTTGGATTCATTACAGCTTTAACTCTTTCTTGGTGCCTAAGTTCTGAGTATTTCATTTCCCAAGACTGAGGATAACGAATACCAGTCCAATTAAATGTAACGGGAGTAGAATTTTTAGACTTTGAATTGGGTGTTTCCACCACGCTGCAGTCTGCAGAACTCTGTTGGATGTGAGACCTTAACTGGGGTAAAGTATCATTTCCAAACCGGACACAGACACCACCTTTTAATTGAATGATCTTAGAACCTTTCAACATATTAAATCCTTTTGGTAAAATATATGCCTTTAAAATATTGTAAATATGTGGGTCGTCAAGACTGACAGAAAACCTAGGATAGATGGTACCGAAAGCAGGACCATCATGCAAAGGTGCGGTGAAGCCACCAATAACAGCATCTGAAAAATGATTATGACGGGTATCTCCAACACAACATATGGAAGAGACTGCTAATCTAGGACGGACTAGCGGACCGAGACCAAGTTTCACTGCTCCGAAATGTGCATATTTAAATTTTTGTTCTTTTGCCCAATCAATTTGAGATTTATCAAGAAGAGAAATATGAATAGGCTCTTGGTCATCAGTAAAAGAAATATCAATACTTGAAACTTTAATCTGAGTTACAGTATGAAAATTCCACCATCTTAGTCTGTATACATCACGGGGTAAAATCTGAGGCAATTCCCAGTTGGCGGTTGGGTTCTGGTCATCTATTGTAATATAAGAAGAATCTTCATCAGAAGTAGAAGGATGAAAAGAGGAAGATCTTCTATCTGCAAGTGAGACTTCTATATCATTGGCTGACTGACACTCTAAATTTGCTAGCCATGTAGATGTGCATCATCATAAAGTAACAAAGGATTCTACTGCAAATGGGAATAAGAATGTGCTCCAACCATATCATCATAAAAAGTAAATCTAGGAGTTCCATACTCCTCATGTGGCACCATAAAAAAGAACCCTTTCACCCATACTTCATTGAGACTAATGTTGCAAAACATGGAATTGTAGGGTGTAGGAGAATAAACTAACTCACCAAAATGATCAAAAAGTGCAGAAGTTTCATCATGGGGAGGATCCATATGGGTAGTATCATGCAACTCCTTCAAAAGTGTGAAACCTTTGTCGTAGATTGGTTTCAATGTAGAGGAATCATGCTCTTATTTAAAAATTGCATAACCTTCATCAAGAGACAATTCAAGTTCCTCTTCCACCACATAAAGTGTTTGGATCTCTTCAAGTTCATCTTCAAACACATCAAGCACATTCAAATTTCCACATTTCTCATGATCTACCATGTCATGATAGTCCTCCATGCAATTTATACCATATGAAAATTTGAAACATGGGAGGGAGAACAAGTATATTGCAACCTTTCAAGAAGTTGCTCATTTTGAATTTCGAGTTTATGAATATCCTCATTATTCTCCTAGTATGTATCAGGTAATAATTCATTAAACTCAACCAAATTTTTCCTATAAAAAAGCAAAGACATGAAATTACCTTTGTTGTTGCACATTGCTCTTTGAATCTTCTCCATGTCTTCAAGGAAGGATGGATCCTCCAATGAAGAAACTTTCAAACAAGAATTTGACACTATTGCTTAAGTGTCATGGAGGATGCTAAGGGTCTCTTGGATCTTATTTTCATTCATATTCAAGGACCCTTCAAGAACATGAGGCTCTTTGTAAATGAACCTCCTCATCTTCTTCCTTCTTACTTGGACCAAATTCATGAAGCTCAAGTGGTGATGGGGAAGTTGATATTGTTTCTTCTTCAACTGCTACAAGGTCTTCATTTTCATGATTAATGGAAGTTTGGCTTGCCACAACACTTTCAAAATTTGTCTCTATGTCACCAACATAGAGGTGCGAGCACCCATTAGTAGGCACTCCTTCCAAGTTTAAGTATCCATTAGTAGATGCTATTTGAACTATGTCCAAGGTAGAATGCGTCTCTTCCTTTTGCTCCTTCAAGAAAGCTGATACATTTTGTACCCAAGTATGTGCAGAACTTTGATATGAGCCATTGTAATGTCCCCATTCAAATAATTGCATAGAAGACAATCCCATCAATCCTACTAGTTTCTTAGGTTGGATGGGAACATTTGAATTGAAATAAGGAAGCTAATAAATGATGTTTAGACATTAGAAGGGTTCAAGTATTTAATAAATAAGTTGAATAAATAAATTCAAGAGAAATTCTAGGTGGCAAGTGGTTTTGAAGACATATTGAGGATGTGGGACCCACACTAGCTTGATTTTTCAAGGACACATGGCATCTCTCTCTTGCCAATTCGAATTCATGATAAGGTGAACATTCTTGGGTGAGTTGGTAAGTCATACACATGAAATTGAGCATATTAGGTCGAATTGGGATGGATTGGTAACCTCCATGGAAGAGGAAGAGTCAAATTGGAAGCTTGTGGACACTTGGGCTAGATTCCCTAGCTCCTATGACAACAATGATGGAGCATCTATGAGATATATGAAAAATTGAAGATCATACTTCTGACATCTGACCATTATGACATGTCAGCCCCAAAAATAGGCTCCAATAGGGCGCTCATGGGAGTTGGAGAAGCCAAGGAGACCCCCACTCAAATTGGTGGAAGGTGGAAGGCTAGGAAAGGTGAGACACATGACAAATCTTCATCCCTTACCCTAATTAGAATTGGATTGAGTTTATGGATGGATTGGGAACCTTAGAAGGATAAGTATTTTTATAAAATACAGGGATAAACCAAGAGAAGGGCTTTTGATCATTTGAGGAAAATTGCATTTGTGAAGAGAGAGCTAGTGGATGACTAGTTTCTTGCCTTAGCCAATATCGAGGGTGAAAGATTCCCATTCAAGTTGGTGTTTGGAGAGGCCACTCAGGTATTTCATGGATATTTAATGGAGTTTGTATTTGTAGGTATCAGTGATAGGAAATCTTGTGGTTTTGTTTAGTGTAGCACTTTCTCTCAACCATTTCTAGTTTTGAAGGGATATTCTTGCTCCTTGAGGGAGGGAGTTTTTGGTGAGCTATTGTACTCCTTGGGAGAGATTATAATGATTCATTTATGATTGTAATAAGCTTAATATACTCTGTTATTCATCTTCAGAAAGTTTCAGGTCGAAATACCAAGTGGTCGTATGTAAAAATGATGATTAGTGAGCAAACAATGACCATTTCCCCACTACATTGATGTATGTTATTGTAGTGCTGATGATTTCGAATGAAATAATGTTTCTTTGATATATTTATGATGAATGGACAGAAATTAATGAGTGTTAAAAGTTTCATGTTCATCACTTAAGCATTTAAAGTCATTTTACTCAGTTTATTTGCATTTGGAAGAGATTTGGTGCCATTTCCCTAAGGGTTGAATTAATGGTTTTTTTCTGCTGTTGGGGAGGAGGTTAGAAAATACATTATAATTGATTAATGGTGTATATGAGACCTTATTAATGTCCCTCAGACATCCCCTACCTATTTTTTGAATTTCGAATGGGTTTGGAGGCATCTGGGAAGCCAATTTCAGTCATTACCCTGGGGGGATTTGCTTCACAAATTACTAGTAAAATTGTATACTTGGTCCAGAATCTTAAGAGAGTTTTCCTAATTATTTTGGTGGAAATATATCATCCCTGAACATCATATTCAAGTCTTAATATCAGTCACATAACTTCTCAGAATATTTGGGATCATTTGGGGCAAAATTGAGACCTAGGCATCAAAACTAGTCAAAGGTCGAAATTGGGGAAAAAGTGAAAAATTGGGCATTTTTATAAAAAAATTAAAAAGGGAAATTACAAGTGGTATTAGAGCATTTTATTGGCACCTGATGGTCTTAACAAGATTCAAAATAATAAACCACCACCCTTTGAACCAGTAGTTGAATAAGTTTTTGTTGAAGAAGAGGTAGTAGAAGAAGAAGAGTCTTTTGTTAAAACCATGGGTAGAGAGGAGGATGAAAACTTAAGACATAAGGAGGAACTTGTTGCATCCTTAAAACCATGTTTTGATGAAATTTACATGGGTATAAAAGACATGAGTAGACAGTTGATGAAAGGATTGGAATTGTTGGGTAGCCAACTTGCAAGTAAAGGGATGGTAGGAGATAACAATGGTTCACACTCAGGAGAAAAGAAGAACATGGGTGAGCATATTTTCTCAAGTACAGGACCTCATAATAGACCTGATGAATTTCAAAGCACACAAAGGCATACTGCACCTAAATTTCTCATACCCAAATAAGAGACTGATACTCAAGTGGATTTTAGTAAACTAGCAATCGAATGGAATGAGTTGAGTGAAGATTGTAAAAGAGGTTTACCATTTAGTCAATACATTGATGTTGTACATAAAATGCAAAGGAAGGAGGACAATATAATTCCATTCCAAAACAAATAATTAAATGTTGCTATTAGTAAAATGTCACTTCCTACTTTTGATGGTTCCTCTCAAAATTCTGCTAACACTTGGGTGCAAAAATTAGATGTGTATTTTCAGCTGAATCATATGTTGGAAGAGGATGCATTAAAAATGGCCATTTTGCACTTGGAAGGAGATTCCAATGAATGGTGGTTCCATGGCCTAAAAAAATTGGGTCATAATAAGATTAAAACATATGGAAAATTTGTTGACAGGGTACTAGATAGATTTGAACAAAAAGATCCAGAATTGCCTTTCAAAGAACTAGCTCAATTGAAGCAAATTGGGACCCCTACTGAATATATGTTAGACTTTAAAAAATTATCAGTCAAGGTGGCTGATGTATCTATGGGAAAGTTGGTATTTCTGTTCACTGAAGTTTTGGTTGAACCCTTAAAAGGTTTGGTCGAATCCCACAAGCCAACTACATTAAAAGATGCAATGAGCTTGAATAGGGATCTCCAAAATGTGCTTCCTAGAACGAGATTTCCTCCCAAGTCTGACTTCAGAATTGAAAAGAAACCTTGGAAAAGAGATGCATCTAATAAGCAGCCATGGAAAGAAGATGGATATGGAAAGGATAAGAAAGAGGAATTAAGTAGGGAATATCTCAGAAGGAAGAAATTGTGTTACTCATGCTTCCAACCATGGGCACCAGGACGTAAATGTGCTAAGGGAAAGGCCCAATTCATTGAAGTATTTTGTGATGATGGGTATGAAGGGGGCATGGAGGAAGAAGGAAATACTTCAGCCCAAGAAGAGGGACATATTACAGCAGAAGAAGGGAAACACAAGGTGAAGCATCCCTCACCCACCAAAGTAAGAATGGCAGTACTTTCAGCAGTACCTCGATATCACACTATTCCATGCAAGGGTGTGGTACTAGGACAAAGAAATTTAGTTTTGGTAGATGGAAGAGCCACACATAACTTCATTGATGTAGACATGGTGGAGAGGAGGAAGATACCTATTGAACCATTCGATGGCTTCACAGTTGTCATTCCCGGTCACAACACAATGGAGTGCAAAACATGGATTCCACAGTTGTAAGTCACCGCAGGTAACTATAATTTTGTTGATAGTTTTTATGTGGTTGATGTTGCTGATATTAATGTGGTTTTGGAAGTGCAATGGTTGTATTCAATAGGAGAGAATACAGTAAATTATCAAATTCCTGAAATGAAATTCCAAGATTCAAAAGGAGTACTAAGGGTTGTGAGAGGGCAACACACCTATCCGAATCAGGTAGTTTCTTCCCATAGTATGAAGCACCAGAATAGAAAGGTTTTGGGAGACATTCCTCATAGAAGGCCACCTGATAGAGGAGGAACAATTTTTCAGCATGGTAAATTGAGATTGCTTGAGGGCAATCAATCTTGGGTGGGAAGGACTATAATGTCCCCGTTCAAATAATTGCATAGAAGACAATCCCGTCAATCCTACTAGTTTCCTAGGTTGAATGGGCACATTTGGAATTGCAATAAGGAAGCTAATAAATGATGTTTAGACATTAGAAGGGTTCAAGTATTTAATAAATAAGTTAAATAAAGAAATTCAAGATAAATTCTAGGTGGCAAGTGGTTTTGAAGGACATATGGAGGATGTGGGACCCACACTAGCTTGATTTTTCAAGGACACAAGGCATCTCTCTCTTTCCAATTCGAATTCATGAGAAGGTGAACATTATTGGGTGAGTTGGTAAGTTCATACACATCGCATTGAGCATCTTAGATCAAATTGGGATGGATTGGTAACCTCCATGGAAGAGGAAGAGTCAAATTGGAAGCTTGTGGACACTTGGTCTAGATTCCCTAGCTCCTATGACAACAATGATGGAGCATCTATGAAATCTATGACAAATTGCAGATATGACCTCTTACATCTGACCATTATGACATGTCAGCCCCAAAAATAGGCTCCAAGAGGGTGCTCATGGGATTTGGAGAAGCCAAAGGAACCCCCACTCGAATTGGTGGAAGGTGGAAGGCTAGGAAAGGTGAGACACATGGAAAATATTCATCCCTTACCCTAATTCAAATTGGATTGAGTTTATGGATGGATTGGGAACCTTAGAAGGCTAAGGATGTTTATAAAATACAGGGATAAAGCAAGAGAAGGGATTTTTATCATTTGAGAAAAATTGCATTTGTGAAGAGAGAGTTAGTGGATGACTAGTTTCTTGCCTTAGCCAATTTCGAGGGTGAAAGATTCCCATCCAAGTTGGTGTTTGGAGAGGCCACTTAGGTCTTTCATGGAGCTTTAATGGAGGTTTTATTTGCAGGAATCATCTACAGGGAAGCTCGTTTTTTTTTTTAGTACAACACTTTCTGTTTCGCGGACAATCTACCGAGAGCGGACTCAAGGCTTGATCTCCCTAGATTAACGTAAGTCTAGAACAAATAGGACAAAACATAAAACACTTTCCCAGATCGTATAGAAGTACAAATGTAAGAGTAGATCGTTTACCTTAGATTTGTAGATCCATTTCTCCTTCGTTTATCCAATGCTCCAACGCTTCCAGATTGCGAGTAGCTAAACCTTGTTGAACATGTAACAGACCACGAGAAGTGAAAGCATATATCTCATATGACAGATCTAAGTTAACAGTTAAGGAGGAAAACTCTAAACATCATCAAATAGACAACATTTATGGAAAGCAATTATATTAACTGTATTGAAGAGTGGAGAAGTACAATAGGAAAGAGGATTACAACCATTGCCATGATCTATTGGGCTTAGTTTCACCAGCATAAGAGTACCATAGACTTCCTCCCTTTGGGATGGGAGTGAGCTTCATTTAAATAGGACTAAGTGGATAGGGTATGGATAGGATAGGTTGAGATATGATAGGAGAGGCTTAAGGGATCCTTCCAAAATGATAGGAATCGAATGCCATCTCTTCCAAGAGGTCAAGGATAGGGTCCCAAGTCAGCAAGCTTCGAGAAGAAGCTCGAAGAAGCTATTTTTTCCATTTAACTGACTTCATCGCACCCTACAATGGAGCTAGCTGCGATGTCGCATGTTGCATGAGTGCAACCTGTGACGACCTCTCAAAACCTAGTACAAATGGGTACAAATCCTTCCAGGTAAACCACTCAATCAAGGTAACTCCAGGGTTGATACACTGAATTTCATGATGAGAAGATTTTAGGTGTAACAGAATGCCCCCCAAAGCATGAAGCTGTTTGAAAATATATAGGTGAAATGCTTTGATAGAAGGAATAACAATGGACTTGTCGGACGAAGGACGCTGCCGCAGTACAACTTGACTCTGAGTACACAGTCTCAAATGACTCACAACATGGCTGCCGACCAATACAATGCAGATCCATGGTAGTAATGACCGACTGAACACAATCGTGGCTACTAGACACAAGCGTAGATCCATGATGAGACGATAACACAGCCACGACCAATACAATTGTGGATCTGTGTAATATGACTCAAAACTCCATCGCAACCTGGGTAAAATATGATTCCCCAGGGTCTTCAAGCCGAACCCGCAATGATACGAATCTAACCATGTGATTACAAATGTCTTGATGTCGAACATGGTATAAATCGCTTGATTACCGGCCATTGATGTAAACTGTTAACAAGTGCGAGGGAGATCACCATTAATGTCAATGATTCCCAAGGTATCACAGTACATATCATCAAGCGTGAATAAGTGAGTTGAAGTCAAACGCAAGATGAAATCTTCCAATCAAGAGCCAATTATGTAGACTCATGTTGAAAGCGAGGTAACCTGCCATTGAGGCATGCAGGGCCAAGGTACTTGGTTGGTTTCTAGATTCAATCCTCGGAAGATGAGTTGAAGTCGACAAGGATGAATCTGTCGAAGGTGGGCCATGATGAATCCCCCATCAATCGACACGAAACACAACAAAAGAAGTGTAGAGTAGATCAGACGGTGTAGTAAAATGCAATACTGACTCAGAGTAGATCGACAAGGTGACGGGCATACTGACTACAGATGATAAATGGTGGATGTATTCTTGAACATGGGCATGTCATGAATTGGCAGAATTGACATGATGATTACAACATTAATTCCTAATGCAACTGATGAGGGGAGCTTTCTTTGAATGACTCAAAGGAGTAACAAGAATTAGGAAGTAGGTAAAACTCGAGGACAAATGGATGACCCAAGTACAGTATGCAAATGCAAATGAGTGCCATGTTCAAGAACGATTACGTACTGCCACTGGTAAAGTGTGTAACATAAAAGCCTTCCTTTTTCCCCATCATGAATGATGAGTGCCTCATGTGTTTTTTACGAGCTTGATGAGGGTAATCAGATGCTGAGTATAGCTCATCTCATAGATGAGTCCAATCCCAAATATTTTTCAAACCTAGGATAGGAGGGGTTCGTCCCATGGCGGGCCCTTCAATGTAGGAATTTAACGAGTCCATAGAAGGTAAACTCGGTCGTCATTTCATATTTAGAGAGTCTGAAAAGAACTAAAGAAGACTCCAACGGTCCTTTTTTGTAAAGTTAGCCTCATCGCCCGAAAAAAGGGTAAAATAACGTGGGAGAGGACTCTTCCAGTCATGATTGGATGGAGTATACCTTTTTCGTAAGTAGTGCCCCCTGGTCCGAAAAAGGGGTAAACTATCACCAGGAAGACGACCATTCAAATACTTTAACAAGCGTGAACGCGACAAGTTCACTTGGCAATCTTTTAAATTTTTGAGAGCCTGAAAAGAGCTTAAAGGTAGACTCCAGGGGGTATCCTTTTCCGTAGGAGTTTAACGAGCCCAAAAAAGTGGTAAATCGCAACTCGGTACTTATTCTCATAGTTTTAAGAGCACGAGAACAAACGAAGAGTAAGCTCATCATCATAATATAATTACAATCTAACCGTTGCAAAATAATGACAAAACATTCAAGGGAGAGTGTTGGGCTTCAATCTACTAATGCAGATCAAATCCTTAAATTTATATCAATCTGGGTCAGTAAGCTTAGAGGCATATCCAAGTTTTAGGACTTAGAGCTAGACTTGTTTGGATAATTTAATTATCTGTGAATTGAATCTACTGTTTAATTATTTGTGAATTGAATCTACTGTCAGATGAAAAATACTGTAACTTAAAGACACAAAAATCCCTTTTACAGGGATGACTTCATTTGTTTCTTTTCAAGTACACAACAATCTATTTAGGAAAGCAATCTATTGGTGAAAGAACTGAGATAGCAAAAGCAATTAAACAATAACTCTAACCCTAAGATACAGACTACAAAGCTCTTGCCTAATGTTCTAGTGCTGAATGAACAATTAACCATTAAGTTCCCTTACAGGACAATGTTCGTAATTTATAATTGTTCTAAACATTTTATCTTTAAATGAGCAGCAATGTATAACATAGTAAAATCACAGTCTGAACCGTTCTTTTAATATTTAACAAGATAAAAGACAGAGCTCATAAAAAGGTAAGTGATGTGTAGCACAATGAAATCGTAGCTTGAACCATTAAATGAGATAACAGAGCTGTAATAAAACCAATTAAAACTAGCTGAATTCGTTCTGCAATAATAAACTAGATACTACAGGGATTAACACATACCAATGGCACAATCTAAATCGCCTGCATCAAATCAAATCGCTGCAAACATCTAAATAGCATTCAATGGCAATGTAAGGGTGTGCGAACTCAACAATGGGGGCCCTCCAATGCCTCGTTCCACACACAGTTGAAGATTTACAGAACTGAAACTCTAAATGTATTCACCATAAACCAATTACACAGTAAAAACCACGCAGTTCAGAAGCAATATGCGTTCTTCCCAAAATCGTGATCCCCGATCCAATGTTTTGTGAAGTACTTATACAAATTCGAAAGAAAACTGGAAATGCTATAATCCTGTAAACTAATTAATGAACATAGCCATCGAGGTCCTCATTCAGAATCGTGAAACTCAACAAAATCCAAACTGCCCTGCTTTTGTGCTGAGTGGTAGCACAGGTGGTCATCTTTGATCGACTTTGACTTGCCACCTGTGAGAGCCACATCATCTATTCGTTGGAAATTCGTCCATCCTTGGATACTGAGGATCTTTCCTCCATCTTTCAGTTAATGCCTAGCTGGCCTGCAAGTGCCCAACTTTGGAGACATTACGGGAAGTTAGCACATCCTGTAATTCTGAATAAAACCTTAGTTTAAATGCTCTAAAAATCTCAAAATTCAATTTGTTAACAAGCAATGACATTTATACCTTTTAACCAAAGTCTGTGTTGAACTAAAAGCTTTATAGATCAATATGAGGGTTTTATGGAGGAAAATGGAGGATATTTAGATGACAAAAAGAGGTCAAAATGGTGCCCAACAGAGAGTTCATACTAGAGATGACCATTGTAAGGTGAGAAACGGCACAAAAGACCACTTAACAACCCCTACACACTTGGAAACTAGGTCAAATAGTCAACCGATATTCCAAATATGATTAAAGATGATCAAAACTATAGCAAATGACCTCAAAGCATCAAATATTTGAAAAAAGAATATTCTATTTCATTTATAAATAGAAAAATGGGTCAAATATAGTCACCATTGTTTCATTAATTTGCCAATTTGGGAGAAGAAGTGCCAATTTGAAGCCAAGATTTCATTCATCGATTACGGGAGCTATGAGCCGCCATTTCATCCACCGTCTGGAGCAGGTAAGCCTAAAATTCATTTAGCAAAATTGTAGTGGATTACATTTTGATTTTAGGTCCATTTTTTAGGTTTTTTGATGGATTTATGGAGGGCTATTGCGCCCTCGACTCGTCATAGTTTTCCCTTTCGGGAACTATGACGAGACCTACTCGGCGCAAGTCCCAAAAACGTGGAGTGTGATGCCATCGCACTGTGTGTAATAGCACTGTGCGACGACGGAAATGCATATCCCAACCATCAAATTAAACCCAAAAGGTGGACTTCTTGTGGTTGAAGTGAGGTCTAACAATGTTTAAATGCCCACTTTGGTAGGTTGATAGCAAGCAAAGATGGTATTAGAGTGGTGGGAAAGAGAACACGAGGTGCAAGATGTACAAGCCGTCGAAGATCCACAATGCGTGAATGCTTTGAGAAACTGTGGTTTACTCAAGTTCTTTGTGATCGGTGAGCACATCCTCACTATAGATGTTGAGGACATCTATTTCCTTACTGGTCTGTCTCGGAGAGGGGACCCTGTAGTTCTCACCAGATCATGAGCTAGTGATCGCACTGTTGATAACATGGTGATGCAGCATTGTACTGCTCATGCTCGATCCTCTAGTGGGAAGATTCCCATTAGGGATGTTGTAAACCACCCACTGCGTGCCATATTGTTTACTTTTACTAGAGTGGCGGGGAGCCAAGCCCCACACATGGCCACTCGGACTCAGATGCTCTACGCGGAGGAGTGTATGTCCCCCATGATCTTTAACTGGTGCGAGGGTCTCCTCGCCAACATCAGAGCTCAGCTGACTAAGTGTCGGTGGGGAGAGCTCAAGCAGTTCGGGTACGAATTGATCATGATATCGTTCCTCTTGGAGCGGATCCCTCTCTTGCGCCCACAGGTATGACTAGATGACAAGGATCCTAGGGATCCACACATGCTCAGATGGGCAGAGGTGATGGCCCGTCATCGTGGGGGCCCTATCATCAGCTTTGGTCTCGAGTTCTTCAGCTGGATGGAAGGACAGTTGCTCATGGTTGAGGACTAGCCATACAGCAGTACGGATTTCAAAGAGGATCCCGACTTAGTGATGCCTGAGGGTACAGCATGGGGAGACATCGGTAAGAACAAAACCCTTGTATTTTTTAATTTTTTTTTATCTTTATGATTTTTTTGATGCGGTGCTGACAAGTATATGACATGTGTGTGTAGATGTGGGTCCCATATGGCCCGTAGGAGTTTCTCTTCTGGTGAGGAGAGACAGAGGTGGGGAAGCAGTTGTGCCCCCAGGTGCCCATGCTGCCATCGTGGAGATGGAGGATGTGTACAGGAACTTGTCCCAGCTGACAATGGATGTTCTCGAGCCAGCAGTAGATGAATTACCGAGACCTATGCAGAGGTTCGAAGTTGGAGCGTCTGTATGCTTCAATGCCTTAGTCCACAAGGTAGCGAGGATAGTGGAGTGCTTCCATTCTCAGTGGCTGAGAGCTGTCCGCCCTAGGGGTGTACGAGCCAGGCGTCAGGCCTGATGACATTATTATACTTGTACTGAGAGCTTAGAGGCCTCAGATTTTGTACTATTGAAAGCTACGAGGCTTCAGATTTTGTAGAGACTTACTGAAAGCCATCGTGCTTCAGATTTTTGTACCAACACTACTTTTGATGATATATATATACAGACATTCCTCACGATTTATACATTATGTGTTTTTAGAAATGATGAATGATGTGATCTTGTTCATATGCTATGCTTTTTATACAGTGCATTATTTACATGTCGTGAATGCTTTTACATATTATGAGTATTATGTGTGTGTGATGTACCAATCTAAAATGAAGTTGGTCATCGAGTCAGCAACTATGTTTAACTCTCATGGAGTGTGCAGGTATTGAATGGATTCAAATGACATTTCCAGGAGACGTACTCATCTGAAGAGACGGAGTAGGGTGGGATCAAGGATAGCGTAGATCCGGTTAAGATGGGAAACCACTAATTGAGAATCCATATGGATGACAATGTGGTCCATACGCAAAGAAGTAGCATCAGTTAGGGTTCCAATTACAGCCTAATGTTCTGCGGCATTGTTGGTTGCAAACCCAAGACAACTTCCACCTGAGATGATGAGATCGCCTATTGGGGAATACGATACCCAGGCTGCCAAGGCAAGGTTACGGGTGTGTCGGCTGGCGCTGTAAGCGAATATGTAGCATGTTTCCATCTGCACACGCAGAAAGGACATGGTATAAGAAGCGGAAACAAGATCGAGAGACACAAAAAAATAAATGTGTCACACCACACAAAAACACACACATGCCATGTATAGTACATACAAGAAAGTCTATGCATGAAAGGTTTAGGCATAGTACCTCTTCAGGTAAAGCCCATTACGGGGTTCACCCAAATATATTCCATCATAGTCTTCAAGCTCGTAAACTCCCTTTTCCAAAACACGTTTGACAATGTAAGGTCCGTGCCACATGGACTCGAACTTTCCTGCCCCCAACTTGTCATGCTCCTGGTCGTATGTGAGGACCAGGTCACCCTCGTTGAAGATACGAGGTTCTATTGAATTGTTGTACTGAACTTTGATGTGTTTCTTGTGTGCTTCGTTAGCAAGAGCAGCATCTCGATGGGACTCGTCAAGTTTTTCTAAGTACAGGTGTTACACCAAAATGTTGTCACCCTTGTGCAAGTGTCACAAGTGTTGCAAGTGTCGTCGTCATGACCTAGTGTCGTCGGCATGACCATTGCAAGTACCGTTATTATGACCAAGTGTTGTCATCATGATCGTTGTGATAATGTCATCATATTGACCATTGTGTAAACTCTTTGCTATTATACCTAAACTCATTTTAGAGTAAAAACACATCCCTGAAGTTTCCCATGACTGGAGGGCTTAACTGACCTACTTTTCAAGGTCGTCGCAGTCTTCCCTTGTGCAACATGCGACATCGCAGGTTGTCAGGACAACCTGCGACGATGTCAGTTATTTGGATAAAAGAGTATCTTCAAGCCCATTCTCGAAGATGAGTGATGTGGATGCCTATCCCTAGGCTCTAGGTGAGGTGGCATTTCGGTTCCTAACCTTATGGGAAGATCCCTTAACCATCTCCCCCTAATCCTCAACCTACCCTATCTCTTTAGCCCTATATAATCACCCACTCTCTCCATGGGAGGGGAGAAGGTCTATGGTATCCTTATGCTGATAGAATCCATATTGGTGATTGGGAAGCTTGTACCATCTTGGAGACTTGGCTTGGACATGTTGGATTGAGGATGCGACGTTGAGGCTTTGGTTGTAGCTTCATCCTTTCTATGTATTCCCACCTTTTTATACACTTAATATAATCTCTTTCCATAAATGTTGTCTTGTTGATAATGTTTAGAACTTTCTTCCTCAACTGTTAGTTTAGATCAGTTATTGTTTAGATATCTTGTACTGCTTGTATCGTTTCCATATTGTCTTGACAGGTCTTGTAGCCAGAGATATGATGACCGCGAGACTTGGAGCAACAACAAGGAGCAGGATCTGCAATCTGAAAGGTATGATATCTAAGTACTCGATCTGTAACTAGATCTAGGAAATGAGTTTTGTATTCTGTACTATTTGTTCTAGATTCACTTGAACTAGGGAGATCCGGCTCGCGTCCGCTTGAGTGGATTGTCCGATAACAAATTTGGCGACCATACTGGGGAAGAACATTGTTGTTTTCAATTTGAATGTCAGTTTCAGTTGATTGCTTTTCCAAGCCATCTCTTTGGCCATTTTCTTCTTAAGCCCTTTCACCATCAGATCTTCACTTTGAAGAATCTATTTACCTTCCTTTGAGTTTGTACTCCTCATTTTCAGACCATTTCATTGCTCATTGTCTAGAGAATTGGTTCATTTTTGAACTTAGATCTCGCCTGTCGCACCTGGTCAATGTACTCAGAGCAACACTGTGTCTTTTTTTTTTATCTCTATTCTTTGTTTGTTGGCTGCTCGTTGCAACCCTTCCATTGGTATACTACGACATCGTCGCACGTCTCGCATTGGTGAACTGCGACATCGCACTGTGTATAAGCACAGAGTGCGTCAATCTGCAAAAAATGCCATACAGGCATCCCTTCTCCATTTCTGATTTGAGTTTTGGTTTGTGTATAGACTCCTCTGCACTATACCTTCCAGGCAGAGACCCTTTTTGTCCAACAGTGTTTTGTTTGGCTTGTTTGTATTGGTTTTTGGGTTTTTTGAGATTTGGATTCATGTTTGGCCCTTTGAGTCAAAACTAGTGTTTTGCTTGTGTTTAAAGCGAAATGGGTTCTGACCCATCTCAAGGTTTTGAGATCATTTTTGGTTTGGCGTGATTGGCTTGTTTTAAAGACTTGAAGAGTGTGGGATATCCATGTCTTTCTGAGCCTCTCTTTCTTGGGTTATGCATCTTGTTTCCCTTACATGCTGAGCTATTCAATCATTTTTGGGAAAGATTGATTCTTTGTCTCCAATTTAGTTCAAAGAAAAGATTGATTTTGTCACTCTTTTGCTATATTCATGAAATTGGAAAACATAAGTATTCTTCTTGCTTTAATTTGATCATTTGATATTCTTGGTCTTATCATCATAAGAAGAAGAAAGGCTTGTTTCAGATTTGTGTGCATTTGAGTTAGATAAGATTGTTAAGTGCCTATCTTTGTCTTGCATTTGGTTGGAAACGTTTGTGGAATCCTTCTTTCCATAGCTTAGATGTGTCTTTTTCAAGTGTAAAAAGATAGGAAATGAGTTATGATTATTGCATTTGGTAGATTTTAAGCCTCTCGTGAGTGCCTTTGAGTTGTTTGGGTGCTTGCCATTTTTTGGGGGGAATTTATGAAAGATTAGAGTGTTGTAGATATCCTCTCACTTCCTGTATATAAATATGAAAAGTGTTTAGTTATCAAATTCCATTTTTGGTACATGCATTTGAAAATTGAAAGTGCTTCATTATCTTGTCTTATACATTGTTAAGATTAGCTGCATCTTTCATTTTCTTTATGCTTTTTGGTTGATTATTGCAGAAAGTTAGAATTATTCCACTCTAGTAAGGAATTCTTCTTTTTGCTACTACTTAGGTACTTTTGGTTTGAAAGAAAGAAAAATCTCTCCCTACCTTAAGTAGTTTTCATTGAAAAGAAAAGGAAAATGTGCATTATCATGTAGTTGAGGATTGCATTATGTTTACATTTATGTACTCACCTAATGCATCCAACTAACCGTACAAGATAAAATTAACGCTAGCTTAGGTTAAAATCATTTAGAAACTTGTGTGTAAGTTAGAGATGTGTTCCGGCGTCGTTAAGCGTGGCAGCTGTCGTTATTTTCCATCACTGTAGTCCGGGGGTATTGTAGTCTTCCACGTACATCGATATATCGAGCTCCTTCATGTACCCACCAAGTACCATAATTCGTACTTGGCATATATCGAAGGGTGTATCACGTACATGACACGTATATCGGAAGGTCTCGTGCCAACGGCTGTGCATTAGACAACACCACTATGGATTTGAGCTCTCACGTACCTTGCGTATATCGGGAGACACCATTAGGATTCCCGAAACCAACTGAGTTAAACATTTGACCGTCTTGGCAAAGCAATACACCGAGAACAGCACTTGGGGAGATTAGCACGCACGTATTGTCCAGGTAATCGGGTATGCAGGCAAGGGTACGGTCCCAATCCTCCTTGTCGCGTCATATTGTTGGACCCTGCAGTATATAGCGGTTTGCGATGCCTTGATAATCCCGTGAGGTTCCAGACTTTGAATCCACTCCTATTCACACAGTTTGCTTGTTGCTTTTAGACTTGAGTAGTGTTTGTCTTGTGTGGTCCTTTAGAGACTCTTAGGAAGTTTAGATATGGAAGATTCTTCCAGGACTACCAACCAAGGCACCCCTTTCCAAGGTATGCCATTTGTTATTCCCCCTTGTGGAATTGTTGGTCCTCCCTTTATGGCTACGTTGATTCTTCCTGGATTGATGATAGGATTACCAGTATGGTTATTCTCCAATCCGGTTACGCCAAGTGCACCAATCGTGTCGGACCTAGGTCCTTCACCACATGAGCATCAATCTCATGATGACCCTTCTCCTTCTCCGTCGAAAGTTGAATTGGCTTCCATCTCTTGCTCTTCTCCTACTGAAAAATATGATGTTAGTAAGAAGGTTGGTGTGAAGAAGAAGAAAGAGAAGATTAAAAATAAGAAAGATAAGAAAGAGACCAAGCGTCAACCATCTGCCTCTAATGGCACTCATTCTATGAGAACACCTCGTAAGCCAAAGTTCCCTTGCAAACTTTGCAAGGGTGATCACCTTCTCAAGAATTGTCCCGGCCTTTCCTGTGTGTCAGAAGTGTGGTCTAAAAAACCCAAACCGCTTGTATCGTCAACCTATGACCATCATGTTGATGACACTCCCTCAACCAGTGACCCATTGTTGACAGGTCGGAAGGGTAGAGCCGCAGACCCTTGTTGGATATGCAAGGGCATGCATCATACTTACCTTTGTCCAAGCATGGATGAAGCTTCGTGGTGGTTGGAAGATATTACTAGTTCTCAACAGGTGCTTCCAACAAGCGATAGTAAGTTGTCCCCCGAACCCCCGTTGGTTGACCAAGTGATCAATTCAGTTTCATCTGTAATTGATCCCACTCTTCCTTCGGAGAGTGAAGTGATTGAGTCGATCTCATCTCCACTCGATCCCGCTCTTTCATTGGAGAAAGTCCAGACTGAAGCAATCACCATGACACACTCTTCGTCTCATTCTTATCTTCCAAGTGAGAGTGAATTGGAAACCGCTGATGTTTTCCTAGTCAGTTCAGAATTCCCTAGGAAGGGGGAAACCCTGTCCATTTCTACAGGACCCCCCCCAAGTACCGAGGTCATTTCCTTTGATTGGAATGGTCTAACAGAATCTTGTCTTCCTCCGAGTATTCCTTTTCAAATATCTGTAGGAGTTTCCGATAAAGAAATATTTCGTACGATAGTTGATGAGGGAGCTTCTGTTAGTATTTTATCCTCAACTGCTTGGCAAGCTATAGGTTCTCCTCAGCTTGTGCCAGTAACTGACCAAATTTTGGCTTTTAATAGAAGGCCTACCGGACCTTTAGGGATTCTCCTGTAGTTACCTGTCACGTTGAGAGGTAAAACTGTTTATGTTGATGTCATGGTTGTCCAAGGTCCTTTAGATTTCAATATGCTCCTTGTACGTGATTATGTCTATGCTATGAAAGCTGTAGTGTTCACGCTCTTTCGAGTGATGTATTTTCCCCATCATGGGAATGTTGTGACCATTGATCAACTTTCCTTCGTGACACCCACTCATCATATGACTCCTAGTCATCAAACTTCCCTGAATGTTCCGCATGCTTTAGTGGTTTCTTCCCCTTGAGGATGGGGGGTACGAGCATAATTTATGTTCTGTTTCAAGCTCGTTAAAAAATGAAACCAACCTTCAAGCAAAGTTTCTTTTTTATTTCAAGATTGCATAAAAATGAAACCATTTCACATGAGAATAGCTCCCGTTCTATGTCAAGCTCGTTAAAAAATGAAATAGGTTCCTACGAGCACGGTTTATGTTATGTTTCAAGCTCGTTAAAAAATGAAACCAACCACCCTAGCATAGTTTACCTTTGGTTTTAAGCTTGCATAAAAATGAAACCAATCCACTTGGAGCATAGTTTTATTCTATTTTAAGCTCGTTAAAAAATGAGATAGACCCCTCTAGCATAGTTTATCTTTGGTTTCAAGATTGCACAAAAATGAAACCATCCACTCGAGCATAATTTTATTCCATTTCAAGCTCGTTAAAAAATAAGATGGGCCCCCTCGAGCATAGTTTTATTCCATTTCAAGCTCGTTAAAAAATAAGATGGGACCCCTCGAGCATAGTTTTATTCCATTTCAAGCTCGTTAAAAAATAAGATGGCCCCCCTCAAGCATAGTTATTGTCTATTTCAAGCTTGTGTAAAAATGAAATAGATCTCCCTCCCATCGGTTCGAGTCTCTCGCTAGAGTTAGAATTTGAACCTTCATTTCATTTGATTCTCGTTTTCCCCCCCTTAGTGAACATTTTCATATTAGTAGCCAGGTTGGTAGTTGGGTTAGCAAGCATCATTTTTAGATGAAATGAAGCTTGGGGGGCATGCCACATGTCGTACCGTCAGCAATCATGTTGAGCCGCTAGCAATCACGCTGGGGGCATTTACCAACCTCTGGGCATCATGTTGGGAAGGAACCCGTTAGTGGACCTTAACCATGAGCATAGTTCCCATTCTATGTCAATCTCGTTAAAAAATAAAATAGGTTCCTGTGAGCATAGTTCCCGTTCTATGTCAAGTTCGTTAAAAAATGAAATAGGTTCCCGCGAGCAGAGTTCTAATCTTGTGTCAAGCTCGTTAAAAAATGAAACATATCCTTTCCCTTTGAGTCAAGTCTCCTCATAGACTTAGTACCTAAACCTTCTTTTCACCCTCCTATGCCTTAGACGGATGAAATGAAGCTTGAGGGCATGTATTCAACCTCTGGAAGTTATGTTGAAGTCAACTCGATCGCCTCTCCACACCACGTTGGAGCTAAGTCACTTACTTCTAGCAATCATGCTGGGGGCATGTACCAACATTTGGATTTCATGATGGGAAGAAGTTCACCATTGGGAACATTTTCAAGCATACTTTCCTTTTTTAGGTTTCGAGCTCATTAAACCATGAAAATTATCCTAAGCATAGTTCATTTTATGCTACAAGCTCGTTAAAAAATGAAGCAGACATCATGAGAATTCTTCCAACCTATCTTCGAGCTCGTTAAAAACAGTAAGATAGCATTTGAGATTACTTTTCACATTTTTCGTGCTCTGGTTGAAACATGAAAAGTGGTTCGAGCTTAGTTTTTACTTTTTCGTGCTCTGGTTCAAACATGAAAAAGATTCCGAGTGATTTTGATACCATTCTCGTGCTTGTTAAAAATTTGAGTTAAAAAGGTGTGTCTAACGAGTATAGGTTTATCACTTTATCCGTCCTCGCTAGACTATTTACGGAAAAGGAACTGTGCTGAGTTTACTTTTCCTTTGTCGTACTCGGTCATCAACCATGACAAAGTTGTTCATGGAGTCCTTTTTAAGCTATTTTCAGACTCCCTAAATAGGAAAAGATTGCCAAGCGAACTTGATGCTTTCACGCTTGTAAAAGCATTTGAATGATCGTCTTTCTGGTGATAGTTTACCCCTTTTTTGGACCAGGAAGCACTATTTATGAAAAATGAATACTCCAACCAACCATGGCTAGAAGATTCCTCTCCCGCGTTGTTTTACCCTTTTTCGGGCGATGAGGCTAACTTTACGAAAAAGGACTGTTGGAGTCTCCTTTAGTTCTTTTCAGACTCTCTAAACATGAAATGACGCCGAGTTTTCCTTCTCTGGACTCGTTAAATTTTAAACATTGAAGGGCCCGTCATGGGATGAACCCCTCCTTTCCTAGGTTCGTGAAACATTTGGGATTGGACTCATCTATGAGATGAGCTATACCGAGAATCTAGATACCCTCATCAAGCTCGTTAAAAAACACATGAGGCACTCATCAATCATGATGGGGAAAAAGGGAATATTTTGTGTTACGTCTTAATTACAGCAGTACATAGTCACTCTTGAACATGGCACTAGTTTGCATTTTTCATTCAGTACTTGGGTAATCTGTTTGTTTTTGAGTCCTGTCAATTCCATGAGTCTTGTCACTCCTTTGGATCAACCAAAGAATGCTTTCATCATCAGTTGCATTAGGGGTTGGGATCACTATTGTCAAGTCAATACTGCCAAGTCATGCCATGCCCATGTTCAAGAGACGTTTGTTCCTCATTATCTGCAGTCAGTACACCTTCAATCATGTTGGTCTACCTTGAGTCAGTCTTGCACATTACTCTACCGTCCGATCTACACCAAACATCTGTTATCGATTTTCATGTCGATGATGGGGGATTCATCATGGCCCTCCTTCGACGGGTTCATACTCGTCGACTTCAAATCATCATCCGAGGAATGAACTTAGAAACCAACCAAGTACCTTGGCCTTGCATGCCTCAATGGCAGGTTACCTCGCTTTCATCATGAGTTTACATCATTGACTCCTGATTAGAAGATTTCATCTTGCGTTCAACTTCAACCCATTTATTCACGCTTGATGATATGTACTGTGATAACTTGGGAATCATTGACATCAATGGTGATCTCCCTCGCACTTGTTAATGGTTTACATCAATGGCTGGTAATCAAGTGGTTTCTACCATGTTCGACGTCAAGACATTTCCATGATGGCATTTGAGTTAAAAAGGTGTGTCTAATGAGTATAGGTTTATCACTTTATCCGGCCTCGCTAGACTATTTACGGAAAAGGAACTGTGCCGAGTTTACTTTTCCTTTGTCGTACTCAGTCATCAACCATGACAAAGTTGTTCATGGAGTCCTTTTTAAGCTCTTTTCAGACTCCCTAAATAGGAAAAGATTGCCAAGCGAACTTGATGCTTTCACGCTTGTAAAAGCATTTGAATGATCGTCTTTCTGGTGATAGTTTACCCCTTTTTCGGACAAGGAAGCACTATTTACAAAAAAGGAATACTCCAACCAACCATGGATGGAAGAGTCCTCTCTCGCATTGTTTTACCCGTTTTTGGGCGATGAGGCTAACTTTAGGAAAAAGAACCATTGGAGTCTGCTTTAGTTCTTTTCAGACTCTCTAAACATGAAATGACACTGAGTTTTCCTTCTCTGGACTCGTTAAATTTTAAACATTGAAGGGCCCATCATGGGACGAACCCCTCCTTTCCTAGGTTCGTGAAACATTTGGGATTGGACTCATCTATGAGATGAGCTATACCGAGCATCTGGTTACCCTCATCAAGCTTGTTAAAAAACACATGAGGCACTCATCAATCATGATGGGGAAAAAGGGAAGATTTTGTGTTACGTCTTAATTACGGTTGTACATAGTCACTCTTGAACATGGCACTAGTTTGCATTTTGCATTCAGTACTTGGGTAATATGTTTGTCTTTGAGTCCTGTCAATTCCATGAGTATTGTCACTCCTTTGGATCAACCAAAGAATGCTTTCATCATCAGTTGCATTAGGGATTGGGATCATTATTGTCAAGTCAATACTGCCAAGTCATGCCATGCCCATGTTCAAGAGACGTTTGTTCCTCATTATCTGCAGTCAGTACACCTTCAATCATGTTGGTCTACCTTGAATCAGTCTTGCACATTACTCTACCATCCGATCTACACCAAACATCTGTTATCGAGTTTCATGTCGATGATGGGGAATTCATCATGGCCCTCCTTCGACGGGTTCATCCTCGTCAACTTCAAATCATCATCCGAGGAATGAAATTAGAAACCAACCAAGTACCTTGGCCCTGCATGCCTCAATGGAAGGTTACCTCACTTTCATCATGAGTTTACATCATTGACTCCTGATTGGAAGATTTCATCTTGCGTTCGACTTCAACTCATTTATTCACGCTTGATGATATGTACTGTGATACCTTGGGAATCATTGACATCAATGGTGATCTCCCTCTCACTTGTTAACGGTTTACATCAATGGATGGTAATCAAGTAGTTTCTACCATGGTCGATGTCAAGACATTTGTAATCACATGGATAGATTCGTATCATTGCGGGTTTAGCTTGAAGACCCTGGGGAGTCATGTTTTATCCAGGTTGCGATGGAGTTTGTATTGAGTCATATTACATGGATCCACTTTTGTATTGGTCGTGGCTGTGTTATCATCTCATCATGGATCTACGCTTGTGTCTAGTAGCCATGATTGTGTTTAGTCGATCTTTACTATCATGGGTCTGCAATGTATTGGTCGGCAGCCATGTTTTGTGTTGTATGAGACTTGTGGATCTCAGGTCATTTCTGCAGCAACTCCTTCCAACCAGCAAGTCCTTGCCATTTTTCTTACTACAAAGTATTTCACCTATCTCATTCCATCAGCTTCATGCTTTGGGGGGCATTCTGTTACACCAAAATGTCGTCACCCTTGTGCAAGTGTCACAAGTGTCGCAAGTTTTGCAAGTGTCGTTGTCATGACCTAGTGTCGTCATCATGACCGTTGCAAGTACCGTTATTATGACCAAGTGTTGTCATCATGATCGTTATGATAATGTTGTCATCTTGACCATTGTGTAAACTCTTTGCTATTATACCTAAACTCATTTTAGAGTAAAAACACATCCCTGAAGTTTCCCATGATTGGAGGGCTTAACTGACCTACTTTTCAAGGTCATCGCAGTCTGCCCTTGTGCAACATGCGACGTCGCAGGTTGTCCTAATGCAACCTGCGACGATGTCAGTTATTTGGATAAAAGAGTATCTTCGAGCCCATTCTCAAAGATGAGTGATGTGGAGGCCTATCCCTAGGCTCTAGGTGAGGTGGCATTTCGGTTCCTAACCTTATGGGAAGATCCCTTAACCATCTCCCCCTAATCCTCAACCTACCCTATCTCTTTAGCCCTATATAATCACCCACTCTCTCCATGGGAGGGGGGAAGGTCTATGGTATCCTTATGCTGATAGAATCCATATTGGTGATTGGGAAGCTTGTACCATCTTGGAGACTTGGCTTGGACATGTTGGATGGAGGATGCGACGTTGAGGCTTTGGTTGTAGCTTCATCCTTTCTATGTAATCCCACCTTTTTATACACTTAATATAATCTCTTTCCATAAATGTTGTCTCGTTGATAATGTTTAGAACTTTCTTCCTCAACTGTTAGTTTAGATCAGTTATTGTATCGATATCTTGTACTGCTTGTATCATTTCCATATTGGCTTGACAGGTCTTGCAGCTAGAGATTTGACGACCGCGAGACTTGGAGCAACAACAAGGAGAAGTATCCGCGATCTGAAAGGTATGATATCTAAGTACTCGATCTGTAACTAGATCTAGGAAATGAGTTTTTTATTCTGTACTATTTGTTCTAGATTCACTTGAACTAGGGAGATCCGACTCGCATCTGCTTGAGTGGATTGTCTGATAACAATAGGAAACGTTCTTCCTCGGCAGTAGTGTTAGGAATAAGTTTGACAGCGAGTTGTAGAGACGAAATTTCACACTCTATAGGAAGGATAGCCTCCAATCCATACACCAATTGGAAAGGAGTAAAACCTGTGGCGGTTTTAATGGAAGTTTTGTAGGCCCATAATGCTGAAAAGAGCATATTATGCCAGTTGGACTTATGTGTACCTACCATCCTTTGGACCGTAGTCTTCAAGACCTTGTTAATGGCCTCGACCTGTCCATTGGATTATGGGTAGTAGGGTGTTGAGTTTTCATGGTGAAAACCCAATCTATCGCTCAGTTCATCAACCATATGGTTCTGAATGTGAGAACCATGATCGGTAACTATCGCCTGAGGAACTCCAAATCATGCTATTACATGATTGAACATGAAGAGTGAGGCGGTTTTTCCATCGTTTTGGTATGTAGGCATTGCCTCGGCCCACTTTGTGAAGTAATACCTAGCTACGATGATGTAACTATGCCCCCTGACCGAGGTAGGCTTACAATGCATAAAATTGATGCCCCATTTTGCGAAGGGGCCCACGGCAATAACCGAGTGTAACGGGGCGGGATGGGTGCACTTCTTTGTATGGAATTGTTGACATGGAGGACATCTCTTCATAGCCTCAATACAATCTTTGAAGATAGTGGGCCAATAATATCTTGCACGCAAAATATTCTGGGCTGTAGCCATCCCAGAGTGGTGACCACCACATGCCCTAGTGTGACAGTCATTCAGAACGTGTTTAGCCTCATCGTGAGTTAGACAACGTCGAAGAATTGAATCGATGCCACAGCGGTACAAAGTATCACTGATGATCAGGTAATACTTCGCATGGTGACGTATTCTGCGACGGTCGTTGTGAAAGAGTTGAGGGTTGAAGTGTTGGGTTTGAAGATATAATGAAATATCTCCATACCACAGATCGGCTGTACTGATGATAAACAATGATTCATCCGAAAAAGAGTCATTGTGCTCAACTTCTACATCAGGACGGGGAAGGTCACAAATAAGCTCAGCAAACACCAAGGACTTTTTGGACTTAGATTTCTCGAAAAGAAGGTCGAATTCTTGCAGTATCACAATCCAGCGTGAATAATTTCCCCCAAGTACTTGACGTGTCAGTACGTGGTACATGGGGTTCGAGTCTGCAATGATAGTGGTGGTGCGGAACAAGATATAATGCCAGAACTTTTGGACGGCGATGACCGCCGCGAAAGCAAGTTTTTCGACATGTGAGTATGTAGTTTTAGTGTCGGTAAGACCCTTACTCTCATAGTATATTACATGTTCCTGGGAGTTTTGATCCTCCTGTACCAAGACCATGGCGATAGTGGTAGTAGAAGCAACGAGATACAAGATGTAATCTCGGTAATAGTTGGGCGGTTGGAGCACGGGGGCATGCGTGATGGCATGTTTGATGCTCTCGAAGGATTTTTGATCTTGATCATCCCAAATGAATGGGATGTCCTTATTAAGAAGCTTCATATACCCATGAGTCTTCTCTGCAAAGTTACAAACAAAACGCCTTCCCTTGGAGACTTTGAAGTTCCGTCACATTAGTCAGAGGTGGTAGGTTGACAATGGCCTCCATCTTTAAGGGATCGATATGGATCCCATCCTTCGAGACAATTAACCCTAAGAGGCGTCCAAACTCTATGCAAAAGATACACTTATGAGGGTTCAGACGGATATTGTATCATCTGCATTTTAGGGAAATGGCCGTCAGATGATCCATGTGGAACTCACGCTGTTTTGAATGAGCAGGGAGATCATCCAGGTAAGGTTCACAAAGTCCTTAATGTCATGGAAGGAATACGACATGGCCCGCTGGAACGTGGTGCCAGTGTTTTTAATGCCAAACAGGAGTTTTTGGTATGCGAACGTCCCCCAAGGACAGATGAAAGCTGTCTTATGTTGGTCGGCTGGGTTGATATCAATCTGGTTGTAACCGGAGAAGCCATCCATGAATGAAAAGATTACTCTCCCAACACAATTGTCGATGATCTGGTCGATGAATAGGGTTGGATAGTTGTCCTTTGGACAAGCCTTGTTAAGGTCCCGATAATTGAAACAGACGCGAATGGTACCCTGCTTTTTGTTCAGAAGGACGATGTTGGAGACCCAATCCGTCAACAGGACAAGATAGATGAAGCTAGCCTTTAAGAGATTTTCAATCTCTGCCTTGATCGCTGCAGTATTCTGGGGGTGTACCGGTCGCAAATTTTGACGTATAGGTTTGATGTCGGGATAGGTTTTTATTTCGTGAGAAACAATCGCAGGGTCTATCCCAGGCATCTCCTCATAGGACCAAGCGAATAAGTCTCGAAATCGCTTGAATAAGGCCGTACCAATAGCTATTTCTTCAGGGGAACACTTCTGGCCTATGCGAATGTGTTCCACTACACCAGGTTTCACCGAAATGTCTATCGGGGTGGTAGGATCGATGTTGGCCAAGTTTCCCTCAGAGTCTGAAAGACATGTAAGTATGGGAGAATGAGGGAATGGGTAGATATCTGGTGAAAAGATGGTGGTAATGTTGTCCTCTATGTACTCCAAAGGTGGAAGAAAAGACGACCTATGGTGGAGGTCATTCCACAAACCATCATCAACGTTCATAACTTCCATGATGGACTCATCTAAATGAAAAGTCCGAAGCAAGAGATCAGGTAGAGATGATGCCCGTTGTAGAGAACAGTGTGGGGAGGCCAAAGTTAAGTGGTCCTCCGGTGCTGAATGGATAGCCTCGTAAATACGTTCAGCGGGCGAAAGAGGCATTGCGTCTCCAATCAGGTGTGTTGTGGCTTCGTGAGGTACAAGCCAAGTATCAGCGGAGTGAGATGAAATCTCTGCGGAGATCATGTTTACCGAGGCAACATGATTAGAGGGGTCCGAAGTGGGAAAAACGCCCATGAGAGATGAATATTTCAAAAGGCCAACCCCTATACTCTCATACTGTTTTGACGTTTGTCCAATGGAAGGAACATGGTCACCAGGATGAGTAGTAGCGTCCGGTGTGCAAAAATCTAATTGGTTGACGGTAACAATTCATCCTTGATGGGGGAATTGTACTACGCAGAAGATTGAAGAGGCTACCTCTTGCATGGCGTAAAACCAGTTGCGACCAAGCAAGAGATTATAATCTATTGGGGTGGAGACCACTTCCACATTGATGGTTACGGTCTTTCCGCCTAACTCGACTGCGAGATCTTGTAAGAGCCCATGAGGTTGAAAGCCACGCCCGTCGAATGCTTTGAATGTGGTTGGAGAACGATTCAATTTGGGAGAGCCGATGGCTCTCCAACAGGCGATCGACATGACATAAGTAGAGGCGCCTTCGCCCAAAAGGGTACGATGGACAATTTTCCCAGCAATGTTTGCAGCTACTTGGAATGTGAGCTGATGGGAAAGCCTTGGCTTGAAGTAGTCAAGTCGGAACATGATGGTATTCAAAGAATCAGGGTCAACCGCACCGATTGCTGCAAAGAGAGTTTTGCGTTGATTAGGACAATTCTGCAAAACTTCTAGCATGGACATGGCGCAAGGGGCTTGTGCCAAGTCTTCTACGATATTATAATTCTTTGATGCCCGAGCATTAGGATTGAAAACAACTTTTCTAATCGTGCTCTTGGGTGGTCGCAATATCGAATCTAAGGATGGATTCTCAATGGTGAGAGAAGTTGATGGTACAGTGACATCATGTAAGCAGTCAGAAGCTTTTTCAGTATTACTTCCAATAGGTGCCTTCGAAGGGACTGGGTCGTATGATCATGAGCGAGTGTTCAAATTGATCGTCTCATTACGCACCATGAGAACATGCGCGGTATTGGATGGTTCCCCCTGGGCTGGGGGAGGTTGAGCAATCATCTGCTGGTTTTAAGCGGGAAATGGGTCATTGAGGACTATGGGAGTGGGTTTACCCCTAAGAAACTTTTGGACTTCGTCTCTATGGGGACACTCTTTGGATAAGTGGTCATCTCCGCACAGTAAACAAGGATACTTTAGCTTCCGCTTCTGTTTGGTGTCATCAGGCGTGCTCTTTTGTTCCTGCTGGGAAGAAGATTTCTTAGGTTTTCCCTTGTTTTTCTTCTTACTACCGGACTTCTGAGGTGAATTTGATGAGACAAAATTCACTTCTTCAGTAGCAGCAGGAGCGGATGACTTGGTGGTGCTGAGACCAACCTGTGTTGGTGATGGGGACGAACCCAAGGGTTCAAAAAACCAACAGTTTGATGAGGAGGCTGGGTGTGAAGGGATCCAATAATGCTGTCGGCTTGGGGTCCCTTGAGTGGTTTCGTGGGGTCATTAGCGTCACGGGGTGCGTGAAGAAGAATATCAAACAATGTGACGGATTGAGTATAAACTAAGTCTATCACATGGGCCCACGCGATGACTTGTTATTCAGTGACAACACCTCCCATGGAAACATCTCATGCTATGACAGGGATGAGGGACTTCGTAAACCAGTCTGCTAGGAGTTGATCTAGGATAGGAGCTTTAATGAGATGACATCTCCTTCGCCACTCATGAATATGATCAGAAATGTGAGTGGAGGTAATCTGATGGAGCGAGGTCAAAATCTCGATACCAGTTTCATACCGTATAGGCAGCTGGAAATGAGTCAAAAAGTTCATGGCAAGAGAACCAAAATAAGGAAAAGAGTGGGGTGGTAACTCGATATACCACTTGGAAGCCGAACCGGTGAGAGTCCTTTGAAACAGTCTCAGACGGATCAAGTCGTCTATCAAGGAATTAGATGAACACCACAAATGGTATGTCATCACATGGTTTTTAGGATCTTCACCCAGCTTGCCATCAAATTTTGGGATATCAGACGGAAGTTTCACCGGAATAGGTGGCCAATTAGTTCCGTGGTAAATGGGGTCACTGGTTAAACGAGATAGGTCAGGTAGGTCCAAGGTATCCAGAAAGGGCAGCTACGGATTAGGCTGCACGTATTGATAGTACGGATAAGGCATGTAAGGACCAGTATACCATAGGGTGTACCAGGAGGAAACTGGCCATAAGGGTATGTGCCGCCCGAACCAAAAGAAGGTCTGCCGCCATAGGGAGGCGGTCAATTACCATAATAAGGTGGCCCATGACCATAAGGTGGTGGCTCGCCCCCACCGCTGGGAGGGGGTGGGATGCCACCAAAGGGGGTGGTCCGCTACCACCGTCGGGGTAAGATGGGCCTTCGCCACCTCCACCAGGGGACGGTGGTGGTCCGCCACCGTTTCCAGAATAGGATGGGCCTCCACCGCCTCCACCAAGAGGAGGTGGTGGTCCACTACCGCTGCCACCAGATGGGTAAGGGCCTCCTCTGCTGCCTCCACCATAGTGGGGTGGGGGATCGCCGCCACCACCACCAGGATAAGATGGTCCTCCACCACTGCCACCGACAGGAGGAGGTGGTGGTGGTATTTCGCCACCTCCTACAGGGGGAGGTGGGCCATGGTGACCGAAATGAGGTGGTCCTCCGCCAGAAGGTAGAGGTCCGCCTCCTCCGGAGTTGTGTGGAGGCCCGCCGCCTCCGCTGGGAGGTGGGGGTGGACCAATGGGAGGTGGGGGGACTTGAGGGAATGTGAGTGGGGGCCCATGTTGTAAGACATTTTGCTGTCCCCAAAGAGTGTAAGGATTACCGGGGTAGGGTACCCCGTAGAGTGCGTTTCCAGGGTTAAGTTGACCCGACAAAAGGTTAGGATAACCTGGATATGCTTGAATCGATGGGGGTTGAATTACATTGGATGGTCCTCCAGCATGGGATAGCCCCGTAGTGGAAGGTCCAGGAGGTAGGGAATTTTTGATGGTAGGTCCGATAGGTACTCCAACTGTGGTATTATGGTTAAGAGACGGAGGTTGCCCCCCAGCAACAACTTGGTGATCACTAGGTAAAGGTTGACCCAAATCTTGTTGTTGGTTATCCACCATAGGGTTAACGTTACTTGTAAAAAGGGTAGGGGGTAAGGAGTATCCTCCCCTTGAATTTTGAGGTGGGGGAACATGTAACTCAACCGTGGTGGTTGCAAGTGTGTTGGACTGTTGCTGTTCAACAGGTTGGGCAGTAGGAAGTACTAAACCGGTCTCCTATGTAGGAGATGCATGTGCAAGTTGACCAGTTCCAGAAGTGGTCACGCGTTGTGTTGGGGTTTATTATGTGTTAAAAAATTCCAATATTTAAATTGTCAACCCAGGAAGGGAGCTTATGAGATGCAATCACTATATGTGCAGGATTGAAGTCTTGAACTAACCTAAGCTGACTAAAGATGCAAATGTGCTAACATGCAACTATATGATTTTAAACTACTTACATGACTTCCATAATTCAAATGCAAGAATTTATTCTATCTATGAAAACAAGAAACTGATTAACAAATGAAACAAGTAAAGAAACTTAATAAAGATATTTAACTAAACTAGATTTGATTTGGAAACAAGTAGAAAACTTGATAAAGATATTTATTATTGATCCAAATCTTATAATATGAACATCTTCATTATTTGGTTGAATGGAAACTAATCCTATGATAATTAAATGAAACTATCAAAAACTTAGAACAACTATAGAAAATGGAATTATTAACTATTACTTGGAAAATAAACTATCTAGAAACAAGACTAACAAATTTTAAACAGTAACTAATTAACAAATCAGAACTACAGATCTGAACCTTGGAAGAAGGATGAGAAGAGGATAAGGAGGAAGTAAAGAAGAAGGAAAGAATGACAGAACTTAATTAGAAACTTTAAATAAAAAGAAGCGAGATTGAATTACATCTAAAACTATTAAGGAGGAACAGAAAGAATGATGAGTGGAAGGAAGAAGAAATTGGATTTTGAAGAAGGCCTAAAACAATGCAAAAAACACACAGGTCCAAATGACGATCCGAACTCCGGTCTGAATAGCGGTCCGAATGACATTTTGAATGGAGGAAAACATTTTAAAGTGAGGGAAAGAAAAGTTTTTGGATGATTTAATTACCAGCTGGCTTATGCAAGTGATCCTACTGTGCAAAGGAAGCAGTAGAGAGAATATTTAGAAGCTAAACTAATAAGGAATTATCTACTCTAATCATTATCTAGGTAGAGGAATTGTTTCTATGAGATATAGAAAGAAGGTTGAGATGGAAGAAGAAAGAGTTAACCTACAACAGGTAGGAAGAAGAACTAACAGAGGGGAAGAAGGGAGAGAAAGGAATGCTAACTATGGAGGAATTTGGAAGCAATATCTAATTATAATGATGGAAGAAGGACTGAAAGCAAACTACAAATTATTAAGCTGTTGGTGGACCATTCTAATCCTGGAAAATAAACTGTGTTAGCAGCACAATACAAATTACAGAAATATAGAAATGACATATACATAAAAATGAAATTATTTACAGGTACAGGAAAATAAACTAGCTATTTGCAGAAAAGAAAATGCAGAAAAAGATAACAAAACCTCTGGTTGATGAGGGGCCCTTCCCAACAATCAGAGGTGAAACTAAATTACTTAGTTACTATTAGTAGAACAATTACAAAACTGGAACTTCCATTAATTTATAAAAAGTTACTGCTACAGTCTATATGGTACTCTGTGCTATCTCTGTATATATCTGGATATATGGATCTGCGTTTCTCCACAGAAGACGGCTTTATATAAGTTTACAATGGGAGAGAGGATCGACGAAGTCGACCTCTCTAAAACTAGCGGTCTTTCATGTCATACAACAGCTGCAAGGTGGCTCACGACAGCGCACAGGACGGTTGCCTACTTCTACGGTGTCGACCCTACCCAATATGAACAACTGCATGTTCATCTCCTTCAACCATGGGCAGAGTGTCAGTTGATGAGTTGGATGAACGGAGGAGAGTATTGCTGGAGCGTCAACATGGACAGAGCGAAGGCATACGAGGATTCTCTAGAACGTTGGCATGAGCAGGTGACGTGATACCAAGCTAAATGCGCAAGAAAATAGGAGTTGAAGCGTGGACGTGGAGAAGAGGTGTGCTGTCGAGATCAACAGGCATGGGGATGAATATTCTAGAACCCGAGCTCATCAACCATCAGCACCACATCGCTAACAGAACCCACGTGCTTGTTTTTATTTTTAACGGCCAAAAATATGCCAACCGTGGTTGAACGACGAGCTGAACGTGTTCAAACTTAACACATAAGCATGCGGTCTGAATGAAGGGTCAACAGCCTGCAAATTAAAACATAAATACCAATTATGCCCATAAAATGTCACTTTAACATAAATAAACCATAATATAACCAAATGTGAACAAGATTTGTGTAATAGGTAAATATATGCATACCTGGACTGTTTGATGGGCTGAATGGAAAATTAAACAACTTACTATAGCAAAAACATGATAGAAACAACATCATTCCAAGAAGATTGTTCATAAAAAATGGTGACAAAATGGATGCCAACATTCCCCCAAACCGAAGATATGCCAGGTCCCACTGAGCAAAGAGAAAAAGAAATAAGGAAGAAGTGGATGCGGTTGGATGGACTCAGAAAGCATGAGAGAGAGCAGAATGATGGTGAGGATCAAGCAGGGGTCAGTTTTAAAGAAAGGTCCAATTGAATGTTTGAAAAAATAAATCATGAGACGAAAATTTGGCACCTTTAAACGATCACACCATTATTCAGAATTTTTGAAACGTGTACCATAATGAAGATATGTGCGTTAATGAATTCATATAGTTTGTGAAATATTCAACCATGTCCAAAGTAAACTTTGGACAGGTTGAAGAAAATTTTCATCATGGGATTATAACATAGTGCATTAAAAATCATGATGATCTTTGATTAATAAAATGACGGTTCGCATGTTGATTTTTTGCATATAGCTTAATGAAAAGTTAAAACCATATGATAACCAGATAATACTTCTGAAAATCGCAATAATGCATGATTAATTGATTCATTTGGTGAAGTCGAGATGAATTAAAGGAATGAGATCGTGTGCAAAGATGATATTTGATTAATCCCTGATATGGTTAGTCAATTAGATGCATCAATAAAATTTCAAAAATTAACTGCCTTAGCACACTTAATCATGATTTTATAAGCTATGGTTTCATTGGATCATCATTCATTTGATTCATTCGACCCTTCATACATACCATTTGTCTGTACAAGATGTGCTTGCTGGATCTGATTGCTGCTAATTATGCAGAAATTTATGAGGTTTCCAAAACACAAAAGGATGATGTAAACCTGCTTTTTTGAAATTTTTAGTCGCTCTTCTTTGTTCAACAAGGATCATAACATTTTTTTTTTCTCTTCTGTTACTTGCATTATTCCTGAAACAATAGATCATTGTATAAGCACTTTTTAATTGTATTATAAGTAAACAGAAAAATAGAAGCAATTATGAATCCTAGTAAACAGATTAAAATATAAATAATTTTGAATCCTCCCCCAAACTGAAGGAATGGCACGTCCTCGGGCCATTAATACTCAGTTGTATGCTTCTTATGTAAACATTCTGGATCAACATCAATCAGCAGGAAATCCTAAAAACATCATCATTCTAAAAACTAGAACTTTTTGGGAAAAAGATGTATTCATGATATGACCAAAACAATATCATACTAAGTCAGATTCTTCAATACATGCAAATTCATCAATTTATGCTCATGAAGACCACATAAAGAATAATAGTGTAAGAGATGCAAAAATTGCCATAGGAAAAACTAGTCGTCCATGACTCATTGTAAAGATCTCTTGTCATCCAAAGAATATAGATAAGGTTCACCGTAAAGTTTGTGAGATCTACTATAATTATGGGTCCCATTTATAGGATAATCATATCCTAGGTATTTGTTTGAATTAGATGACAGGGTCCAAGTCCAACTTACATCCATTATCTAATGACAATATAAATAATCGGCCTAAACATATGTTTGTATACTCAGGTTTTTATGAGCTATGTGAATAGCAATGCATTAACCAAACCTCTTTTACCTGATATTGACCCACTGCCAACAAGCCTGTTCAATACCCCGACGGGTTTATCTTGGTACCATGCAAGCATAGCCCCATTGCCAGCGAGCCTGTTCAGTACCCCGACGGGTTTACTTGCACTTACTGAACTTCCTTGTTTAAGATTTTACTTAGCATGGACCCGCTGCCAGCGAGCCTGTTCTATACCCTGGTGGGTTTGCGTCATATAATGATATATATATATATATATATACTTTTTTTTTTGTAAGGAATCCGGTTGGCACTAGAGTGTGCTAGACCTTCTAAACACATAATTCAATATTTTAGCATGAACCTTATGAGCAACTTTATTTATAATGGCCTAAATTACAGATCATGTCAAAAGATAATAACTTAAAACTGTTCTTTGACTTCATAGTCTATCTTCTTCATAAAAGGTCAGTAATGTTCCCCACAAAATAGAAAATATCACCCACTTTTAGGCTACCTTTTAAAGGTGCTTTAGAGACAAGTTTTGATTATGAGTCCAGGATGAACTAGGAGTCCATAGGTGTAAGATTGAGTTTTGTAGAGATCATAATAATTAAAGTAGGTCTTTGAGTAACTGGTATAATAAGAAATATGCATGTATGATGTAAGATTGCTTTGGTTTAGTCATTAACATGATCTTATTCTTAGTTCTTTTAAAGGAAAACAGAAAGTGAAGTTATATGAATATCTAAAGCTAACTAACCACATACAACTTTTTATTTATATACATACTATCCTATGATATCTAAAACAAAGAAAAACACTTTATTCAAGTGTAAGAACTTTTCCAATGTAACCATGTGCGAAGCAAAATGAAAAACATACCTATATCCACATATGAAAAATTTAAAGCAGTGATTACCTAGATGTGGAGAATCAACCAACTTACTTGCTTTTGCAACAGAAGGTGTCGAATGAAGGAATGGTATTGTGGCCTCATTACCTCTTGGAACCATCTTTCGATGTAATCTTGAGGACATGAAAGATCTATCGATAGATATGTGGAGAACTCTTCAACATCAAGTCTCTCTCCATCAAATGTAGTCTCCAAGTTTTCGATTTCCTTGGCAGATTGGCAAGGAGATTCGGTTTGTAGCTCATGGAACTATGGTTCTTCTATTATTTTTGGAGAGGTAGATAAATTCCCGACTTCTGTCAATATGTGTTCTTCTTGAGAAGAAGATATTGTGATCCTAGCTGCTGCTAGGATTTGAGAGAGTTCTCTCATGCTGATGATCACCTCGGAATCCATTTTGTCGGTTGATAGATCCTACTTCACACATGGATTAGTCCCTGGGATCTTACAACACCAAATTTTTTTTATGTGTTTTTAAAAGACTTGAAATTACTAAAACAAATTTGTGAACTAAAACACACCACACTTGCTGAAAGAATAACACTCCTGAAAAGAAGGAAGAAAAAATTTACAAAATAAATTGTGGAAAATTAAATACTCAGATGTACATAAAGGAAATCATACTTGTGCATAAAGGAACAACAAGGATTTGGGGCAACCCACTAAAGTGGATGCGTCAGGCTATTACACTATGGAAAACCGTAGTGAGGTTGTCTTTGCGTCTTGCCATTTCCCCTCCCCCTTGCTGTGTAATGTAAAAGCAACCTATATACCTAGACTCCAATCCCTTTAGCACCTCCCCGGCAACGACATCAAAATGTTGGTGTTTATTATGTAATAAATAATTCCAATATTTAAATTGTCAACCCGGGAAGGGAGCTTATGAGATGCAATCACTATATGTGCAGGATTGAAGGGTTGAACTAACCTAAGCTGACTAAAGATGCAAATGTGCTAACATGCAACTATATGATTTTAAACTACTTACATGACTTTCATAATTCAAATGCACGAATTTATTCTATCTATGAAAACAAGAAACTGATTAACAAATGAAACAAGTAAAGAAACTTAATAAAGATATTTAACTAAACTAGATTTGATTTGGAAACAAGTAGAAAACTTGATAAAGATATTTATTATTGATCCAAATCTTATAATATGAACATCTTCATTATTTGGCTGAATGGAAACTAATCCTATGATAATTAAATGAAACTATCAAAAACTTATAACAACTTTAGAAAATGGAATTATTAACTATTACTTGGAAAATAAACTATCTAGAAACAAGACTAACAAATTTTAAATAGTAACTAATTAACAAATCAGAACTACAGATCTGAACCTTGGAAGAAGGATGAGAAGAGGATAAGGAGGAAGTAAAGAAGAAGGAAAGAATGATAGAACTTAATTTAAATAACAAGAAGCGAGATTGAATTACATCTAAAACTATTAATGAGGAACAGGAAGAATGATGAGTGGAAGGCAGAAGAAATTGGATTTTGAAGAAGGCCTAAAATAATGCAGAAAACACACAGGTCCGAATGACGATCCAAACTCCGGTCTGAATGGCGGTCCGAATGACAGTCTGAATGGAGGAAAACATTTTAAAGTGAGGGAAATAGGAGTTTTTGGATGATTTAATACCAGCTGGCTTATGCAAGTGATCCTACTATGCAAAGGAAGCAGTAGAGAGATTATTTAGAAGCTAAACTAATAAGGAATTATCTACTCTAATCGTTATCTAGGTAGAGGAATTGTTTCTATGAGATGTAGGAAGAAGGTTGAGATGGAAGAAGAAAGAGTTAACCTACAGTAGGTAAGAAGAAGAACTAACAGAGGGGAAGAAGGGAGAGAAATGAATGCTAACTATGGAGGAATTTGGAAGCAATATCTAATTATAATGATGGAAGAAGGACTAAAAGCAAACTATAAATTATTAAGTTGTTGGTCGACCATTCTAATCCTGGAAAATAAACTGTGTTAGCAGCACAATACAAATTATAGAAATGACATATATAGAAAAACGAAATTATTTACAGGTACAGGAAAATAAACTAGCTATTTGCAGAAAAGAAAATGCAGAAAAAGATAACAAAACCTCTGGTTGATGAGGGGCCCTTCCCAACAATCAGAGTTGAAACTAAATTACTTAGTTACTATCAGCAGAACAATTACGAAATTAGAACTTCCATTAATTGATAAAAAGTTACTGCTACAGTCTATATGGTACTCTGCGCTATCTCTGTGTATATCTGGATATATGGATTTGCGTTTCTCCACAGGAGACGCCTTTATATAATTTTACAATGGGAGAGAGGGTCGACGAAGTCGACCTCTCTAAAACTAGCGGTCTTTAATGTCATACAATAGCTGCAAGGTGGCTAATGACAGTGCACAAGCCGATTGCCTACTTCCATGGAGTCGAACCTACCCAATATGAACAACTGCATGTTCGTCTCCTTCAACCATGGGCAGAGTGTCAGCTGGAGAGTTGGATGAACGGAGGAGAGGACTGGCAGAGTGTCAACGTGGACAGAGTGAAGGCAGACGAGGATTCTCTAGAACGTTGGTGTGAGCAGGTGACGTGATACCAGGCTGAATGCACAGGAAAATAGGATTTGAAGCGTGGACGTGGAGAAGAGGTGTGTTGTCGAGCTCAGCAGGCATGGGGACGAATCTTCTAGAAATCAAGCTCATCAACCATCAGCACCACGTGGCTAACAGAACCCACGTGCTTGTTTTTATTTTTAGCTGCCAGAAATATGCCAACCATGGATTTCAGGGGCTGAATGCGGGGCTGAACGACGAGTTGAACGTGTTTGAACTTAACACATAAGCATGCATTCTGAATGAAGGGTTAGCATCCTGCAAATTAAAACATAAATACCAATTATGCCCATAAAATGTCACTTTAACATAAATAAACCATAATATAACCAAATGTGAACAAGATTTGTGTAATAGGTAAATATATGCATACCTAGACTGTTTGATGGGCTAAATGGAAAATAAAACAACTTACTATAGCAAAAACATGATAGAAACAACGTCATTCCAAGTAGATTGTGGATAAAAAATGGTGACAAAATGGATGCTAACACGTTGCGTTGAAGATTCTAGTGACTCGAAAGATAAAGAGCGGCTTGGGATCGGTCGATCATCGAATCTTATTTGAAATTTATGACTCCGAAACTCCTCACCCATGGCACATAAACGAGCCAGTTGCTCGCGATAAGGTGTCAAGCGATCGTCAGGACTAGCCTAACTAGGTGGGGGTGCAACGAAAAAATGGGCCACTAGGTGACCGGTAGAAGATGTCTAATAGGCTGCTGATGGACCAGCAACGGCTATGGGGTTGTCCTGGGGTTGGTTTATCCATTCCAATGACCCAGGCTCTCTCGAAGCAATGGGAGTTAGGTCCTGTGAAGTGGGGATTTTTGCTTCTTCACCCTGTGGGGGGTGAGAGGCGGGTGAATCTGGAGGAGTATGAGGGAAAAAAAGTCCTCCAACATTCAATGTGGGGTTTTCCACTTCATGCGACTTGACCCTGGCGTGTGGATCCATTCTTACCCTTGAAATTACCTCCTGATTAAGGGGATATTCGGGTGGTGAGTTTTGAATTCTACGGGACCTTCTCCAAGGAAATTCAACCAGAGTGACTGAAGCAAGAGTTTCTCCTAAGGAAAGCAAAAAGAAAGCAGACTAGACAAAACCCTAGCACAAACTAATGCCACAAGCAAACTTATGTTATAAGAGTGGATTCAACAGTCTGGAACCTCACGGGATTATCAAGGCATCACAAACCGCTATATACTGCAGGGTCCAACAATATGACGCGACAAGGAGGATTGGGACCATACCCTTGCCTACATACCTGATTACCTGGACAGTACGTGCGTGTTAATATTCCCGAGTGATGTTCTCGGTGTATTGCTTTTCCAAGATGACCAAATGGTTAACTCAGTTGGTTTCAGGAATCCTAGTGGTGTCTCCTGATATACGCAAGGTACATGGGAGCTCAAATCCGTAGTGGTGCTGTCTAATGCACAACCGTTCAGCAAGAGACCTTTCGATATACTACCGAGTACGTGATACACCCTTCGATATACGCCAAGTACTCAAGATGATTTGGTGGGTACGTGAAGGAGCTCGATATACCGATAAGTACATGGACGACTACAATAACCTCGGGATACAGTGATGGAAAATAATGACAGCTGCCACGCTTAACGACACCGGAACATGTCTCTAACTTACACACAAGTTTCTAAATATTTTACCCTAGTTCTACCGTTAATTTTATCTGGACGGTTAGGTGAATGCATGAGGTGAGTACATAATCGGAAACATAATGCAAGCCCTATCTACATGCAAAAAAGTATGCTTTTCTTTCGATGAATGCTACCTATGAGAAGGAGAAATCTTCTTTTTCTTTCCAACAATTTTACCAAAGCAATGCAATGTAACACAATCCCAACTCTACAAAAAATGATATTGAAACATTCTTTTTCTTTTTCAACGAAACACAAAAATCACAACACTGCTAATCCAAATCACAACGTTTTTTCCTTTTCTTTTTCTTTTCAAAGCAAAATGACACTAGGTAATGAAAAGAGAGGATTCTAAGATGGAGTATGCAAGCTTTTCAATTTCACTTTCAATGACCTAAAAGCAATAAGAAAAAATGCATCTATCTTTCCTTAGCATGGAACTAATTTTGCAAAAACTGAAGCATGCTTTGAGTCTTTCAAGAAGATGAACGATTCATAATTCAAGAAAAATGCAACTGATCACACATTCATTCAATTTTCCCAAAAAATGCCTAAGCAAAACATTCTAATGCACAAACAATTTTCTTCAACAATGCTTGAGAAATGATGGGAAAGAAGCACTTTTAACTTTTCAATGGATGCATCAAAATATTAGCTTGATAACAACTGCGCTTTCAGATGTAAATTACTGAAAAGAAAACACTACTTGCAGCACTCAGTACACTCAAGAAAAGACAAGCACTCAGTCAAGCTGGAAGACACACAAGACTCAAAATCAGACAATAGCAAGCAAACCAAGCAAGCCAAGATCAAAAGATAATGTAAACAAGGTCTGGGAGATGATCTAATGAAGTAACCAGATCAATTGATGGAGAGGAGGGAACGCAAGGGTGAGCGGATGAAGGTGGAGGAGACAAGAGTGTCCACCACTACCGGTTCTTAGACTTGTCCAAAGCAGAACCCAAAACCAATCCAAACTAAGCCAAACACTCAACACACAAATCAAAGATGGGATCTTTGGTTGGATCTTGCAGCACAGAGGGAGTTCATACAACAAACCAAAGCCCAGATCAACAAATTGAGAGGGGATCCCTGCATGCCAAATTCGACGAATTGGCGCACTCTGTGTTTGTACACAGTGCGACGTCGCAGTTCACCAATGCGGGAAGTGCGACAGTGTTGCAGTATACCAATGAAAGGACTGCGACAAGTGGCTAATAGACAAAGAACAGAGACCAGAAAAGACACAGTGTCGCTCTGTTTTCACTAACTAGGTGCGACAGGCGAGATCTAAGTTCTGAAATGGATCAGATCTCCAAACAATGAACTATGAAATGATTTGGAAATGAGTAGTATAAACTCAGAGGAAGCAGATCAGAGTCTACGATATGAAGATCTGATAGTGAAATCGACTCAAGAAGCAAGTGACAAATAAAAGGCTTGTGTCAAGCAATCAACTGAAAATGACTCCCAGATTGACAACTATTAAGACAAAATGAACCTTTCCCAGTATGGTCGCCAGATTTGTTTCGCAGACAATCTACCGAGAGCAAACTCAAGGCCTGATCTCCCTAGCTTAACGTAAGTCTAGAACAAATAGGACAGAACATAAAACACTTTCCTAGATCGTATAGAAGTACAAATGTAAGAGTAGATCGTTTACCTTAGATTTGTAGATCCCTTTCTCCTTCATTGATCCAATGCTCCAGCGCTTCCAGATTGCGAGTAGCTAAACCCCGTTGAACATGTAACAGACCACGAGAAGTGAAAGCATATATCTCGTATGACAAATCTAAGTTAACAGTTAAGGAGGAAAACTCTAAACATCATCAAAGAGACAACATTTATCGAAAGCAATTATATTAACTGTATTGAAGAGTGGAGAAGTACAATAGGAAAGAGGATTACAACCATTTCCTTAACGTTGCAAGCTCCTTCCGACAAGCCATGCCAAAGATCCTAGAGAGAAGTGGATGTTCCCCAAGCTAGAGTGTTAGATCTATTGGGCTTAGTTTCACCAGCATACGAGTACCATAGACTTCCTCCCTTTGGGATGGGAGTGAGCTTCATTTAAATAGGACTAAGTGGATAGGGTAGGGATAGGATAGGTTGAGATATGATAGGAGAGGCTTAAGGGATCCTTCCAAAATGATAGGAATCGAATGCCAGCTCTTCCAAGAGGTCAGGGATAGGGTCCCAATTTAGCAATATTTGAGAAGAATCTCGAAGAAGCTATTTTTTCCATTTAACTGACTTCGTCACACCCTACAATGGAGCAAGTTGCGACGTCGCATGTTGCATGAGTGCAACCTGCAACGACCTCTCAAAACATAGTACAAATAGGTACAAATCCTTCCAGGTCAATCACTCAATCAAGGTAACTCTAGGGGTGTATACATTGAATCTCATGATGGGAATATTTTAGGTGTAACACTTTCTCTCAACCATTTCCAATTTTGAAGGCATATTCTTGCTCCTTGAGGGAGGGAGTTTTTGGTGAGCTATTGTACTCCTTGGGAGAGATTATCATGGTGTATTTCTGATTGTAATAATCTTAATATAATATTTTCTTCATTTTCAGCAAGTTTCAGGTCGAAATACCAAGTGGTTGTATGGAAAAATGATGATTAATAAGCAAACAATGACCATTTCCCCACTACATTGATGTATGCTATTGTAGTGCTGATGATTTCGAATGAAATAATGTTTCTATGATATATTTATGATGAATGGACAGCCATTAATGAGTATTACAAGTTTCATGTTCAGCACTTAAGCATTTGAAGTCATTTTACTCAGTTTATTTGCATTTGGAAGAGATTTGGTACCATTTCCCCAAGGGTCGAATTAGTGGTTTTTTTCTGCTATTGGGGAGGAGGTTAGAACAGACCTAATAATTGATTAATGGTGCATATGAGACCTTATTAATGTCCCTCAGACATCACCTACCTATTTTCTGAATTTCGAATGGGTTTGGAGGCATTTGGGAAGCCAATTTCAGTCATTACCCTAGAGGGATTTGCTTCACAAATTACTAGTAAAATTGCATACTTGGTCTAGAATCTTAATAGAGTTTGCAGAAGTCTTTTAGTGGCCATATATCATCCCTGAACATCATATTTAAGTCCTAATATCATTCACATACCTTCTCAGAATATTTGGGATCATTTGGGGCAAAATTGGAACCTAGGCATCAAAACTAGTCAAAGGTCGAAATTGGGGGGAAAGTGAAAAATTGGGCATTTTTATAAAAAAATTAAAAAGGGAAATTACAGCCATCAAAGGTGGGAAGTGGAATTTTACTTATTGCATAATTCAATTCTCTATTTTGAAATGGATTCTTATTACCTTCCTTCATCTTGAGCTTGTTTGAGACAATGAGGTATTGATCAAATGGTAAAGTGTTTCTGCAATCTTCACTCAAATTTTGCCATTTGAGTAGAATTTATTCCACATCATTTAGGGGTTTAATATTTTCTTTGGACTCAAGAAATTTAGGTGTTTAAGGCCTTTCTGCATTCTGAAATTCATTAGCTCTATTATGGGGTCTTGTGCTTGAGAATATATGCTCACCCATTACCTTCTTTTCCTCATGATGAGAACTACTGCTGCCTCCTATTACCCCTTTGCTCCCAAGTTGGTTGGACATCAATTCGAATCCTTTGATCATCTGTTTGTTCATGTCTCTGATACCACTTGTAATGTCTTCAAAAAATGGTTTTATGATTTTCCTAAGCTTCTCCCCATCATCTGAGGTTCCCTTTTTATCTCTAGTCATAGTTTCCTAAAAAAATTGCTCTTATTTTCGTACTTTTTCCTCTTCAACAAAAACACTTTTGGTTTCCATATCTAATGGTGGTACTTGACTTATATTCCTCATGAATATTAGACCCCATCAAGTTCCAAGATCATGCTCTGATACCACTTTAATGTCCCTTTTTAATAAAATTTCCCAATGTGCTCAAATTCACCAAATTTCAACTCTAGGTATATGTATGCAACTGATTCCAACTCCTCCAAATAATTTCAAACTTGGTTAGGAAGGTCATGAGGGGTTATAGGACACATGATCACCAATATGAAACATATAATCAAATTATATACCCATCAATGATCTTAAATTGGCAATGGAATAAATTTTGAGACAATAGTCAATTTTTCCACTAGTTTGACCTTTGACTAGCTTTGATGTCTTGGTCTCCAAATTGCTCCAATTGCTCCCAAATATTTTGATAAGGTGTATGGATGATGTTAGAACATAAATATGTGTTTCATGGATTCTTTTGGATCTTTAAAAATATCTCTGCAAATCCTCTTTCAATACTGGCCAATGTAGGGAACTTTACTAGTAATTTCTCTTTGACTAGTATTGGTCTCTAGGTCTCCAATTAGCTCCAAATGGCCCCAAATATTCATAGAAGGTATATGAATGATGTTAGTAATTGATTATTATTTTCAGGAGTGATTTAGGACCATCAAAATACTTCTGCAAACTTCTTTAAACTTCTGGCCAAGATGGGAGTTTTTACTAGCAATTTGGGGTTCAAATCCCCCTAGGGTGTGTGATGAAAATGGCTCCCCAAATGCAACTCAATCCTTTCGAATTTAATATCAGAGGCAGGGGAATTCAAGGGTAATTTAATGTGGTCTCGGGTGCATCTCCATTCAGTTCATAAACCCTTCTACAATGCACTTCAATCAGATACAAACCAACTAGTCTCGACCTTGGGGGAAACGAGACTCAACCTTCTCCAAATGCTATGAAACTTCACAAATTACTTCGAAAGATTATGTAATGAAAATTAAAATAATATAATACATCAATAAAATTCCATTCATCAATAAACCATCAGTATTTTACCTATCCATTCGAATCCATCAACATTACATTGGTTCACAAAAAGGTAGTGGGGAAATGACACTGTTTGTCCATTAATGAGCAATTTAACATAGTTTTTCTTGGAATCTCGACTTGCGGATATTCTGATATGGTTATTACATATATATATAGCAGATGACATGTACATGAATTCTAAATGGAATTCATTCACTAACTATATGCAACCACAAGAGCGCTATGCAAGAGTTATGGGGAAAATGGTACCATTTCTTCATTGTTTAACATTTTTACATGACCTCTTTTGGTATTTCGACCTGAGAGTATTCTGAACTTTAAATACATAGTATTTACATCAGAACATAAAATAATGGGGCATTATCATCTCCCCAAATAAAACAACATCTCACCAAAAGCGCAATCCCTCATGGATAAAAAATATGCCATGAAAACTTGAAATGGTTGAAGAAGCAAGCTGAACTATAAGTGACCATGATTTTCCCTGTAGCTTACAGCTGCAACAAATGAATCCATTAAAGCTCCAAATGAAAGGTCTAAATGGCCTTTCCAATTACCAACTTGGATGGTAATTTTTCACCCTCGAAATTGGTGCTAAGGTAAGTAGAATAGCACTCCACTAGCTCTTCTCTCCAAATGCAATTGCAAATTCTAAAAATGATCAAAATATGCTATTCTTCTTTGTTCATGACTTTTATAAACTTCTAAGGTCCTCCATGGGTCTAATTCCTTCCAAGAGATTCATGCCAACTCAAGTTAGGAAGAGATTCCCAAGTATGCCACTTGTCCTTCCAATTCTAGCCCTCTCCTTCTCCAAATTCGAATTGGTGTCTCTTTGGATGCCCTAACTCACTTGAGCTCCCTCTTGGAGGATATTTTTAGCCCTGGCATGTCATATATGTCATATGTCAGCCTTCAGGTCTGATTTGTGTCATAGGTGTTATAGCATCTTCATCATTGTTGTCATAGAGCTAGGGAATCTAGCCCAAGTGTCCCACTAGCTACAAATTGCCTCTTCCTCTTCCATGGGAGTTACTCTTCCTCTACATTTAGACCTCATTGACTCATACCAATTATTATTCCCTTCCAACTCATCCCAATAACATTGGACCTCTCATGGATTCGAATTGACAAGAGGAGGATGCCATGTGGCATAGAAAATCTAGCTTGTGTGGGTTCCACTTCCTCCACATGTCTTCATGATCAAATGCCACTTTGATTTTCCATTGTATATATTTATTTATCTCATTTATTAAATATTTATGCTCTTTTAATGTCCACACATCATTTATTATCCTTCTTATTTCAAATCCCAATGCTTCCACCCACAACCTAGGAAACTGGTAATTTTCCTCCTTGGCAATTATTTAACCCTTAACATCAATTTGACAAACTCTCATGAATATGGAAAATGGGATTAGGCCATTGTGACCCAATGCAAAATTTGGGACATGACACACGCTGTTATTACTGAGAAGAATTAGAAGAAAACATGGATCAATTCACTCATAAAACTGAAACACTGATGAAAAATTGTTGTTGATACATTAATCAGCTGTAAGCTGGAAATCAAAGAATGTTACAATAGAATGCATTCGATACACATGGGAGGATTATAATTCACCTCAAGTCTAGGCTTAGTTTGCATTGGAACCATCTCCCGATAAGGTTCAATGGCCATAGATGATGAATAATCAGTTAACTGAGGCAGAACTGAGCATAATTGAATCACGTAGGCACCAAAATAGGGGAGGAGACTCCAAGGAGGTGCATAACTAACCGTCAGTGGTCAAAGAGGGCGCTCATATACTCAGTAGTAGTCAAACTAGGAGATGCACTTAGTTAACTGAGCAATCAAGGGGACAAGGCGCCCCAAATCATGGAACTGACTTTCTAGTCTCCTAAATCTGTGCATGAGGGCGCATTGGAACTCCAGTGATGTAAACATGGCGCTCTGAGTGGATAGGAGGGCTAATGATGGCCAAAAACAAGATCTGGGGGGCCCAAAGTAAGGACTAGGTGCTAGGAGGCTCAACTGCTAATGCATGGATGCATAGAGTGCTGCATGGAATGCATGCAAAAAGCATGCAGGACCAAGATAAGATGGTGATAATATTCCAACACCCCCCCTTAAGCCGAACTATGAGGAAAAATATAAATAAATAATGGAAATTAGGGCCCTGGTTACTTAGACCAAAGGTCACCCCTCACAACAATCTAGAAAAAATGAGGAAAGAGGGAAAAGCCAACGGGAACAAACCCCCCCTCAAGATAGACTGAAAACAAATACTAATCAACCAAGGTAGCACTCACCCCAAGTAGGGATCGGAGATGAGTGAAATTTTTCACTGAAAAATTCTTGGTGAAAATATCTGCAATATGCTCTTCTCAAGGATGATAGAGCAGTGTGATGGTATGATAATGCACCAATCCTCAGATGTAATGCATGTGTAACTCAATGTGTTTGGTTCTTTGTCTCAGAACCGGACCTATGGAAATATTGATAGCACTCTGATTGTCACAGTAGATGACTGGTGGAGTACTATAGCAAATCCCAAACTCTGACAAGATGCCTTGCAACCAGATGAATTGTGTGGCTGCATTCACCACACCTACGTACTCGGCCTCAGTCGATGAAAGAGAAAAATTAGTTTGCTTTTTGCTCGACCAACCGATAGGACTAGATCCAATCATGAAGACAAAACTTGATGTAGAATTCCGATCTAAGTTGTATCCATCCCAATCTGAATCTATGTACCCAACTAGGTTCAATGGAGACCTAGCTACATAGTGAATACCATAGGTCTTCGTCCCTTGCACATAGTGCAAGATCATTTTGGATTCCTTTCAGTGAAGCTCATGAGGCTCTTGCATGCATCTGGAGACAACACTCACTGCATAGTATAGGTCAAGGCGAGTATGTGTAAGAAACAAAAGACTCCCTATCAGTTGCTGATACAAGGTACTATCCACCAAAGGTGAATAAGGACCATCCTCAAGACTGAAACCTGAAAAAAATGAAATGTTGTTGGTTTTCATTCTGACGTATGAAACCTGTCAAGTAGATCTGATGCATATTTGGACTGTGAAATATTGATTCCTGAATCACTCTTAGATAATTCAAGACTAAGAAACTACTTTAGCAGTCCCAAATCTGACATAGAGAAGGAATTGTGCAAGGTTGTTTTGATAGATCTAATGCATGAAGAGAGACTCCTTGTAATTAGTAAATCATCAACATAAAGGACAATAAGGAGAAGAGTGTTACCATCATGTCTCATGTAGACATTCGAATAAGACTTGCATCTCTGAAAATATTGTGATAACAAAAAGGAGTCCATCTTAGCATACCATGCTTGGGGAGCCTGCTTGAGCCCATATAAGGACTTCCTCAATCTACACACTAATGAAGGATCATCAATGTATCCTTTAGGTTGCTTCATGCAGATCTCCTCCTCTAGACCTCCATGAAGGAAAGCACTCTTCACATCCATGTGATGCACCTCCTAGTGCTTGGATGCAGCAAGAGCCAAAACAAGATGGATGGAGTCCATCTTTGCAACAGGAGCGAAGGTCTTTGTATAGTTAATACCTTGAACTTGTGAGAAACCTTTAGCAACCAAGCGATCCTTGTACTTGCTTGTAACTCCATCTGAGCCCATCTTTGTTTTGTATATCCACTTACATTGAACAAGATTCCTTCTAGGAGGGAGATAAACAAGCTCCCAAGTCTCATTCCTTTGAACATATTGGTACTCTTCATCCATATCTGATATCCATATTGGATCTTGGGATGAATCAAAGAAGGTTTTTGGATCTGATCAAATCATCAAAAAACATCTATCAGAAAGAAAGCGATATGTATGAGAGAGTGCAAATCTTGCATTTTGAAACTCAGATCTGGTTCTTCTTGGATCTTGTGGATCTCCAACAAGATCACCAGGAGATTCAATGGTATTGGAAGCCCATATTGGAAGTGGAGGTGGATCTTCTGGTGCTGGATCTTCAGGTTCTTGTGGATCTAGATCTAGCATTCGCTCATCTTCACTTTCTGAGTCAAAATTTGAACTTTCATGAGAGGATGATTCACTATCTTTTTCAACATGTTGTGGTGGAGTAGTTGGGAGACTGTCTGCTTTGACATGGTGGGAATCATGCAATGGCCATTCTTCAAACTGGACACTTATTTCAAGGAAGGTCTGCATGGTAGACAGATCCAACATTTTGTAGGCTTTTGCATTCTGTGCATAACCAACCAATATGCACTCTTTGCTTTGAGGATCTAAGGCTCTCCTCTTCTATGAAGGAATACTTTTCCAAGCTTTGGAACCAAATACTCTTAGATGAGACATATCTATCTTGTATCCCATCCATGCTTCGAAAGGAGTTTTTCCTTTTAGGAATTTGTGTGGAACTCTGTTCTGGAGGTATGTAGCACAGTTGACAGCTTCTTCCCAAAGTCTAGGAGCCAATTCTTTAGACTCAAGCATGCAAGTAGCCATCTCTTTCAAAGTTTTGTTCTTTCTCTCTGCTACACCATTCTGCTATGGTGTGTAAGGAACAATGTGCTGCATTTCAATACCTTCATCTGCACAAAATAACTGAAACTCATTCTTCACATACTCTCCTCCATTGTCAGTACGAAGGACCTTGATTTTCTTATCATTGAATTTTTCTACAAAAGCTTTAAAAAATTTGAAGTATTCAAAGACTTCTGATTTCAACTTTAGAAAATATACCCAACTGAATCTTGAATAATCATCCATGAATGTTAATATGTATCTTGCATTAATCAAATATAGGTGAGGAATAGGTCCTGATATGTCATTGTGAATCAACTCAATAGGAGAAGAGGCTCTCTTTTCCTTTCCTTTCTCAAACTTGTGCTCCGGATGCTTACCAATCAAGCAACCTTGACAGGTGCCCTTAGAAAATCTGATGTTTGGAAGCCCTTCAACCATTTCCTGATTGTGCAGTTCTTGCAAATATTTGTAGTTGAGGTGCCCAAACCTCTCATGCCAAAGTTTGCTCACTTAATTTGCATGAGTAAGAAGTGCACTTTGTTTTGAGTAAGGCAAGAAATGAGAGAACTCATAGAGTTTGGAATGGTGATCTGCAATGCCTTATAATGATCTTCCTAGAACAGATCTCTTGGATTTCAACCACATTAGGAGTAAAAAATACTTTCTTTGGAACTCCTGTATGGGTCATTTGATAAACTGAAAGGAGGTTAGCTGCCAGGGTAGGCACATAGAGCACATCATTGAATTATCTGTGATCTAGATTGATCCTTCCAATCCCTTTTGAAGTAACTTCAGAATCATCTCCCTTTAGGATAGAAGGTCCAACTATTGTGTAATACCCCATTTTGACCCTTAAGATATATTATCTTTTAATGTAAATATTGTATACATGTGATGTATGTTTTCCTAGCGTGGAGCTCAAGGCCAAGGCCCCACTAGTGGATACTCAGAGTTTTAGTTAAAAAGGAAAGTATTAGATATTATGTTACCCATGTGCTATTTAGCCATGGAACATTGTAAAAATGATGTAAATAAACATCATGCAATAAAATACCAAAACTGGCTATGGAAGCAACTAATGAGAAGGGGCCATGTGTATTCCACTAGGGAGTGGTGAGGGGGTTATGGGATTGAACCATAGGCTGCCAAATGTCATTTTGAGAACCCATTTGACTTTCCTTGCTGACATTTAATTATTGGTAAGAAAGTTGTTGAAGAAATCAGTCCGTGGCTTCAATGGAGCATGGGTAGCCCATAAATTCGTATGGCAGGGTATAGGTTCTGTTTCCTTGACCCACAAGTCACTCTACCTCATGGGAATTCATTTTTTCCTCATTCCCATTCCATTGTTGAGGAGCTAAGCTTCAGTTTTCATCCATTACACATGCCCAACAGTGAGAAAAACTAGAAATCGTAACTGTGATTGAATCCACATTTTGAAGTGCCATAAACGCCCAGAATTTGGTATTTGACAGTGAAATCCAATGGGGGATTCATAGATATGAAACTTGGGGTGAATTTGAGAGTATTAGATACCCCGAAATCCATTGGAAAACCCAGTTTGTATAGCCCAGAAATTCAATTATGGGATTGAGTTATTTGGTCACCGAATTGAGAGAATCCAAGTGTGAATAATAGAGGTTGGAAATACTTGATAAACCCAACCGAGGGTTGTCTTAGCATGACTCTATTGGTGTGAAACCCTGGCCATGAGTGAGCCTTCCTAGTTCCTCCTTAGTGGATACACATCCCAGTTTGGGGGTGGTCTCTCAGCTGAAAGAATATATGTTGGACAGGGACCTATGGTTGGGTGGAACGTTGCTCTCACATAGCCAGTTGTTTCATCATACAGATAAGTGTTATGTGGTTAAATTATGATCATTATGTGTTCTGTTTTGAGTGTTTAATTATTCATGTCACTTGAACGAAATGATTATCTTAAATTAGTTGGCATGAAGCATGTGCATAGCATGAGAATGGGATTGATTATTATATGATTGTTTCATTATTCTGCCAGGAAGAAATAGGAGGATGCATTTCCTTCTGCGTGTGTGTTATTATGTATATTTATGTTGTGTTTATACTGAGTATGAATCTGCACGCATAAGTTTTTAATTATTGTGAATTTTGTTACTAATAAATGGGGTTGAGTTTCCCGATTAAGCCCTGGAATGTTAGTCATGTTTCCTTCCCTACATCGGATCGATGGGAGGGGACGTGACAGAGTGGTATCAGAGCCCATGTTGCAGCACTGGGGCTGCTTGGGATAAATTGTGAATTACAGGTAGATATTAGAACATTTTAATGCGGTATTGAAGAAGTTTGGGTGACATTTTGGATTTGAAAAATGGAAGGATAAAAATTCTCAGGTGTGGTAGAGAATCAAACAGTTGCATATAGCTTTGCAAGAGCTTTCCAACGGTACCAGAATCGTCTAATTTGGTTAAGGGACGAAGGAGATATGAACCCCACAAGTTGCAGGAACGAAGGTGTTTCTACAGTTGCGGATTGCGGGAACGAGGATTTCCAAAATTTTGCGTTTTGGAATTTATGCAATTCCGCACTCGCAATTGCGGATTGCGGGATTGCGATTGTTAGCACCTATTTATTTTTGCAGCATAAGAACTGAAGACAAAAGGTGGAGGTTGAACAACTACCTGATGGAAGCTTGAAGTACTCTTCATCCTTGAGGGCCAGGTGCTAAGACACGACAAGGGACGGTTTAGAAAGGGTCCAATGCAATAAAGATGGACTAATGTCAAAGGCTAGGTATTAATAAGGAAATAAAATGACCAAGACAAGTGGGGAATACCCTAAAACCTATAGTCCATGGGTGAATCATGAAAGACTAAGCATCGCACAGGTCGGCACCGTTGATTAGGAGCGGGAGCAAGATCTTCGGTTTTCAATGGACCGTCGCATGGCCAAGTTGCGAGGAAGAAAGAGAATATGTGGATGCGATAGGCCTAGTCCCGTCGGACAGGTGTCGGCTTGAGAAGACGTTGCAAGGAGAAAGGAACAATGAGCAATTCCATACCAGGTGCATGCGATGGTGGGGATGGGTGCAAGGATCTACTGTTAGGATATTCCTATACTCCATCCTAGTCCCACCAATATTTTGTTCATTTACATTTCCAATCATGCATGCACTTTTAGGGTTTGCATGCATTCTAGGGTTTGCATGCATTTTGCATGCATCCCAGTCATCAGTCCAACACCTAGCCCTCAGTTAGCCAACCCCCAGGAGCAAATCGCCCTTCTTCACCTACCAATCCAGTTGTCTTCAGTTTATACTCAGTTACAGTCAGTTACAGTCAGTTACAGTCAGTTACAGTCAGTTACAGTCAGTTACACTTAGTTACACTGAGTTACACTCAGTTACACCTACCAGAGTTAGTTTGACTGATGGTTGACAGTTACTTGAGCATTGATGACTCCACTGATGATGATGAAGACTTCTAGTTGTGCTCCGATGATACTAGTTGTGCTCCGATAACACTCTAGTGATCCTTTGATCACTCCATGAAGGCTAATTCAAATTTCCACCTTAGGCATTCGAATTCCTCATGCATTGTATTATTTATTTGTCCATTTGTGATTAATAAATTAGTGTGTGTGAAGTATTATTGCTTCTATCTGAGTTCTACTGTACCATATTATTTTGTTGCTCATTATACTGTATTGTTCACTCTTCTTCTATTTTCCTGCTTAATCATAATTACTCTTGTGAGGTATACATCATCTCTTAGATCTGATGTGAGGATTTTCACATGGTATCAGAGCATGTTGAGAGTATTGTTTATCTCCATTCTTGAGAGTTTTTTGCAGGTTATTACCAAGATTTCGAGTGCAGTAGTTGCAGCAGTTTCTGCATCTTGCAGCAGTAGCAGTTGCAGATATTCTATATTGTTTTTGCAGGTCTTCCACAGCTTCAATGAATTCAGAAGAAATCACTCCTCTTTCTCCTTTTTCTCCTCTTAGCTATGATGATTGGAAACCAAAAATGATAGCATACTTGAAGAGCCATGATCTCTTTGACTGCTGTTTTGAAAGAGAGTTCGAATCTTCTAAAGAGAAGATTGATTGGTTAAATAAAGTTGATGAAGCCTTTGGATCAATGTTGGATGCTATGTCTGATTGGATGTTATATGACCTCCCTGATTTTTCATCACCAAAAGAGCTATGGGCTCACCTGGATGAAATATTTGGCAGAGAGAATGAAGGACTTGGTACCAACCCATTCGAAAGCAAACAAAGTGATGCATTCGCTCCTCTTGATGGTCTCTCAGATCATGCACCAGTATCATCTCATATTGAAGTTGTTCAAAAAGAACTTGCAGATTCTACACTCATGCTCAAACATTCTTCTCTTTCTATGCCAGCTCACACTCTAGATATTGCAGAAGGTCCTAAATCCTCTCTTGCACCAGAGTTTGTTGGTTTGCATCATGATCACATGATTATTTCGAAGGTCAAAACAGCTATTGAAGGTAATGCATTCGCTCCTCTCTAGCGATCTCCTCTTTTATACTACTATATGATCATAATTCCATGCTTTCAAAAGGTCATTGAAGAATATGGCAATTGCCATTTGCTTGGGAAGATTTCTCATGCATCTCATGGTTTTGATCTCACCCCTGTTGGTTCAAAGGAGATCTCAAGAAACCATGTCCATTCGCTTGGGATAATTTCTCATGCATCTACTGGTTTTGATCTCACCTCTCATGGTTCAAAGGAGATCTCAAAAAACCATGATTCAAGTCTTGTATCTAATTTGGATTCTAAGCAATTACTACTTGGGATAATTTCTCATGCATATGATAGTTTTGATCTCACCCCTGCTGGTTCAAAGGAGATCTCAAGAAACTATTCTTCAAGTCTTAAATCTAATTTGGATTTCAAGCAATTATTATTTGATGGTTATTTTTGGCATAATCTCACCCATGATGGTTCGAAGGAGAAGACAAAAGACTATCTGCATATTCATGATTTTGATCCTACCTCAACTGATTCAAATCACAGGTTCAAGGATTATCCTCATACTTTTGGATTTGTTCTCATCACATTCGATCTGAAGAGCAAGTACAAGCACATGTTTTTTGAGCATGATTCACTTCTTCCCAAGAAGAAGATACCTCCAGACATATGACCAAGCATCACACCTGCTTGAGTTTGGAGCATTTATTTTTGTGTGTGCCTTACAGTCTGTTTTTAAGGAGGGGGTATGTTTCCCATGAAATGTTCCCACTTCCTTGGTTTATTGATTGTTATTATTCATTGTATTGGGTGACCTTTGGTCTTAGTTACCAGGGCCCAGGATGGATTAAGGGGGGGTGTTAGGATATTCCTATACTCCATCCTAGTCCCACCAGTATTTTGATCATTTACATTTTCAGTCATGCATGCACTTTTAGGGTTTGCATGCATCCCAGTCATCAGTCCAACACCTAGCCCTCAGTTAGCCAGCCCCCAGGAGCTTCTCACTATTTAGTTTTATCCCTCCAGTTGCTTAATGTGCCCTTCTTCCTTGATTTTAGGGAGCAACTCGCCCTTCTTCACCTACCAGTCCAGTTGTCTTCAGTTTATACTCAATTACACTCAGTTACAGTTAGTTACAGTCAATTACACTTAGTTACAGTCAGTTACACTCAGTTACACTGAGTTACACTCAGTTACACCTACCAGAGTTAGTTTGACTGATGGTTGACAGTTACTTGAGCATTGATGACTCCACTGATGATGATAAAGACTTCCAGTTGTGCTCCGATGATACTAGTTGTGCTCCAATGACACTCCAGTGATCCTTTGATCACTCCATGAAGGCTAATTCAAATTGCCACCTTAGGCATTCGAATTCCTCATGCATTGTATTATTTATTTGTCCATTTGTGATTAATAAATTAGTGTGTGTGAAGTATTATTGCTTCTATCTGAGTTCTACTGTACCATATTATTCTGTTGCTCATTATACTGTATTGTTCACTCTTCTTCTATTTTCCTGCTTAATCATAATTACTCTTGTGAGGTATACATCATCTCTTAGATCTGTTGTGAGGATTTTCACATCTACGACGGATGTTACCCTTTTGAAATCTAAGGGTTCGAGTTCACTAAATAAAATAAAAGCCCAAGTTCTCGGCAAGATCTACGATTCGAATGGAAAGGAAAACCACATCAGCGGCTGGTGGAAGTCAGAAATGTGTGGAGGATAATAGGAAAATCCCTGGCAGCATACTGATGACCTAGGGGTTAAGCTGAGAGCAAGTATCCACCATGGATGTGTGCCAGGAGGGAGATGGACGGTCCTTATGGGTAGTCGCATCCAGAAGTAGCACGCAGGATAGTAGCAAGGCAGATGCAATGGATAGTTCCTACCGGACAGATGCCAACTCCACAACTCGTCGCATGACGGAAGGAACAATACTAGGGACCACTTTGATGTAATGTCACGCCGCCTCATGGAGGCATGCAGATAATATGGACAGCACATATGAAAGCTAGAAAGCGGATCTGATGATGGAAAGTGAGCACATGGGAGATCAATGGTGAAGATTGAAGGCCAGTTGGCAAAGAAAGGCGAGAGTTAGGTGAGAAATGTTATATATATAGGAAAAACACACAAAGGTTGACATTTGTTCTCGAAGCCTTTCGAAGTCAGAAAGTCTCTCGGCGTGTGGCAGATAGCGAAGGCGACAAAACCTTCGACAGGGAACGCTCACGGCTCCCAGTGGCAGGTAAGGCCTTGTGACCGATTATTCCCTGCATAAAAATGAGTCTTTTTAGTTGCAAATGGAGGAAGGACAGGCTTCTACTAGTTCTAGGGTTAAGGTTGCCCTGGAAGAAAGAGACGTCGATGTATTTGAAACATACATTCGGCTCTCGGTTCCGGAAATTAAGAAGAGATTGGAAGCCTTGCATGAACACGGACTGGATATACATGGAATCTTTGGGTTGTCGTCTTTCCCTGATTTTGTAACATGGTGTTCTTCGAATTACTCAGAACCCCAAAGAGAAATTATGGATGCCCATAAGTCCAGAGTCGTTTGTAATGTAGAAGCATCAGTGGTTAGGAATTCGTTTCATTCCCGAGTCATAGTAGCAGGAGTTGGAGGGTTTTTCTGAAGAGTCAGTGGTTTCCCTGTATCGCCAAATCAACCCCGTTAAGCTTTCTTAGCTACGTGTCTGAAACCCGGCTCAGAAATCGCCGAAGAACCCTACCCCTTAAATGTCATCCTTTTTTATGACAATTCCAGTTAGTTTTTCTCTTGTTAGCTCAGTTTTTAGGATTGGATACTGATTTTTGGGTGACTGAAGTCCAATTAAGTTTACTTTTTAGGATTAGCATCAGTTTGGCCAGGTCTGAAAGTGGGCTCATCCCATCCCTGAGGTTTGATGAATTTTTGGCGGAAAAGATACATGTACAATTGAGCAATTTCCTGAGTACTATTTAGATATCAGACGCAGTTGATGAAGATGATTATGTACAACAGCCCCGAAAGCCCACATTTCTCCTCGCTGCTGGAAACAGATGTTTTGATAGACAATGTTTTCAATTATTTGAACTATGTTTTGCCCCCTATTTATAAAATCATCTTTGGCGAAGAATTGCCTAGAGTGTTGCCTGAGATGAAAACAATGATGCAGTTGAAGGACAAACTGGTTTTCGATGACTGGTTTCTCTTAAAGGATACTACAATCATTAGGTTGTACGGTTTTGTACAAGAGCCCTATATTTTGCCCACTTTCCTGACACTGCGAATCTTCGCTCTTGAGTTTATCAGACAGAAACTGACCTTGGAAGAAGTGCAGTTCCTAAAGTATAAGAAGTGCATGGATTTGAAATACCCTTGGAAGGTAGGTCCTTTCGTCATGAAGAATAAAGAAACTTTGTCAGATGTGGATGAATTATTGAATCCGCTAGGGTTAAAAAAAATGTGGCCATCGAATACGACCCTTTTCACAATATTTCCAAGAGACGGAAAGACTGTAATTTAAGTGCTTTTGAACATAAAGAGTCGGAAGAGGTGCTAAAGGGGAGAAATTTGTTGCGCTGGGAACCCAAGGTGGAGGGAACTGTAGAGACACGGGAAGGAGATCTAATGATTTCTAATTTAATAATGGATTTAGATCAGGTGTCGGACACCGTGGAGGTGGGCCAGAAAAGAGACTTAGAAGAAGTCAGGGATATGGATAATGAAGAAGGTAATGGAGACAAGCAGCCTAAATTGGAAATACAAGATGAGTTAATTGTTGCGGCTACTCAAGCCGAGTCAATTTCTTCTCCCACTAAAGAGGAGCTGGTTGTTGCAGCGGCTCAAGAAGAATTGACTGCTCCAATGGATAGTGGAGAGGAAAATAATGGGGAGTCTTCGGCTCCTGACATCCAGATTATAGAATATAAGTTTCAAGATGTTAAGGAGGGTGATATTAGCAATAAATTTCGGTCCAAGGCCGACCTCTGTAAACAATACGATCAAAACAAGCAGGCCTCAGCCCAGAGGCTGTTTGATTCGATGCCTTTATCCAGAGGTTTGTATAATACCAAAACTTCCTTGATGGCCAACAGAGATATGAAGGATAACACCTTAAACCTGGCGGTATTGACAAAAGATGGAGTGACCGAGACGAAGCTCAATTGGAAAAAGATGCCAGTGACGGATAAAATCCATTTCACAAGCAGGTTAGTGATCTTGTATATGATGATTTTGTGAAAGCAACATTGAAAAGCGACAACTTGCAGGTTACCGTAAGAAAGTTAGAAAACCAATTAAAGCAAGAGAAAAGTGAAAACTGAGCTCTTCAACAGCAGGTCAAGAAGATACAATCTGACCTAGTTATAAGTGATGGTGGAGGTAAAACCATAAGCAAGTTGTTGGCTGAGAAAGATAAGATGATTCTGAAACTAGGGAAGAAGGAGAAAGTTCCAAATATCCAGCTAATCGAAGCTCCCGAAGAAACAGACTCTGATACAAAAAGAATCCCTGTCTAAAGAATTAAGTGAGTGTAAAGCAGAGTTGTTGAAATTTGCAGGGAAGGAAGATAGCTGGAAAAAAGAGAGAATAAGCTTAGGAAAACAGCTTGATGACTTGAAAAGTAACTTGTCCAAATTGGACATGTGGCCTACCAATATGAACCAAAATGGGGATAGCAGTAGTACTGACAGTCTTGTGCAGGCTATGTCTCACATTAGCCTTAAAGATGTGGAAATCAAGGAGTTGAAGGAAAAAGCTCAAAGTTTGGAAAAATAGAGTAATAAAAGGGAGGAAGAAGCAAAGGTCCTCCAAGAGAATTACAGAGAAATAATTGACATCAATATAAAGCTCACTCATCAAGTTACCGGGAAGGCAGCGTTACAAGGATGCAAACATTTGGTGTGGGACCGGATCATTAAGGAAGCTGAGAACTTTAGACCCTACTTAGAGTTTATAAGAATAAAGGAGAAGACTATTAGTGATGCTCTCACAGGTTGTGGAGTTGCAAGGGAGACCCTAATCCGAAGACCTAAGGAAATGGCACTAAGTGCTATCACTTTCCTAAATGATCTATTAGAAGAGGAAAGGATGAAACTGAATATTGGAAACCGGATTACAACACTTGCAGCAGCATGAAAGGTCTTGGGGAAATATGCGCAGATTGAGAGTGTGGAAACTAAAGTCGAAGAAATGAAGGGGCAAGTGGCGGAGTTCAAAGGATTGTTTGATAAGTTGGTTGAAATGGGGTTACCTTCGTTCTAGAATGATAACCAGGAATTGATCTCCCAAAATGCTTATAAAAACCTACTTTGGGAAATAAGGATGGATCATACAAAGTTCAAACGTTTGAACCAACTACTTATAGGCTGAAATCTGATGGAGAAGGTCAAAGAGTACTTTGAAATCTTGAACATGTTGATCGCCATTGGTGAAAGGATTCCTCCATTTTTTTACATAGAGCACATCGAGATACGAGTTATGGTAAAGGAGATGGTGTACTACGACCTCCCACCTGCAGACCAATGGACCAATGTAGAAAAATATAGCAAAGCGCTATACGCTCTCCATCCTCCACAGTGATATTTGACTTTTTATAGTTGTTGGTGTTTATTTGGAAACAGAGACTTCTAAAAAACTTTCCCATTTTTGAGAAATTTGTAATATTTTTTGAGGCGGCTATATAAATAGCCAGCTGGAACTATTACTTTACTATCTTTACTTTTTACTTGAAGTAAATATTACTTAGTAATAATACCGATGGATGTAAGAAAACAGTTCGGCCGGTTCTACTTATTTCTGTTTTGTAGTAGTAGTAGCAAATAAACCTAAATGAGGTGTCACTCCGATATAACTGTTTTTTTGTTTAGATAAGTCGAGCAAAGGAATCCCAGCATATATATATGCGATGTAATGGAATGATAAGGGTTGAAAATTTTTCTGGGAATTTCGTGTGTAAGGCATTTTTTAGCTATATTTTGAATAAAAATTACAGAGTTGAGCTGATGTTTTCAGGAATTCTTTTGTAATTGGTCTTGTGGTATGTTCTTCCTTTTTCCATGTGAATTGTGTATCTCTCATTGTTAGTTCCAGTCTATAACATTCCTTCATACGTGGTGCAGTGTGATAGTTAAGTGGAATTCATAGAAAATATGTTGTGCTTATTTTTTTCCAAGTATTTCACCATTACTTTTCTGCTAAAGTTGATATAGGATTCATCATTGTATGCCTTATATCAATGGATTGTTTCTTTCTCTTCTGTTTCACCAATTAAAATCACTTTGACTACGAGTTGTTTACTACCTCACCCATGTGTTAATGCACTTGCGAAGCATTTGTAAATAAATTTTCAGAGTTTGTTTAAATGTGACTCCATTGCCCAAATAGAGATTCATGTGTTTCAACCAAACAACGTTTAAATCATTTTGTTTTCCAGCAGAAATCTGATCTTATGTATATTGTAATTGAATATCTTGAATGATGAATGCTGGTGTATGTTTTCATTGTTGACACCTTTGATTATTCCAGTTTTTCATGAGCTTATAGAGAGAGCCCTCTCTGTTTGTGTTGGGTCAGTAGCATAAGCTAACGATTGGTTAGTGGTTACCCTGAATTGCCTTCTCCACAACCTTGGGGTTAATTTGGGTGTTAACAAATTGGCATCGTTGCCGGGGACGTGATTATTTTATTATCCCTGGAGGAACGACAAAGAGTTATGAAGATTCAAAGAGAAGAGAGATACCTGCGGGCAAATAGAGATTTCCAAATTTCTAGAGGGTTGTGCAATTTTTCCCTAGCGACTCCACTCGTAAAGATCCACATTCAAGAAAGACTCCACTAGAGAAGATTGGCGAGCCAGCTTCATTTCTGAAGAAATATCAAACAAAGGGCATCCTGGCCTCAAGAAAGATCCATACCAGAGGTAATCATGTTTCCGAAATTTTGTTAAGGGTGGAAAATCTAGAAATATTACTTAGACATAAGACCAGAAAGGATAGAGCTACTTCTTCTAACATTAAAAGAATTGGGTCTAAAGGAGAACTCCCTGTTCTTCAAGAATTGGCTATAGAGATAGATATTGGAAAACCCTTGCCAAGATCAAGATCCGAGTCTTATCTAAGCCTGGGGGAAGAAGGTATGATTGCCCCTAAATCCTATTTGTTAGATCCTCATGTCTGGCTTCAGTTGCAGAATATTATCAAAGCAAAAAGAGCTATATCTAGTTCTCAGATCCCTCAATCCCATACCACAATTCCTGCAAGTAATTCTGCCCAGAATATTCACCCACAAGCTCAAAATCCATATAGACCCATGGCTGCTAGATTCACACCATTGTCTGTGCCAGCCGTTTTACATGACCTCCCTCAAAACTACGCCTAGAGAATTGTCTCTTATGATGGAGAGGGAGGTTTTTCTGCCAAGCAACATATAGATAGATTTGAGGATTTTATTGATTTGGAGGAAGTAGACCATGATGATGTTAAGATGAGGTTGTTTGCTCATAGTTTGTTTGGAGAACCCAAGAAGTGGTTCATACAGTTGCTGAATGCTTCTATTAATGATTTTGCAGCCTTTAAGACATTGTTCTTGGAGAGGTGGGAAACGATAGGGAGCCCCGCTCTATTCTTATCCCAGTATAACCATCTAAAGAAAGGAGGTTTTGAATCAGTTCATGAGTTTTCTTCTAGGTTTATGAAAGCCTATAATTCTATCCCAGATGATCTGAGACCCTCAGTAGGTGCTGCAAAGCTCCATTATGCATATGCCTTTGAGGGAGATTTCGCATGTACATTAAGGGAGAGGAAATCTTCTACCCTTCCCGCTATGCTAAAATATGCCATGGAGGTAGAAGCCAGCATGATGGCCTCAGGAAAAATAAAGGGAAAAACGGAAGCAGATAAAAAGAAGCAAGAAACCCAAACCTCTACCTCCACATCTTCTAGTGATGCCAAGTTTGATACTATGATGAAAACTATGGAAAATTTGATGGATAGGTTGGCCATGGAAAATAAATCTCCTCCCAGAGAGCAGCCTAAAAATCAGGTAAGGAATCCTAACTTTAGAACGCTACCCCCCTCCTAGAAATCCAAGAAATCAAGAAGACCACTAGATGAGGCCTCCCTTCCCTGAAAATTTGGTGGATGAGGAAGGATCTCAAGAGCCTGCTGGAGACTAGATCCATCTCCTTGATACCCTAGACCATGAAGTACATTTGACCGAAAGGGAGCATGACTTTTTCAACATGGGGAATGCTAGCAAAGCTGCTGAATTTGATTCGGAGCAATACCAAATGGGTTACATGAATGTTGTAGATGAAAACCAAAGAAAGATGAAGCTAAGGAGTAGGGAGATACCAATAAGTGAAGGGAATTCTGCCCATATTCAGCCCTCCAAGGTGCAATAGAATATGGAGAAGCTAAAAGAAAAACAACTAGAGGTTACTGCACAAAGAGCCTCAGAAGATGAGAGGCAGCATTCTAAAGAGGGTAGGCAGCAAGAGGTCACCGAAGTAGGGAAGCCACCTTCAACATTCAGTCTAAAAGCTGAACTGTCTCAGGTGAAGATCTCTATCCCCTTAAATGAGCTGTTAAGAAACAATGAATATAGGGAAGATATAACTAGCCTGGTAAAGGGACAGACATAGAATATGCAGGACATGTTGGAACTAGCAGATGACTCCCCTACTATAATCTTTGGTTCCAAGATGGAAGAACCAGATGACGAAGAAGTACCCCCCTTTTATTTGAGCTTGAACATTCATGGTAAATTATTACACAATTCCCTGATATATTCTGGGGCTTCACACAACTTGATGCCAAAATTAGTGGTGGACCAGTTGGGACTAGAAGTCACTAGACCTACAAAGACCTATATTCTTTTGATTCTAGAAAGGTACCATGTTTGGGTTTAATTAAAGGCGTGGTAGTAACCCTTTCCCAAATCCCAGCGAAGAGCGTCATGATGGACGTGGTGGTGGTTGATTTTCCTGCTAAGTTCAGGATGCTGTTGTCAAGGTCCTGGGTAAAAAAGTTGAAGGGAACCATGCAGATGGACTTATCTTATGCCACTATACCACTTTTTGGGAGCAATAGAAAGCTGTACAGAGAGAAAATAATGGCTTATGTGGTCAGCAGTGACGAAAAACCTGAGAATCACCCAGTATATGCTGTAGACACAGGTGTAGGTTCCTCTATTTTCTTTAATGATGGCCCACATACCGATCCTGTGTGTTGGTTGTGGAGCCAGATCTTCTAGTCTCATAGATGATATTGTATCAGCCGTGTTTGTACCCCAGTTTTATATGATATGTAGGTGGATTATACAGTCACCCCAGCGGGGGGGTGTGGGGGGGCATCGCCCCCCCACAGGGTTCCAAGGGGGACCATCCCCCCTGGCTGGGGGGTCCAGGGGTAGCGCCCCGAAGAAAATTTTTGGGGCTGTTTTCGCCAGTTGTTTTGCGGGCCCATGGTTTTGGGTATCCCGTGGTATTTTCCCATTGTATTTCCCTTATAAAATAAAGACATTGTAATACGGCTAGGGATGATGATGTATTAGGTTTTATGCATTGTAAAGATCTCTGAGATCAGGAGAGAGACTGTGAAACAGAGAAGAGGAAGTGCAGCGGTTGTGCTACAGGTTGTATCCCTTCACCTTGCTGGATGGTAATAATAATAAGGACTGGCAAATTCAGTGTGGACGTAGCCCAAGTTGGGTGAACCACGATATATATGTGTCTCTCTTGTAATGTGTATGTGTGATTATATTTGCATTTCTGTTTATTGTTATTGCTCTGCGATCCTGTTTTTCTAACAATTGGTATCAGAGCCAAAGGTCTATTTGGCAGTTAAACCCGCAGGAAGCTAGGGTTTCTGGTTCGAGTGGGAGCAATGTCAGAAGAAGGAAAGTTTAAGGTCGAGAAGTTTAATGGCCAAAACTTTGGGTTATGGAAGATGCAAATGGAGGACTATCTGTACCAGAAGGATCTATTCCTACCGTTGGGAGGAAAAGCAAAGCAGCCGACGGCTATGAAGGACGAAGAATGGGAGGTTCTTGACAGAAAGGCTCTGGGAACAATACGGTTGAGCCTGGCTTCGTCGGTGGCTTTCAATATCTCAAAAGAAATGACAACAGAGGGTTTGATGAACGCATTGGGTAAGCTGTATGAAAAACCCTCGGCCTCCAACAAGGTATTTCTAATGAAGCGTTTATTTAATATGAAGATGTCTGAAGGTGGATCTGTTACTGATCATTTAAATGAGTTTAATACGGTTACAAATCAGCTAAGTTCTGTAAGTGTGAACTTTGATGATGAGGTTAGGGATCTTCTAATCTTGTGTTCATTTCCAGAAAGCTGGAATAGCTTGTTCATGGATGTAAGTAACTCTGTCTCTGGTTCAAACACCTTGAAATTTGATGATGTTATTGGTGTTGTTCTTAGCGAGGAAATGCGAAGAAAAAGCACAGGTGAGACATCAGGTAATGCGTTGACCATGGAGAGCAGGGGAAGACAAAAGGAGAGAGGAAAGAGCCAAGGTAATCGTGGAAAGTCTAAAACGGGAAGATCCAAGTCCAGACTAGGAAAGATAGAGTGCTGGAACTGTGAAAAGAAAGGACATCTGAAGAAAGACTGCAAATCTCTAAAGAAGAAAGGAGATGCACAGAAGAAAACTACCCAGAAAGCAAATGTAGCAGGTGATGTGTTACAAGATGCTTTGATTCTTGCATTAGATAATACTAGTGACTATTGGGTAGTAGATTCAGGAGCTTCATGTCATGCTACACCCCATAGGAAATAATTTCATGAGTATGTTCCTGGCGACTTTGGACATGTTTTATTGGGTGATGATGAGCCATGTAAAATTGTTGGAATGGGTAAGGTATGGATACAAGTTAAGAATGGAACTGATTGGTTGTTGAAAGAAGTTAGGCATATTCCTACTATGAAAAGAAATCTGATCTCAACAGGGCAGTTGGGAGATGGTGGCTGTCTATCTACGTTCGGAGAAAAGTGGTGGAAGATCACTAAAGGATCAATGGTGATAGAAAAAGGAGACATAGTAGGTACATTGTATTTATGTCCTCATAATACTGACCATTCTATATCTTTAGCTTCCACAGGAACAGATACAGCATTGTGGCATCATAGGCTTGGCCACATGAGTGAGAAGGGGATGCAGATTCTCCACTCAAGGAAGTTGCTGCCGGATTTGAAGTAGGTAAGTTTGGAATTCTGTGAAAACTGTGTTTATAGAAAACAGAAGAGAGTCAGATTTCTCAGGGTTGGGAAACAGAAGAAGAATGAAAAATTAGAGCTTGTGCATACAGATGTATGGGGATCGGCTCAGGTACAATCTCTTGGTGGCTCTCATTATTATGTTACATTTATTGATGATGCAACTAGAAAAACTTGGGTTTATTGCATTAGACAGAAATCTGATGTGTTTGCTACTTTTAAGAAGTGGAAAGCTTTGGTTGAGAATGAGACAGGAAAAATATTGAAGTGTCTCAGATATGATAATGGAGGTGAGCACTGCGGCAAGGAGTTTGATAGTTACTGTTCATACCATGGGATTCGTAGAGAGAAGATAGTCCCAAGAACACCACAGGAAAATGGTGTGTCAGAAAGGATGAACAGAACGATCATGGAGCGTGCAAGGTGTATGAAACTGCATGCAGGGTTGCCCTTACAATTTTGGGTAGATGCTATAAATACTGTTGTTTATTTAATAAATAGAAGACCTTCAAGTGCTTTGGATGGTGGTATTCCAGAGGAAGCATGGACAGATAAAAAGGTAAACTACTAATTTCTGAGAATGTTTGGTTGTGAAGCATTTGTCCATATTGATAAAGAAAATAGAACAAAGCTTGAAGCTAAATCCAAGAAATGTACCTTTATTGGATATGGGGTTGATAAATTTGGTTATCGTTTATGGGATTATGAAAATAACAAAATCATCAAGAGTAGAGATGTGATATTCAATGAAAAGGTCATGTATAAAGATCAGTTGCAGGGAAAGAAACAGGAAAAGGAAAACACAGAGTACATAGTGCTTGATGAAATTAAAGAAAATGAAGTTCCGAAGGTGCCAGAAAATCAAGAGCAGCAGCAAGTACCTGAAACTCCTGCAACTATAAGAAGATCTACTAGGTTAAGTAGACTCCCTGAACGATACTCTCCTTCAATGTATTCTTTATTGATGACTGATTCTGGTGAACCAGAATGTTATGAAGAAGCAATGCAGGTGGAAACTAGAAAGAAGTGGGAGCAAGGCATGAATGAGGAGATGGACTCATTGGTAGGAAACCAGACTTGGGATTTGGTTCAGTTGCCTGCTGGTAAAAGAGCATTGCAAAACAAATGGATTTACAGGTTGAAGGAAGAAGAAGGAGGTAAGAAGCGGTACAAGGCCAGACTTGTTGTAAAGGGGTTTGCATAGAAGAAAGGTATAGATTTTGATGAAATATTTTCTCCTGTTGTTAAGATGACTTAAATTAGGACTATCTTAAGTCTAGTGGCGGTAGAAGATTTGCATTTTGAACAGTTAGATGTAAAAACAACCTTCCTCCATGGGGATTTGGAGGAAGAAATATATATGCAGCAGCCACAAGGGTATGAGGTCAAAGGTAAGGAGGATCTGGTATGCAGGTTGAAAAAGAGCTTGTATGGCTTGAAGCAAGCTCCAAGGAAGTGGTATCTAAAGTTTGACAGGTTTATGACAGAACAAGGTTATAGTAGATGTCATTCTGACCACTGTGTTTATTTCAAGAAGCTAGACAATGGAAGATATATTATCTTGTTATTGTATGTGGATGACATGCTTGTTGCAGGGTTTGACATGCAGGATATAAATGTACTCAAAAGGAAGCTAGCTAATTCATTTGCGATGAAGGATTTGGGTGCTGCAAAGCAAATCCTTGGTATGAGAATAACGAGAGATAGGAAAAATTACAAATTGACATTGTCTCAAAGTGAGTACATACAAAAGGTGTTGGAGAGGTTCAGAATGCAGAATGCAAAACCTGTAAGTACACCTTTGGCTAGCCATTTCAGTCTAAGTAAGGAAATGTGTCCCAAGACACAAGAAGAGACAGATTACATGTCCAAGATTCCCTATCAATCAGCAGTTGGCAGCTTGATGTATGCCATGGTGTGCACAAGACCAGATATTGCACATGCAGTGGGAGTTGTGAGCAGATATATGAACAATCCAGGTAAAGAACATTGGAAGGCAGTACAGTGAATTCTCAGGTATTTGAGAGGTACTACCACTGAGGCATTATGTTTTGGAGGTTCAGACACTGTTCTACAGGGATATGTTGATGTAGATATGGCAGGTGACAAGGATAGCAGGAGGAGCACCACAGGGTATGTGTTTACTATAGGTGGAACAGCAGTAAGCTGGATTTCGAAACTACAGAAAGCAGAGTATGTTGCCATTACAGAGGCTAGTAAAGAGATGATTTGGTTGCAGAGGTTTATGGAGGAAGTGGGTAAGAAGCAGAAGGATAGCAGATTGTATAGTGACAGCCAGAGTGCCATTCATCTTGCAAAGAACTCAGCATTCCATTCCAGGACTAAACATATACAGCTCAAGTACCATTTCATACACTCTGTTCTGGAAGATGAACTGTTGAAGCTGGAAAAGATACATACTAGCCAGAATCCTGCAGACATGTTCACAAAGGTAGTGACCAGAGAGAAACTGAGTTCGTGCTCGGTTTCAGTTGGCCTTCTAGCATGAAGGTGAAGAGGAGAAATTTTCCAAGTCCAAGTCGAGCAAGTGCATCAGCGGTGGAGTTGCTGTGATTAGTCTCCAAGTGGGAGATTGTTGGTTGTGGAGCCAAATCTTCTAGTCTCATAGATGATATTGTATCAGCCATGTTTGTACCCCAGTTTTATATGATATGTAGGTGGACTGTACAGTCACCCCAACGGGGGGGGTGTGGGGGGGCATCGCCCCCCCACGGGGTTCCAGGGGGGTCCGGGGGCAGTGCCCCCGAAGAAAATTTTTGGGGCTGTTTTCGCCAGCTGTTTTGTGGGCCCATGGTTTTGGGTATCCCGTGGTATTTTCCCATTGTATTTTCCTTATAAAATAAAGACATTGTAATACGGCTAGGGATGATGATGTATTAGGTTTTATGCATTGTAAAGATCTCTGATATCAGGAGAGAGACTGTGAAACAGAGAAGAGGAAGTGCAGTGGTTGTGCTGTAGGTTGTATCCCTTCACCTTGCTGGACGGTAATAATAATAAGGACTGGCAAATTCAGTGTGGACGTAGCCCAAGTTGGGTGAACCACGATATATCTGTGTCTCTCTTGTAATGTGTATGTGTGATTATATTTGCATTTCTGTTTATTGTTATTGCTTTGCGATCCTGTTTTTCTAACACTGTGCCCCCATTTTTCCACGAGGTCGAGGAAGACAAAGAGTTTTCTGCAAGGTATGAGGCCTCAGAGAAACAAAAAAATGAGGAAGGGCTATGGAAGATCTACTTTGATGGGTCACTGAGCAAGAATGGTGCTGGGGCAGGGGTTTGGATTATACCTCCCGATCAAGAGTCCAGAGCCCTATCATACAAGCTAACTTTTGAGTGTACTAATAATGTGGCTAAGTATGAAGCTCTACTCTTAGGACTGAGGGCTCTAAAGGATTTGGGAGCCAAAATGATACATGTTTTTGGAGATTCAGAGTTGGTGGTCAATCAAGTGAATGACAGTTATCAGGTAAAACATCCAAGGATGAGGGCCTATAGAAATGAAGTCTGGGATATGTTTGGGAACTTTTTCACCGAACACAAGATCTAGGTGATCCCACGATTTGAAAATGAGGTGGCAGACTCTTTGGCCACCACTGCTAGTGGTTTCAAAACTCCTATTTTCTCTCTAGAAAAATACAAAGTAGAGGTGGTGAACAAGCCCTCTATTCCAGACAATTCTAAATACTGGCAAGTATTTGAAGATGATTTACAAATTAAAATATTTTTGGAATTGTCTGACGAGTTTTCTAATGTTCAGATTGACACTGAAAATGAAAACGTAGAAGGATTGATGGACCAGAAGCAATCAGTAGAGAGAGAAAGAGAAATCAAGCAGTGGAGAAACATGTTGGGTGGAAAAGATATCATTCAATTAAAGAGTAATTATATCCCCACGGGACTGATACCCCTGGAGAGGCTGTTTGACCAAAAAGATGTAGCAGAAAACCCAAATTTTGAACCTCCCAGAGATACGGTAGAAGACCAGAACTTGGGTACTAAAGAAGAGCCTCGGATGGTAAACTTGTCTAAGAAGTTGCGTGCTGAAATGAAGGAGCAATATGTGGAGTTGATGAAAAAATATGATGTTGCATTTGCATGGAGTTATGAAGAACTAAAGGAATATGATACCTCAATAATACAACACTCTATTCCAATCAAACCAGGAGAGAAGCCTTTAAAGCAAAAGTTAAGAAGGATAAACCCTAAACTAGAGCCTGTGATAGAAAAAGAGATCAAAATATTATTTAATGCAAAAATCATTGTCACTTTGAGATTCTCTCAGTGGATAGCAAACCTGGTTCCTGTAAGGAAGAAAAATGGTGAAATTAGAATCTGTATAGATTTCAAAAACCTGAACAGAGCTTCACTAAAGGATAATTACCCCCTGCCTAAAATGGAGCATATCTTACAAAAGGTAGTAGGGGCTGAAAGGATCTCTACTATGGATGGTTTCTCCGGATACAATCAAATCAAGGTCTGCCCTGAAGACCAAGAGAAGACCGCTTTTACCACTCCTTGGGGTACTTTCATGTACGCGAAGATGCCTTTTGGGCTGATGAATGCATGAGCTACTTTCCAACGGGCGATGGATATAGCATTCGCTAAAGAAAATGACAAGTTGTGGTTGTATACATGGATGACATAATTGTGTACTCAAAATATGATGAAGAGCACCTGAAGCATTTGGAACAAGTTTTTAGGAAATGTATAAAATATGGTATTTCCCTCAACCCTAAGAAGTCACATTTTGCATTAGAAGAAGCTAAGATCTTGGGTCATATTACTTCCAAGGGAGGTATCAAGATCGATCCTGAAAGGGTTAGTGCCATTCAGAAAGTTGGAGAGACAAGAAGCAAAAGGGAGGTGCAGTCTTTTATCGGGCAAGTGGGTTTTCTGAGAAGGTTCATTCCCAGTTTTTCTGAAATCATGATGAGTAATACAAATATGTTAAGAAAGTAAAATCAGGTAAAATGGACTGAGGAAGCAAGAGATTCATTTAAGGGAATTAAGAATGCTATCTCTGAAGCCTCAGTATTAGCTGTTCGGATATCCATCATCTATTTCGGGATACATCATCTATTTCAGGATCTTGCATGATCTATTTCAGGATATGATCTATTTCAGGATCATCTATTTCAGGATATGATCTATTTCAGGATCTTGCATGCACAGGCATGCATCCCAGTCACCAGTTTGATGCCTCCAGCACCTTATCCACCTTCTTCTAGCACCCGGGAGCCACTTACCACAGAGTTTTAGCCCTCCTAAGCTGAAAGGCGCCCTCTTCTCACCTACTGCCAGAGAAGGGCGCACTTGTTCACCTACCACTGCAGATTCACTCCAGTTACATTCAGTTAGCTCCGATTCTGATTGATTTCACTCCGATTTCACTCCTGACTGACTGTTTCACCTCCGATTGACCTCCAGTTCGATTAGGTGACTTGTTCTGACTCCAGTTAGCCTCCCATGCGCCCCCACTGAGCCTCCAGATCCTATATCAGTGCTACACACTTCAGTTACATTTATTATGATCAGTTAGACTCAGCTTGACACCTGGATGACTGGTTGGTGTGATTGATGAGCACCACCGATGATTGATGAGGACTCCTAGATAGAGTCAAGCTACTCCATTCAGTGATTTGAATGACCTCCTTAGGCAATTCGAATTGCTCTGTTCATTGTAACAGTTTGTATTGTAATTCATTCACCCTTTCTGGGATAGAGAGCATTGCTGCATGTTTTGCACAGTTTTGCACCATTTCTTCTATGTTCATCTGTTGTGACTGATTTATTTGTTCATTAGATCTGCTGTGACTAACTTTACATGGTATCAGAGCCATTGCAGGGACAAGATCTCTTTTCTACAGGTGTTTATACAAGAAGATTTGACTGAATTGCTAAAAATTGCAAAAAGTTTGGCATGAGATATCTCAAGGGCATTCGCTCCTGTGCATGCAAAGCTTGAAAAATACTCCAATACCACTCCAGAAGCTTGAGTTACCACATAATTCCTGGATCTGATACATTGGACCTATTCAACATTGCTTGAAATCCAATCCCAGGTGTGATGCAACTCTCAAAGGGTGGATTGTTCGACCTTATTGTGATTGTTCTTATGTGATTTGCAGGTTAATTATCTCCTCCAAGTGCACTCGCTACATTCTGCATACAAGCTTCCCTACAGCATCTCCATTCGCTATAGTCTGCATGCAAGCTTCTTCTTCATCATTTGACTCGCTCCTAGCAATGGAATACTCTTCTTCAAAGCCTATCCTCACCCCATTCAATTATTTTGATTGGAAAGATGATATGGAGATCATATTACGTTCAAAAGGATACTACCGAGTCACTCTTGGTCTTGAATTGGAGCCAAACAATGTGGCAGAAAGAACCAAACACTACAATAAGCTTGATGAAGCTTACGGTCTTCTTTGTCTCTCCATCTCCAAGGATCTTCACTTCCATCTCAGCGGATTGAAGACTCCAAAAGCCATATGGGAGCAACTTGAGACACTATTCGGCAAGCAGGATGAGCTTAGGGCTTTTCAATTAGAGAATGAATTGATTGGCCTTAATCCTGAGAATTTCGAGAGCATCAATGAATTCTTCACAAAATTCAAGAACTTGAACTTGCAATTGAAGAACAGTGGTGTTATCAAAGAGGATAAACAGTTGATCCTCTCCATTCTAAGCAAGCTTGGGAAAGATTATTCGGTATTTGTCTCCACTTTCAATTCCGGTCGGCTAACTACCCCGAATTGGAAGATGCCTACCTTGAATGCCTTCATTGAGTCCGTTACGAAAGAGCATGACAAGTTGATTCAAATGGGGTCCATAAGCTCCAAAGATTCAGCCCTATTTGTTCAAGGACCCAAGATTTCGAATGGTAAAGGAAAGCTAAAGAAGGAGAAGCCCAAATTCGAGCCTCACAAGCAAAAAGACAAAGGCAAGCAAACGGATGCACCATCCAGTTCGAAATCCAAGCAAAAGGGCAAAGAAGGTAACCAAAAATCTAAATGTACTTATTGTAACCGTGGCTTTCATCCCGAAAGCTCATGTATGAAGAAGACTATAGATCAAATGGCCCTCCTTTTGGAAAAGAACAACATAACCCTTCCTGACGGTGCAAGGAAGAAGGATCGGAATGACGATCATGAAAGAGGACAAGCACTCATGGCAACGGTTTCGAAGCCCACTCTCTTGATAGATTCGGGTGCATCAAATCATATGGCTGCAAATATTGATTCTTTTTCCTCATTCGATCCAAACAGCTCCATCCCCATCCATTTGGGAGATGACTCAAAAATTTCTTCAAAGGGCAAAGGTACGATTCATGTAGATCATGGATGCTTTCAGAATGTTCTCTATGTGCCTTCCTTAGCTTCGAATCTCCTTTCTGTGTATCAAATGACACATACTGGTGATCCAAAGAAAGTCACATTCAGCCCTAATACAGTTGAAATTTCTGATATCAAAAGTGGAAGACTAGTTGCGGTTGGAAAGGCAAACCACACTGCTAAATGTTATGAGTTTTCGCACTTTATTCCGCTTGCAAAGCCCACTGCTCTTCGCACACATGGTAATGAGGTTAGTAGGCTTTGGCATGAAATATTTGGACATCTAAATTATAAGTATTTGCTGCTGCTATCAAATAAATCCATGGTTGATGGGCTTCCACAACTCCGTTCCTCGAAGGGAATATGCTCTGGTTGCATTATTGGGAAGCACCCCGAGCACAGATTCGACCGCGGCAAGGCTAGCAGAGCCTCTACTATTTTGGGATTGATCCATTCTGATATCAGCGGTCCGCTGCCCCATATGTCATTAAATGGTTCAAGGTATGTTTTGACATTTATTGATGATTATTCTCGCTTTACATGGGTATTCTTTCTCAAAAACAAGTCAGAAGTGCTTGGAAAATTCAAGGATTTTAAGGCTTCTGTTGAGACCACCACTGAGAGCAAGATCAAAGCTCTTAGATCTGATAATGGTGGGGAATATATCAAGTCCGATTTGCTGCAACTTTGTGCCCAAAGCGGAATCAAGATCCAACATACAGTTCCCTACACACCCCAGCAGAACGGTGTAGCGGAAAGGAAAAACCGGTCACTGAAAGAGATGGCTACATGCATGATTGAATCAAAAGGTTTGGCTGCAAATCTTTGGGCTGAATCAATCAATGTTGCTGCATATATACAGAACCGAGTTCCACATTCATCCGTGAAAGGTATGACTCCTTTCGAAGCATTCTTTGGTCACAAACCGGATGTGTCAAATTTGAGAGTTTTTGGCTCTACTGCATGGGCTAGAATTCCTTCTGAGAAGAGACGAGCTTTGGATCCACAAAGTATCGAGTGCATATTGATAGGATATGGGGAAGAATCAAAAGCATATAAACTCATGGATATCAGATCTAAAAAGATATTCATAGAGCGCAGTGTGCAGTTTGAAGAACCGCTTCAAGAATTGCAACTAGTTGAGGAGAAAACTGCCGATTCACCGCCTTCACCAGAAGAAGATTCGAGCAGCGATAATGAAGGTATGAGTTCTGATATTTCTGATATTGTAGCAGCATATGATGATCATGACATATCAGGTTCGGAATCCGACCATTCAGATCTCCCTCAGTTACCAAAGTGGGCCCAAAATACTCTACAATCTGCTGGTTCGAATCTTGGAAATCCTGCTGATCCGAGACGAACAAGAGGAGACTTTCAAAGGGCAGGTATGGCTCTTTCTATTGCTGATCCATTTCTTCCTGAGATTTGTTATTTGATGGCTGGTTCAGATCCCCAATCATATTATTCATCCCATCGAGATCCGAGATGGAAAGATGCCATGGATGAAGAGTACAGTTCTCTTCAAAAGAACAATACATGGGAGCTAGTTTCTCTTCCACCTGGAAGAAAATTAGTGAAGTGTAAATGGGTCTACCGTACTAAAGTTGCTGCTGATGGCACTATCAGCAAATATAAAGCAAGGTTGGTGGCAAAAGGTTTTTCCCAAGTCCAAGGAGTGGACTACACAGAGACCTTTGCACCGGTTGCAAAGATGGATTCCATCCGCCTTGTTTTAGCTATTGCCGCATCCAAGCACTGGGAGGTGCATCACATGGATGTGAAGAGTGCATTTTTACATGGAGACCTTGCTGAAGAGGTCTATATGCAGCAGCCAGAGGGTTATACATCAGATCCATCATTGGTTTGTAGATTGAAGAAGTCTTTGTACGGGTTAAAACAGGCCCCAAGAGCTTGGTACGCAAAGATGGACTCCTTCCTTCTTTCTCAGAATTTCCAAAGATGCAAATCTGATCCGAATGTCTATCTTCAGCGAGTTAAAGGTAATTTGTTGGTTATTGTACTTTATGTTGATGATCTGCTTATTACTGGTAGCACACTTACTTCAATAAACAAGCTAAAAACTGCCTTAAATCTAGCTTTTGACATGAGCGATTTGGGCTTGCTGAGTCACTTTTTGGGCTTGGAGATAGCTCAAAATTTCGATGGGATCACTATATCTCAGCAAAAATATGCTTCCGACCTGTTATTGAAGTTTAATATGGCTGAATGTAAGGCAGCCCCGTTCCCATTCCTCTCAGGAATCAGTCTTGAGGAGGGAGATTCCACACCGCTTGCAGATTGCAGTATGTATCGACAGTTGATTGGTTCACTACTTTATTTGACACATTCACGGCCTGATATCTCATATGCCGTGAGTGCCGTGTCAAGATATATGCAGCAGCCACATGAGCTTCATTGGCGAGCATCCAAGCGGATCTTGCAGTATGTGCAAGGTACGAGACAGTTTGGCATACATTATGCTGCAGATTCTGAGCTAGATTTCATTGGTTTTACTGATTCAGATTGGGCAGGTGATAGCATTGATCGGAAGTCCACTTCCGGTTATGTTTTCATGATTGGTCATGGTGCTATTTGCTGGTCCAGCAAAAAGCAAGCAGCCATTGCACTTTCTTCAGCAGAGGCAGAGTATCGAGGGGCAGTCAATGCCTGCATTCAGGCAGTTTGGTTGCAGGGTATTCTTTCGGAGTTTGGTTTTGGTGGCACTACTTCGACTGTCCTATTTTGTGACAATCAAAGTGCTATCAAGATCTCCACAGATCCAGTTCAGTGGCAGAGGACCAAGCACATTGAGATTCATATGCATTACATTCGACAGTTGGTGCATGATCGCACCATCATTCTGCAATATTGCCCTACCGATGAGCAAATTGCAGACATCTTCACCAAGAGCTTCACTGAGAAGAAGTTCTCTTACCTCCATTCACTGTTGGGGGTGAGTTCCATCATGGTGGAGACAGATTGATTCATTATTATGCTTTAGACTTGAGGGGGGGCTTTCTTCCCACTGGGTTTTCCCTCTTTCCTCACTTAGTTTATTTTTCAGCATTTTTTGGATTATTGTATTGGGGTGACCTTTGGTCTTAGTTACCAGGGCCCCACATTTTTTTTTTTTAGTTGGCACATCATAGTCTAGCTTGAGGGGGGGTGTTCGGATATCCATCATCTATTTCGGGATACATCATCTATTTCAGGATCTTGCATGATCTATTTCAGGATATGATCTATTTCAGGATCATCTATTTCAGGATATGATCTATTTCAGGATCTTGCATGCACAGGCATGCATCCCAGTCACCAGTTTGATGCCTCCAGCACCTTATCCACCTTCATCTAGCACCCGGGAGCCACTTACCACAGAGTTTTAGCCCTCCTAAGCTGAAAGGCGCCCTCTTCTCACCTACTGCCAGAGAAGGGCGCACTTGTTCACCTACCACTGCAGATTCACTCCAGTTACATTCAGTTAGCTCCGATTCTGATTGATTTCACTCCGATTTCACTCCTGACTGACTGTTTCACCTCCGATTGACCTCCAGTTCGATTAGGTGACTTGTTCTGACTCCAGTTAGCCTCCCATGTGCCCCCACTGAGCCTCCAGATCCTATATCAGTGCTACACACTTCAGTTACATTTATTATGATCAGTTAGACTCAGCTTGACACCTGGATGACTGGTTGGTGTGATTGATGAGCACCACCGATGATTGATGAGGACTCCTAGATAGAGTCAAGCTACTCCATTCAGTGATTTGAATGACCTCCTTAGGCAATTCGAATTGCTCTGTTCATTGTAACAGTTTGTATTGTAATTCATTCACCCTTTCTGGGATAGAGAGCACTGCTGCATGTTTTGCACAGTTTTGCACCATTTCTTCTATGTTCATCTGTTGTGACTGATTTATTTGTTCATTAGATCTGCTGTGACTAACTTTACATTAGCCAGTCCATATTTTTCTAAAGACTTTTTGATTTTTTCTTACGCTTCTAAGCATACAGTGGCAGGGGTACTGTTACAAAAAAATGCCCAAAACACTAAACAACCAATTGCCTTTTTCAGCAGGGTACTGAGAGATGCAGAACTGAAATAAGATATCATGGAAAAGCAGGCCTATGCCTTAATTAAGTCACTGAAAGATTTCAGGGTTTATATCCTCCATTCACACATCATTGCTCATGTCCCAAACAATGCTGTGAAGAGTATCCTCACCCAAGCAGACCTCGAAGGAAGAAGAGCCAAATGGATTGCGGTATTGCTAGAATACGACCTGGAGATAAAACCCACCAAAATGGTAAAGGGGCAAGGGTTAGCAAAATTAATGACCAAATCCAACTGTGATTCTTTGCAACTGAACTTCTTACAAGGGTATTCAAATCAGCTAGATATGGGAGTGCAGGTGAGGCCATAATTCTCTGCATCCTCTTGGTATATTGACATTGTGTATGTATTACAAAATTTACAAGCTCCTCCAGGATTAAGCAAAAGAAGGGCTAGGGTTGTGAAACTAAAAGCTGCGAAGTACTGTATTATGAATCAATTCCTATATTGGAAGGACCCTGGAGGTGTGCTGCTGAATTGCTTGCTTGAGGAAGAGGCTAAACACACAAAGGAGGATTTTCACAAGGGAGACTGTGGCGGTCATCATTCCTGGAAGGTGACGGTCAACAAAATCCTGAGGGATGGTTTCTACTGGCCTACCATGTTTTCAGATGTATATAAAGAAACTATTGCTTGTCACCAATGTCAGATTTTTGAAGGAAAAAGAAAGGTCGTTTCACTACCCTTTCACCCTGTCGTAGTAGAAGCACCTTTCCAGCAGTGGGGTTTAGACTTCATTGGAGAAATAAATCCTAACTCCTCGGGGAAGCATAGATGGATATTGACAGCCACTGACTATTTCACTAAGTGGATAGAATCCATACCAACTAGGAAAGCAAACTAAGGTGTTATCATGGATTTTCTAGAAGACAATATCCTGTCAAGATTTGGGTGCCCTAAAAGAATAGTGACAGACAACGCACCAACATTTTGTTCTAAGAAAATGATAAACTTTTTCCACAAATACCATATCAGCCTGAATCATTCCACAGCATACTACCCTCAGGGAAATGGACTAGCAGAGTCATCCAACAAAAGTCTAGTAAGAATCATAAAGAAGTTGTTGGAAGATATAAGAGAGCTTGGCACACAAAACTGAAATATGTCCTGTGGGCTGATAGAATAAGTACGAAGAGGGCCATTGGGATGTCCCCTTTCCAACTGGTATATGGAGCCGAGGTGGTTTTTCTAGCTTCTCTAGGATTTCCGGTTATGAGGTTGCTGCAGGGGATAGAAGAAGAACCAAACCACATGCAGAGAAGGGTGAATCAGATAGTCGAGCTGAATGAGTTAAGAAGTAAATCCTATGACAAAGTACAGGGGCACCAAGAAAAGATAAAGAGTGCCTTTGACAGAAAAGCAAAAGAAGATCAATTTCAGGTAAACGAACTGGTTCTGAAGTGGGATGCTCCGAGGGAAGATAAACATGGAAAATTCGACCATATGTGGATGGGGCCCTATATTATTGCAGCCAACCGAGTAGAAAATTCTTTTATCCTAGAACACTAAGATGGGTCCTCCTGGTCAGGAGGTTCAGTCAATGGAAGGTTTTTGAAGCACTACCTGTTCTAGAGAAAGCAGGTAACCCATGTACCATAGACTGTATATATATTTCATTACTTACAGTTGTTTTAAGATTCTAACGACGAACCAAAAAGACTTGAAGCCCGAAACGAAGGGCCTAAGGTTTGAAAGGGGAGCTATGTTTTTTTATTTTTCAGCCTAGATATGAAAACAGGCGCAGTTTCAGTTTTTAGAAAAAATTTCAGTCTAGGGTTTGCAGAACCTGCCCAATGGATCAGGCACTTAGTCTACGGAGTTCTTTGCTACCTCACTGGGAGGATAACATTCCTAGTTGGAGCCAGTTGTTAGCACCTATTTATTTTTGCAGCATAAGAACTGAAGATGAAAGGTGGAGGTTGAACAACTACCTGATGGAAGCTTGAAGTACTCTCCATCCTTGAGGGCCAGGTGCTAAGACACGAGAAGGGACGGTTTAGAAAGGGTCCAATGCAATAAAGATGGACTGATGTAAAAGGATAGGTATTAATAGGCAAATAAAATGACCAAGACAAGTGGGGAATACCCTAAAACCTATAGTCCATGGGCGAATCACGAAAGACTAAGCATCGCATAGGTCGACACCGTTGATCAGGAGCGGGAGCAAGATCTCTAAGGGTTCGGGTTCACTAAATACAATAAAAGCCTAGGTTCCCGACAAGATATACGGTTCGGATGGCAAGGAAAACCACATCAGCGGCTAGTGGAAGTTAGAAATGCGTGGAGGATAATAGGAAAATCCCTGGCAGCATACGGATGACCTAGGGGTTAAGCTGAGAGTAAGTATCCACCATGGATGTGCACCAGGAGGGAGATGGACGGTCCTTATGGGTAGTCGCATCCAGAAGTAGCACACGGGATAGTAGCAAGGTGGATGCAATGGATAGTTCCTACCGGACAGATGTCAACTCCACAACCCGTCGCATGATGGAAGGAACGATACTGGGGACCACTTTGATGTAATGCGACTCTGTCTCATGGAGGCATGCAGATAAGATGGACGGCAAGTATGAAAGCTAGAAAGCGGATCTAATGATGGAAAGTGAGCATGTGGGAGATCAATGGTGAAGATTGAAGGCCAGTTGGCAAAGAAAGGCGGGAGTTAGGTGACCAATGTTATATATATAGGAAAAACACGCAAAGGTTGACATTTGTTCTCGAAGCCTATCGAAGTCAGAAAGTCTCTCAGTGTGTGGCAGATGGAGAAGGAAACAAAACCTTCGACAGGGCATGCTCACGGCTCCTAGTGGAAGGTAAGGCCTTGTGACCGATTATTCCCTGCATAAAACTGAGTCTTTTTAGTTGCAAATGGAGGAAGGACAGGCTTCTAGTAGTTCTAGGGTTAAGGTTTCTCTAGAATAAAGAGACGCCGATGTATTTGACACATGCATTCGGCTCTCGGTTCCGGAAATTAAGAAGAGATTGGAAGCCTTGCATGAACAGGGACTGGATATACATGGAATCTTTTGGTCGTCGTTCATTTAATTTTTCCTTGACCAAGTGTCCTCTTTCCCTGAGTTTGTAACATGGTGTTCTTCGAATTACTCAGAACCCCAAAGAGTAATTATGGATGCCCATAAGTCCAGATTCATCTGTAATGTAGATGTGTTAGTGGTTAGGAATTCCTTTTTCATTCCCGAGTCATAGTACTAGGAGTTGGAGGGTTTTTTTCTGAAGAGTCTGTGGTTTCCCTGTATCGCCAAATCAACCCCGAAAGCCATCAAGATTTCTTAGCTACGTGTCTGAAACCCGGATCAGAAATCGCCGAAGAACCCTACCCCTTAAATGTCAGCCTTTTTTATGACAATTCCTAGTTAGTTTTTTTCTTGTTAGCTCAGTTTTTAGGATTGGATACTGATTTGTGGGTGACTAAAGTCCAATTAAGTTTACTTTTTAGGATTAGCATCAGTTTGGCCAGGTCCGAAAGTGGGCTCATCCCATCCCTGAGGTTTGATGAATTTTTGGCGGAAAAGATACATGTACAATTGAGCAATTTCCCAAATACTAGGTTTTTTAGATATCAGACGCAGTTGATGAAAATGATTATGTACAACAGCGCCGAAAGCCCACATTTCTCCTCACTACTGGAAACAGATGTTTTTATAGACAATGTTTTCAATTATTTGAACTATGTTTTGCTCCCTATTTATAAAATCATCTCTGGGGAAGAATTGCCTAGAGTGTTTCCCGAGATGAAAACAATGATGCAGTTGAAGGACGAACTGGCTGTCGGTGATTGGTTTCTCTTAAAGGATACTACAGTCATTAGCCTGTATGGTTTTGTACAAGAGCCCTATATTTTTCCCCCTTTCCTGACACTGCGAATCTTCGCTCTTGAGTTTATCAGACAGAAACTGACCCTGGAAGAAGTGCAGTTCCTAAAGTATAAGAAGTGCACGGATGTGAAATACCCTTGGAAGGTAGGTCCTTTCGTTGTGAAGAATAAAGAAGCTTTGTCAGATGTGGAAGAATTATTGAAGCCGCTAGGGTTCAAAAAATATTTGGCCATCGAATATGACCCCTTGCACAATATTTCCAAGAGAAGGAAAGACTGTAATTTAAGCGGTTTTGAACATAAAGAGCCGGAAGAGGTGCTAAAGGGGTGAAATATATTGCGATGGGAACCCGAGGCAGAGGGAATTGTAGAGACACACAAAGGAGATCTAATGCTTTCCGATTTAATAATGGACTTAGATTAGGTGTCGGACCACGGGGAGGTGGGCTGGAAAAGAGACTTAGAAGAAGTCAGGGATATGGATATTGAAGAGGGTAATGGAGACAAGCGGCCTAAATTGGAAATGCAAGATGAGTTTATTGTTGCGAATACTCAAGTTGAGTCAATTGATTCTCCCACTAAAGAGGAGCTGGTAGTTGCAATGGCTCAAGAAGAATTGACTGCTCCAATGGATAGTGGAGAGGAAAATAATGAGGAGTCTTCGGCTCCTGAAATCCAGATTATAGAATATAAGTTTCAAGATGTTAAGGAAGGTGATATTGGCAATAAATTTCAATCCAAGGCCAACCTCTGTAAACAATACGATCAAAACAAGCAGGCCTCAGCCCAGAGGCTGTTTGATTCGATGCCTATAGCCAGAGGTTTGTCTAATACCAAAACTTCCTTGATGACCAGCAAAGATATGAAGGATAACACCTTAAACTTGGCGGTATTGAGAGAAGATGGAGTGACCAAGACGAAGCTCAATTGGAAAAAGATGCCAGTGCCGGATAAAATCCAGTTTCACAAGCAGGTTAGTGATCTTGTATATGATGATTTTGTGAAAGCAGCATTGAAAAGTGACAACTTGCAGGTTATTGTAAGAAAGTTAGAAAACCAATTAAAGCAAGAGAAAAGTGAAAACCGAGCTGTTCAACAGCAGGTCAAGAAGATACAATCTGACCTAGTTATAAGTGACGGTGGAGGTAAAACCATGACCAAGCTGTTGGCTGAGAAAGATAAGCTAATTCTGAAACTACAAAAGAAGGAGAAAGTTCGAAATATCCGGCTAATCGAAGCTCCCGAAGAAAGAGACTTTGAAATAGAAAAAGAAGCCTTGTCTAAAGAATTAAGTGAGTGTAAAGCAAAGTTGCTGAAATTTGCAAGGAAGGAAGATAGCTGGAAAAAAGAGAGAATAAGCTTAGGAAAACAGCTTGATGACTTGAAAAGTAGCTTGTCCAAATTGGACATGCGGCCTACCAATATGAACCAAAATGGGGATAGCAGTAGTATTGACAGTCTTGTGCAGACTATGTCTCACATTAGCCTGAAAGATGTGGAAATCAAGGAGCTAAAGGAAAAAGCTCAAAGGTTGGAAGAAGAGAGTAATAAAAGGGAGGAAGAAGCAAAGATCCTCCAAGAGAAGCACAAAGAATTAATTGACATGAATAAAAAGCTCACTCATCAGGTTACCGGGAAGGAAGCGTTACAAGGATGCAAACATTTGGTGTGGGACCGGATCATTAAGAAAGCTGAGAACTTTAGACCCTACTTAGAGTTTATAAGAATAAAGGAGAAGACTATTAGTAATGCTCTCACAGGTTGTGGAGTTGCAAGGGAGACCCTAATCCGAAGACCTAAGGAAACGGCACTAAGTGCTATCACTTTCCTAAATGATCTATCAGAAGAGGAACGGATGAAACTGAATATTGGAAACCAGATTAAAACACTTGCAGCAGCATGAAAGGTCTTGGGGAAATATGCGCAAATTGAGAGTGTGGAAACTAAAGTCGAAGCAATGAAGGTGCAAGTGGCCCAGTTCAAAGGATTGTTTGATAAGCTGGTTGAAATGGGGTTACCTTCGTTCTGGAATGATAACCAGGAATTGATCTCCCAAAATTCTTATAAAAACCTACTTTGGGCAATAAGGATGGATCATACAAAGTTCAAACGTCTGAACCAACTACTTATAGGCAGAACTCTGATGGAAAAGGTCGAAGAGGACTTTGAAATCTTGAACAGGTTGATCGCCATTGGTGAAAGGCTTCCTCCATTTTTTTACACAGAGCACATCGAGATACGAGTTATGGTAAAAAAGATGGTGGACTATGACCTCCCACCTGCAGACCAATGGACCAATGTAGAAAAATATAGCAAAGCGCTATACGCTCTCCATCCTCCACAGTGATATTTGACTTTTTATAGTTGTTGGTGTTTATTTGGAATTAGAGACTTATAAAAAACTTTCCCATTTTTGAGAAATTTGTAATATTTTTTGAGGCGGCTATATAAATAGCCAGCTGGAACTATTACTTTACTATCTTTACTTTTTACTTGAAGTAAATATTACTTAGTAATAATACCAATGGATGTAAGAAAACAATTCGGTCGGTTCTACCTATTTCTGTTTTGTAGTAGTAGTGGCAAATAAACCTAAATGAGGTGTCACTCCGATATAACTATTTTTTTGTTTAGATAAGTCGAGCAAAGGACTTCCAACATATATATATGCGATGTAATGGAATGATCAAGGGTTGAAAATTTTTATGGGAATTTCGTGTATTGTTTTGTAAGGCATTTTTGAGCTATATTTTGAATAAAAATTGCAGAGCTGAGCTGATGTTTTCAGGGATTCTTGTGTAATTGGTCTTGTAGTATGTTCTTCCTTTTTCCATGTAAATTGTGTACCTCTCATTGTTAATTCTAGTCTGTAACATTCCTTCATACTTGGTGCAGTGTGATAGTTAAGTGGAATTCATAGAAAATATGCTCTGCTTATTTTTTTCCAAGTATTTCACCATTACTTTTCTGCTAAAGTTGATATAGGATTCATCATTGTATGCCTTATATCAATGGATTGTTTCTTTCTCTTCTGTTTCACCAATTAAAATCACTTTGACTACGAGTTGTTTACTACCTCTCCCATGTGTTAATGCACTTGCGAAGCATTTGTAAATAAATTTTCAGAGTTTGTTTAAATGTGACTCCATTGCCCAAATAGAGATTCATGTGTTTTAGCCAAACAACGTTTAAATCATTTTGTTTTCCAGCAGAAATCTGATCTTCTGTATATTGTAATTGAATATCTTGAATTATGAATGATGGTGTATGTTTTCATTGTTGACACCTTTTATTATTCTAGTTTTTCATGAGCTTATAGAGAGATCCCTCTCTGTTTGTGTTGGGTCAGTAGCACAAGCTAAAGATTGGTTAGTGGTTACCCCGAATTGCCTTCTCCACAACCTTGGGGGTTAATTTGGGTGTTAACAGCGGGATTGCAGAAAAAATTAAAATTTTGAAGTTACGACTTGGCTTTGTGCACCCACAATTGCGGAATTGTAGGATTGCGGATTGCGGGATTGCGGGAACGTTAAAGTTTCGGATTTTCAAGTTGGCATTTCTGCACCCACAGTATGGATTGCGGGATTGTGGAAAGGAGTATTTCGGGTTGGAAAGTTGGAATTTCCACACCCGCAGTACGGATTGCGGGATTGCGAAAACGTTAAGATTTCGAACTTCCATTCTGGATTTTCGCACCCGCAATTGCGAATTGCGGGTTGCGGAACTTGCGGATTGCGGGATTAAAAAAAAGTAGAGAGCCCGAAACTCAATTTTTGGATAACATGAGCATGCAGAATCAGAATTGGATGAGTTCAGTGGCGTTTTGAGGCGATTAACGAATTCCATGAAAGGTCCAGTGAAGATCTCGAGCTCATTATGCTCCAATTTGACATAAAATTGGAATTAATGGCTTTTGAAAATCAGTGTCTCGACGCTTGACATAAGGTTGGATCGAGCTGAAACTGATATTGAGCGGCCATGGAGTAGGCATAGTGTTAAGTTTGGAATTTTGGAGCCAAACTCCAAAGGATGTGGAGTCAGGGTGAGTGAGAAGGCCAAAAAGCATTATTCCGAGCCACTTTTTGGAGATTTTGAAAATCTTCCATGGATGAAAGAGACCTTAGATGAAGGATTAAAGAAATTTACCAAACTCAACATTTCATATTCTCATTGAAACAGACAATTCACGTTAGACAAAGATTTTCCAGAAAGGCACTGTTTGGGAGATAGCCATTTTTGGCCCAAAAATTTGAAATTTTGGAAAAAGTGAAAAGTGAAAAGTAGTCAAACCCATAAATTTATAGAAGATGAATGGTGCATCAGAACATAGATCCACAAGTTTTTGAGTGTTCCTTGTTGTATGGAATAAGTTCTCCCGGTAGAAAAGTTCTCCTGAATCTTCCTAGATTTGCTTCTACAGGTGGCTAAAGTTGGCAGTTCAAGATATTTTGCAACTGTGTAAAAGTGCAGAATTTTGGTAAAAATTGTCATTTTGAAGTAATGTAATTCCCACACCCGAGGTTGGAATGGAGCACGTGGATAGGCATTGGAAATATTATCCAGCAGGGAACAGTGGTGAATAACCAAATTTAAATGAGGTTTTCATATATCATAGATATTTAGGACAGAAAAGTGCCAGTGGTTGTTTTGACAAAATTGTTGTCAATATGGACAATTTCTAGAATTGCATGCCTAGAAAGTAGCAAGTAGGAATATTATGCATGAATATATGTATTGAATTGCTGCTTGGTGAGAAAATCATAACTACTGATTCCTTGTGTGTTTGCTATAGGCCATGAAATCTGACCAAATAGGATGTGGAAGAGGAATCCCATGCGGCAATGAGGGATTGGAAAGGGAGAATTCCTTAACCCCTATTTTGTTGTTGTATTTATATTTTATGAGCTTGATGTGTAGAAAATTTATGGCATGGGAATGCTAAAATACAAGAAAATAGATGGATGGCATGAATATGCATTGGTTGGCATATTAATAAACATTGCATAGTGCATGCGCAGATGTTTGTGCATACATATGATATTACATATTGGTAAAAGTAATAAGGTTCTACATATGCAATGAACTACTAATGAAAAATATTGTGGTTGATAATCACTATTGGTGTTGGTTTTGGTTGTAGGATCAAAGACAACAGAAGCATGGCTAAGTATGTTGATGTTGTTGCAGTTGCATGTGGCCAACAACCTTATGAAGAAAAGGCTAGGGCATCAAATCCACGATCAAGAGGTTGGTGACAGAATTCTGTAATCCTCTGTAAGAGACCAACTGATCAGGTAACATCAAAGGTGTAAATGGGATCCATGCAGGTAATGGTTTAATTATGATGATTGCATATGTGTTGAAAGGGGATTGGGTAAGAATCCATTGAACCATATTTAGTAATCATAAAATGGTATGCATTTAAGGTTGAAATGCATTCATGTGAATGCCATACTGCCATAGTGTGGTGGAGCATGGAGCGGTGAAGGCAAGAGGCCTCATACCATGTGACTATTTAGAAATTTAGACTACATTCATATGAAAATATATCATTGCATGTGTATGTCGGTTATGAGCTTAATAACCAAAACAAGTGAAGACGGGTGGTCTTGATTATGGTAATGGATGCTATATGAGGTAGTCATGGTTAGGCCATAATATCTTTGAATGCATAGTATTCATGAATCAATACAGGGTAGCATTGAGTGGATATGCATTAAGAGATTTTATAAATCTTGTGTTTGCATTGAGTGAATGCACATTAAAAGATAAGGTAAATGTTGTAAATGTACATGCCTGCGTGTGGGTGCACATGTTGAGATACATTGCATGAATGCATCGGGAGGGTGTATGTGTTACTGCAAACTAAATAATGGATGAAATGATGAATTAATGATAATTATGAGATCATTTCATGAGCTGCTATGAATGCAAGGGAAGGATTGCATGAAGGTATTCATGATTGATAGGCTACCAGAGTGCTCTGTTGGAAGGACATAGTCGCATAAATGATATGGCTAGGAAGTAATGAGCATTTAAAAGCTTTAAGTTGATTGCATAGATGGTGTGATAGTGTCTTGTAATTTTATTGTGCTAAGGGTGCATATAACATAAGCCTAATACATTTCATTGCATTTGAAATGTTAATAGCTGAGAGTGTTTGAATTATGGAGCATTATAATTCTGAAGATCACTTTAATGATTGTTGTAAAAGTTGCAAGAAAAATATTAGATGCATGAACATTCACCGTTTGTTTGGATGATTGAAGATACATACCATAATAAGGGTCAAAAGCTACCATGTACAATAGCCAAACATTATGAGGAGGACCTCATATGTGTGAAATATGATTCCTCTAGGAAAACATATTTGAAAATTTTGATTTAGAGCTTATGAGAAGGAATCTCATGGTTGAGAACTCTAAGTTATGTTAGAAAGAAGAATTGTAAATCTCGGATTTGGAATTTTGCTAATAAATGACTAATGACAATTTGGCTTATATGAATTGTGTCAGGAGGGCATGTTGTAAGTGGATCTTCATGTATGTCAGTGGGCATAAGACCATAATGGGAGAAGTGATGCCACTTTCAAGAGACAAACAATATCATGATAGCCTCATGACTAAGCAAATCGATTTCTGTAGTAGACAAAATTGAAAATTCATATTGAATTTAATTATTAGTGCCATTGATTGGTTATGGAACAATCAGATTTGAATTGTATTGTTAAATGATGTTGACTGTTTGGCTATTTGATAAGTGTGCCAGGAATACACATTGCAGGAAGACCATGTGTGATGACCTGTAGGATCCAAACTCCATTGGAAGGATCCCATGCTTTGGAAATGGGTTTCGGGTGAAATGCCATTGCATATTTCAAGGATGACATCTCAGCTGAACTGCATGTTGGAAAAATCATGTGAGTGGGATGGTAAAATTATGCCAAGAAGGTATATGTGGGATATGGAATGTAGAAAGGATTGGGGTGGCAAACCGAGGGACTATTAACTCAGAGAAGGGAGCCCCATTCCTCATTAATGAAGAAGACTACATCTGCAAATGGATAAGTGTTCTATGAACCTAACTAAGAATATGCATGTCTAATTGTTAGAGTCAATATGTATAGCATGTTTTGATTTTATTTCCATTATGGAAGACTGCTTGAGTATGAATAAGGCCTACATGGCTCACATCGAAAAGGGGTGCACACTTTTCCGATGTTGGGTTATGACAGGATTTTCAATATTGACTACACCCTAAGGGAATGGATGCATTCTTGGTGTTTCAATATTGGATAGTAAATGTTATGAAATATGTTTACAGATTTGGAGAAGCAATACTAATGAGCTTGCTTATCCATCTTGTGTTGTCAGCTTATACAGATGCAAATTGGCACTGCACATTAAGGGGAAAAGTGAAGAAAGGGTACTTAAGAGGACTGTATGGGCAGTGGTAACCTTTCTACGCTCACACTAAATAACACTAGAAGGGATGGATATGCCCAAGGAGCTGTGTAAGTAAAAAAAGGGGTATCATCCTTGTGTAGTGTGATTGGGTATTGTGGGGCCATGCTATCCTATAGTCAAGAAAGTTACATATAGAGTTCCTAGAGGGAACCACTGGTTTGCATAAGAGAAGGAGTGCCATCCTTGTGCGGATGAAGAATTGATGTGTGTGTGGTGGTGTGGTGATATTGATAAAGGCATAAAATCTCTATTGGATCAGTAGTAAGGTGAAGTGCCGAGACTGACTGAAAAATCTCGAGATGCCTATGGCTCCGTAGTAGAGTATTGACCTAGAAATGATCGTGGTGCAGTTTCCTTCCATTGGCTAATGACCCAGACGGATGTGTTGGCTTGGAAATGGAGAGGGAAATCTAGGTATGGGACTGGTTTGGCACCACCAATGCTTGATAAATCTAGAGAGTAAACTGGTTGGGCATTAACTATTGGATGTTGTGGTAGAGCCAGCGTGCTTTCCAAACATTCATTAGTATGCATGAACAGGTGGTCTATGGCCTATAGGAACATGGTTACCTTTCGATGCACACCCTAAAAGTCACCTAGGTGGAGTAGAGAGTTGTGAGGGCCATAGTTGTCTTAAGAACAAGGAGGAGACCTGTGGGACAATCAGAAGACAATGGCCAAGATAAGTATTTAATTTTCATTCATGTTTTATATTGGATAATGAAATTTTTATGAACATGTCTTATGACAACCAAGCTGATACACTATTGTTGCTATGTTGTAAATTTTGGTCATTGCAGGAAAGCAAGAACTATGAAGGCATCCGAAGGATGCATTTGGACATGTGATTGTCCTAGAAAGCTCTATATGAGCAACAATGAAAGATGGAGCTAGTGGACTTGTGTGTGTCCTAGCATCCAAGAGTTTTATAGACAAACCATTTGGAAAGGTTCCCTGGTTGAGAAGTCTTGGACAGACCTTAGACACTAAGTGTCATAGCCAAGAAAGGGCAAGTCAAGCATTCACATGGAAGTGAAATAGGCTAAGGAGCATGGAACCACAGTGGTGGTGTGGCTCAAATTGGAGCAAGAATAAGAGGGGAAAACCCTTACTCTCCTCTTTCCTTTTTATTGATGCATTTAGAAAACAAAAAATTGTTGAATGCATGTTATGGCTAAAAGTAGAGTGTGTTTATTTGCTTGAAATAAATTGTGAATGCTGAAGTAGATAATTCCTTGTGAAAGAATGGACATGAATGAGCTCATGTGCCTGTTGGGAAAGCATAAAAACTATGGAAGTCTCATGTATAAAGCATGGAATACCCATGTCAATTGGGCAATTAATTGACTGATTTTAATGTTTATATTATGCTTGACCTAATAGAAATTGCAATGATGTATTTCACAGGTGAGAAGTGGAATTTAATTGGTTGCAGTTATTACAAAACAGTGGTACTAGCGAGCAAAGAGTGGATTGCTATGTACATTGGCCATGGAAACAAACCAAAAGCTAATGGATTTGGCTGAAAATATTCTTCAAACAATAGCCAAGACCCAAGAAAATCTTGGAGAACTGCTCAAGCTACAAAAGCAGCAGAATGAGATGAACCATAAGGTTTTGCACAACTCTGTTTGTCTGTAGAGACAGGTAAAAACAATTCTGGAAACAATCAACCGAGGAAAGGACAATGGATCAATGAGGAGGAATTCATCCAATGAGTCCACTAAGAAATGTTCCAGGTGTGAGGACTCAAAAGAACTTGAGCAGGAAAAGATAAAGAAGCCAGTAAAATGTTTGAGGAACCCAAAGTGCCCTGTCAATGGCGAAGCATGGAGTTCATAGAAGACAGCCTGTTGAAGATCTGTGCTCTGGGGAAGCACCAGACGAACCTTGTATCTCAAAGAAGCACCATCCCAAGAGTAATGTGGTACATCAGAAGGGTTGTTGGTCAAGCGTTGGATGATTTGAGATAAGTAAGAGTCATTGACATAACCCTGTTGAACAGATTGCAACCAATTTGGAACAGGCATAGAAATAGCTGAAAGAAAACCTTGGGCATCAAATGTGCGAGAAAGAGCATCTGTCACAATATTGTCTTTACCCTTCTTGTAAGTGATCTCATAGTCATAACCCATGAGTTTGCTAACCCATTTTTGTTGTGCTGGGAAGGAGACACGCTGTTCCAAGAAATATTTTAGACTGTGGTGATCAGTCTTGATGCATAAATGATTCCCTAATAGGTATGGTCGCCACTTCTGTACTGCATGCAAAATAGCCATCATTTCCTTCTCATATGTAGAGGCAGCTAAATTCTTACCTGAAAGGGCTTTGCTGGTGAACGCAATGGGGTGTTCATCTTGAAGGAGAACAAAACCAAGTCCATTGCCACAAGCATCACTCTCAATAGTGAAGGGCTTGGAAAAATCGGGCATAGCTAGAACAGGTGTACTACACATAGCTTGTTTTAGTTTGTCAAATGCACACTGAGCAGCATGTGTCCATGTAAAAGCATCCTTTTTCAATAGAGTAGTTAATGGAGCTGCAATCTTCCCATAATCCTTGACAAACTTGAGGTAGTAGACAGTCAACCCCAAAAAACCATGAAGGCTCTTGAGTGTCTGAGGATGCGGCCAATTGTTCATGGCATCGATTTTGGTAGGATCCACGCGAACCCCTTGTGCTGAGATAATGTGCCCGAGATACTCAACTTCCTTTTGTCCAAAAACACATTTAGACTGCTTGGCGTGGAGATGATGGTCAGAGAAAAGTTGCATGACAAGATCCAGATGCTGGAGATGTTCATCCCATGTTTTACTGTAGATGAGGACATCATCAAAGAATACCAGAATGAATTTCCGCAAGTAGGGTCGAAATATTTTATTCATTAAGGCCTGGAATGTGGAAGGAGCATTAGTGAGGCCAAAGGGCATGACCAAAAACTCATAATGGCCATCATGTGTGTGGAAAGCTGTTTTAGGGATATCATCGTCATGAACCCGAATTTGATGATACCCAGAACGAAGATCCAACTTGGAGAAAAATTGAACCCCATGAAGCTCATCAACAACAGGAATTGGAAACTTATCCTTGATGGTGAGGTGATTAAGTGCTCGGAAGTCAATGCAGAGGCGCCATGACCCATCTTTTTTGCGGACAAGAAGAACTAGAGAAGAAAAGGAACTAGTGCTTGGGCGAATAATACCTTGCTTCAATAAGTCCCGAACGAGCATTTCAATCTCTGTTTTTTGGTGAAATGGGTAGCAATAGGGCCTGATGTTTGGAGGAATGCTTCCAAGAAGGAGCTGAATACGATGGTCTTCTGGACTTGAAGGTGGCAATCCCACTGGTTCAGCAAAGACACCTGTATATCAATCCATAATTTGTTGTAGATCCAAAGGAGTAGTGGAGACCGCTGATGGTTGCATCTGAATGGAATGGATCTGAGCGATGACACCATGTGAGTTCTTCTTGAGGAGTTTTTCCATGCGATGTGAATTGATGATGCTGAGAGACCCTGGTTGTAATCCTGTCAATGTGTTTTTTTGTCCATTGATGGAAAACTGCATCCAAAGTTCAGCAAAATCGCAAAAGACAGGGCCAAGTGTGCGTAGCCATTGAGCGCCCAAAACCACATCACATTCGCCTAAGGTCAAGGCAAACATGTCAGAGCGCAAGGTATAATCTCCCATAGAGATACACACATTTCGACACTTCCCTTTGCAAGGTAAGGTGCCTCCATTGGAAACCATGACTTCAAAGTTGGAGCAAGGATGGATAAAACAATCAGCTTGTTTGGCGATCTGAGGGTCAATGAAATTATGAGTGCTACCAGAATCAATGAGTAGTGTAAGAGGAAGCTTATTGAAGTAACCCCTAACCCGCATTGTTTGGGGGGGTGGTGATTCTAGCTAAAGCATGGAGAGATATCTCTGGCTGGTCATCCTAAGACAGAGGGTCAATAGGCGGTTCCTGAATGTCGACCTGAGCATCCATTGTTTCTGGATCTTCGTCACCAATTTCAGAGGCAGGCGGAGAATCCACATCCAAGAGATAGAGCTTTTGATGAACACATCTATGTCCCTGAGTGAATTTCTCATCACAATTATAGCAAAGCCCCTTTTCTCTGCGTGCTTGCATCTCTGTTTCAGACAAACGCTTGATAGGAGTTGGTCGAGGAGCCTGCGGTATAGGTGGTCGTTGAGAACCCATATTTTGGAAGGGAACAAAAGTGGGCTTGGAGCGTTGTTGGGATGCAATATTGTCTTCTACCAACTTAGCCAACCCTAGGGCTTCCATCATTGTGTTGGGACAAAACATTTTGACCTCAGAGCGGATGGCATCCTTTAGACCACTGATAAAACAACTCTAGTAAAATTCATCAGACAATCCTTCAGTGTGGTTGGCTAGTTTCTCAAATTCGGTTTGATACTCTCTCATAGTGCCAATTTGGAGAAGTTTAGTGTGGGCTCTTGTGAAGTCATCAAAAGCACTAGGACCAAATCGTTGCAAAAGGAGCTGGCAAAAGTCTGGCCATTTTGGCTCTTCATGAGCCTTGATGTACCAACGGTACCATTGAAGAGATTCCTGTTCCAAATGAAAGGATGCAAGCGAAACTTTGTTGACATCAAAAGTATTATGCAGACTGAAATATTGTTCTGCACGATAGATCCATCCAGTTGGATCGGTACCATTGAAGCGAGGAAAATCAAGCTTTGGACCATGGAAATTGCTGGAAGAAGAGAACCCATTGTCTGATGAAGACTTGGACTGCCGTTTGTTGTTCATAGCTGAATGTTCAAGATGGAGGCCGAGAAATTTTTCATTCAGATCCTGGAGTTTGGCTTGGATGGCTGCAAGTGCTTCTTCCATGGTTTTTGCTCCTGCACGGGTGACAACCATAACCAGAAATTTTTTTTTTTTTGGTTGACTGGGTAGGAAAACAAAAACAGAAACTGCTTCAATAAAGGAAAATCTGGATTTGGGAAAAAATCTGAAGGGTAATTGGGGTTTGACTAGGTTTTGGACATTATCGAATAGACAGGGAAGCAAAAAATGAGGATTTCAGAAGCGGGGTGAAAGAATGGGAAAATTTGGCAGAGGGGGACAAAGAAGCAAAATTCAGAAAGGAACGCTGTGGTAAAATTTGAAGGTGATTGGGTGAAATCTGAGGAAGTTATGGAAAACCCTAAAAATAGACAAATGTGGGATTTCGGGCTTTGAGAAGTGGAATTGGGGATAGGGTCCTCAGGAATGAAATATGCAGAATGGGATGACAGGGGCTCCCCGAAAATTAGATCTGCAACGGCCCAGAAGTGAGCAGAAATAGAGGGATCTGAAACGGTGCCGAATGGATTGGAAACGGCTGGATCTAAAACGAATTTCAGAATGGATTTGAACGGCTGGATCGGAAATGGTGCAGCAGTGACCGACAACAGTTCACCTGAAAATAGATATGGACCCCAGGTATGTGCGGCTTCCTAACAGTTCAAGGGTTTCACTCAGCCACCAATGTTGTCTGACGGCTTGCGTATTGGAGCAGTACCCCTCACTCCACGGCTCAGGTAAAATTGATAACCACTTTGCCACAAACGACAGCTCTTGGTTTACCTCACAGGTGGGAACTAGTCAATCAGGTAGGGGTCATTTCCCTTTTCGCTGGCAGGTCCTCTCAATGGGCCAGCTACTTCGGGGTTCCTGTGGTACTCCTCACAATGATTTTTAGGGCTTATGCCCAAGTACTTCCCACAATTAAGCAGATAGGGATTATTCCCAAATCCGAACCTGCAACAGATGCAAAAAAAACTTTTGACAGAAATTTCATCCAGCGAGCCCAAGAAAGTGCTCTAATACCAGATGTGAAGCACCTGCAACAATTAATTAATAAGAATATGCGAAATAGCAGAAATGACAGAACTCATAATCACTTTTATATTGATCACAGGTCACTTCAAGGGGGAAACCTCCTTTGAGCAAGCTCAATACAAATAACTTCACGATGCCTTCATAGGTTTCAACACACACTTATATACTAAGTCTAGGTGCTAATACTATGGGTCAAAACCATGGGCCACTACAAACTATGGATCAACAATACTACAGGCGACTTACAAAGCATATGCGCCAACAACAATAACACAAACTTTTGATCAACAAATACTATGGGATGACTTACAAACCATATGCGTCCAATAACAATATACTAACAAAGTAAAGACATGGGTTCCTAACAAGCAAAATGAGATGAACCATAAGGTTTTGCACGAATCTGTTTGTCTGCAAAGACAGGTAAAAACAATTCTGGAAACAATCAGTCGAGGAAAGGACAATGGATCAATGAGGAGGAATTCATCCAATGAGTCCACTAAGAAATGTTCCAGGTGTGAGGACTCAAAAGAACTTGAGCAGGAAAAGATAAAGCAGCCAGTAAAATGTTGTAAATGTGGGGGAAATCATTGCCGCCGCAACTTCCCAACAAAGGAACATCAAGAGGGTAGCAACCATAAAGTTTTCAGATTTGTGGATGAGCTAGAAGATCAGAACCAATAGGAGCAGCTTGTGGAAGCCAAAGGACTTGGTCCTGAAAGTTCAAAGTAAATGATAAAATGCAGGGCAAACCTACAAAAATTTTGAAAATTTTGGACGTGTAAATTGTATATGTATTCCTAAGTATTGGATCACCGAGGACGATGTTATTCTAAGGGAGGGGGGATTGTAATACCCCATTTTGACCCTTAGGATATATTAGATTTTAATGTAAATATTGTATATATGTGATGTATGTTTTCCTAGCATGGAGCTCAAGGCCAAGGCCCCGCTAGTGGATGCTCAGAGTTTTAGTTAAAAATGAAAGTATTAGATATTATGTTACCCATGTGCTATTTAGCCATGGAACATTGTAAAAATGATGTAAATAAACATTATGCAATAAAATACCAAAACTGGCTATGGAAGCAACTAATGAGAAGGGGCCATGTGTATTCCACTAGGGAGTGGTGAGGGGGTTGTGGGATTGAACCATAGGCTTCCAAATGTCATTTTGAGAACCCATTTGACTTTCCTTGCTGACATTTAATTATGTGTAAGAAAGTTGTTGAAGAAATCAATCCGTGGCTTCAATGGAGCATGAGCAGCCCAGAAATTTGTATGGCAGGGTATGGGATCTGTTTCCTTGACCCACAAGTCACTCTACCTCATGGGAATTCATTTTTTCCTCATTACCATTCCATTGTTGAGGAGATAAGCTTCAGTTTTCATCCATTACACATGCCCAACAGTGAGAAAGTAACTGTGATTGAACGCACGTTTTGAAGTGCCATAAACGCCCAGAATTTGGTATTTGAAAGTGAAATCCAATGGGGGATCCATAGATATGAACATTGGGGTGAATTTGAGAGTATTAGATACCCTAAAATCCATTGGAAAACCCAGTTTTTATATCCCAGAAATCCAATTACGAGATTGAGTTATTTGGTCACCGAATTGAGAGAATCCAAGTGTGAATAATAGAGGTTGGAAATGCTTGATAAACCCAACCGTGAGTTGGATTAGCATGACTCTATTGGTGTGAAAACCTGGCCGTGAGTGATCCTGCCTAGTTACTCCTTAGTGGATACACATCCCAGCTCGGGGGTGGTCTCTCAGCTGAAAGAATATATGTTGGACAGGGACCTATGGTTGGGTGGAACGTTGCTCTTACATAGCCAGTTGTTTGGACAGCTTCATCATAAAGATAAGTGTTCTGTGGTTAAATTATGATCATTCTGTGTTATGTTCTGAGTGTTTAATTATTCATGTCACTTGAATGAAATGATTATCTTAAATTAGTTTGCATGAAGCATGTGCATAACATGAGAATGGGATTGATTATTATATGATTGTTTCATTATTCTGCCTGGAAGAAATAGGCTAATGCATTTCCTTCTGTGTGTGTGTTATTATGTATATTTCCGCTGTGCTTATATTGAGTATGAATATGCACGCATAAGTTTTTAATTATTGTGAATTTTTTTACTAATAAATGGGGCTGAGTTTCCCGATTAAGCCCTGGAATGTTAGTCATGTTTCCTTCCTTGCATCGGATTGAGGGAGGGGACATGACATGTTGGTTCGAATTCAGAGAATAGATCCTTGGATGTAGACATGTGTCTGGAGGCTTTATAATCTATGATGAAGGAGGATGCATTCGAAGTGCCAGCCATGAGTGCATGCCATTTCTCTTTATCCTCTGATATAGGATCAACTTATTTTCTTCTAGCACTTGCAGGTACTGAAATATTGTTTTGCTCTAGAAGCTGGGCCATGAGATCAATGGTCTTCTTCATGCAAGCACTTTCTAGGTGAAAACCTTTGTTACAATATGGGAATTTGGTCTTCTCCTTCTGGTTTTGCTTTCCTCTCTTTGGATTCGAGGTTCCCTATGACTGTTTGGGAGTCTCCTTTGACCCCTGCTCATAAGGTTTCTTTTCCTTACCCTTGTGCTTTCCTTTCCCATTCACATTCTGTTTCCTTCTCCTGCAGCAAGAGCTGAATCTCTTGATGGTTTTATTACTCCCATCTACACCAATTTGTCCTGCTCCTTTGTGAGAGACAGGATGAATGCATCTAGAGTGGGAATTTCCCAGTGTGGGATGGAAATATTTCATGTTTTGAAGTGGGATACAAACACATAATAGTCTGATCCCAATTTTGAAAGAATAGAAAGAATCAACTGCTTGTCTTCTTTCTTAATTCCACATAGTTTTAGCTACATAACCAAGTTCTTGAATCAGACTTGTGAAGAAAGTTGTAATGGATTCGAAACTGCTAGGGATCAATGAGATCAACTCATTCTCCAATTGATGTTCTCTCAAATCACCCTGTTTCCCAAATAAGGATTCGAGCTTTGTCCAAACCTCCTTGGGAGTTTTTAGACCGGAGAGATAATGAAAGTTTGTGTCCATGTGGCAAGGCCCATACATTATACATACCTGCCTCGGACAGGGGGCATACATTCTGACCGATTCAGAAGGCAACCCCCTACGCAACTCACGCAACGGGTTGTACCTCAAGCGATTTTACCCATAGAAAATCTGATGGACACCAACATCCATAATTGTACAGTCTTATTTTGTTTTTTACAAAAAATACAAAAACCTAAAAATTTGCTTTCCTGCATGACCACAGATGGATCATGTTCCACTTTGCTACATTGGTTTCGCTGATGGTGCAAGCCGTTGGTCCCCCAATCTCGCCTCCGCAGCTTGGGTAATATATTCCCCTTCACATGAGTTGATCCACATCGACGGAGTGTGCATAGGTGCCGCCACCAACAACCAAGCTAAATACGATGTCGTGACCGGTCTCCTGGCTGCTGCTCTCCAAATGAGCATAAGTCACCTTAACGTTTTCTTGGACTCACAGCTCCTTGTTTCCCAACTCAACAATGATTACCAGGTACGCGATCCCTGTCTTTTCAAAAAATTCATGCGCACTAAACAAATGGTTCGATAGTTTGAATCCATTTCATTCACACATGTCCCAAGGAATCTCAATAGTGTAGCAGACCATATGGCCAACAACATTCTTGATTGGCACACCAATCCAACCATGTAGTAAATACAAAAGGTGTATCCACGTGCATAACATGTGCCTCCACGGGCATATACAAAATTAAAAAAGTGCATCCACGTGCATAATATGTGCCTCCATGGTCATATACAAAAATTAAAATGTTGCATCCATGTGCATAACATGTGCCTCCACGGGCATACAGAAAATCAGACATGCCTCCACGGGAAAACAAATAGACAATAAATGCATCCATGTGCATACACGACTATATACCAAAACATATATATATATATATATATATATATATATATATATATATATAGTCAACATGTCATAGGTGCCCTTAGCACCCAATATATAAAAATACATAAGCCGTACAAAAAGGTACTTCCCCATATGCTCATTAGCATTTGGGGGCAGATACAAGATCATCTAATCATCATACTCTTCGGGCTCCTCTGGCACCACCTCCGCTGGCCCCGCCGGATCATGCCGAGCCCGAACCCTCCTCTCCGCCGGCCCCGCTGGATCATCCCGCACCCAAATCCTCCCCTCCACCGGCCCTTTCGGATCATGCCGAGCCCCCTCCCTCCTCTCAGCCATCACCAATGCTGCTCTGAGTAGGATAGAGTGCCACTCACGAGGTGCATCGAAACAATGCTCGACGATGTCCCGATCCAAGTCCCTCCACCCATCCTTTGGCGCTCCTGCCAGGATCATGTCCAGTGTCTCTCGTACGACCTCAACGACATCATCTCGAGGCCCAACTCCTCGACCGCAAGGCCCAACTCCTCGAGCATGAGGATGCGGTATCGCTACAGGAGGAGGAACAACCACCATTGCCCGTCCCCTACATCCCACATGATCGGCCAGTGGTATAGGACCAACATCTGCACAATCACGCAAGTGAACCATCATATAAATATCTCTAACTATACTCATAACAAAAACATCTAAAAAAAACACATGATATAGTAGAGAACCAAACACAAAAACATACCATCTAAACCCCAGGCCTACCCTTGGACTCGAGGCATCTCCGAATCTCCTCGATAATCCATACCAGCATATGGATAGTCATCAATCAGCAGGGGGATCTGCTCCCACTGCTCATACATATCTTGTGAAAAGAACCCACGGATACCACCACCACCGCAGGGCATCATCTACCCCCACCACACCATGCACGGCTCACTCACCAACCCGTCTTGAACCGGCACCCGTGGTGGCAAGGTCGATACCTGCTCAAAGAAGAAACAACACAGGAAGGAGGCATAGCAGAACTCTCCCCCCTCCCGACTGACCTTGTCTAGATCTCTCCGGACACCGGCGAAAAACATTTGACCCCACGCGTAGTAGGTCCCTCTTATCATAGAATCCACCATCATCGTTTGTCCCTTAGACAAACAATGTGGCACCGCGGCACCCAACACCCGCAGAACACAAGCCCCAGCAGCCCGCATATCCCACTCCCGCAGAGATCTCAGGCTCAATGCGTTGTTCTGCACGATAGCCCTCGGAACACAGAAAGTCTCCAACAGCTCCTCAATATCCAAACCTGTAGGGATCCTCGGCAGAAGATCCCCTACCTCCCCTAAGCGAGGCAACCCGGTAAGAAAGTAAACATCAGTGAGGGTGATCTCTAACCTCTCACCCCCAACCATGAAAGCACACTTTGTAGGGACCCAGAGACCCACCAATTTGTTGAGCAACGGTCCTACTGAACGCATCGGTGGAATCTAAGCGAACTTTAGGAGCCCGCTCATAGCCAAAGTCTATCGGACACCCTGATAGGTTCGAATCTGAATCGTCAGGTCCTCCTCCATCTCCCACTCCTGCCATGATACCAGCGGTCTCCTCAACATCCTGCCAAAAAACAAAGAATTTTTTTTTAGAAACAGAAAAGTTTTTCAAAAAATTTCATCACGGCTTTTCCATCAAAAGCCGCGATGATCATCGCGGCTTTCATCCGTGAACCCATGATGAACATCGCGGGTATTGACCCCACAGTCGCAATGAGCATCGCGAATGTCAGCGCACAGTCGCGATGAGCATCGCAACTGTCAGCCCTGCAATCACGATGAACATCGCGACTGTCAGCCCGATAGCCGCGATGAACATCGCGACTGTCGGCCCCAAACCCGCGATGTTCATCGTGGAAAAGGACGCGAAACCCGCGATATTCCATGCTGGAAGGCCAACATGGAATTTCGCGGCCTTCGGGGGCCCGCCGCTAACCAAAAAAGACATAATTCAAAAGGCTAAGGCGAATAGGGTTACCTAAAACTCGCAAAATCGAAAACCAACGGTCGAATCTCCCAGAAATCAAGAAAGAGCTTTGATTACTCTACCAAACTCACACGTAACAATGACACGTCATATTGGCCCCACACCCTATTTATAGAGAATTGACCATTTTTCAAACAACCATTGCGGTATCATACGACGTCCATTCCTCAAACCGTTGGAATCAGCACAGCGAGAACTTCATGATAGTCCTTTCCTTTTCCTGTTTTCACCAGGTCCATTTTTTGAGCATTTTTTCATGCCCTCGTCGCCTCGGTTTGTGTGCCACATCGGTCGTCCTCCATTTTTTGACGAGTCTTATATCATTAGATTCAGTTTTCCGTGCTCGTGATGATGCTTGAGATCATTTCTCGCTCTCACCCCCAGATTTTTTGGGCATCTTTCACATGCCCCGTCGTTGCCTCGGTTTGCGTGCCACATCAACCGTCATCCATTTCTGACGAATCTTATACCACCGGATTCAGTTTTTCGCGCTCGTGATGACGCTTGAGATCATTTCTCGCTCTCACCTCCAAATGTTTTGGGCATTTTTCCCATGCCCCCTCGTTGCCTCAGTTTGCGTGCCACATCGGTCGTTGTCCGTTTCTGAAGAATGTTATACTGCCGGATTCAGTTTTCCACACTCGTGATGATGCTTGAGATCATTTCTCGCTCTCACCCCCATAATTTTTGGGTTTTTTTTTTTAAATGCCACTCATCACCTCGGTTTGCGTGCCACATTGGCCGTTGCCCATTTTTGACAATCTTTATGTCACCAGATTTAGTTTTTCGCACTCATGACGATGCTCGAGACCATTTCTCGCTCTCATCAATACCTTTTTGTTCGGTATAGTTTTACCCCTTTTTCGGGTCGAGCAATTCCTTTTACGAAAAAGGCACTTAGGGAGTTTCTGTTAAGCTCTTTTCTGACTCCTAAAACAATGAAAAGATCGCCGAGCAACCTTGCTTCCTTTCATGCTCGCTAAACGTATCTGAAAGGGCGTCTACCTGGTATAAGTTTACCCCTTTTCCAGACCTTGTAGGCTAATTACGAAAAAGGAATACTCTAGTCACATCGGCTAGAAGAGTTCTCCATTTGCATTATTTTATGCTTTTTCGGGCCTTGGAGACTAACTTACGAAAAAGACAACCGATGGAGTCCACTTACTGCTTTCGGACTCTCTAAACATGAAAGCGACCATGAGCAAACACCATCCTAGGCTCGTATAAATCCACAGGATGGTACTCGACCACCACTACAGAGTCTTATCGTTTTCAGACTCCTTAAAAATGAAAGCACCCATGAGCACGAACAGTCCTGGGATCACAAAATCCACAGGACAGTACCATTTCAGAGCACACTTTTATCCCTTCTTGGAGCTCATTAAAACTACGAAGAAGGACCCAATGGTGCTTCTCGGCGCCACAACAGATCATGTCTACTCATATGGCAGCTTCCTCATTTTGGTTGCCTTTGTTCACAATATTCTGTAGTATGTCACCCTGAGAGGCCCTCTATAGCATCCGTCAGCTTGTCCCCCCCGGAGTCACTCCAGTCTACAATACATACCATTCAGTCCTTAAAGCTATGATCCCCTCACCTACAAGTCAGTTTCCTACGCTACCAGGTCAACCATGTCATCATGCTCTGAACAAAGGAAGTTTGAGTCCACCCACTCTACGACCCCAATTATTTCCCATCCCCATAGTATGTTAGTCCTACCATCAGTACTACCACACTTCAATTCTACACCTCACGCTCCTATCAAGGAAACATCATTGCCTTGTTAGTTGCTGGTCTCCCTCTGTCGACACCAACCAAATTTATTCTAGAGGATCGACTTAGAGGTCCCTGTGTCTTGGACTCATCACCATTTATGATGAGTGCCTACGAATCATTTCGAGAAGAGTCCTCAGTGCCTCTCCAAATGGTTGTTTCTTACATGCTCGACTTCAACACCTTGATCACATCGTTGAGACTCGCACAAGGTATTGGTCCTCTCGGTTTTTTGTTGAAGACCCCGGATACCGCCTGACTCTTCCACATTTGAGAGTCTACTTATGGACACAACCAGTTACATTTTCCTCTAGATATCCGGGTTGTGCATGGCGACAGTATTCAAATGTACCCCAGTTTTATATACTCCCTTGAGTTTATAGTTACATTTACTTCTCAGAGATGACTCACAGTCATTGAGTCCCTACAGATGTTGGACACCTTTAGTTTCAACAGTTCATCAACCCTTCTGAGACCTTGTTCAGAATGGTTGTCGCTTTATTCCAGTGTATCAGTTATTGAGATCAGTCATGCTATGATCATGAGTACATCCCAAAATAGTGTCCCCTTTGGACCATTATGATGTACCATCATATTTTTTATGTCCCCCTTCTTGGGACTAATTGTTATGTAGATGTCTTGATACAAGCATGGGTATGCCCGCCTCGTCCATTATCAGAGATTATTCCTCATTCATATTGAGGCCATGTAATATTTTTTGTTTTTGCAACTTCCAAGGGTCGTTGATCCAGTCTCCAACCGGTCTCTTCTCTTCCCCAAACCCCAGGGAAAATACAAAAGAACTATGATGTCTATCGGCCATACGATGAGATCCTGCCCTCACACATCAGGGGGCAATCTGTTAACACCCAAAAAGTGCTCACTAGCTCATTTCCTTATTCACATGACCCATTTGTCCACTTTTCCACCATTTGAGCCTCTAAAGCCATCAAAAGGTCACCAAAAGACCATAATACGCCCCTTTTCCCCCTCAAAATGTATATTTTTCCTCAAAAAACCCTCAAAAAGGGTCCAGAATTCCCAAAAATATTAAAAGGGAATAAAAATATTCAAAATATTCAAAATATTCAAAAAAGGAAAAAAGAGGGAAAAAGGTACCTAAACCATGTTGGTCAATACCATTGGTTTCCTCAAAACCATAATGGTATTCCCCACCACCAAAAACTATAAAAAGGTGGTAGGGGCTCCTCACTTTCCATCCATCCATCATCCTATCCTCATGCTGTCAAAATCTCTCATGAGTTCTTGACCATTGTAGCAATCTTGGAGAAGAGACCATTGGAGCCTGGAGCATCTCACCCTTGGAGTTGCTCAACACCACAAATCCTCACCATTTGAGGTATGATAATACAAAACATTCTTTTATTTCTTGTTCTTTCTATGAATCGTTTTTAGATTTATTTGTTATATGCACATGTTAGTTTAGATTTATATTTAATTCATAATCGTTTTTGCTTTCTATATTGAAACTGCTATCACATTGTTGATAGGTGCCCATTGCACAAGCTTGGTTGAAAAACCAAGCAACAACCGGAGAGATGAAAGATTAGATCTTTGGAAACGTTGAGGCATAGAAATCTATACGCTTCATCAAGCTTGTTTAGATACTTGTCCTTTTCTGTAGCACCATTTGGTTCGACCTCAATTCCCTTTAGCTCCCTGTAGAGACCTCTGCCGCGCATGAAGATCTCCATCTGATCCTCCCATTCAAAGAAATTGAAAGGATTTAGCTTGGGAATCGAAGTTAGATCCATAGTAGTTGACTGAATGTGCTTATGATGATGGAATAACCTGCAAAAACAATGGAAAAATAGATGGAGGATTGTTTCTGAATCTACTGAGCACTGCTTTAGGACAATAGGCACTTTTATCTAGATCCTTCACACCTGGATAGACCTCAAAGTATTTCTCCAATGAATTCAATGCAATGGCACTAGGATTTGTTGTGGAAATACAGAGGCTTCTGGTGCACTACTGAAAGCAGCTGCTCAACCTAGGTTCTCAAAAGCTCTCACAAGATCTCACAATCTATGATACCATGTGAAATTCCATAGGGATAGATCACTGAGCTTGAACAAACCTCACAATTTCACATTGTTATTACTGAGAAGAATGAGAAGAAAACATGGATCATCACTCATAAAATTGAAACACCGATGAAAAACTGTTGTTGATACATTAATCAATTGTAAGCTGGAAATCAAAGAATGTTACAATAACATGAATTAGATACACCTGGGAGGATTCAAATTCACCTCAATTCTAGGCTTAGTTTGCATTGGAACCATCTCCCGATAAGGTTCAATGGCCACCGATGATGAATAATCAGTTAACTGAGGTAGAACTAAGCATAATTGAATCATGTGGGAACCAAAATAGGGGAGGAGACTCCAAGGAGGCACATAACTAACTGTCAGTGGTCAAAGAGGGTGCTCCTATACTCGATAGTAGTCAAAATAGGAGCTGCAGTCATTTAACTGAGCAATCAAGGGGACAAGGCGCCCCAAATCATGGAACTGACTGTTTAGTCTCCTAAGTCTGTGCACGAGGGAACATTGTAACTCTAGTGATGTAAACAAGGTTCTCTGAGTGGATAGGAGGGATAATGATGACCAAAAACAAGATTTGGGGGGCCCAAAGTAAGGACTAGGTGCTAGGAGGCTCAGCTGCAATGCATGGATGCATGGAATGCATGTAAGACCAAGATAAGATGGTGAGAATATTCCAACAGGGTAGACCGCATATTCGATCACTCACGAGGATTTACTGAGGGGTGTGAAATAAGGCGTTGATCCTCATTCCTCAGTGACCATTGGTCTCTCACCAACGGTAAATGAGTTGGGTTAGTTTTTATTCCCAACCATGACACCATTCCCCACCATTAAAAAAATAATAGATACTTGAAGGGCATGTATGGGCATGGCACCCTTGGTATCAATGTTCGATATGTGCATATTTTGGGAGAAAGGTATCCTTTGGAATATATATTTTATTTTAGCATAAAGAATAAAATGAACTTGCATGAGTGCTTTGATTGATCATATAGGCTCATGCATATTTTTGTGAAAAGATGAATATAATTTACATTTATAATTGAAAATGGAAATGCATTTAGAAAGGGTGTGAGTGAAATAGAAGGAAGACTGATATTTATTAAAATAGAAAACAACAATTCATGTGCATCCACTCAATGAGAAAAGATAAAAGGGATCTAGGTAACATCTAAGTAAAAATAGGAAAAGAGGTTGGAAGGTGACGAGTAATCTTTATTTGCATTTTATAAAAAGAATTATTTGTGCATGTGAGTAACACATGGGTGGATGAATAATATGCAATTAGTAAATAAATAATTATAATTTTCCATGAGAATGACAAGTTGCATGAACCTTAAAAGCTATAAAAGGATGGAGGATTGGTCTTGAGAGATCATATTTTGCACCCCATTGTTGGATGGCTGCCCTAATATTGAATTTTCTCTTGTTGAGTTGGTGTTGAGTTTTGTCTCAAGATTTGTGTTGTACTTTGGAGGTGGGGACCTCAAATGCTCTAGAGGAGTTGCACAATCTACATTCTAGCTTTATATTCTTTCATACAACCCTTTGAAGCTCGGGGGTCCCTAGGGAAGAAGAGTATCCATTAGGAGTTGGAAGGGTGGTCAAATGACAAGCTCATTATATATTTGGAAAGAAGACTTGGAGCAAGCTTGGATACAAAGAATCATCAAGGGAGGATCTTCTACAATCTTCTGAAAATGGGTATGTGAATCTGAATTTTTTTAAGTATTTTAATTGATCTTCAATTCAAGCATATGTTTCATGCGTTTATAACTATGGATCTCTTAATATTTTTATTATTGCTCCATTTATGGATGAATCACATTAATTTATAGATATAGGTCCTCACATATGGTATCACAATGAGGTTCATCCTACCCTTTTGTTTTATAAGTGAGCATATTGAGCTATGTCTTCTCCATTGTCTAAGCTTAGCCCCCAAGCTTTAGTTGCTGGATAGGATTTCATTTACCTCAAATCTAAAGCACTTTATTAATGCACAATCTGGCACTACTATTAGAGAATGGATTTCTTGCTCAAATTTGGTAACCTCCAATCACGATTCTGAGATCATGGCCTCCTTTAAGGTATGTGCACCTATTTTCCAAGTTTTTTTACTACTATGATCTATAGGCCTACTCTGATCTATAGGCCTAGATCCCAATATGGCATGGATTATATTGGGACTTTCTTTTTGTTAAAAATTTCAATAAATTTCCATTCCATAGGCCTACGAAACCGATCAAACTCCATGGTGCTTCACGACCTCTATTTTTTTTTCAAATGGTGAAAATTAATCTTATTTGATTGCGTTCTCATGCCCACCGGATTCGAAAGCTCAATTCCACAAATGTTAGCCTGCTTGAATTGAGAGTTTTAATTTCATTCAAAGTCTGGCCTATCTTCTCTACGCACCTATTACAGAATTACATACCTGCGTAGCATTTGCATCCAGTCCATCTTAAACTCTATGCATCTTTCCCTTTTTAGACATCTTTTTAATATCACCCAATAAATAGGAATCTATAAGAACCTCAATCTGCTTGTTGGCTGCGGATGGATCACATTCTTATCAGATTCATTTGAATGGTTATTCAATTTTCTCTCTCTCTCTCTCTCTCTCTCTCTTTTAAATGAATTCAAATATAATTGAGGAATTAAAAAAAATGGTAATCTCCTCATAAAATGGTTTATCGAAAAACCTATTTTTACAAAAATTACACCATTTACAACGATTTCCTTTCCTCTCCATAAATTATGCAAGCTTAATACAAAGCATGGATTTCCATGCCAATAATTAATAATTGCAACATATCTGTGATGAAAATGGTATATAACCACAATCAATGATTAAGGTTTTCTATAAACTTCGGGACGAATGGATAGACATATATAACCATCATAATTGTTCGAAACCATTCAAAATAAATAGGAGAGAAGGCTATATGCCAATATATATTGTTATGGTTAATGTCTTTTGTATATAACTGTTGTTATGGGGTTATGATTATTACCTTGTATATCATGATATAGTACAATGACACCTTCTCATGATTTGTGTTTTGAGACTCTTGGGATAAAATGGATATGTTGTATATGATTATGAGGTATGCTAATTTATATGACCTGTGTGTAAATTGACGTTTATATGGAAATGAGACTCGTTGAGATATCAAATGGACTGCATATACTAATGATTTGTCAAGTGTAACAAGAAGAACCGTAGGTGCATATGGACTCAAGGTTGAGTCAAGAAATGTAGACCCATGGGGAGGTTAGGATATTGATGATTGCCATGTGTATATTATTGTTTATGTTTTATATATGATTATTGGATAGAACTATTTGATGTGTTTGTCTCTAGATGTGTACATAGATAAGGAAACATTGCCAAATAGGCTTACACACGGGAAACAGGTTGTATGAAGAGTTGTGATATGAGTACCATTGAGGAGGAGGAGGTCTAGATTGCCTATTCTTGCCTACTAGTACTCCTCCTATGTAATGGGTTGAAAAACACATTCTATGTTCTTTCCTAGAGGTTACACGTTGCCATGAGGTAGGCCACGAATTCAATCAATCATGAGGATTTACTGAGGGACGCACAATAAGTCGTCGATCCTTATTCCTCAGTGACCATTAGTCTCTCACCAACGGTAAATGAGTTGGTTTAGTTTTAAGTCCCAACCATGACACCATTCCCCACCATTAGAAAATAATAGATACTTGAAGGGCATGTATGGGTATGACACCCTTGGTATCAGTGTTGCATATGTTCATATTTTGGGAGAAAGGTATCCTTTGGCATATATATTTTATTTTAGCATGAAAAATAAAATGAATTTTCATGAGTGATTTGATCGAACATATAGGCTTATGCATATTTTTGTGAAAAGAGGAATATAATTTACATTTATAATTGAAAATGGAAATGCATTTAGAAATGGTCTGAGTGAAATAGAAGGAAAACTGATATTTATTAAAATAGAAAATAACAATTCATGTGCAAGGAAAAGAGGTTGGAAGGTGACGAATAATCTTTATTTGCATTTTATAAAAATAATTGTTTGTGCATGTGAGTGACACATGGGTGGATGAATAATATGCAATTAGTAAATAAATAATTATCATTTTGCATGATAATGGAAAGCGACATAAACCTTAAAAGCTATAAAATGATGGAGGATTGGTCTTGATAGATAATCTTTTGCACCCTAATGTGGGATGACTTCCCTAATGTTGAATTTTCTCTTGGTGATATTCCGTTGAGTTTGGTTTCAAGATTTGTGTTGTACTTTGGAGGTTGTAACAACCCCCATATATGAATATATGGAAGTTTCAATATAATATAATATAAGTAATATAATAATAATAATAAAAACAATAAAAAGAAACATAAAAACAAAGTAGTAACGGAAAGTGAAATTGCATTATGATAAAAAAATTAAACAAGAAATTAAGAAAAGGGGAGAAGGGGGAAATAAAAGGAGGGAGAGAAGAAGAGAAAGAGGTATTTTTTTGCATTTACTTGGGAGGACGCAGACACTGCATCATGAGTTTCCTTACCTTTTTTAGTAGACTTGAGCTTCTGACACATGGATTGGTTCTATTAATTCATGTTGATATTCAGTTAGTATTTTATAGTTCTATAGTTAGAAGATATATGATACATATTTCATGTTGATATTGAGTTAGTATTTTATAGTTTCTTATGGTTTCTGAAGTTAGAGGACATATGTTGCATATTTCATAATGATGCTCATTTTTTCATGTTGCTACTCAGTTTTCATGGTGCATATTCCATGTTGATACTTAGTTTATTATGGTTTCTAGATGTATAGGACATGAGGTACATGATACTAATTGCTATACTCAATTGGTAATTTATAGTTTTATTTATGGCATCTTGAAATGTAAGTTATCATTGGCCAGAAAAACTGTCATTGGTCAACTTACGGAAAAACAGCCCACACCGAGGGCTTAATGTAACCCTATGTATGTTTAAGATAGTTGTTTCTCACAGGATCGAGGCCCTGCTACCTTTAAGATGTGCTCTCTAAGTAGAGAGTCTCCTGAGGATGTGTGAGTAACCTTTAAAATGTGCTAACCTAACTGCTAATTGACAAAAAGAAACTAGAATTAATGACTAATTACTTCTAATGGCTAACTTATCCTAGAAAGCAAATATTTAGTAGCTCCTAAATCTACACTACAATGATCTAATAACTATTTCCGTCGGAGCATGAGAATTGTTATGATTTCAAGTCTGAAACAAGAAGACAGTTAACACTTTAATAAGGCAAAAAAGTCCCCAACATTAAAATGAACTGTTATCTTTCTGCATTAGATAAAGATCCACAACAGAATGATTATAATATAAATTCAGACCAAAAACCAATGATATCAATCTACCATGTAATTTTGGAAACATGGAAACATATAACTATTACTCAGTTCGTATATAGAACACAACATGCATACAAACCAGCAGTAATAGAATATTAGTTTAGATAAAACCAGAAATAACTAGAACAATCTGTCACTCCAGCTTTGAAGTAAATCACTCAAATCCCAAAATAGACATGTTAATCCGAATTCATTATATGATGACTTAACATATAGTAATACAGTAAATATATGTAAGTAAAATTGAACACAGAGAAAAAACACGAAATGGATACAGCATGAATAATATATGTAACAGAAACTTGATCAGAGTCTCAGCTTTCTACAATAAGTCTAGTCTTCAGAAATAGTTCATAAAAACTCAAATTTAAGCAGAAAATAATAGTATTATATACTGTTTTGATATTGTCTTCCTCTTTTATCCAGAATTCGAACCAATAAGAGAAAATAATAAAGCTTATGGGAAACAGTTCCCTTCATCCTTTACAGAGCCTCCTCCATGGCAGCGCCTCCTCTTCTTCGCAAATATAAAAATTTACAAATACGAACAGATGTAGAGAATAACAGCATCCTCTATCCTCTGCTGAGACCTCCCCTTTTTACATTCGAATTGCATCTACTTTTGTATGCAAATAGGACTGATTTCTGCATGATGTTAATTGAACCATCGATTCATTTTGCTTAATATCTGGAGGTATCCCCACAATCTGGTATAACAGCTTCCTTATAGATCCTTCATTCCATTCATTTGAAAGCTGGCATAAAAAAAAATGCAACAATTTATCCTTTGCGAATTTGATCATGCAATTTACTGAACTTCTGACATTATTCTGAATTCGCCTCATATGTAACCATGATACCTGCAAACCTCAGCACCAAAACCCAAATAAGATAACATATGAGAGTCAAACATGTAGATGCAAATAATTACGAAGGGTAAAAATAAGAACGAAAGATAGAAATTCTCCCTTTTACTCCATCAAGATCTAACACGTGGAGATTTGATTCTTCCAGCTAGGCCATCATGAGAAAATGTTAAGCAACGTACTGACTCGGTGATGACTCAATAGAACAGAGGGCCAAGAAAATGAGTGAAATTATAATTCCAAGATTCTTGGCGATTTATTTGCAGTTAAATTGGCAATCTAACAATATGTTGACAGAGTAGCAGACTTCATCCTTTAAGCATCTCGTAGCAACAAGAATATGGTTATGTTAACATCAATTCATTTATGTTTCAATCTCCACTGCAAATCCGTTAGAAAACTATCTCCACTTGGCAATATTTCAACGATTGTGTTATTTAAAACTGCGATCTCTTGAATGTGGGTTCTTCAACAAATTGATGTGTTGTCCATTGGTTGTAGCATGGGTGGTTGGGAGGAATGTTTGTTACCCTTCTCACCCAGGTTCCATTTTTGTAAGTGACATATTGCCCTTGTTGAGCCCATATTGTAATGATTGTAATTCGTTCTTAAACTCAACAAACCTTTGTTAACGTATTCTTTAATTCGTTGATTTGATGACTTCCTTAATAAGAGCGATGAGGAGGTTCACTCTTATAATAGCGATTAATAGAGAAAGAACTATCCTCAACCCTTTTCTAAATGCGTTGGCAAACTTTTGTAAGAATAGCTTAATGTAAATTGCATGTGTCGTTCTTCAAAATTTAATCCGTTCAAATCATAAGCTACACCAAAATGTTTAATCTATTTATTAAAAAGGTATGATAATTTGAGTGTCACATACTTTTTATGTTTTATGTGTTTTATGTCATGGTAATTTCAAAATAAAGTTGAGGAAAATCAAATTTACCTCACATGGAAAAATAAAAGAAGCTTTTCCTTTTTGTAAATTTTAAAATTCAATAAAACTCAAAAAGTGAATTACCATGATGTCATATCCCCTTTAATTTTATATGTATCAATTTATTTTGGAAATAATAAAGTTGTGAACGTCTCATTAATCACAAAAATTGGAGTTATAAGTGAAGACTTATGAAAACATGTATAGTTTGTAAAAGAGATAAGGTAGTTATGGACCTTCAATTATTGTGACCAAACCAATTATATTAATCATTATAATAGTCTAATACATATATTAATATGATAAGAAAAATAATGATTAAAGAATAGTTACTTTTAAAAATAAGTACACCTTAATTTCTTAGAAAAAGAGTGTATGGTTTAGAAAGTTGATCAAAATAACTATATTACAAAAGACTTCCATATATTAATAGGCCACCAATCACTTGCAAACCAAAGCATGTTGTTACTTCAAAGGACTCAATAAAGGTATGCAATAAACTGTAAGCATCTGAAAGGCCAAAAGGGTTCAAGAAACTAAGGTTATCCAACTCATCCAATTCTCGTGAAAAGAAGAACCAAGCCAAAGATCAAGGAGCGCAGAAAGATAATTAATCCAAGAAAGAAAGCCATGAATTCACCTAACAAATCAAGCAAACCCAAAAAGAAAGGAAGAACACCAAAAGCAAGTATTTACAAAAAATACATGGGGGGCCCTTGATTTTGAAAAAATCAAGGGGAGTTGTTGGGGTGCCAACAGTTATGTGGTACATGATATGGTGTTATTACATGTTGTTTCTTAGAATGATGTCTTATAGACATGTGGTTCATGGCCATGCATTATTCATTTGAAATTTGATGTTGTTATTTCTAGCCATGAGATTTATAGCCATGGGTTGTTCATGTGATACTTCTTGATGTTATTTCATGACATTATGGTGCTTTATAAGATAGATGACGTGTGGAACATAAAATGATATTATTCGTGATGATATTAATTTAGCATTTTAATAGCTTTATCATGGCATCTAGAGATAAATGACATTTGGCACATAAATGGTATGAAATCATGTTGTGGTTTATTATGGTATTTTACAGCTCTGTCACGTATTAGTGAGAGATAAGAGATTATATAAGACATTTGGTATATGCCATGTTATCATTTCATGCTAATCCTTATTGCTCCCCATAGAATGCATATTTTGATATGATGATGGATTATGTAAGTTGTTACTCCATGTTGATATTGATAATGTTGAATTATGGCAGCTTGTCATGACATATTAATAAGATGCTTAGCGAATTTATGAAAGTATCATGACCTGATGAAAATGGTTGTCATTGATGACAAAACATTAATGAAAAAAGCTAAATTGGTACATGAAGAAACACATGGCATGAAGACATGGCACAAGAAGGATGAGGACTTGGAGAAGGCAAGCAAGAATGATAAGGTCAAAGATCAAGCAAGCATGACTAAATTGGTGAGCTTGAAGTAATGACAAGTGATGACATGGATAAATGAAGAGAAGCATGATGACATGGCAAGGTGACAAGACAAAAGACAAGATGACATGGACAAATAGTCAAGACATGGCATTGGATGGCTTGAAGACAAGTAGGACATGGAAGACCAATGACATGGAAGACTTGACAAACATGGAAGACAAGTAGCGTTGTAAAACATGACAAGCATGGTTGATATGGAAAACAAATTAAGATAAATGATATGGAAAAGATGATGAGGTGGACAAGGAAGGTGCTACGGGCATTTTTAGTTGCTCATGCGGGCATTTCCTTGTGCCACTGTCGGCATTTCAAAATAGGCTTGCATACATTTTTGTGTAGCCTTGTGGGCATCTTGGATAAGCCCTTGCGGGCATTTTTATGAAGTCTGTGGGCATATTGTGGAGAGCCCTGCGGGCATTTTTAAATGGCCCCTTATGGGCATGACTTGGAGCCCCATGCAGGAATGGTTGAAGGCCCACGTGGGCATGATTGAAGGCCCTTGAAGGCATATTAAGTGGAGCCTACGAGCATAATTTTAGGCATGAAAAAGGCCCCATGCGGACATTTTTGTGGGGACATGCGGGCATAGTTAAATGGCCCTTGTGGGCATTATTGAAGGCCATGACATGGCACGAAAAAATAACCCATCATGATGTGGCAAAAGGCTATATATATATTATTTTGTATGAGGATAACATGGAAATGAAATAAAAAAAAATACATATCATTTGAAAGAATAAAAAATGAAAATGGCAAGTCGGCCTCCTAAACTTATGGATAAGACAAGTATAAATAAAGATCAAATCGTTGTTTTGGTGAAGTGATCGCTTGGAAGACTTCATGTGAAAGGGAGCTTTGATTTTGAGGTTTAGGAGAGATGAGGACAATTTCGGTGGAGTAGCAGTAGCAGCAGGAGCAATGGGAGCAATAATGAAATTATTTTTGTATCTTTGATTTCTGGGTTTGACTAAGGAAGCAAATTAAATTGCAGTAGTGAAAGAATTTGTCTTATATCTCTGATTTCTGGGTAGCAGTAAGGGCAGTTTGATGACAGGATAAAGGTGTGCATGTGGACAGTGTAATAATGTGTATGGACAGAATGGGGAGATGCTGACAGAAGTTTCTAGACATGATGAAGCTTGGACAAGATGATGATTTGGTAGATTGATTGAAGACTGATGAACATAATAAGAATATGTGTTTATGGACTGATTGATGTAATAGAAACATGGTGTGTATGGATGGATCAATGATGTAATGTGAAAAATATGTACATGTAATACAAGACGGGTCTTGTAATTATTTTCTTAGTTGGATCTAAGAAAAATACCAAGCTGAGTCTTGGAATAGAAGTTGGTTAACCCCCCAGTTGTAGCCGATTGAATAAATATAAAAAGATTACAAAACGTATATCTTGTGTCTCTTGTGATGTGTTAATGATATGGATTAATTGTCTGATATTTGTTGATGTATAAATCATGATTTTTGTATGAATGCTAAAGTGGAACGATAAATGATAAATGTTAGGGTAAGAAGAAGAAAATTGAAATTAAGTGCACGCTCACTGATTCACCCCCCCTTCTCAGTGAGCGATTGTGTCTGTCAATTGGTATCAGAGCAGGCCTTCATCATAATCCTAGCAAGCTTGAAGGGTTCTGTGGACACAATATGGAAGGAACAACAAAGCTCATTCACAATGAAGTTTCAGTTTTTGAGAAATCAAATTATTTTGGATGGAGAAGCAAAATGAAAGATTACTTGAAGCAATTCGGTGTTTGAGAAATAGTGGTTAATCCACCTGTCCAACCCAACAAGAAGAAAAAGACAACAGTTGAGAAAGACAATAAGATTGCATTGAAGTTTTTGATGGATGGACTCTCAAGCCCTATCAAAGAAAGTGTAAAAAATTACACGTCTGCCAAGGATCTCTGGTTCAAGCTGGAAGAAAAATACCAAAAGAAGAATCAAGACAAACAAAAGGAAGAAGAAGTCAAGGATGAGAAGCAAGAAGAAAAGCAGGTACAAGCTTCAGATATAAGTGAAGGTAAGTACTCTTCAATGGATGATAATTCTGAATGTAATGATGATGAAGTTGTACTTACAGAAGATGAAAAAGAAGTCTTGTTGAAAGCTAATAATGCATTTACATGCACTTTGTTGGATATTGATCTTAAATTCAATCCGAGACTTAAGAAGAAGATTTTGGGGTCATTTGAAAAATACAAAGAAGAGACAAAATATTTGCTCATGAGAGTGAAACTTAAGAACAAAGATTTGAAAGATGAGCTAGAAGACCAAAACAATGAAATTGGAAGATTGAAGTTTGAAGAGAGAAGAAGAAATAATATTGGCATGAGGACTCAGCTGGAAGAAGCCAAAAGAATAGAAGATGTTATGAAGCTTCAACTAGAAGAGAAAGAAAGGAAAAATCAGAAGCTTGAGATGGAAATTGTTGGTCTTAGAAAGAAGATCGAAAAATTAAACAATCATGTGAAGTTCAATGAAAGTTCAGTTATCTTGGATGAAATACTTAAGTGTCAAAGGTCTCCATTTGACACATCTGGTATTGGGTACAAGAAGGTAGAATACAAACCTAAAGAATACATGTGGTCCCTCAAGACTCCTGAAGTTGGATCCACATCCTTCAAAGGTGAAAGAAAAGCTCCTCATGCACCTACACATGACAACAAAGAAGTTGGAAGATAAAAAATGCATCAGGAAGTTGCTCCCACTCCTCAAAGCAAATTCTTTAGAAGAAGAGAGACAACTCCAAGATGGAATCAAGCACTCAGGTATGATAGCAATTTTGATGGTTATTTCTATTCTTGTAATGGTTTTGGTCACAAGGTTATGGATTGTACATTCCAAGGAAGAGAAAATGTTGGAAGTCGAAGTGATCAAATAAGATATTGGGCATGTGATCGAATTGGACATGTTGCTGCTAGATGTTATACATTGATATGCTACACTTGTGGTGGTGTTGGCCATAAAGCCCAAGTATGTGCAAGTCCAAGAAGACAATTCATGAGAAGCTTCTCATACCCATTAGCAAGGAAAGTTAATGAATCTTGGAAGAAGAATGACACAGAAAGATTTGAAGACAAAAGGACAAATACTAAAATTCAAGGACAATCTCAGATATGGGTGAAGAAAAATCTTTTGTTAAATCTAAATGAAGTGGATGATCATTGCACAAATGAAGGTGGCTGCCATGTGGCAAGCCATGCTTGAGGTCTCTTGAAGACGTTAAATACACCATGAGTTCATTATTGGAGGATGAATTCAAATGGTAAATGATGGCTCTCCAAGTATAAATAGGTCCAAGGATCATGGATTAATGATAGGGGGAGTAGAAGTATAAATTTCATGAAGTAAGAAGATAGCTATAGGTGTCCTGTGTAGTTAAAAATTCGGTGGTACAAAGGCAACAAGTGTAACCACAAAAACTCAAGTCAGATCAAAGAAGAAGAAGGCATTCTGAGGATTATTCCAGTAGCCTTTCAGAAGATTTATTTGGGACAGTTACAGTTGTGGGCAAGTATGGTAAATCCGAATTAATGACAAGAACAAAAATTGGAAATGAGTAATAACAACTATCCTTAAAGTCACTAATCCAAAGGCAGAATTGGAAATGAGTAATAACAACTATCCTTAAAGTCACTAATCCAAAGGCAGAATTGGAAATGAGTAATAATGATGACAAGCTGAGTTATTGATTGATACATAATTGATTGAGCGTGACTTGGAACTTGGAAAATATTAGAGCATTTGAAGAAGCAATATATTGGCCCCTTATGGGCATAACTTGGAGACCCATGCGGGCATGTTTGAAGGCCCACATGGGCATGATTGAAGGCCCTTGCGGGCATATTAAGTGGAGCCCGCAAGCATAATTGTAGGCATGAAAAAGGCCCCATGCGGGCATTTTTGTGGGGACATGCGGGCATAGTTAAATGGCCCTTGCGGGCATTATTGAAGGCCATGACATGGCATGAAAAAAGAACCCATGATGATGTGGAAAAAGTATATATATATATATATATTGGACGAGGATAACATGGAAATGAAATAAAAAAATACATATAATTTGAAAGAATAAAAAATGAAAATGACAAGTCGGCCTCCTAAACTTATGGATACGACAAGTATAAATAAAGATCAAATCATTGTTTTGGTGAAGTGATTGCGTGGAAGGCTTCGTGTGTGAAAGGGAGCTCTGATTTTGGGGTTTAGGAGAGATGAGGACAGTTTCAGTGGAGTAGAAGCAACAGGAGGAGCAATGGGAGCAACAATGAAATTATTTTTGTATTTTTTTTTTATGGGTTTGACTAAGGCAGCAAATTGAATTGCAGTAGTGAAAGAATTTTTCTTATATCTCTGATTTCTGGGTAGCAATAAGGGAAGTTTGATGACAGGATAAAGGTGTGCATGTGGAAAGTGTAATAATGTATATGGACAAAATGGGGAGATGATGACAATAGTTTCTGGACATGATGAAGCTTGGACAGAATGATGATTTGGTAGATTGATTGGAGACTGATGAACATAATAAGAAGATGTGTCTATGGACTGATTGATGTAATAGAAAGATGATGTGTATGGATGGATCAATGATGTAATGTGGCAAATATGTACATGTAATACAAGCTAGGTCTTGTAATTATTTTTCTTAGTTGGATCTAAGAAAAAGACCAAGTTGAGTCTTGGAATAAAATTTGGTACTTCTGATTCAGTTGTAGCTTATTAACCCCTCGGTTGTAGCCAATTGAAGAAATATAAAAAGATTACAAAACCTATATCTTGTGTCTCTTGTGATGTGTTAATGATATGAATTAATTGTCTGATATTTGTTGATGCATAAATGATGATTTTGTATGAATGCTAAAGTGGAATGATAAATGATAAATGTTAGGGTAAGAAGAAGAAAATTGGAATTAAGAGCATGCTCACTGATTCACCCCCCCCTCTCAGTGAGCCATTGTGTATGTCATGACCAATTATTTTATAATGATAGAAAGAAGCCTCTGAATGTATTAGATGTTTAACTTGGCATGTCTTATCATGATAAGGGCTTATGATGTAATATAATGCAATATGAACTGGTGACAAGAAATTCTTGTTAGCACATGATTCAAGGTTGATTTCATGATATCTTACTTCTTGAGAAATGGATACTAATCATTATTCACTGTGGTAAGTGCAAGTTGTTCCAGGTAAGCCACTCAAATAAGCCTGATGAGGCTAATCATTTTGTGATTTCGTGGGAGCCCATAACCACGAATGAGAATGGCTACTATAAATATATTATGGGCTGGGGGACAAGCTCAACAATTAACTCTATTCTTTTGACTTTACCAAAAGTCCACGGTTAGAGGCACACTCACCGGAAGGGAGGTTTATGTAGAAGGACTTCTGATGCCTGGGGCTAGTGCCTTGAGGGTGTAGGTGGAGGATTTTTAGGCTATCCTTTCGAGATGCCTGGGGTATAATGATCCTAATATCAGGATCAGGGTACTAGGAACCAGATGCCGGTTAGCATCGATGAGGCCCAAATTCTGGTTAAATTTCGATGAGATCATACTATTACTGGAAGTTGGGAGGGTGGAAATGCCGTGGTAACTTCCTGAGGAACTTCTGATGCCTACTATATGATCCATAGACATGTTACAGTAGAGGGCCCATGCCATGGCGAGCGGGACCATCCAGAGTTGGAGGGGAGGTTTATGGAGGTGGAAGATGGTATGATTCTCAGGGAGAGGGTGAGCAAGGAGAGGGGAAGTATACAAATACACACTTATTATTAATTAAATGTCTAATGTTTCCGTGTGTATGATGCATAATTGTTACTATGGTTGCATACTAGACACATAGGGAAATAATTAAGAGCATGTTGTAACTTAGGGTGTCTGATTATATTAATGTAGGTTGGAGATTTCTATGTGATGGCCATACATATAAATCTCTTATCTTCACAATAATACTAGCTACCTATATTGTTTATGATTTACTTGATTGATTGAATAAATATGGTATTTATTGCTTGAGGATTATAACTTCAGGACAAAGTTTCCTGAAGGGGGGGGGGAGTATGTAACAACCCCCATATATGAATATATGGAAGTTTCAATATAATATAATATAAGTAATATAATAAAAAAATAAAAATAAAAACAATAAAAAAGAAACATTAAAAAAAAGTAGTAACGAGAAGTGAAACTGCATTATGATAAAAAAATTAAACAAGAAATTAAGACAAGGGGAGAATGGGGGAATAAAAGGAGGGAGAGAAGAAGAGAAAGAGGTATTTTTTCCATTTGCTTGGGAGCTGAGAGAGAGAGAAGGAGGAGCAGAAGGAGGCTATCAGCAAGAGGAAAGAAAGGAATCAAGCACTGACATAAAGTTAATTGTTGGGGGCTCAGGGGCCTCAGCCATTGGCTGGGGGTTGGTTGGGTGGAGAGTCGTCCGCCCACCTTCAGTTGCAGATCAAAGAGCTACTAGACATCCAGGTAAGTAGGGTTCCTCTCTGTGATTCCGAGTTACGTTGTTCTATATTTTTCAAATTTGTTTTGCAGGTTTTCTTTAAGATTTGGTTGATTTGCTATTCTTTTGGTTTTTGGGTCTCTATAGAGGTGGGGAACTCACAACTCGTTGCAGCTGGGGGGTCCTTGGGGAAGAAGGGTACCCATTAGGAGTTGGTAGGGTGGTCAATCGGTAAGCTTATTATATATTTGACAAGAAGACTTGGAGCAAGCTTGGAGACAAAGAATCATCAAGGGATATTTTCTACAATCTTTTAAAAATGGTATGTGAATCTGATTTTTTTAAAGTATTTTAATTGATCTTAAATTCAAACATATGTTTCATGGGTTATAACTATGTATCTATTAATATTTTTATTGTTTCTACATTTATTGATGAATCACGTGTTTACAGATATAGGTCCTCACAGGGTACTTGTAGGGTTTGATGTTAGGTGGTACACTTCCTGTTTGCAAGTGAATAATATGGGCATGATCTCAAGTAGGTGGAAGACCTTTAGGCATCTTTCCAAATACTTTGGAATGATTGTTAATAAATTCTTGGAGATCCACTATAATAGAGGGTATACATGCTTGAAAATCTAATGAGAACAATTGTGCAATTACACCACATTGTCCTTTTTTTTAGCAATTTTGTCATGTTGTTAAATCTCATTACTTTAGAGGGTTTCCCTCGAATACGCATGAGTTCAATTTCCTTTCCTTTTAAAGAAAATCTCATGAAAAGTTCCTAAAAATTAAGAGCCATTGTCCAAATCATTGCAGCCACTAGGCCCCTAGTACAACATCAACACCACCCATTTGGATTACAATCATTGGACTATCCTATAAATACTCCCCATAATAAGATTAATACTATGACACTTCCTTGAAAAATTTATGATACCTCCATTTGTAATTATAACTTGAAATCCTGGTGTTGGATATATAAAGCAATTGAGAAGTTTGGCTAATTTGCATTTAATGAAGTTATGGGTACTACCAGAATTAATCAACATTGTTACCTTTTTCTTTTTGATATATCCTTCTATGATGAGAGTTTGAGGATTGATAATTTTAACCAATTCATGGAAATATATAGTTGGAGTAGTATCATCTAGATCTACTTCTTGAGACGATTCTAGCTCTAGATATTCTTCCCGTTAACAATCTATGTAGAATAATTTATTCTCATTGCACTTATGCCCTTTACTATATTTCCTATGACAATTGAACATAGTCCCTCTGTTTTTCTTTCCTCCATTTGATGAAGCATCAACCTTGTCGATTGACTGAGGTTGGGAGGGGAAACATTTCCCTCTCTATAGGTGTTAGTAGCAACCTTTTTAGTAGCCATATTTTTACTTTCAGCTTTCCTTGCCAAGCTAAAGGCATTCTTCAATTATTTAGGTTCAAAGAGATGTACCTCACATTGAATGATTTCCTTTAAAGTTCCCATAAAGAGATCCAACAAATTATCCTCTGGAATTTTCTTCACTCTAAGACTCAACTTCTAAAACTACTTAATGTGCTCTATAATAGGACCTTTTTGCTTGAGATTTATCAATTGGCTAAAGAAGGCCCTTGCTCTTAATATCTTAATAATGTGCTATTAATTCATATGTAAATATAGAACAAGATAAAATAGAGTCCTTTTTATGGTCAGAAATCCATTGGTACCATACAAATTGATTAGGTTCTAAATACAAAGATGTAGTAGTAACGTTTTGCAAAGTTGGCAATTGGTGTAGTTCTAATGATTGCTCCATCTATAATATCCATCAAAATTTCTCATATCAATCTTGGGAATGAAGTAGTTCATTGGTATTGATTTGATTCCATGTGATGTGGATTATGGAGTGATGAATGATCAGGTGTCATGAACTCAAACCTCTTGTTCTCCAATTTCTTTACAATTTTATCAATATATGACTGGGACAAGTCCCTCTTGTTCTCCTTATCCTCTTATTGATGAGTTGAATTATAAATAAATATATGTCTCATCTCATTTAGAATTATCCCCTTCATAAATTTGAGATCCTCTTTACTAGCCATCTTTTCAAGATCTTCTTTACTAGCTATCTTTTGATCCATCTTTTTCAACTCACTTTCTATATCCTTTTTTGTGTTTACTAATTGAATATGTGTCATTGTCGTATCATTCAATTCCTTAAATTTGTCTTCCAAATTAGATAATTGGTTACACATTTCTTCATTTTCTTTATGAGTCATGGTTGATCTATTTGGAGGTTTAATTGGTCAATAATTTTTTGCAAAACCCCTTGCTAAGAGAGTCTACAATTCTCCTATATTTCCTCTTTATTACACCTTTTGAATCACCCAAAATAGATATTCCAATCAAAAGTTCTGCAAGTTTCAAGTTAACTTAACTTTACAAACCTTGGTTTGTAGGTTGTCATGGTAGCAGACCTTGCTCATGAACTATCTTAATGATCCATAAATGTTCGAAGCATCATTTGTCCTTATGTGATGTGCACTGGTGAAGAAATGAATGAAGTGCAAACCACTCATCAAGCACAATGGGATCTATTAAAGCAAATGGCTTACACAATCTAGTTAAACTTGTGTAGTGTAACCTTACACTCATTTAATTTATTGAAGTCTATGGAGAAGGCCTTTCTTTATAGATTTTCCTAAAAGAGGAGAGAGAGGGAAAGTGGAGATTTTTCCAAATCTAAGCCTATGCAATTGATTTGAATTTTGTTAGTTTAGTCAAGTAATCCTTTGTAATTAGTGGAATTGAATTGAAATGAATGTTCTAGGACTAAAACTAAGGTCAATAAAATTTAGTGCATCATTGGAATACGAGGAATTGTGTGTATCAAAGGATTACCTACATGGTTCATACAACTATTAAACTATGTGCCCTCACAATTCTCCTTTTGGTCAAACTTAGTTTGAATTTGGTCCTCCATGAATAATGGGGCATTTATCCATAGTTTGTGCCTCAGTATGGTGCTTAATGTTGGTTTATTATGTCTTAGGCATACATCACTTAAATTGGGCCAACATAAAAAAATGACACAATAATATAGGCCACCTAATGTGTGAGGTTAGGATTAGATCATATAGCCAAAATATATCATTTTTTAATACTAGTACTGAGTGAGATTCTTATTGAGGGTAGCCCCTATTTGGAGAGAGAAAGGAAGCCACTTGGCAGACACAAAATAGTGAGGTGGAGTCTATACATAATCTTTTAAAACTAGGTAGGTCAAGATGAGACATATGAAGGTAGGTCAAGATACATATGAAAATGAATGTTGCTTAAATTTAAAAAATGTGATGGATCAATGTTACTCGATGTGGGCATATAATTGTTGGAGATGTGGCCAACAATATAAAAGGGTCAAGACATGGTGGTAACTCAATGGAGGTAATCCTAAGTTGAAGATTCACAATAAGGTTGGAAAACGTTGTTGATGTCCATGGCTTTCAAATGGATCTCAAAGATGGTCATCACGATGCAAGAATATAGATGATGCAATAAAGAGTTGTGGTTGAGCATAGGAGAAACCATCTAGCTAGTAATCAATAATATAAATAATTGTAAGAGGTGAGGAAGGCCAATGAAAATGATGATGGGTACCAAGGTACCAATACAAAATCACATGGTGTGAATGGATGTGTTGAAGTTGAACACCATAAGGAATTATGCAATTAGGGATCAATGATGAAAATCTAGTGCGACATACAAGGTAAACCACCAATGATGGAAATTTTAATTGATCTACTGGGCCTTTAAATCAAACCCCCAAATTTAAGGTGTTGTGGTCGACAGGGGTGATCCATTTGGAGAAAGGGAAATGGTATTTCCCTATAAACAAACACAAGGTATGAGGAACATTGATAGATGTAAGGAATTGGAATCGACATGATGGAACAAGGTCATGATGGATATGACTTCCCTTACAAAGAGCATATTGATAATCAACGTGAGTAGTGAACAAACCATCAAAAATATAAATCAACTAGATGTACGTTTGTAGTGTTGAAAAATGTAGCTCGAGCAAGAACTTCTTGCACAAGTTAGGTGTGAACATGAGAGAAGAAGTTTGAAACAACTTTTTAGTGACCACTTGGTAAAAGTCAGAAATAATACAATCTCGTAATTTCACTTAATAAATAAAAGTGAAAGTTTAAATTCCTTTGATCTCTTAGTCTTGGAACCTAAAAGATATATTCTAGAATACTAGTGAGTTAGATTTGATATAATCTTAGCCATACACCTCATTGTTGAAACAAGGTGGTTATTAGGAATAAGGAGATTAGTTGAGATTGCTTGTTAGAATCAAGGAAGTTGGTTGCTAGAATTGAGGAGATTAGTTATCTCTCTCAAAGCATAAATTTGGAAATATGGGAGGGGAAGTTTTGTAAGGAACACACCAAGGAAGTTGTGTAAGGCATGCACCAAGGAAGTTGTATGCACACACAAGTGAAGCTAAAGAGGAGAGAATGCGGATAGCGGGAAGGGCATTGACCAACAAGGTGAAAGATTGCAATGATAGTACCATACAATGGTATGCAAGGTACATCAATTTTTAAGATTTATGTGTAGGCATATTGTTTCTTTTTAGTACGCTGTAAACCTCAAGTTGACGTGTCCTTGTAAGTTTTTGAAGGAATAAAAATTGATTTGAAGGAAAAAATTCTTGTGTATCTTGTTTATGATTCCATTGTTCATTTTCAGCTATATGTGTGATTGTTGCATGTTCAATGTTGTTAAATGTCATGTCCCCATATTTTTCCATGGTCCATGGGGTAATTTTGGCCTAAGTCACCTAGGCAATAATTATTTAATTAATGAGCAAGTATGGAAACTACCTTATGGAAGATGCCTAAGGTTGTATTTGGGAATGAAATGTACAAGGAGGGCCCCCCATGTAGTTATTAACCCCATGACTAAGTCCAAGTGATTGACTAATTGAGAAATTAATTAATTGGGAAAATTTTGAGGCATTACACCATAACAATTAATCAATTATTGGATAATTAATTAATTGCCAAGTTAAATTATTTCTGAGTTGTATTATTTTCATTTAAATGTTTATTGCTAATAAATGTTCCAAGTGGTTGATGACTTGGCTAGGAAATTCGAATTGGTAAGTGAGCCAAACTTGCCTAGGTGGTAAAGTCTCAAAAAAGCTAAGGAATCTAGTGGAGACAAGTTGGCAAGATGAACCCAGAAAGGAAACTGACAAAAGATGGCATAATCAAACAAAAGCAGGAAAGAGGAAAGATTCAGAAAAGCTTTCTGAAAGAAAATATCAACAACCAAAAAAATACCTAAAGCACACTTGCCCAAATTCAGTGAAGGAGGTGAAGGAAAGAAAGTTTTGAAAGCTCATAAGTTGCTATTCTCCTCAAGAAAGGCGCCCTCATGGCTTTGGAGTAGAATGGGCAAGTGGGTAACCTACTCTCACAGGTCACCAAGACAAGAACTTGCTCATCAGGTCATCATGAAGTTTATAAAAGAATCCTACCAACTCCATTTGACAACTTTTGATCATTATTGGAATTTGTGAGTGAGAGCTATGAGCCCTCCAAGTTGAGTGTTGTGCCTCAACAAGTTATGCTTGGGTGATGTGCCCCAAGGCCCCTTGAGTTTCCTGAGAGTGTTATGCAGGTCCAGCAAGCAATATTACAGCCATTAATGTTCAGTACAGTTCAGCCATGAAGATCTAATGTAAGATTGAAGAGGAGGCCACCATTGAAGGAGATTTGCAGCTAGATTTGAAGAAAGAGCACTAGAGGATGGAGATAATTATGGAGAGGTGTTCCCAGGACCTCCAGTGAGTTCTATAAGATGATGATGCAGAGATTAAAGGATACTAAATTCCATAGATCGAATATCAGAACCATTCTCCTCTCTTCTTCTACCTCTACTACTCCCACAGCCAGTTTTGGAGGTGATTTACCCACAGGAGAGAACTAGTTGAAGATTGCAACCATTGAAGACCAGCATGTTCAGAATGCAGCAAGTTCAGCCATCTAGACATTATATGGACTGATAATAATCTCCATTACAGATCCAAAGTAACTTCTCTCTTCTCTTATCTATTTCTCCACTATTGTAACAGAAAACTAGCATGTGAGGCATCATGATTTGAGAAGCTAGCATTAATAAAAGAAGGAATGTTTTAAATGTCAAATTTTGAGTTTTTTGGATGAAATATATTATATCAAAGATGAAATTAATATCAGATCAGAGTTTCTAATTCTTAAGAGCAGTTTTTAAAGTTAAAATGCAAGACTAGCTATATTGATGACAATTCTAGACTAGTTTCACCACTTTTCCTGCCAAATCTATTTTATTCACTATTTTTACATTGTGTCAGTTGGAGCTAGTCCTTAACTCAGTATAGTATCCATATCAGTCTAAAAAATCAGAATTTGGAAGCCTCTTGACCCTTCCTGGAAAGATAAGAAAAATACTAGCTCAACAGTCCTGGGAGAGCCCAGAAACCCCAGTTCTTCCCAAAATTTCACAAGTTTGCAAAAATATATTTCTTGAAATAACCAGCCATCATTTGACTGATATAGAATCTGTCATAAACTTCCATTATCCCCTCCTTGTCCAGTATGCATGTGCCAGCTACCCAGGGAACCTCGAAGTAGACATAGACTTGTTCTATGTTGAAAAGTGAATGGTACTGGTACCTTGTGCATAAGAATAATCTGATCTGACATCCTTGACCTGCTGATGCACCTAACCTTGTACATTTTCCAGAATTAAACATTCCTCCCACCATCCTCAATCCTTACATCATCACCCCTCACTTACCTCCTGCCCTGTTCAAAGAAATTGACAGAAATCTCACTAGTAAAATTTATAAAAAATTTATGAAGTTAAGATAATATCTTGGTCGAATATTCCCAAGGATATTACAGTGGTATCAGAGCTCTTTCCTCTACTCCTGTGGAAAGAAGACTCTTAATTTAATGAATTGGCGATCATGTCAATATTTAGTGAAGAAGATTCTTACTCCGATGAGGATTTTTATGAGCAATATGATGGTGAATTTGTTGAGTGATATGAAGAGTATTGTAGATAGTATGAGGAAGAATAATTCTGAGAAGTACCCTCTACAAGTACGACCCATGAAATCATGATTGGCAGAATAAGTTATGGTTATTCTGATAGCTATATGCAGGAAAAGGTTGCATGTTCTACAGCCAAATATCAACTTACTTCTGAAGAGTACCTAAAAGAAGCAAGAGCTTCAGTGGATGGATGTTATTTACACCTCACAAGAATGTTTGGATCCTCTTCCAAAAGAGCCTCCAAGAATCCTGACCCTAAAACAACCAAGGTAGAAGCTTCACTATTTTGTTTGGGGAAGCAAGAACCAAAGACTAATCATGAGGTTGTTGATAGATTGGGAGCAGAATCTACTGTAAGATTCTATGTAGAGGATTCCAAGATCTCCTCAGAGGAGCTTGATAAGCTTAAGGATGGTAGGGCATACTTTGGATCAGATCCAAAAGAAGAACCTAAATCAGATCCAAAGACACCACATGAGCTTCACAAGGAAGTAGAAATTGACCACACATCAGTTAGATGTGAACTAGTAGAATCAGTGGTAGAACAAGGCACCATAACCTCACCCATTGAAGAGAGAAGCATGATGCAAAAGTATGGACCACTTTCAGATTTTTGTACTAATTTGTGTCATGATGATGTTGTAGCCACATCAAAAGACAATTACTGCATAAGGGATTCCCTGGATGTTAGGTTTCATATCCTTGGTGATAGGGGTGAATGTAGTGACCAAACTGAATCATTAGAAGGGTGTTTGCAGGATGCCTACATGGACAGAAGAGAATCTATTGAGGAATGTTTTAAGTGTGAGGAAGCATCTAAAGATGTGTACTCTCACATATTTGTGGGGGACATGGAGATTCCCATTGATGAAGGTGTGGTGGGTGCAATATCCATGGGGAAAGAAGAAGTTTTGGCAACAACAGAAACTGAAAAGGAGAAATTGATGGAAGGCCAAACCACCAACACTCCACCTAATAAGGAGGATAACATGACACCTGGTGAGTTTCTAAATTCTGATTTTTATGTGTCATTTTTTCAGTCTGATATGGCAGCCATTTCCATTGAAAAATTTAGAATGGTTGACCCCCATAGTAATGAGGATGAGAATTCTGGTGTTAAAAAGGAATGTAGTATGAAGGCTGAAACTTTAAGAGAAGATCTTTTTGTTGCATCAAGGATGAATGAGCACTTATGTTGCAGCCCAAATTATGTTTTTGAGGACCTGAAAGATGAAAATATTGTAGCAGAAACATATAGATCAGATTTCAAAACTTCAAGTGCACCGCATGAAATTGATCCGGCGATGGGAAATGAAGGGGAGAAACATGTGCAAGGACCTCATCTTCTTGCAGGATCTTTAAAGATGGATGAATAGAAGATCCAAGAAGCCCTTCAAACCCTCAATTACACACATTCCTTAATGAATAACCTTTGTTGGAATTTGGGGGAGTAGTCTTCCATGAGAGACATGGAAGAATTTCAGGAAGCCATGGCAAGCATAAAAGGTAAATTCTTGAACCTGATTTCTGATAGAGATAGTTTGTTGGAGATTGTAAAGTTGTTTCATGGTGCATCCATGAAGGATGATGAAGAGATCAGAAATCTCAATGAGGAATTAATAGCCACCCAATATTCTTTGAGAAGCACTCAAAGTGCCCTCCAAGAATGCAAGACAGAAATATTGCAGCTTCATGAAAAGTTGCAAAGATCCCCCCTACCCTCCTACACACCATTCAATCAAATTCATTTGGCTGAAAGCATTCTTGAACATAGGGAGGAACTTCATGAGATGGTGGATCATGAGTATCATTCAGTTTTATATTTGCTTGGAGAGTGTGCAGAACAGTTTGATGAGGACCAAGCACTTGACTTTTTTCCAAGGGAACTTGAGTTGTTCCTTCAAGACAGTCACTCTCCCATGGAAGAGTGGGATGCGAGAACCCAATTTGGGCCAGCCAATGATGGAGAATTTGCAGCCATAATTCTGGTTACTGAAGGTTGCAGACATGCAAAGAAGGTTCATAGTTCTTTCCCACATGTCCTAGATTCAGCAACACCACTGGGGAATGAACAATGGGTGAATAATTTTTTCTGGTTTGTGTCACATGTACAGCAGGAGGATCATGAACTGTCCCCATGGGATATAGATCCTATTACAGAAGATATGGTTGATTATAGCTCATATAAATCAACAAGCAAGATATTTGATTCATCCACAGGATGGATGAATAGAGGCATCACTGAAATGGAAAATCTGGAAGGTAAAAGTCTTATGTTTTGTTGCAAGAAAATTGTTTTTAATATTGATGATTTTTCTATGATTTGCAAGCAGCAGAAAAGGCATAATTTGAAGCCATTGGAGGTCACTCATCCACATAAGGATTGGGTGAAATATTACCTGTCAAACATGAAATCTCCTTGCAAAAATGTTTCTGCTTATGGTCAAGGGAAGGCAGCTAAGAAGGAAAGTTACCAAGATAAATTAATGGAACATTTTACTCGCAGAGGTTGGCCTATGTGGAGGGAATCCACATGCTTGGAGTTGATACTTTGGGATTTGGGCATTCATTGGAGTGACAGATTTCCAAAGGCGATAGAATAGTTTTGGTCCTTGCAGGAGAAATAATGGGATCCAGGAATTCTACTCAAGTTATCCTAACTGCATTGAAAATTTTGTTCATTGCTAGTTCATTTGCATATATAAATTACAGTGCAGTTTTTCTTCATTTTTTTGAAGGCCCAAGTTTAATTTATAGACTGTACATTGGATGGGGACAATTACAATCATAGTGGTGTAGCAGAAGCCTGGTGGAATCCTGACATTGCTTGAGGACAAACAATCTTAGGAAGGGAGGACTGTCATGTCCCCATATTTTTCCATGGTCCATGGGGTAATTTTGGCCTAAGTCACCTAGGCAATAATTATTTAATTAATGAGCAAGTATGGAAACTACCTTATGGAAGATGCCTAAGGTTGTATTTGGGAATTAAATGGACAAGGAGGGCCCCCCATGCAGTTATTAACCCCTTGACTAAGTCCAAGTGATTGACTAATTGAGAAATTAATTAATTGGGGAAATTTTGAGGCATTACACCATAACAATTAATTAATTACTGGATAATTAATTAATTGCCAAGTTAAATTATTTTTGAGTTGTATTATTTTCATTTAAATGTTTATTGCTAATAAATGTGCCAAGTGGTTGATGACTTGGATAGGAAATTCGAATTGGTAAGTGAGCCAAACTTTCCTAAGTGGTAAATTCTCAGAAAAGCTAAGGAATCTAGTGGAGACAAGTTGGCAAGATGAACCCAGAAAGGAAACTGACAAAAGCTGGCAAAATCAAACAAAAGCAGGAAAGAGGAAAGTAAAGAAAGTGGAAAGATTCAGAAAATCTTTCTGAAAGAAAATAGCAACAACCAGAAAAGCTACCTAAAGCGCACTTGCCCAAATTCAGTGAAGGAGGTGAAGGAAAGAAAGTTTTGAAAGCTCAGAAGTTGTTATTCTCCTCAAGAAAGGCGCCCTCATGGCTTTGGAGTAGAATGGGCAAGTGGGTAACCTACTCTCACAGGTAACCAAGCCAAGAACTTGCTCAATGGGTCATCATGAAGTTTATAAAATAATCCAACCAACTTCATTTGACAACTTTTGATCATTATTGGAATTTGTGAGTGAGAGCTCTGAGCCCTCCAAGTTGAGTGTTGTGCCTCAACAAGTTATGCTTGGGTGATGTGCCCCAAGGCCCCTTGAGTTTCCTGAGAGTGTTATGCAGGTTTAGCAAGCATTATTACAGCCATTAATGTCCATTACAGTTCATCCATGAAGATCTAATGTCAGATTGAAGAGGAGGCCACCATTGAAGGAGATTTGCAGCTAGATTTGAAGAAAGAGAACTAGAGGATGGAGATAATTATGGAGAGGTGTGCCCAGGACCTCCAGTGAGTTATATAAGATGATGATGCAGATATTAAAGGCTGATAAATTCTAGAGATCTAATATTAGAACCATTCTCCTCTCTTCTTCTACCTCTACTACTCCTACAGCCAGTTTTGGAGGTGATTTCCCCACAGGAGAGAACTAGTTGAAGATTGAAACCATTGAAGACCAGCATGTTCAGAATGCAGAAAGTTCAGCCATCTAGAAATTATATGGTCTGATAATAATATCCATTACATATCCGAAGTAACTTCTCTCTTCTCTTATATATTTCTCCACTATTGTAACAGAAAACTATCCTATGAGGCATCATGATTTGAGAAGCTACCATTAATAAAAGAAGGAATGTTCTGAATGTCAAATTTTGATTTTTTTGGATGAAATATGTTATATCAGAGATGAAATTAATATCATAGCAGAGTTTTTAATTCTTAAGAGTAGTTTGTAAAGTTAAAATGCAAGACTAGCTAGATTGATGACAATTCTAGACTAGTTTCACCACTTTTCCTGCCAAATCTATTTTAATCACTATTTTTACATTCTATAAATTGGATCTGGTCCTTAACTCAGTATAGTATCCATATCAGTCTAAAAAATCATAATTTGGAAGCCTCTTGACCCTTCCTGGAAAGATAAGAAAAATACTAGCTCAACAATCCCGGGAGAGCCCAGAAACCCCAGTTCTTCCCAAAATTTCACAAGTCTGCAAAAATATCTTTCTGAACATAACCAGCCATCATTTGACTGATATAAAATCTGTCATAAACTTCCAGTATCCCCTCCTTGTCCAGTATGCATATGCTAGGTACCCAGGGAGCCTCGAAGTAGACATAGACTTGTTCTATGTTAAAAAGTGAATGGTATTGGTACCTTGTGCATAAGACAAATCTGATCTGACATCCTTGACCTGCTGCTGCACCTAACCTCATACATTTTCCAGAATTAAATATTCCTCCCACCATCCTCAATCCTTACATCATCACCCCTCACTTACCTCCTTCCCTGTTCGAAGAAATTGAGAGAAATCTCACTAGTAAAATTTATAAAAAAATTATGAAGTTAAGATAATATCTTGGTCGAATATTCCCAAGGATATTACACTAAATAAGTTTCGATTTGATTTATCTAATTAAATAGAAACATAAGACATCAATCACCTAGGGCCTAGAAATTTATATGGTATCAGAGCTTGGTTTCTGATTGAGATTCTCAACGATTTACAGTAGTAAATCAATTGCTGAAAAGAAGGACCAGCAATTCTAGGGTTTTATTGTTTAAGAACTATTTTTTAGACCTAGGTGTTTGTGCATCAGATCGAAGATGGCATCAACTAGCCTCAGGTTCGAGGACAAATTGGATGGTGCCTCGAATTTCCTATCACGAAAATTCAGGGTAACTCTTCTATTAGAAGAGAATGACCTCTGGAACATCGTCAAGGATGTGGTGGCTTAACCACATTTCATATGGAGTCTCGTTGGCAAGAGTATGATACGATCTTTTGTTTCTTAAATAGACTGCACACAGGACAACATCACCCCAAAGCATCAATTTCACATTCTTGAAAAATAACATGGAGTGTACCATATTCAAGAGTGTCCAATTCATTCTTTTTGCTACACCATTTTACTGAGGATTATACAAAACAAAGATTTGATGCATAATCCCATGTACAAAGAGTGTTAATATGATATTGTGCTTCATTTTCAATCCACAAATGAAAATTTTTAAATGCTTCAAATGGTTTAGATTTGTGCTTCAATAAATAATCCCAACACATCCTGGTGTAATCATCAATAAAGGTCATGAGATATTTATTACAATTTGTAGAAGCAACGAGCATGGGGTCACACAAGTCAGAGTGTATCAAGTCTAATTTTCTACATGCTCTAGAATGTGAATTATGGAAATGATGCTTACTATGTTTGCCAAGAATACAAGAATCACAGTCTTTCAACTTCTTTAAAATTGTGGGCAAACCAGAGACACCATTCTTTTTCAACAAACGAAGACTATCATAATTGATATGCCCATATCTAGCATGCCACTAAAGACCAGAACACAATGTACCTTTATCATGGTGAGATAGGTGTGCAAAATTATGTGCTCTTGCAGATGTCACATTCAGCTTCAACAATCTCTCATATTCCCATCCAATCATACTTACTTGGTTTTCAGAGGATCTCCTTATCTCAACTTTCCCATATAATATGTGGATGGAATAACCTTGTTGTCAAATGTGGACAAGAGACAACAATTTTCTCTGCAACTCTGGAAGGTAGAGAACATTATACGACATAAAGTTAGGGAATCTAGGCAATTTGAGCCTAATGGTGCCAATTCCCTTAGGTTTAAGGCTAGATTTATCTTCAAAATATACAACACCATCTGCATTGTCATTTAATTATTCAAAGTTTAGTCTTTTCTAAATGTCATGTAGGAGGTTGCACCAATGTTAAGCAACCAAGTATTTCTCCAAGATGCAAATGAAGTCTTAACAAAACTTCATTTATGCCAACATTACAATGTCCAACAATGAAATGAGTAGATTTAGAAGCTTTACCAAACTCATGAGCATTACCTATGTCTTCTTTCTACTTTTTCTTCTCTATGATCTTCTACCATGGAATTTTGCATGTCGTTGCTCCATGTCCTTTCTTGCCACAACAAACACATTATGGATCAAATATCTTAGCATGGCTGTGTCTAAACCCCCCCTCCTTTGAAGTTCTTTCATCCACGTCCTCTTTTACTGCCATTTCCTTTAGAAGAATCATGTGTTTGATTCTTCCCTTTTTGAGCAAGGCACGCAGTCTCTCCAATGAGATGAATTGGCTTCTTTCCAACAACTTTCACTCGTTTTGCTATATTCTCCACCAAAGTGTCAAATTTGAGGTCTTTCAATTGGCCACTAGCTTGAAGTGACTTAAGATGGTGTAAATATGTCGGGTAAAGGACCTTGATGTGTTGAGATTTTACTTAAGCAGTTATGTTATTCAGAATTCTTTAGACTTTAATTCAATTTATATCATATCATAATAACTGCATGCATAAGGATCACTGAAAGAAAGACATTCATAGCATAAACAAAGATTTATCCCAACAAAAACTTCTTCAATATAGATTCATCAACAAAGTACAATGCCAATACAATGAAGAGCTAAATCTCTCTCATAGAAAGATACCCCAGATAAAAAGATAAGATAAAACCTGAGATATTAATCTTCCTCCAGCTGCTGCTTCTCTCTCTTGCGCACTTGTCTCACTGACTAGATGCGAACTTGCTTGATGCACAAATGAGGAGGGTGTCACCCTCTATTTATACTAGTTTATGGCTGACTTTTTCACTGTGGATCCAACTTCACTTGGGCAACTGGGCCAACTTTCCTAGGATAGTTTTACCCAGTTTTGGGGTGGTTTTACCCTGGGGTCAACTTGTCTATTTTCACTAGGTTGACTTGTCTGAGTAAAAATCTAATATTCTTTTATTTATTATTCTTTTGGAATCTTTGTGAAAATCCTCACAGCAGATCTAAGAGATGATGTATACCTCACAAGAGTAATTATGATTAAGCAGGAAGATAGAAGAAGAGTGGTCAATGCAGTGTAATGAGCAACATAATAATAATACAGTAGAACTCGGATAGAAGCAAATATACTTCACACACACTAATTAATTAATCACAATATGGACAAATAAATAGTATAATGCATGAGGATTCGAATGCCTAAGGTGGAAATTCGAATTAGCCTTCATGGAGTGATCAAAAGATCACTGGAGTGTCATCGGAGCACAACTAGTAGTCTATCTCATCATCAGTGGAGTCATCAATGCACAAGTAACTATCAACCGTCAGTCAAACTGAGTCTAACTGAGTGTGGTAGGTGTAATTGATTATAACTGGCACATCGAGACACTAACTGAATGAAGGAGGATCAATGGAGGGCACATGAGGAGCTAACTGGAGTCAGAAAGGGAAGTCAAGTCTCACTGGACGTCCATCGGAGTGATACAGTCAATTGAGAGTTAGTCAAGCCTAAAATCAAGGAGAGAACTAAAGATAACTAAATGGTAGGTAAGGAATGGCGCCTTTCTCATGCAGTAGGTGAAAGGAGGGCGCACTAAGCTCTAGGAGGGCTGAAACTCAGTGGAAAGAAGCTCTGAGGGCTAGGTGCTGGGACTGATGACTGGGATGCATGCAAGCATGCAAACCCTAAAAGTGCATGCACGACTAAAAATGCTGCTAGGACTAGGATGGAGTATAGGAATATCCTAACACTCCCCCTTAATCCATCCTTGGCCCTAGTAACTAAGACCAAAGGTCACCCAATACAATGAATAATAATAGTCAATAAACCGAGGAAATGGGGAAAACCTCATGGGAAAAATACCCCCCCTCAAAATAGACTGTAAGGCACACACAAAAATAAATGCTCCAAACTCAAGTAGGTGTGATGCTTGGTCATATGTCTAGAGGTATCTTCTTCTTGGGAAGAAGTGGATCATGCTCAGAAAGTGTTGGGTTTAGGAAATGCCCCTTTTTGGCCATCTTTATTACATCATTTTACCCTGATTACATCCTATTTTCATAAGCTATACCTATGCTTTTTCTCCAGATCAACCAATGATATTGACAGGTATAATTCGTTATTGCTTTATTTATTTTTATGCCTAAGATTGTCAAGATTCTGGATCCTAGTCTTTGATTGATGCTAATCTGTGTGACTTCATTTAGTCAAGATCTAAAGCACAAGTGTATCAGCCAAGTGGCGCCAGCTACTACTCATCAAAGATTGATTCCTCATAACTCCAAGGGGCAATGCATTCATCCACAAGAATCTGTAACAAGCCTCCACTGAAACAGAACCCAGCTGCAATAGACAGATCACATTCCAGCTTGCCAAATCTGTTGATCCACTGATTACAGGAGTAACATCTCCTTCATGAGTAACAACCTTGTTTAATACGGCTATAAAAGTTAGCAGTAACTCCGCAGTATGAAGATCGTAGATCTTCATTGCTGCACGAGTTTAGTGGATCGTTATCTGTACTTTAATGTATAAATATGCGAAGGCTCTCATAGCCTGGGGTTGGACAATTACCATTTTTTTATAAGTTGTAACAGAGCACTGAGACTGTCGAATTCCATCATTAATATGAGAGCAGAGTTCTTCATTTATGTGTCTTAATTTATTGTGATCTCGGCGTCTCTATTAGAAGGCCAGGGCCCGCCTTCTCACAGAGATAGTCGGTTTAAGTAGGTAGGTTAATTTAGCTTTCTTTCTGTGTGTGGTGTGGAATTATTGTAGATGTTACTGTTAGCTGCAATAGAGGTTAGCTTTATTTCTGTATGTGGAATTATTGCATCTTGAATAGTTGTAACAGAGTGGTGTGACAGTCGACTGTGTAGGTTAATTTAGTTTAATGCATGTGTATTCGAATCAGCTGTAACAGCCAAACTCAATTCCAATATCTTCCAGTTGTTTATGCTTTCTAGGATTTCCAGTAATTATCAGTTAGGATTCAAGCTTATGTTTAGATTCTGGTTGATGTTGTATCTTCAATTGGTTTATTAGAATAGGCAAATTGTGATTGAGTAACAGTAGCTACTAGATGGATCATTTTGGTAAAGATTGAGTATTGTAGTTTGATAATTATAGGATTTAACTTCTTGCATAAGTAATCTAGTTTATTTCTATTCTGAAATTCATAAATGCTAGGTTGATCTCTGTAGGAAGATAGCTGCAATTGAATTCCTAGGTGTGAATTAGATTAGTTCTTTCATGGGATGAGTTTGGCTGAATATACTGGTAGGATTGTTATCTTCATTAGTTAATCAACTGCTTGACATGTTTATGCACAGATTATGCTTATTGCCATTGAAATAAAAGACCTCCCTGGGTTTGACAATTTATATTGACCATTTTGTGTGTTAGCTTCAATTAACTGACATATAGGGTGACCAACATTTTGGCGTCGTTGCCAGGGATGGTAATAGATAGACAAAGTTAGTAGTTGGTTTCATTTGATTTTATTTTAGTTCAATTATTTATATCATGCATGAATACAAGAAAAACAAATCGGGAACCCCCTTCAAATACTAACATTGTAGGTGGAAGAGGTCGAGGTCGTAATGTAGGTTAGGGAAGACACACATACATTGATTAGATAATTGCTAGAGATGATTCTTCCACTAGACCACCATGGAACTCTACAGGCAGGGGAAATTCTGTTCCTCCCAATCTTGAACACTCAGCATCCACAGTGGAGAATACAACGGGACCTTCAACTCTTGTTACAGAAAGTAAACCTCCTGAAGATAAGGGAAGCGTTGTAGGTGCACCAGATAGAGAGGAGATCTATCATATCAACGGAACCAGAGTTACTAAAGAAGTGTGGTTGGAGACTCGCCAAATAGCAGAGGAAGAGAGAAGAAGAGAAGAAGAGAGGAGAAGAGAAGAAGAAGCTAAGGCAGAGGAAGAACGCATAAAGGAAGCTGTTGAATTTTGGACTAGAACCATGACTGGTAGAGAACAGGAGGGAGAGAACAAACATGGGAATAACTGGGAATAAGAAGGAGAAAATAATCATCCGGGTAATACTGTGGCTACATTAGAATTTCCTATCCTCCAGACACCTAGAGCAGCTCCTATGAAAAATATCTCACCATCAGTTCTCCCGAATTTTCATGGTCAGTCCTCTGAGGATCCTGATGAGTTTCTTTTTGAGTTTGATATCCTCTGTCGTAGCTATGATTACACCTCTAGTGCTCAGAAGCTGAAGTTATTCCCAACCACCTTAAAGGGAAATGCTCTACGCTGGTTCATGAGTCTGGGTCGTGAGACCATTACTACTTGGGACCAAATGAAAAACACCTTCCTTTCTAAGTACCAAGAATATTGCAAAACTAGGGATAGAAAAGAGGAGTTGTTTAAAATGGTTCAAAAGGATGAAAAAAGTTTGGAAGACTTTGTGGAAAGATTGTTGTACAATTTACAAAGATCTGGTCATGCTGAGATTGGCAAGGATGTGCTCAAGATCATTTTACTAAGAGGAATTAGAGAAGACTGCCTTGATATGTTGAATCTGCTGGGAAAAGGGGATATCTTGAAGGAGCCTTTCGAAAATATTGTTGAATTATGTCGAAGGTACTCCAGGGGATCCTCTAGAACCAGCAAATGAGACAAAGATCCAGATCAGGATGTCTTCACTAGGACTCAGAAGTCAGCTAGTGGAGGGGCCACTCGAGCATAAATAGGAAACTTACTAGAGTATTTTAAAACAGACATGATGAGCTCCATTTCCTCAGAGTTAGATGTCATGAGAGAAAAGCAAAAGCAAGTGGTAGAAGATCTTACACTTGTTGTATTCTGTCCTAAATGTAGGAAAAATCACCCACTGAAGGAATGCCCATTGGACAAAGCAGAGGTATGTAGGATATGTGAACTCGAGCCTGATACTAAGGAATGTCCTTCATTACCTAAGGTCAAAGCAGTCCTGCAGGCATCCATTCAAGATGTGGAGCTAACATACTTCATGGCACAGAAGAAACCATGGCAGCCTCAAAACCAAGATATGAATCCAGACCCAACATTTTTTCTGAATAATATGAATGGAATGAACAATATGCATAATTTGAATACACAATTCCCTTCACATTATTCTAGCAATCAGTGGCATCCATCTCAGAACCCAATGCATAATCCTAACTCTTGGATACCATGGTCACAATAGTCAAACAATCAAGCTCCTTGGAATTCCAACTGGAGAAATTCTTACCAAGGAAATAAATTCCCCCATCACCAGACTCAGTATCAACATTACCCTCCTCAATAGTATCAGCACCAACATTATCAGCAACTGTAGTTCCCATTCCAAAACAATGCCGCACATATGAATGCACCACTTCGACCACAGCTACCTACACAACCTAACCCGAACCCAAACAATAAAGCAGTCCACCAATTTCAGACTGCCAACATGCTTGCGTATTCCATCACCCAGATTCCATGCAATGATATACAATTACGATCAGGAAGGGTGGTGGAACCTATTATCACTGAGGATATTTCATCCCCAGTGATTGAAACTAGAGTGAATCAGCACTATGAGAATATGGTTAATTCAGCAAGCCCCATCATTGAGGATGCTGATACTCCTACCGAGACAGTAGCTGAGACTCAGAGAGTAGCACACGAAGTATCACAACCTACATAGTTGATGAGAGAACTGCCATACCCTGAATGATTGGCCTTGCAGAAAATAGTGGAACAGCCCCGATTCGATCTCGTGGGATAATTGAAAAATTTGTATGTTAAAATTCCACTGTTACAGGTCCTCCATGATGTGCCCATTTATGCTAATACTGTTAGAGATTTGTGTGTCAAGAAACTAGGAAGAAGGCGTAGGGACCCCCCCATTGTCCACGTGTTGGAAAAACTTTCAGAATTAATAATGGGGAAGGCCCTCGTGGAAAAATACGATGACCCTGGGAACCCGATTGTTACAGTTCATATAGGGAACACACAAATTCCCAATTTCTTGGTAGATTTAGGTGCAGCTATTAATGTTATGACCATAGAGACTGTGAAGAAATTGGGACTCACTAACCTTTGGCCGACCCCTATTGTTTTGGAACTTGCTGACAGATCAGCGATCAAGCCTGAGGGGATCCTAGATCACCTCGTGATCTCAGTTGACTCGTGGGAATACCCTGCGAATTTCTTGGTGTTACAGCCGAAATCCTAGTTGGGGGGACACCCACTAATCCTGGGAAGACCGTGGTTAGCCATAGAAGATGCCTGCATCAGCTGTCGGTCAGGATCTATGACCATTTTAGATGGAACTAAGATCAAGAGCCTAACCCTGTACCCTCCAGCTCAACCAAGCACAAAACCTGAGACTCCATTGTGGGCAGATTTGGAGGAGGAAGAAGGTGTGTAGCCATTATTAAAAATAGGGAGCGCCTTAATGTTTAAAGATGAAACAGAGGATGATGCCATTAATAGTTTCATTAGTGAGCCCATGTCAGTCAATAAAAATGTCTATCAGATCTTGGACAGTACTTTAGCTGCAACAAAACAAGAAAATCTTACAGAAGAAACTCTAATCAGTGATGCCAGTATAATTCCAGTACTCAAGAATTCGAAGAGTGTTCCAGTAGAAATTGGGCTAGGGAAAACATTGAATATCAATCCTAATCTGGCACCTAGCGAGCTAGAACAGCTATTCACTCTGTTGAAACATCGTAGGGGAGCTTTCGCTTGGGAGTACACAGACATGAAAGGAATTCCTTCTCATCTGTGCACCCATCACATTTATATTAAGAGCGACTCCAGGCCTGTATGTCAACCACAACAAAGGATGAACTCGAACCTAAGGGACATAGTGAAAGAAGAAATCCAAAAACTTTTGGAAGCAAGATTCATATACCCGATTTCAAACAGTGAGTGGGTTTCTCAACTTGTGATTGTGCCAAAGAAAAATGGGAAATGGAGGGTCTGCATGGATTATAGAGAATTGAATAAAGCAACGCAAAAGGACCATTTCCCCTTACCTTTAATCTATCAGGTCCTTGATACCTTGTCTGGGAAAAAGTATTTTTCCTTTCTGGATGGCCTTAGTGGCTACAACCAGATCCAAATTGCTCCAGAAGACCAGGACAAAACCACTTTCACCTGTCCCTGGGGAACTTTTGCATATCGAGTACTTCCTTTTGGGTTGTGCAACACACCAGCTACATTTCAAAGAGCAGTGATTGGAATCTTTTCAGAAATGGTGAATGATTGCATGGAAATTCTTATGGATGACTTTACTCCATATGGTGATAGTTATGCAAAAGCACTCAAAAATTTAGAAAAGGTCTTGAAACACTGTGAACAAAGCCAACTATCTTTAATCACTGAAAAGTGCCATATGATGATGAGTGAGGGCATAGTGCTGGGGCACTTCATCTCTTCTGAGGGCATCCAGGTAGATCCATCAAAAATCAAGGTAATTGAAAACATACCAACTCCTAGAACACAGAAGGATGTACGTAGCTTCTTGGGGCATGCTAGCTATTACAGAAGGTTCATAGAAAAATTTTCCAAACTAGCTTCCCCTTTGTTCACTCTGTTGATGAAGGATGCATAGTTTTTCTGGAATGATGCATGCCAAATAGCGTTTACTGAGCTAAAGAAAAGGCTGTCTACAGCACCCATCTTACGAGGGCTCAACTGGGCTCTGCCTTTTCATACTTCTTCAGATGCTTCAGACACTGCTATTGGAGCAGTCTTGGGACAACAGGAAGGTAATGCTCCCTATGCAATTTATTACATTAGTAAGAATTTATCTCCCACTGAACTGAACTATACTGTCATAGAAAAGGAATTCCTTGCCATTGTTTATGCCATCAACAAATTTAGACATTATATTAATGGATATTCTACTTTTGTGCACACTGATCATTCTGCTATCAAGTATTTAATGAATAAACCAATCACGAATGTTAGAGTTACTAGATGGTTGTTACTGTTACAGGAATTTGATATCACAATTATTGATAGACCAGGGAAGGAAAATGTTGTTGCAGATTTTTTATCTCGACTTACTAATAGTGATGACAATTTACCATTCGAAGATTCCTTCCCTGATGAACATTTGTTTGCAGTATCAGCTCATTCCCCATGGTATGCAGATATTGCTAACTTTTTGGCTGCAGGTAAGCTCCCAACACATCTATCGAAGAGAGAAAGAAAGAAGATCATACAACGGAGTGTTAGGTACTATTGGATTGATGGTCATCTTTTCTACACAGGGCTCAATTTAGAGATCAGGAGATGTGTTAGAGAAGACGAGATCTTTAACATTCTTAAAGCTTTCCATGATGAGCCCTATGGGGGGCATTTTGCTGATAAAAGGACAGGTCATAAAAATTTGAGAATGGGCTATTTCTGGCCTACATTGTTCAGGGATGCAAAGAAGTATGTTTAGGCATGTGATAGCTACCAAAGGATGGGCCAACCCAACATATCAAATGAAATTCCTTTGCAGCCACAGCTTGTGGTTGGACCATTTGATAGGTGGGCTCTAGATTTTGTAGGGCCTATCAACCCTCCCTAAAAATAGAAAGTTCACATCTTGGTTTGCACAGACTACATGACCAAATGGGTAGAAGCAATAGCCTTGGTTAAGGCCAATGATCAGGCTGTGATTGATTTCCTGTATGAATAAATTTTTATTGTTCGGAGTACCTAAGGAAATCATTACAGACGGTGGACCTCAGTTTGTGTCTCACAAGCTGGAAGCACTGTTACAAAAATTCCATATTCAACACAGAATAACCTCACCATATCATCCACAGGCCAATGGCCAAGTGGAGAGTACCAACAAGGTTATCGAGGCTATTCTGACAAAAACAGTGAAGAGCCATTGTAAAGATTGGGCTGAAAGGATTCCAAAGTCACTATTGGCCTATCGTACTACATGGCTTAACACCACTAGTTTTTCCCCATATGAGTTGGTGTATGGTAAAAATGTTGTTTTTCCAATTGAATTTGAAATCAGGACTTTGAAAACAGCTGTGGAAGCAAACCTTGATTTATCAAAGGCACAAAAGGACCGACTGAATCAGCTCAATGAGTTGGATGAGAAGCACACAGCCGCAGTACATCATACAACTCTAGCCAACAACAACGCTCTAAGTGGCATGATCGATTTATAAAGAAGAAATTCTTCCAAGAAGGAGACTGGGCTCTGTTGTATGATTCATGGTTTAAGAGGGACTTTAAAGGAAAATTGCATACCCGTTGGTTGGGTCCCTATCAGATAGATCGGGTATTTGACAATGGAACAGTTGGGTTGATCACCATTAATGAAAACAAAACACCATTATTCGTAAATGGTGATCGGCTGCGACTGTATCACAAGCCGATCTCAAGGGAATCTTTCGTTTCACATGTTGCAGGTGATCCATACTATCAGCTAACGCTGGGACAGGTATTTTTCTCAACCCTTGTCAATTTTTAAGAACTGCAATATCCACATGATTTGTACATAAATAATTCATTTTCTTTTTCATTCTGTATTTTATCTCATTTTTCATTTTGCATTTGATCAGGTTTGTTTGAAGAATTCTGTGCGGGAATTAATTGGAGGAACAGCGATCGTGACTGGGCCAGACGACTGCGGGCACCTTGCATTGTTCCTGATCTAATAAAGCTCTTTTTAAGAAGATGGATGATTTGTTACCCTTCAGCAGTCAGCTGAAAATTTTCCTGTTACTTCATATCGCGCAGCTGCGACTCCTTACCTTGCTCATTCTTACTATTTCAGCAGCTGCAACTCCGCTATTCCTGACCAATCTGCCAAATGCAGCAACTGCGACTCTGCTATCCTTGACTATTCCGCTAAATCCAGTAGCTGCGACTCCACTATTCCTGACCAATCCACCAAATGCCAGCTGCGAATCCTTACCTTGCTCATTCTTACTATTTTAGTAGCTGCGACTAAGATATCCTCGACTATTCCGCAAATCCAGCAGTTGCGACTCCGCTATTCTTGACCATTCCGCTGAATCCAGTAGCTACGACTCTGTTATTTCCACTTCATTTTCTCCCTTTGCCAGCAGCTGCGAATCCGCTATTTTTTACCATTGCACTCTGTCCGTACAGCTGCGACTCTACCATTCTTTCCTATTATGCTAAACCTAGCAGCGGTAATTCCACTATTTTCCTTCCCATTGCGCTCTGTCCGTACAGCTGTGAATCTGCCATTCTTTCCTATTCCGCTAAATCTAGCAGTTGTGACTCCGCCAGTTTGCCTGCTCTCCGAATAATGATGCCAATAATGATTCAATTGGGAATCAGTTTAGTTGCTTTCTCCACAAGGTCCAATCACAGTTTGCCACAAAGGAAACTTTCGGGTGTCTTGGGTATGTGTCAGCTCGGGTGGCAGTGGCCACATCACTTCAGCACATGTGCATTTATGCTCGTTTTAATGGAGGAAATGACGGAAGCAGACGATGATGATTAATTCACAGCTAAACGCATAACTCAAAGGTACGAATTCAGAACTGTTACATGATTTGGCAGAAAATTAAATACGGTAATAACGATTATGCACTATCTCAGCCCTTGATTAGCGAACCCATACCATTTAACCGCCGGAGAATATTTCAGAACCACATTTGTATTTATTTCCTAGCACCTTACCCGAGTTATACCGGAATACTCCAATTATGCCAATTTTCCATAACCGTCTCATCTTACCTGGATTTCATACCTGTGCCGACTTTCCTAAAATACCCTATTTTTGAACTCCAACTATCTCTTGCATAATCGTATGCTGCAACTCCCACGTCCAGACTGGTAATTGTTGCATTAGTTCTGAATTTTGAGGAGAGATTAAGATGGGAAACCCAGTCTGACATGAACTAGTAAATACAGAATCTGTGTGTGCCAATGCAGAAGTTCTTAACATTTTCACAGCAGCAGGTTGGATGGAATACTTTGAACGATTGAACGGTTTCCATACAGAAACTGCATTGCAATTTTCCCTTAACCTGACTGACACTCACTCTAAGGTCAGGGGACTGCATGTGGATGTTACAAAAGAAATCATAGTAAAGGTTATTGGCTTACCCCAGGTTGGGAAGAAGTCATTTGGACGGAAGGCACATAATGCAAATGTTGTGAGAGAATTTTTGGCAGTTGGAGAGCATGTTAGTCCAAAGCATCGTGGGTTGGAACGGGCATCTTTACCACCACCCTAGAATCAAGTGGCAATCTTCGTGAAAAGATACATCTCTTGTGAAGGTAGGTACCAAATCGTTTCCTTCTCTAAACTTCCCTTATTGTCTCATTTATGCCATGGAAATTTGGTAAATATACCATTTTATCTGCTTAAAGCCCTACAAACCATGGATGGATATGCAAAAACTGCCCAACACCTAGTTTCCTCTCTTACTATTCATGCCCTAATCAAATTACTAGTCTTGAGAGCCATTTAAAATCGTAATTTAACCTGGGAACAATTTCTGGCTGGAGATGGGCCAATCATAGAACCTGTATTGGAAATGGAGGGTGTTGGTGAAGATAAGGAGGACCAGCGTTCCTCAAATCCAGTTGGGGAGGCTGGAGCATTAGGAAACCAGACCAATGATGGAGAGGAGGTAAATATGGCAGAATAAATATCAGTAGAAAATCCTGTTGCTAAGGAAATTGTGATGGAATCCATGGGACATGAGGCAGTAATATCAGAAGTTGTAACTGCAGAAGCAGATACTCAGGTGAATGAAGCTGAAACTGGAGTAGCTGTTGAAGCTGCGACAGTAGAAGTTGCAATTGCAGAAGCGGGAATTCAGGAGGAAGGATATCAGACATGAACAGTAGGAGAAGGGACTGTGGAAATCTTGGAGGTTGTGTCCTCTCCTGAGATAAGGGGGGCCATTATTGAAGAAGAGAAGGCCAAGGAAAAGACCCCTGTGTCAAAGAAACGAAGAGGAAATTCAGGAAACAAGGGTCAGACATCCACTACAGCAAAGAAAAGAAAAACTAGAGCTATCATAGCACCAGTAGCAGTCAGCAGTGGAGAACACCTAGTGGGAATGGTGAGGAAAAGAAGGACTCGATCGACTGTAGCAGCAGAAGCAGCTGCAACAGCAACAGTAGCAGAAGCAGCTGTAATAGTAGAGACAACAGAAAAAGCAGTGATAGTGGATGCAAGTGGGTCTAATAATGAAGCACCCTCAGCAGAGACAATAGGAGAAGTCAGAGAAAATAGTGAGTCACCTATGGGAGAGAAAGCATCTGTAATAGGGGTAGATATAGAGATTCCCATTTTGAACCCCAAGTCATCTGCTACCATGTAGGAACCTTCCATAGAAGAACCTCAAATTGAAAATCTCCTGCATGAAAATGAATTATTAAAGGAGGATGTGCAGACATTGCGAGATGAGATGGAAAGATGGAAGGGAGTAGTTGGAAAACAAGCAGAGAATAATTTGAACACATTAGCCAATGCTGCAAGCTTATTAGAAAATTCATCTTTTTCATTTGAAAATGAGGAGCAAGGAGAGACTGTTTGTCCAGAGTGTGGAGATATATTTTTTGCAGCAGGACACAGAGTTGTTGTGTTGGGAGTTGTATCACAAAGGCATGTACATATAGAGGAGGTGGAATAAAGAATGCCATAAAGAGAATTGATGGGGGAAAAAGAGCCAAGAATTGAAGAAATTCATGATTCGAATTTAGGAGATGAAACAGTGCAGTCCCAACCATCAGGGGATACTGAACTTCCTCAAGACCAGTCTCATCAGTCAGAAGGATTTGATGTGACCCATAAACAACCTCAACATTTCAAAGAAATTGAAGAACAGGGGATTGTTACACAAGAACCAGTACCCTTGAAAATATATAGTGAGGCTGCAACTCAGACAGCAACATTTGATATCAAGAACCAAGAAGAGAACACTGTTACACAAGAACCAGTGTTTTCAAAATCATTTGCTGAAGTTGCAACACAAACTGAGATGTCTGAGGTTGAAATGGAAAGGAAGGATGCTGTCACATAAGAACCAGCAGTCCTAAGAATACTTGTTGAGAGTGTAACACAGACTGAGGGGGATGAGGTTGATATGGAAATAAAGGATGTTGTTACACAAGAACCAGCATCCCCAAAATCTATGGCTGAGACTACATTACAGGCACAGACCACTGCAACTCCAATAGAGGATGAAACTGTTACAGTGCCAAAGAAAAATGAGGAATTCATTCATCTCGACTCCGATGATGAGAAGGAGGTAGAGGACAGAAGATTTTAACAGCTAGAGAAAAGGATTCTCTGGCTAAATCTCAAGTTAGATAAATGGCACAAGTGGATTGATCAGTTCAGGACAGGTATGATCTCTCTCCAAGAACATAGAAATGTCATTAAGGGGTTGAGAGAAAAGTGGGCTGAGGAGTTATTCTTCCAGAAACTCCGATGGGAGAAACTTCAAGAAAAATTGGAAGGATTGAAGAAACTTAAGTCCCTGCAACAAGAAAAGGAAAAAATGTATACTCTTTCCCTAGAACTATTGAGTTGCAGGGCTCCATCCCCCTCTTACCCTGTCTTTCTCCATGAGAAGACAACTTCATTTCAATTGAGGGCTGTGAAAGAAGGGAGATCATTTGATTTGGTAACAGCTACTCAATTTTTGGAAACTTTTCTGAAAAGTGATTCTGAGGATCGACATTTGTTATGTGAATTGTATCTACATGACAGGGCTTGTTTAATTAACTCTCCATCCAATCCATTTCCTTGTCTAGGGGATGTTCAGCTGAGGGCATTTGCCTCTTTTATCATTAACCATGTAAGATGGCGAGATGCTTTCCAAACCATCCTCAGGAATGAGGAGAATTCTACTCTCTAGATTAGGGGTGAACCTCAGGATCCAAAAGCACTCATAGAAAATCATGCTGGATCTCTCAGGGTTCCTTCAATTGCCCAATACTTTGAAATTCTGCAAGATAAAATCCTCACCACATGTGTTCCGATGATTCTTAATATGTAGTAGAGTGCTCTGGAAGGTAGTGAATACATATGGCTGTATTCTTCTTCATCTCTAAAGGAAATGGACCCATATTGTTTTGATAATTTCAGGCAAGCTTTGACAAGGGTTCCTAGATATGTGCAGTGCATGGAAAAATGTGGGTCTTGGTGGATTGGATTAAGGTTCATATTCCCTCTCATTTGGTTGCTTGTGAGTCTTTATAGAAACAACTATGCTTTGACTGAAGAAGAAGAAAAGTTGTGTTGGGAGAAATGGACAACCTGCTATGGGTTTGTGCCTCGAGGGGAGACACCATAACTTGCCTACAATCTTACAAATCTTCATAGATTCAACTCAGACTCAGATTCGGACTAGGGGAGGTAGTTGAATGAGGACATGCAATTGGATAGTTGGAGGGAGATGTTGGGTTCAGGAAATGCCCCTTTTTGGCCATCTTTATTACATCATTTTGCGCTGATTACATCCTATTTTCATAAGCTATACCTATGCCTTTTCTCCAGATCAACCAATGATATTGACAGGTATAATTAGTTATTGCTTTATTTATTTTATGCCTAAGATTGTCAAGATTCTGGATCCTAGTCTTTGATTGATGCTAATCTGTGTAACTTCATTTAGTCAAGATCTAAAGCGCAGGTGTATCAGCCAAGTGGCGCCAGCTGCTACTCATCAAAGACCGATTCCTCATAACTCCAAGGTGCAGCGCATTCATCCACGAGAATCTGTAACAGGCCTCCACTGAAATAGAACCCAGCTACAACAGACAGATCGCATTCCAGCTTGCCAAATCCATTGATCCGTTGATTACTGGAGTAACAACTCCTTCATGAGTAACAACCTTGTTTAATACGGCTGTAACAGTTAGCTGTAACTCCGCAGCATGAAGATCATATATCTTCATTGCTACACGAGTTTAGTGGATCGTGATCTGTACTTTCAATGTATAAATATGCGAAGGCTCTTGTAGCCTGGGGTTGGACAATTACCATTTTGTATAAGCTGTAACAGAGCACTGAGACTGTCGAATTCCATCATTAATATGAGAGCAGAGCTCTTCATTTATGTGTCTTAATTTGTTGTGATTCGCGGCGTCTCTGTTAGCAGGTCAGGGCCCGCCTTCTCACAAAGATAGCCAGTTTAAGTAGGTAGGTTAATTTAGCTTTCTTTCTGTGTGTGGTGTGGAATTATTGTAGATGTTACTGTTAGCTGAAACAGAGGTTAGCTTTCCTTCTTGTAGTATGATTGTATCTTGAATAGCTGTAACAGAGTGGTGTGACAATCGACTATGTAGGTTAATTTAGTTTAATGCATGTGTGTTTGAATCAGCTGTAACAGCCAAGCTCAATTCCAATATCTTCCAATTGTTTATGATTTATAGGATTTCCAGTAATTATCAATTAGGATTCAAGCTTATATTTAGATTCTGGTTGTTGTTGTATCTTCAATTGGTTTATTAGAATAGGAAGATTGTGATTGAGTAACAGTAGCTACTAGATGGATCATTTTGGTAAAGATTGAGTATTGTAGTTTGATAATTATAGGATTTAACTTCTTGCAAAAGTAATCTAGTTTATTTCTATTATGAAATTCATAAATGCTAGGTTGATCTCTATAGGAAGATAGATGCAATTGAATTCCTAGGTGTGTGAATTAGATTAGTTCTTTTATGGGATGAGTTGGCTTAATAGACTAGTAGGATTGTTATCTTCATTAGTTAATCAACTACTTGACATGTTTATGCATAGATTATGCTTATTGCCATTGAAATAAAAGACCTCCCTGGGTTTGACAATTTATATTGACCATCTTGTGTGTTAGCTTCAATTAATTGACATATAGGGTGACCAACAGAAAGCATGTGCTTGTACTTTCTCTTCAGATCGAATGTGATGAGAACAAATCCAAAAGTATGAGGATGATCCTTGAACCTGTGATTCGAATCAGCTGAGGTAGGATCAAATCTATGAATGTGCAGATAGTCTTTTGTCTTCTCCTTCGAACCATCATGGGTGAGATTATGCCAAAAAGAACCATCAAATAATAATGATTGCTTGGAATCCAAATCAGCTCCAAGACTTGATAAATGGTTTCTTGAGATCTCCTTTAAACCAGCAAGGGTGAGATCAAAACCATCATATGCATGAGAAATTATCCCAAGTAGTGATTGCTTAGAATCCAAATTAGATCCAAGACTTGAAGCATGGTTTATTGAGATATCCTTTGAACCATAAGAGGTGAGATCAAAACTAGTAAATGCATGAGAAGTTATCCCAAGCGAATGGAAATGGTTTCTTGAGATCTCCTTTGAACCAACAGGGGTGAGATCAAAACCATGATGTGCATGAGAAATTATCCCAAGCGAATGGAAATGGCCATATTCTTCAATAACCTTCTGAAAGCATGGAATAATGATTATATAGTAGTAAATAAGAGGTGATTGCTTGAGGAGAGCGAATGCATTACCTCCAATAGCTGATTTGACCTCCGAAACATTCAATAGATCATGATGCAGACCAACAGATTCTAGTGCAAGAGAGGATTTAGGACCTTCTACAATATCTAGAGTGTGAGCTGGCACAAAAAGAGAAGAAATTTGGAGCATGAGTGTAGAATCTGCAAGTTCTTCTTCTTTGTGAACAACTTCAATATGAGATGTGTTTGATACTGGTTCATGATCAATGAGATCATCAAGGAGGGCGAATGCATCACTTTGCTTGCTCTTGAAGGGGTTTGGACCAAATCCTTCATTTTGTTTGTTGAATCTTTTATCCAGATGGGCCCATAGCTATTTTGGAGTTTCAACATCATGAATGATTTGGTACATTATGTAATCATGCATAGCAAGAATCATCCTTCCAAAGGCTTGTTCACATTTATTCAATCAATCAATATTCTCTTCAGAGGATCCGAACTCTCTTTCAAATTAACAATCAAAGAGATCATGGCTCTTCAAATATGCTATCATTTTTGGTTTCCATTCATCATAGTTGAATGAAGAAAGAGGAGGGATTTCTTCTGAATACACTGAAGCTATAGAAGACCTACAAAAACAATAGAGAATATCTGCAACTGCTACTGCTGCACTCGAAATCTTGATAATAACCTGCAAAAAACTCTCAGGAATGGAGATAAACAATACTCTCAACATGCTCTGATACCATGTGAAAATCCTCACAGCAGATCTAAGAGATGACGTATACCTCACAAGAGTAATTATGATTAAGCAGGAAGATAGAAGAAGAGTGGTCAATGCAGTGTAATGAGCAACATAATAATAATACAGTAGAACTCAGATAAAAGCAAATATACTTCACACACACTAATTAATTAATCACAATATGGACAAATAAATAGTATAATGCATGAGGATTCGAATGCCTAAGGTGGAAATTTGAATTAGCCTTCATGGAGTGATCAAAAGATCACTGGAGTGTCATCAGAGCACAACTAGTAGTCTATCTCATCATCAGTGGAGTCATCAATGCACAAGTAACTGTCAACCGTCAGTCAAACTGAGTCTAACTGAGTGTGGTAGGTGTAACTGATTGTAATTGGCACATGGAGACACTAACTGAATGAAGGAGGATCAATGGAGGGCGCATGAGGAGCTAACTGGAGTCAGAATGGGAATTCAAGTCTCACTGGAGGTCCATCGGAGTGATACAGTCAGTTGAGAGTTAGTCAAGCCTAAAATCAAGGAGAGAACCGAAGATAACTTAATGGTAGGTAAGGAAGGGCGCCTTTCTCATGCAGTAGGTGAAAGGAGGGCACACTAAGCTCTAGGAGGGTTGAAACTCAGTGGAAAGAAGCTCCGGGGGCTAGCTAACTGAGGGCTAGGTGCTGGGACTGATGACTGGGATGCATGCAAACCCTAAATAATGCATGCAAACCCTAAAAGTGCATGCATGACTGAGAATGCAAATAATGAAAATGCTGCTAGGACTAGGATGGAGTATAGGAATATCCTAACATTCTTCTGGGCTAACATAATAATATCTTCCGAAGCTACATAAAATATCAACACTCCCTCTTAGCAAGGAAGGTAGTCTTTTGACGCGACCTTCAATACTGCTTCCGCTGACTTGTACTTGACCATTTACTTGTTGATCTTCCACGAATCTATACATCACTAGAAGTTATGTACGAGCAAGCCATCATCCACGTCATGCATCCGAGGCGTCATCATCATACATAAAATTTCTCGAGTGGGAACAACCTCATTGTCTTTTCGGATCTTATGGGTCTCAGCATCCTTTTGGACCTTATGTCATTATATGACTTCATCTAGTTCACACAGAACTAGGCATCTAGCTTACACAGAATCTAGGCATCCAGCTCACACAGAATTGGGCATCCTGTTACACCCAAAATCTACACCTATGTAACCTCAGTGCCTAAATCCCTGAAGTCCCAAGATCAAGTTAGTCATTCAGAGCAAGTTGATGGCCTTTATCTCCACTCCTAATTAGGTCAGCGCATGTTATCTTTGAGTAATATGCACCGGCGCATTTTTCCCTCATGCAACATGCGCCGAAGTCAATTTAAAGAGATAAAGGTAGCTTTCAAGTGAATTCTAGAAGTTGGATGAGGTGGATCCCTATCCCTAAATATTAGGTGAGCTGGCCTTCAGTTCCCTAACCTAATGGGAGGATCCCTTAACCCTCTCCCCATGATCCTCAACCTACTCTATCCACTTGGTCCTATAAATGAAAGAACCCTCTCCATCCCAAGGGGAGGAATTCTATGGTACTCTTATGCTGGTGAAATTAGCTTAGTAGTTCAACACCCTAGTATTGGAGGCACCTACTTCTCTCTAGGAGCTTTGGTTTGGCTTGTCGGAAGGAGATCGCGACGTTGAGGCATCGATTGTAATCCTCTCTTCTATTGTACTTCCCACTTTTTATACAGTAATATAAATGCTTTCCATAAATTTTATTGTGTTAATGATATTTATAGTTCACCTCCTCAACTGTTTACTTAGACTAGTTAGTGTTTAGGCATGTTTTACTGCTTGTATTGTCCTATGTGTTTTGACAGGTCTTACAGCTCCAGATCTGACGACCGCGGGACTCGGAACAACAACGAGGAGAAAGATCTACAAATCTGAGGTAAAATTGCTTAATTACTTGATCTCTAACTAGATCTAGGAGAGTAGTTTCATATTTTGTTTCATTTACTCTAGACTTGCATTAAGCTAGAGAGATCACGCCTTAAGTCCGCTTTTGGTAGATTGTCTAATAACAAATTTGGCGACCATACTGGGGAATGTACGCTAATTTAAGTTTTCAAGTTGAATGTCAAATTCTTTGATTTCTTCGCAAGCCATTTCTTTTGCCTCTTGAGCCTCTTTCACCATTAGATCTTCTTATTGAAGGGTCTGTTTGCTTTCTCTGAGTCTGTAGGTTTAGTTATTAAACCATTTCATTGCTCATCCTTGGAGATCCTTTTCATTTTTGTTTTGGGAATTCGCCTAGCACACCTGGGCAGTGTAACCAGAGCTCCCTCCTTTCTCAGGTGCCATTTTTCTTTCTGAGGTTTGCGCCACTGACGCTAAAGCCCTGTTTGCCTTCTGCGCCGCCGACGCTAAACCCCTGCGGCTCATTTGTGTCGAGCGCTCTGTGCCTGACTGCAGCCTGTACCGACCACTCAAACCTAGGGTTTGAGTCATCCCTCTCCTTTGTTTGAGTTTTGGTTTCTCTTACAGACCCCCTCTTCACTGTATCTTCCAGTCAGAGACCCTTTTTTGATGTTTCATTGTTGATGTTTGGTTTTGTTGGGTTGTTTCAGAGTGGCTTTGGGTTCCATTTTGGACGAGTTTGAGTTTCGGTAGTGGTGGACACTTTGGTTTCCCCCACCTTCATCCGCTTGAACTTGCTTTCCCAGCTCTCCCCACCTAATCTAGTCCTTCCATTGGCTTAGATCCCAGGCCTCCTTTGCGCATGTTATTTAACTTTGCTTGCATTTGGTTGTTTGATTGAGTGATTCGAGTGTTTTGAGTGTTTTCAGTCCATATGGGTGCTTGTCATTTTCTTGAGAATTTTGGAGTGTTTAGAGCGCTGCAAATAATCTTTCTTTTCAATTATTCATGCTTAAAAGCATCATTGTTATCAAGTTGTGATCTTGGCATATCATTGGAAAATTAAAAGTGCATCATTTTTACCGTTTTCACGTGCATTTGAAAATTGTTGTAGAAATTGGTTCATGTATGGGAATTTATCATTCATTAGTCTTTTGAAAAGTTTGAGAGAAAAGTTAGTCATTTGTATTTTTCGGGAATTATGAGTCATTCATTTTCTTGAAAAATTCAAGTGAGATCAAGTTTTTACAAAAGTGATTCCATGCTTGAAAGAATTGTATGCATTCTTGGTTTTTTATTCTTTTAAGCCATCATAGTGAAATTTGAAAAGTTAGAGTGCTCTAGATAGGAAATTTCTCTCTTTTCATCACTTAGTCTCGTTTTGATTCGAAAAGACAAAAAGAAAATGCTTAGATTTGGTTGTGATGCTTGTTGATTTTTTGTGTTTTGCTTGGAAAAACGGAAAAACGTAAAGAATAGTTTTATTGTCAAGTTGGTAGATTTGGGATTGTGTTGCATTTCATTTCTTTGGAAAAATCATGAAAGAGATTTCTTCCTCCCATATATAGAGTTCATCAGAGAAAAAGTACATTTTTGCATGTAGTTAGGGCTTGCATTATGTTTACATTTATGTACTCACCTCATGCATTCACCTAACCATCCAGATAAAATTAACGGTAGAACTAGGATAAAATCTTTAGTAACTTGTGTGTGAAGTTAGAGACGTGTTCCAGCGTCGTAAAACGTGGCAGCTGTCGTTATTTGCCAACACTGTATTCCGAGGATATTGTAGTCTTCCACATACCAACCGGTATATCGAAGCTCTTTCACATACCAACCAGGTATATCGAAGCTCTTTCACATACCCACCAAGTACTTCACGTACTTGGCATATATCGAAAGGTATTTCACGTACTTGGCGTATATAGAAAGGCGTTTCACGTACTTGGTAGTATATAGGAAGGTCTTGTGCTGTACGGTTGTGCATTAGACAACACCACTACGGATTTGAGCTCCCATGTACCTTGAGTATATCGAGAGACACCATTAGGATTCCTGAAACCAACTGAGCTATCCATTTGGCCATATTGGCAGAGCAATACACCGAGAACATCACTCGGGGAGATTACTACGCACGTGTCGTCTAGGTAGTTGGGTATTCAAGCAAGGGTATGGTCCCAATCCTCCTTGTCGCGTTTTACTGTTGGACCCTGCGGTATATATCGAGTTGCGAAGCCTTGACAATCTTGTGAGGTTCCAGACTTTTGAATCCATACCTATCACATAAGTTTGCTTGTGGCCTTAGTTTGTGTAGGTTTTTCTGGACTGCTTTTCTTTTGTTTAGATTACCCTAGGAGAAACTCTATTTCAGTCACTCTGGATGACTTTCCTTGGACAAGGTCCCGCAGAATTTTGAACTTACCACCCAAATATCCCCTTAACCAGGAGGTAATTTCGAAGGTAAGAATGGACCCACGCGCCACGGTTGTGTCTCCTGAAGTAGAAAACCCTACAGTGAATATTGGAGCACATATGTTCCCTCCAGATTCACCTTCCTCCAACCCCCCACAGGGTGAAGAGGTGCAAACTTCCACTTCACAAGACACACCTCCCGTGTTACTGGGAGAGCCTGGATCGATGGAATGATTAAATCCACCCCAGGATGACCCTGTTGGTCCAACTGCAGCTTTTTGGACATCCTCTTTAGGTCACCCAATGGCCCATTTTTCCATTGCTTCCCCACCCAGTGGGACTACTCCTGACGACCCTCTAGCATCTTATCATGAGTAGTTGACTTGATTACGTGCTATGGCTAAGGGGTTTCGAAGACAGAGTCTTTTACGAAGGGATGAAGACCTGACGTTACCTCCTTATAAACCACTCCCAAGTCATTATTTATCTTTTGACTCACCGGAATCATCCACCCAACACGTGACCACTTTTGAACTTGGTCAACCCTCAACTCTTGCACATATTCCCCCTAGACAGGAGACCAGTTCTATACCTCAAACGACTCAACCTGCTGAAGGACAATAGTCCAACGCACCTGTGACTACCGTAGTTACGTTACCCATTCCTCCCCCACCCCAAAAATCGCTGGGAGGATACTCTTTACCTCCTACCTTCCTTACATGTAATGTTAATCCTGCAGTAGATAATCAACAACCTGCATTGGGTCAACCTTTGATTAGTGGTCAGCAAGTTGTTGCTGGGGGGAAACCCCCATCTCCTCACCATAATACTGGAGGAGGAGTTCCCATTGGTCCTTCCATTGGAAATTCCTTACCTATCGAACCTTCCACCATGGGATTATCCCATGTTGGGGGACCATCCAATGTAATTCAACCACCATGGATTCAAGCGTATCCAGGTTATCTTAACCCTGTGTCAGGAGAACTCAATCCCAGAAATGCACTCTATGGGATACCTTATCCTGAAAATCGATACACTCTATGGGGGTAGCAAAATGTTTTACAACATGGACCCACACCTACAGTCCCTCAAGTCCCACCACCCCCGTTTGGTCCACCCCCACCTCCCATCGAAGGCGGAGGGCCCACACACAATTCCGGAGGAGGCGGACCTTTACCTTCTGGCGGAGGACCACCTCATTATGGAAACCATGTCCCACCCCCCTAGCGGCGGAGGTGGAGGCCCTCCCCCTCTAGGAGGAGGTGGAGGGCCACCCCCCCCGGTGGTGGAGGACCATCCCATCCTAGTGGTGGTGGTGGAGGACCATCCCACCCTGGTGGTGGTGGTGGAGGCCCATCGCATCCTGGTGGTGGTGGTGGAGGACCATCCTATCCTGGTGGAGGTGGAGGAGGCGGCCCTTACCCTTCCGGCGACGGTGGTGGAGCACCACCTCCTCTCGGTGGAGGCGGTGGCGGCCCACATTATATCGGTGGAGGTAGTGGAGGCCCATCCTATCCCAGTGGTGGCGGCGGACCCCCACCATTTGGAGGTGGCCCATCCCCTCCCGGCAGTGGCGGTGGACCCCCACCTTATGGTAACAGACCACCTTATTATCGTAACGGACCACCTTATTATGGTGGTGGACCCACATATGGTCCAGGTGGCACACCCCTTACGGTCAGTTCCATCCAAGGACACACTACAACCAGTAGATGCAAGGTCCCACTGGTCCATACATTCCATACCAGTACTATCAATACCCACAGCCGAACCAACAACTACCCTTTTTTTCTATGTTGGACTTACCCGACCTATCTCGTCTAACTAATGACCCCATCTTCCATGGACATAATTGGCCACCTATTCCGGTGAAACTACCATCAGATATTCACAAATTTGATTGCAATCCCGGTGAGGATCCAAAAAACCATGTGATGACATACCATTTATGGTGTTCATCCAACTCCTTGATGGACAACTCGATCCGTCTTAGGTTATTTCAACGGACTCTCACCGGCCCAGCTACCAAGTGGTATATTGAACTACCACCCAATTCTTTTCCAAATTTTCGCTCTCTAGCTATGTCATTTTTGACCCACTTCCAGTTACCCATCCGCTATGAGACTAGTACGGACTTATTGACCTCCCTTTGCTAGAACATTGCCACTCATATTTCAAATCATATTCATGAATGGTGGTGAAGACGACGTCTTATTAAGGCTCATATTCTGGACCAACTCTTAGTCAACTGGTCCACAAAGTCACTTTTACCTGTCATAGCTCGAGACGTAGCTATGGGAGGGACCGTCACTGAGGAACAAGCTATTTCCCGTGCCCATTACTTAGACTTGGTCTATGCTCAATCCGACAAATTTTATGAAATTTTTCTTGACACACCTCGCCCTATGTGTGACCCTGCGAAACCACCCAAGGGACCACATGCCGATGACATCATTGGTTCCCTTACCTCCTAGCCTTCTACTCGAAATGGTGGGTCATCGAACCCTCAAGGTTCTTCCCCATCACCACCACAGGCTGGCCACAGCACTACCAAGTCCACTGCTCCTACCTCCATCGAAGAGGTGAATTTTGTGCAATCAGCTTCATCTCAGAAATCCGGTGGTAAGAATAAAAACAAAGGGAAACCTAAGAAATATTATAACCAACAGGATCCCAAGCCCACCTCCAAAGACACCAAACAGAAGAGGAAGTTGAAGTATCCTTGTTTACTATGCGGTGGAGACCATTTCTCAAAAGAATGTCCCCACCGAGACGAAGTGCAAAAGATTCTCAAAGGAAAATCTACTACCACAGTTCTCAACGATCCCTTCCCCACTCAGAACCAACAGTTGATCGCACAAACCTCTCCTTCCTAGGGAGAGGCATCCTCCACCACGCATGTTCTCATGATGCGTAGTGAGACCGTCAACTTGAACACACGTTCCCATTCGTATGAATCCGTCCCTTCGAAGGAAACCATTGGAAGTAATATTGAAAAATCTTCCACTTGCATTCTCGACGTCACTGTACCGCATGCTTCTCTCACCATCGAGAAGCCTTCCTTAGAGTCAGTGTTGTGTCCACCCAAGAGCACGATTCGAAGAGCTGTCTTCAATCCCAATGCTCGGGCAGCTCAAAACTACAATATTGTAGAGGACCTAGCACAATATCCTTGTGCTATGTCGACGCTCGAGGTCTTGCAGAACTGCCCGAACTAGCGCAAGACTCTCCTCGCTGCCATCAGTGCAGTTGACCTGGATTCTTCTAATACCATCATGTTCTGGTTGGAGTACTTTAAGCCGAGGCTTTCCCATCAGTTGGCATTTCAAGTTGCTACAAAAATTGTTGTGAAGACAATCCATTGTACTGTCTTGGACAAAGGTGCCTCTACCTCGGTCATGTCGATTTCATGTTGGAGAGCTATTGGCTCTCCTGAGTTGAACCATTCTCCCACCACCTTGAAAGCATTCGACGGACGTGGATTTCAACCTCATGGGCTATTACAAGCCTTAGCAATCGAGTTGGGGAGTAAGACTGCAACCATTAACGTGGAAGTGGTCGCCGCCCCATTAGATTATAATATTCTGCTTGGTCATAATTGGTTTTATGCCATGACTGCGCTCGCATCATCTGTCTTCCGCATAGTACAATTCCCCCACCAAGGCCGAATTGTCACTGTTGACCAACTAGATTTCTGTACACCTAACACCGCTACTCATTCGGGCAATAATGTTCCATTACTTGGACAATATTTGTAGCTATATGAGAGCGTGGGGGTCGGCCTCATAAAGGAATCATCCCTTATGGGCGTCTTTCCAACCTCAGATCCCCCTAATCATGTTGCCACGGTGAACATGATCTCGTCCAGGATTTCATCTATCCCCAACCCTACTGATCAATGGCTTGTACCCGATGAAGCCACTACACACCTGATTGGAGACACCATGCCTCTTTCACCCACTGAACTCACTTATGAGGCTATCCAGTCAGCATTTGAGGACCACTTAGCTGTGGCCTCCACGTCATGTTCTCTATAATGGACATCATCCCTTCCCGATCCTCTGCTCCAGACTTTCCATTCTGACGAGTCCATTAGGGAAATCATGAGTGTGGATGACCCTCCGTGGGAAGACCTCCATCATCGATCGTCTTTCCTTCCCCCATTAGATACTGTAGAGAATAGCATCACCACCATAATTACGCCATATGTCCACCCTTGCCCTCAGTCCCCGATACTCACGTGTCAAACAGATTCTGAAGGCAACTTGGCCAACATTGAACCTACCATTTCGGTCGACATATCGGTTACTCCTAGTGTAGTGGAACACATTCGTTTAGGCCAGAAGTGTTCCCCTGAAGAGATTACAACGTTCACGACCTTGTTCAAGCAACTTCGAGACGTGTTTGCTTGGACCTACGAGGAGATGCCTGGGATAGACCCCGTTATTGTTTCACACACAATTCAAACCTATCCTGATGCTAACTGGTCCGACAAAAGTTGCGACCGGTACACCCTCGAAAGACTGTGACAATCAAGGCAGAGATTGAAAAGCTCTTAAAGGCTGGTTTCATCTACCCTGTCCCACTCACCGAATGGGTCTCGAACGTTGTCCCTGTAGCTAAAAATCAGGGTACCATTCGTGTCTGTGTCAATTATCGGGATCTCAACAAGGCTTGTCCTAAGGACAATTACCTGACTCCCGTTATCGACCAGATCATTGACAATTGTGCTGGAAGTGTCATTTTCTCTTTCATGGATAGATTTTCCGGTTACAACTAGATTGAGATCCACTCGACTGATCAACACAAGACAAATTTCATCTGCCCTTGGGGTACGTTTGCTTATCGCAAGCTCCCTTTTGGTCTCAAAAATGCTGGTGCCACATTCCAGCGAGCCATGTCGTATGCCTTTCATGATGTGAAGGAATTTGTGGAACCCTACTTGGACGATCTCCCTGCCCATTCACGACAGCGTCAGTACCCCATCGATCATATGACTGCGGTATTCCTCAGATGCAAGCAGTATAACATCCGCCTGAGCCCTCACAAGTGTATCTTCTGTGTCGAGTCTGGACGCCTCCTCGGTTTCATTGTCTCGAAAGATGAGATCTGTATTGATCCCTTGAAGGTGGAAGCCATTGTCTCTCTCCCACCTCCTACTGACATCACGGAACTTCAAAGTTTGCAAGGGAAGGAAACTTACTTGAGGTGTTTTGTCTGTAATTTCGCGCAAAAGATGCAGGGTTACATGAGACTACTCAAGAAGGACGTCCCATTCATTTGGGACAATCAAGCGTAACAATCCTTCGATAGTCTCAAACATGCTATTACGCACACCCCTGTGCTCCAACCGCCCAATTACTACAAGGATTATATCCTTTATCTTGCTGCTTCTGCCACCATGACGCCATGGTCTTGGTACAAGAAGACAACAACGGCCAGGAACATGTGATATATTACTTAAGTAAGGGTCTCATTGACACTGGAACTCGTTACTCACATGTTGAGAAGCTCGCTCTCGCGGGAAGTCATTGCCATCCAAAAGTTTCGACATTATATATTGCTTCGCACCACCACCATCATCGCCGATTCGAACCCCATGTATCACATTTTGACACGCCAGGTACTTGGGTGTAAGTATTCAAGCTGGATCGTGATACTGCAGGAATTTGATCTCCTATTCGAAAAAGTTAAGTCTAAAAAGTCTCTGGTGTTTGCCGAGCTTATCTGCGATCTTCCCCATGCCGATGTAGAATTTGATCTCGATGATTCTCTTCCAGATGAATCATTGTTCCTCATTAGCACGTCTGATCCATGGTATGAAGATATTACTTTATATCTTCAAACCCAATGTTTCAGCCCCCAACTGTCTCGTGACGACCATTGTAGAATATGCCACCATGCAAAGTATTACCTTATCATCAGTGATACCTTGTACCGTCGTGGTATAGATTCTATTCTTTGACGTTGTCTCACTCATGAGGAGGCTGAACACGTCTTAAATGACTGTCACACTTGAGTGTGTGGTGGTCATCTCTCTGGGATGGCTACAGCCCAGAAGATACTTCGCACGGGATATTATTGGTCATCCATCTTTAAATATTGTATCGAAGTCGTTAAAAAATGTCCTCCATGCTAGCATTTTCAAATGAAAAAGTGCACCCACCCAGCCCCATTACACCCGGTTATTGCCATTGGCCCCTTCGCTAAATGGGGCATTGACTTCATGCACTATAAGCCTACCTCGGCCGGGGGGCATGGTTATGTCATAGTAGCCGTGGATTACTTCACAAAGTGGGTTGAGGCTATGCCCACATACACTGACGGCGGTAAAACCGCCGCACTCTTCATGTTCAATCATGTTATATCGCGGTTCATATTTTCTCAAGCTATAGTTACCGACCATGGTTCTCACTTTCAGAACCACATGGTTGACAAATTGAGCACTAGATTGGGTTTTCAACATGAAAACTCAACACCTTACTACCCACAGTCCAATGGACAAGTAGAGGCCATTAACAAGGTCTTGAAAACCATGATCCAACGCATGGTGGGTATGCACAAGTCCAACTGGAACAACATGCTTTTTTATGCACTATGGGCTTATCGAACTTCCGTCAAGACCGCCACTGGATTTACCCCCTTCCAATTAGTTTATGGACTGGAGGCAGTCCTTCCAATAGAGTGCGAGATTCCATCCCTCAAACTCGCAGTTGAACTTCTCCCTAACACTACTGCTGAGGAAGAACGCTTCCTCTACCTAGAAAAACTTGACGAGACTCGCCGCGATACCGCTCTTGCCAATGAGGCACATAAGAAACACATCAAAGCGTAGTATAATAAATCAGTAGCACCTCGCGTCTATAGCGAGGGTGATTTGGTCCTCACAAACAACCAATGATACGATAAGCTGGGGGTAGGAAAGTTCGAGTCCATGTGGCATGGACCCTACATAGTAAAGCGTGTTCTGGAGAAGGGAGCCTATGAACTAGAAGACTACGATGGGATATCTTTAGGTGAACCCTGCAATGGGATTTACCTGAAGAGATACTATGCCTGAGTTTTTCATGCATAAGTACGTTGTATATACTGTACATGGCGTGTGTGTTTTTGTGTGGTGTGACGCTTTTGTTTAGTGTGTCTAGATCTTGTTTTCGCTTCTTATACCATGTTTTGTCTGCATGTGTAGATGGAAACTTGCTATGGATTTGTGGACGGCGCCAGCCGACATACCCATAACCTTGCTTCGGCATCCTGGGTACTTTATTCCCCGACCGACGAGCTCATTAGCTCAGGAGAAAGTTGTCTAGGTTTCGCAACCAACAATGTCGCAGAATATCAGGGGGTAATTGGAACCCTAACCAATGCTCTTTCCTTGGGTATGGACCACGTTGTTATCTATTTGGATTTGCAACTAGTGGTTTCTCATCTTAACCGGATTTATGATATCCGTGACCCTACTCTTCTTCGTCTCTACAGACGAGTTCGTCTTTTGGAAAGGTCCTTTGAATCTATTCAATACCTGCACATTCCCCGAGATATGAACGCAGTTGCCGACTCAATGGCCAACTTCATTCTGGATTGGTACATTGCACATACATAACATTTGTATAAAGCATAAAAGCAGTCATAACATGTAAATAACTCATTGTATAAGCAAACATATAAAAAAAGATCACATTAATCATACATTAAAACACATAATGTATAAAGCCGCCAGAAATGTCTGTATATATATAAATCCGTACAAAAGTACAAAATGGTAGTGCTAATACAAAAATCTAAAGCATGCTAGCTTTCAGTAAGAGTCCTCTCTACAAAATTCTAAAGCCCGTAAGCTTTCAGAGTATACATGTACAGGCCATGTGCCTAAACCCTACGATGCACGACCCTAGGCCGCTCAGCCCCAGGCTGAGCATGGTAACAGATAACGGCCCTCGCCACCTTTCAGAGTAGCGTGCCAAAGCGAGCTGATACCCCCACTGTCAACTCCTGACACCAGAGGGGTAATTCATGCACTGCAGGCTCTGGAATGTCGGAGGTCATTCCCCCGAGCACCTCTTGCTCCTCAAGAGCATCACGGGCCGCGGGCTCCATCTCTAGTACTCCTCCTCTCCGCACCTAGAGGGAGACTCCCAATGGTCTCTCTGGACCCAAGTCTACATAGAAACATGTAAACATTATCAGTACTACTACAAAAGAAATAAATTATAAAATACATAAAATATAAAAACACAAGTAGTGATTCGTACCTATGTCACCCCATTGCATCCCCTCTGGAAGCACTAGGTCAGGATCTCCTCGGAAGTCTATACCGGCATATGGATAATCCTCTATCATGAGGATCTGTGCCTGTAGCCATGAGAAGAACCCGATACTGAAACTGACGATGGGACCATTGCCACCATGGCGAACCATCACATCTGTCCATATCAACATGTGAGGATCACGTGTCTCTCAATCCTCGAAATCCAACTGCGGGCGCAAGAGGGGTACCCGTTCCAACATGAAAGATACCACAATCGAGCCATACCCGAACTGTTCTAGCACCCCGCACTGACACTTGGTCAACTGATTCTTGAGGCTAAAAAGAATCCCCTCGCACTAGTTAAACACTATAGGAGTCCTACACTCCTCGGCATATGTCATTTGCGATTTGCTGGCCAAGTGAGCAGCTCGGCTGCCAGCAACTCGCACAATGGTGAAGAGTATCGCTTGTAAGTCCCTGTCCACGACATGCTTGATGGGAATTTTCCCACCAACCATCGTGGTGCCCGAAGTACACCACTGAGCTATCATGTCCTCAATCGAATGGTCACCACCCCCGTGACCTGGTCAAAGACACAGGATTCCCTCGCCGGGATAATCCTGTTAGGAAATAGATGTCCTCAACATCTATGGTAATCGTATGCTCACCTATCCGGAAGTGCTACTCAATAGGGTCCCAACATTGGACCAGGTATGTCAGTAGGCTGACTTGGGATCTCATCCCTGGCACTCGAAAGTACTTGAGTAGCCCACAGTTTCGTAATGCTGCAACACTTTGTGGATTATTTTCCACTTTCATATCCTCGAGCTCATGCTCACGTTCCTGCCATTCAAGGACCATGGTATCACTCCAAACCTGCCAAGCAAGTCATTTAAACATGTTTAGAACTTTTCCCCTCCACCCAAAACTTTTTATTTTTTGCTAGATTTTGAGCTTCATTTGGCCGTTTGTGCCGGCGCAAATCACCCATTCTGACAGAGCGTCGCCGGCGCAGAACTCCCTTTCAGGATCTGCATCGATGCAGAGCCCGAATGGGCTTCCTGCACCGGTCCGTGAACACATTTCTACCAACTTAAAATGCTTAAAAACTACCTAAAAACATGAAAAAGCAAGTTCTAATCCACTGAAAAGTTAAATGGAAATATTTAGGGTTACCTGTCGTAGACAAATCATGAAATGACGGATCGTAGCTCTCAAAAACTGCAATTGAAATTCGGCTTCAAACGACACTTTGCACTCTCCCAATTTGGTAAAAAACAATTGTAATTTCTTTTCACTATTTCATTCTTTTTATAACAAAAAAGGAATATCCCTTTTGTTAGGATATTCCTATACTCCATCCTAGTCCCACCAGTATTTTGATCATTTACATTTTCAGTCATGCATGCACCTTTTAGGGTTTGCATGTATTCTAGGGTTTGCATGCATTTTGCATGCATCCCAGTCATCAGTCCAGCACCTAGCCCTCAGTTAGCCAGCCCCCAGGAGCTTCTCACTATTCAGTTTTAGCCCTCCAGTTGCTTAGTGCGCCCTTCTTCCTTGATTTTAGGGAGCAACTCGCCCTTCTTCACCTACCAGTTCAGTTACAGTCAGTTACAGTCAGTTACACTCAGTTACATTGAGTTACACTCAGTTACATTCAATTACAGTCAGTTACACTCAGTTACACTCAGTTACACTCAGTTACACTCAGTTACATTCAGTTACTCTTAGTTACATTGAGTTACACTTAGTTACATTGAGTTACACTCAGTTACACTCAGTTACACTTAGTTACACTGAGTTACACTTAGTTACACTGAGTTACACCTACCAGAGTTAGTTTGACTGATGGTTGACAGTTACTTGAGCATTGATGACTCCAATGATGATGATGAAGACTTCTAGTTGCACTCCGATGATCATGAGGACACCTAGTTGTGCTCCGATGACACTCTAGTGATCCTTTGATCACTCCATGAAGGCTAATTCGAATTGCCACCTTAGGCATTCGAATTCCTCATGCATTGTATTATTTATATGTCCATTTGTGATTAATAATCTAGGTATGACCGAAGTATTATTGCTTCTATCTGAGTTCTACTGTACCATATTATTCTGTTGCTCATTATACTGCATGTATCACTCTTCTTCTATTTTCTTGCTTAATCATAATTATTCTCTTGTGAGATACATCATCTCTTAGATCTGCTGTGAGGATTTTCACACCTTTTTATATTTTGATGCTTAGTGGGTTTTTTACTATATTCTGGGTCATTTATTATATTTAATACTCGGTTAACCACTTTTAAACTAGTTTTTGAGCTACAGGTGCCTCATTAGTGCCATTTTTCGACGTGGTGGTCGTCTAGTAAGTATCATCAAGTATGAACACTCTCCGAGTGTCTTTTTGTCATGATTTCGCTCATAAATGTAAATTATCAAATGACAACCGAGCTAACTCTTTGTTCTTTCTTGTGCTCGTTAAACGATGAGAATAAGTCACCGAGTTATAGTTTATCACTTTTTTGGGGCTCGTTAAACTCCTACGAAAAAGCAAACCCCCCAGAGTTTTCTTTAATATATTTTCAAGCTCTCAAAATACGAAAAGATTGCCAAGCAAACTTGTCGCGTTCACACTTGTTAAAATATTTGAATGGTCGTCTTCCTGGTGATAGTTTACCCCTTTTTCGGACCAGGGGGCACTACTTACGAAAAAGGAATACTCCAGCCAATCATGACTGGAAGAGTCCTGTCTAATGTTGTTTTACCCTTTTTCGGGCAAAGAGGCTAACCTTACAAAAAGGACCTTTGGAGTCTTCTTTAGTTCTTTTTAGACTCTCTAAACAAGAAATGATGCCGAGTTTACCTTCTATGGACTCGTTAAAACTCAACATTGAAGAGCCCTCCATGGAACGAACCCCTCCTTTCCTAGGTTTGGAAAACATTTGGGATTGGACTCATCTATAAGATGAGCTATACCGAGAATCTGGTTACCCTCATCAAGCTCGTTAAAAACGCTTGAGGCACTCATCAGTCATGATGGGGAAAAAGGAAATTTTTTTTTGTTACACCTTTACTCATGGCAGTACTTAGTCGCTCTTGAACATGGCACTTGTCTTGCATTTTCATTCAGTACTCGTCCGCGAGTCCTATTGTTACACCTAAAATCCTACCGTCATGAGATTCAGTGTATACACCCCTGAAGTTTCATTGGCTAAGTCATTTACCTGGAAGGGATGCTATTTCATTTATGTTGGGTTTTGAGAGGTCGTCGCAGGCTGCACTCATGCAACCTGCGACGTCACATCTTGCTTTATTGTAGGGTGCGACGAAGTCAGTTAATGGACAAAAATAGGTCCTTCGAGCTCATTCTCGAAGCCTGCTGACTTGGATCCTTATCCATGACCTCTTGGGAGAGTTGGCACTCGGTTCCTAACCTCTTGGGAGGATCCCCTATCTCTCTCCTACCATATCTCAACCCACCCTATCCATACCCTATCCACTTAGTCCTATATAAGTGAAGCTCTACCCCTCTCCAAAAGGAGGAATTCTATAGTGTCTACATGCTGGTGAAATCATATTGGAGAGATCTCTAACTCATCCATTGAGAGACTCATACTTCCTTGGAAGGATATGGCAATTGGCTTAGATGGAGAAGGGCTACTGCATTAAGTCTTGGTTGTAGTCTATTCTTATCTATGTACTTTCCCTATATTTACAATAATATAAACGATTTCCACCAATATTGTGTAGTTTACCTGCTTAACTGTTTATTTAGATCTCTTATTGTATAGATGCTTTTTACTCGTTTGCATTGTTCTATGTGTCTTGACAGGTTTTGCAGCTGAGATCTGACGACCGCGAGATGTGGAGCAGCATACAGGAGAAAGGATTGCGAAGTTAAGGTAAGGCATCTAGTACTTGATCCTTAAGTAGATCTAGGAAATTTGTTTGTAGTTTGTATTATTTGTTCTAGACTCACATTGATCTAGGGAGATCCAGCTCGCATCCGCTCAAGTGGATTGTCCTTCAAACAAATCTGGCGACCATACTAGGGAAGAAAAGAACATTGCTTTGTAGTTGTCAATTTGAATGTCATTTTTCAATTGATTTCTTGCCAAGCCATTCTATTTTTTCATCTCCTTCTTGAGTTGATTTCACCATCAAATCTTCAATTTGAAGAGTCTGATTAGCTTCCTTTGAGTTTGTACTTCTCATTTGCAGACCTTTTTCATGCTCATTACCCGGGGAATTGGTTCATTTTTTAACTTAGATCTCGCCTGTCGCACCTGGTCAGTGTACCCAGAGCGACACTGTGTTGTTTTTTATCTCTGTTCTTTGCCTGTTAATCTGTCATCGCAACCCTTCCATTGGTATACCGCGACATCGTCGCACTTCCCGCATTGGTGAACTGCGACGTCGCACTGTGTACAAGCACAGAGTGCGCCGATCTGCCATTTTTTCCATACAGGCACCCAATCTGCCATTTTTTCCATACAGGCACCCTTTCTCGATTTCTGTTTTGAATTTGGTTTGTGTGCAGACTCCCTCTGTACTGTGTGATCCAGTCAGAGATCCCATTTTGCTTTATGTGTTGAGTTGTTTGGTTTTGTTTGGAGTTGTTTTGGGGTTCCATCTTGGACAAGTCTAAAATTTGGTAGTGGTGCACACTCTTGTCTCCCCCACCTGCATCCACTCACCCTTGCATCCCCTCCTCTCCTCTCCAGATCTGATCATTGTATTGGATCGGTTTCCAGACCTCATTTGCATACATTTTGTGAGTTTTGCTTGCTTTTAGTGCTACTTGTTACCGATTGATTTTGAGTGTTTGTGTGTATTTTCAGTCCATTGAGTGCTCATCTTTTCTTGAGATTTACTGAGTTATTAGAGTGCTGCGAGTAATCTTTTCAGTTCAAAATTTATGTTTAAAAGCATTGTTGTTGTCGAATTATTATTTTGATACATCCATTGAAAGATCAAAAGTACTTTATTTCCATCATTTTTCAAGATCATTTGAAGAATTGCATATGCATTGGAATGTCTCGTTTGTAGATATTTTGGAAAAGTTGAAAGAAATTGCATTATTTGTGTTTTTCATGAACTATGAGTTGCTCATTTTCTTGAAAAATTCAAACAGACATCAAGTTTTGCAAAAGTAGTTCCATGCTTGGAAAAGTTAATTGTATCTTTTGATTTTTATGCTTTAGGCCATCATAGTGAAAGTGAAAAGTTCACATACTCTGCTTAGAAATTCTCTCTTTTCATCACTTAGCATCATTTTCGTTTTGAAAAGAAAAAAGAAAAATAAAAAATATGCTTTGATTTGGTTTAGTAGTGTTGTGTCTTTTATGTTTCACTCGAAAAAGAAAAGAATACTTCATAGTCACTTTTTGGTGGATTTGGGATTGTCTTGCATTGCATTGCTTTGGTAAAATTGTTGGAAAGAAAAAGAAAAATTCTCCTTCCCATACATAGAGTTCATTGAAAGAAAAGCGTATTTTTGCATGTAGTTAGGGCCTACATTATGTTTACGATTATGTACTCACCTCATGCATTCACCTAACCGTCCAGATAAAATTAATGGTAGAACTAGGGTAAATTTTTAGTAACTTGTGTGTAAGTTAGAGACGTGTTCTGACGTCGTTAAGCATGTCAGCTGTCGTTATTTGTTAGCACTGTATCTCGGGGGTATTGTAGTCTTCCACGTACTTATCGGTATATCGAGCTCCTTCATGTACCCACAAATTCACCTTTAGTACTTGGCGTATATCGAAGGGTGTGTCACGTACTCAGTAGTATATCGGAAGGTCTCTTGTCGAACGGTTGTGCATTAGACAGCACCACTACGGATTTGAGATCCCACGTACCTTGCGTATATCGGGAGACACCCTTAGGATTCCTGAAACCAACTGATTTAACCTTTTGTCCATCTTGGCGGAGCAATACACCGAGAACAACACTCGGGGAGATACTACGCACGTACCATCCAGGTAATCAGGTATTCAGGCAAGGGTATGGTCCCAATCCTCCTTGTTGCGTTTCACTGTTGGACCCTGTGGTATATCGCGAGTTGTGAAGCCTTGACAATCCTGTGAGGTTCCAGACCGTTGAATCCGCTCTTATAACATAAGTTTGCTTGTCACCTTAGTTCATGTAGGGTTTGTCTGGTCTGCTTTTCTTTTAGCTTGCCTTAGGAGAAAAATTTTCGTTTCAGTCACTCTGGCTGACTTTCCTTGGAGGTCTCGCAGGATTCAAAATTTTCCACCCGAATATCCCCTTAACCAGGAGGTAATTTCGAGGGTAAGAATGGATCCACAAGCCAGGGTCGGGTCACATGAAGTGGAAAACCCCACTTTGAATGTTGGAGGACTTTTGTTTCCTCATACTCCTCCCGATTCACCTACCTCTCATCCCTCGCAGAGTGAAGAAGCACAAATCCCCACTTCACAAGACTTACCTCCCATTGCACCGGGAGAGCCTGGATCATTGGAATGGATAAATCAACCCCAGGATGACCCCACAACAGCTGCTAGTCCATCAACAGCTTATTGGAAATCTTCTACAGGCCACCCAGTGGCCCATTTTTCCGTTGCACCACCACCTAGTGGGACTACTCCGGATGACCCCTTAGCTTACTATCATAGCCAATTGGCTCACTTTCGTTCTATGGCTGAGAGGTGTCATATTTCAAGTCTCCAGCGAAGGGTTGAGGACTCGACGTTACCTCCTTACAGACCAATCCCAAGTCGCTCTTTATCTTTTGAGTCACGGGAATCATCCACACAACACGTGACCACTACTGAAACTGGTCAACCATCCATTCCTGCACATGCATCTCCTAGACAGGAGACCAGTTCGGTACTTCCTACTGCCCAACCTATTGAACAACAACATTCCAACGCACCTGTAACCACCGCAGTTACATCACCTGCTCCTCCCCCACCCCAAACTTCAAGAGGAGGATACTCTTTAACCCCTACCTTCTTTACGGGCAGTGGCAATCCTATGGTGAATAATCAACAGCCAGTGTTGGGTTAACCTGTACCTAGTGGTCAACAAGTTGTTGCTGGGGAGAAACCCCCGTCTCTTAACCATAATCTTACAGCAAGAGTTCCCATCGGGACTTCCGTTGGAAATTCCTACCTCCTGGACCTTCCACTTCGGGACTATCCCATGTTGGGGAACCGTCTAATGTAATTCAACCTCCATCGAGTCAAGCATATCCAAGCCATCTTAACCCTATGCTGGGTCAACTTAATCCCGGAAATGCACTCTACAGGGTACCCTACCCCGGTAATCCTTACACTCTATGGGGACATCAAAATGTTTTACAACATGGACCCTGACTTACAGTCCCTCAACTCACTCCACCCCCATTTGGTCCACCCCCACCTCCCATTGGAGGCGGCGGGCCCCCACATAACTCTGGAGGAGGTGGACCCCTACCTTTTGGTAGAGGACCACCTCATTTCAGTCATCATGCCCCCCCCTGCCCCCCCTAGCGGAGGTGGTGGAGGACCACCCCCTCCCCCTGTCTATGGTGGTGGGGGAGGACCATCTCATCCTGGCGGTGGCGGAGGAGTACCACCCCCTCCTAGTGGTGGTGGTGGAGGACCTTTTCATCCTGGTGGTGGTGATGGTGGACCACCACCCTACTATGGTGGATGTAGCAAAGGAGGCTCTTACCCTTTCGACAGAGGCAGTGGCCCACCACCCCCTCTCGGCGGAGGTGGTGGAGGCCCGTCCTATTCTGGTGGTGGTAGTGGACCACCACCTCCTCCCGGCGTAGGCGATGGCGACCCATCCTACCCTGGTGGTGGTGGCGGACCCCCACCATTCGGAGGCGGCCCACCCCCTCCCGGCGGCAGAGGTGGGCCCCCACCTTATGGAAATGGGCCACCTTATTATGGTTATGGACCACCTTACTTTGGAGGCGGACGTACATTTGGTTCAGGCAGCCCATACCCCTATGGCCATTTTCCTCCTGGAATACCTTATGGTCAGTCGACACCAGGCCCCACAGGTACTTACACGCCTTATCCTTACTATCAATACTCGCAGCCTAATCCACAGCTCCCTTTTTGGCTACTTTGGATCTACCTGACCTGTCTCGCTTAACTAATGACCCCATCTACCACGGAACTAATTAGCCATCCATTCCGGTGAAACTTCCATCAGATATCCCAAAATTTGATGGTAAGCCGGGTGAGGATCCTAAAAACCACGTGATGGCATACAACTTATGGTGTTATTCCAACTCCCTAATGGACGAATTGATTCGTCTTCCGTTATTCCAATGGACTCTCACTGGTTCGGCTGCTAAGTGGTATATTGACTTACCACCTCATTCTTTTCTTGATTTTGGTTCTCTTGCTATGAACTTTTTTACTCATTTCCAGCTGCCTATACGGTATGAAACTTGTGAAAATCCTCACAGCAGATCTAAGAGATGATGTATACCTCACAAGAAAGTAATTGATTAAGCAAGAAAATAGAAGAAGAGTGGTCAATGCAGTATAATGAGGAACATAATAATAATACAGTAGAACTCGGATAGAAGAAAAAATACTTCACACACACTAATTAATTAATCACAATATGAACAATAAGTAGTACAATGCATGAGGATTCGAATGCCAAGGTGGCAATTCGAATTAGCCTTCATGGAGTGATCAAAAGATCACTGGAGTGTCATCAGAGCACAACTAGTAGTCTATCTCATCATCGGTAGAGTCATCAATGCACAAGTAACTGTCAACCGTCAGTCAATACTGAGTCTAACTGAGTGTGGTAAGTGTAACTGAATGTAACTGGCACATGGAGACACTAACTGAATGAAGGAGGCTCAGTGGAGGGCGCATGAGGAGCTAACTGGAGTCAAAACAGGTAATCATGTCTCATTGGAGGTCAATCAGAGTGATAACAGCAGTCAGGAGTCAGTCTGGCCTCAAATCAAGGAAAGACTGGTGGCTAACTGAAGTAAACTAGACTGGTAGGTGAGAAAGGTGCCCTTCTCATGCAGTAGGTGAAAGGAGGGTGCATGACAGGCTAGGAGGGCTGAAACTGAGTGGAAGGAAGCTCTGGGGGCTAGCTAACTGAGGGCTAGGTGCTGGGACTGATGACTGGAATGCATGCAAATGCATGCAAACCCTAAATGATGCATGCAAACCCTAAAAGTGCATGCACGACTGAAAATGTAAATGATCAAAATACTGGTGGGACTAGGATGGAGTATAGGAATATCCTAACACCCCCCCTTAATCCATTATGAGCCCTGGTAACTAAGACCAAAGGTCACCCAATACAATGAATAATAACAGTCAATAAACCAAGGAAGTGAGGAAAATTTCATGGGAAAAATACCCCCCCCTCAAAACAGATTGTAAGGCACACTTAAAAAATAAATGCTCCAAACTCAAGCCGGTGTGATGCTTGGTCATATTTCTGGAGGTATCTTTTTCTTGGGAAGAAGTGGATCATGCTCGAAAATCATGTGCTTGTACTTGCTCTTCAGATCGAATGTGATGAGAACAAATCCAAAAGTATGAGGATGATCCTTGAACCTGTGATTCGAATCAGCTGAGGTAGGATCAAATCTATGAATGTGCAGATAGTCTTTTGGCTTCTCCTTTGAACCATCATGGGTGAGATTATGCCAAAAAGAACCATCAAATAATAAAGATTGCTTGTAATCCAAATCAGATCCAAGAATTGAATCATGGTTGCTTAAGATCTCCTTTGAACCATTTGAGGTGAGATCTAAACCAGTAAGTGCATGAGAAATTTTCTCAAGCGAATGGAAATGGCCATTATCTTCAATAAACTTCTGAGAACATGAAAGAATGATCTTATAGTAGTAAATGAGAGGTGATTGCTTGGAATCCAAATCAGATCCAAGGCTTGAATCATGGTTTCTTGAGATCTCCTTTGAACAATAAGAGGTGAGATCAAAACCAGTAGATGCATGAGAAATTATCCCAAGCAGATGGCAATGGTTTCTTGAGATCTCCTTTGAACCAGCAGGGGTGATATCAAAACCATGATGTGCATGAGAAATTATCCCAAGTGAATGGCAATGGCCATATTCTTCAATAACCTTCTGAAAGCATGGAATAATGATCATATAGTAGTAAATAAGAGGTGATTGCTTGAGGAGAGCGAATGCATTACCTCCAAGAGCTTATTTTACCTTCGAAATAATCATGTGATCATGATGCAAACCAACAGACTCTAGTGCAAGAGAGGATTTAGGACCTTCTGCAATATCTAGAGTGTGAGTTGGCACAGAAAGAGAAGAAATTTGGAGCATGAGTGTAGAATCTACAAGTTCTTCTTATTTGTGGACAAATTCAATATGAGATGTGGTTGATACTGGTTCATGATCAATGAGATCATCAAGGAGGGCGAATGCATCACTTTGCTTGCTTTTGAAAGGGTTTGGACCAAATCCTTCATTCTATTTGCCGTATATTTCATCCAGACGGGCCCATAGCTCTTTTGTAGTTTCAACATCATCAATGATTTGGTAAAACATGTATTTAGGCAAAGCAAGCATCATTCTTCCAAAGGCCATGTCACCTTTATTCAACCAGTCAATCTTCTCTTCAGAGGATTCGAACTCTCTTTCAAAATAACAATCAAAGAGATCATGGCTCTTCAAATATGCTATCATTTTTAGTTTCCATTCATCATAGTTGAATGGAGAAAGAAGAGGGATTTCTTCTGAATTCATTGAAGCTGTAGAAGACCTGCAAAAAAAATAGAGAATATCTGCAACTGCTACTGCTGCATAAATGCAGAAACTGCTGCACTCGAAATCTGGATAATAAACTGCAAAAAACTCTCAGGAATGGAGATAAACAATACTCTCAACATGCTCTGATACCATGTGAAAATCCTCACAGCAGATCTAAGAGATGATGTATACCTCACAAGAAAGTAATTGATTAAGCAAGAAAATAGAAGAAGAGTGATCAATGCAGAATAATAATATTGTAGAACTCGGATAGAAGCAAAAATACTTCACACACACTAATTAATTAATCACAATATGGACAATAAGTAGTACAATGCATGAGGATTCGAATGCCAAGGTGGCAATTCGAATTAGCGTTCATGGAGTGATCAAAAAATCACTCGAGTGTCATCGGAGCACAACTAGTAGTCTATCTCATCATTGGTAGAGTCATCAATGCACAAGTAACTGTCAACCGTCAATCAATACTGAGTCTAACTGAGTGTGGTAGGTGTAACTGAATGTAACTGGCACATGGAGACACTAACTGAATGAAGAAGGCTCAGTGGAGGGCGCATGAGGAGCTAACTGGAGTCATAACAGGTAGTCATGTCTCATTGGAGGTCAATCGGAGTGATAACAACAATGAGGAGTCAGTCTGGCCTCAAATCAAGGAAAGACTGGTGGCTAACTAAAGTAAACTGGACTGGTAGGTGAGAAAGGTGCCCTTCTCATGCAGTAGGTGAAAGGAGGGCGCATGACAGGCTAGGAGGGCTGAAACTGAGTGGAAGGAAGCTCCGGGGGCTAGCTAACTAAGGGCTAGGTGCTGGGACTGATGACTGGAATGCATGCAAACCCTAAATGATGCATGCAAACCCTAAAAGTGCATGCAGGACTGAAAATGTAAATGATCAAATACTGGTGGGACTAGGATGGAGTATAGGAATATCCTAACAAAACTGGTACAGAGATTTTAACCTCGCTCCATCAAAATACTGCTACTCATATATCAGGTCATATACATGAGTGGCGGAGGAGACGCTGTCTCATTAAGGCTCCTTTTCCAGATCAACTCCTAGCAGACTAGTTTACGAAGTCTCTCATTCCTACCATAGCACGAGATGTTTCCATGGGTGGCGCTGTCACTGAGGAAAAAGCCATCGCTCATGCCCATTTGCTAGACTTAGTCTATGCTCAATCTGGCACGTTGTTTGATATTCTTCTCGACGTGCCTCGCAACACTTATGACCCCGCGAAACCACCCAAGGGACCCCAAGCTAATGGCATCATTGGATACCTTCACACCCAGCCTTCCTCTCAAACTGTTGGTTCCTCGAACCCACAAGGTTCTTCCCCATCACCAACACAGGTTGGTCACAGCACTGCCAAATCATCCCCTCCTGCCGTCACCGAAGAAGTGAATTCTGTTTCATCAGTTTCACCTCAGAAGTCTGGTGGTAAAAAGAAGAACAAGGGGAAACCTAAGAAATCTTCCACCCAGCAGGAACAAAAGAGCACCCCTGATGATACCAAGCAGAAAAGGAAGTTGAAGTATCCTTTCCTACTATGTGGTGATGATCACTTTTCTAAAGAGTGTCCCCATAGAGACGAAGTTGAAAAGTTTCTTAAGGGAAAAACCACACCCACAGTTCTCAACGATCCCTTCCCTGCTCAAAATCAGTAGTCGATCGCTCACACTTCTTCTTCCCAAGGAGAAGCATCCACCACTGCACATGTTCTCATGGTACGTAATGAGACTATCAACTTGAATACCCGTTCTCGTTCATATGACTCCGTTCTAGCCAAAGAACCCGTTGGAAGTAATACTAAAAAAGCTTCCACTTCGATGCCCGACGTCACCGTACCGGCTGCTCCTCTCACCATAGAGAAGCCCTCTCTCGAGTCAGTGTTGCGTCCACCCAAGAGAACGATTAGAAAATTGGTTTTCAATCCTAATGCTCAGGCTGCTCAAAACTACAACATTGTAGAGGATCTAGCACAAGCTCCTTGTGCTATGTCGATGCTCGAGGTCTTGCAAAACTATCTGAATCAGCGCAAGACTCTCCTCGTTGCCATCGGTGCAGTTGACCCGGATTCATTGAACACTATCATGTTCCGGCTAGAATACTTCAAACCGAGACTCTCCCATCAATTAGCATTTCAAGTTGCTACAAACATTGCTGGGAAGATAATCCATTGTACTATTTTGGACGAAGGATCCTCTATGTTAGTCATGTCGATCACCTATTGGAGAGCCATTGGTTCTCCCGAGTTGAACCCAGGGTATTTTTTAAGGATTCTAATATTACACTTAAGTATAGTATTCTAGGTGATTATTTTGGATTGGAAAAAACATAAATATAAATAGGTAGGCGAATATTAAATACAAACCTACAATTTACTACTGAAACGTGTAAATTTTGGCGAATATTATGATAAAAAATCATATTTTATGTAAATATAGGCGATATTAGAGACTAAAAATGACCAAATAGCGAATTTATTTTTTGAAAAAAAACCCAAAAAATAGCCAATTGGCGAAGTTTCGCCCCTAAAAATTACCCTGGTTAAATCGTTCTCCTACCACTTTGAGAGCCTTCAACGGACGTGGCTTTCAACCTCATGGGCTGTTACAAGCTTTACTAGTCGAGCTGGGGAGCAAGACCGCAACCCTTAACGTGGAAGTAGTCGCTGCCCCGTTAGATTATAACATTCTACTTGGTCAAAATTGGTTCTATGCCATGACTATGGTCGCATCATCTGTCTTCCGCATAGTACAATTCCCCCTTCAAGGCCGAATTGTCACAGTCGACCAATTGTATTTCGGCACACCTGACACCACTGCTCACCCCGGGTGATAACGTTCCTTCGATTGGAAAATCTTCGCAAAAGTATGAGAGTGTGGGGGTTGGCCTCCTTAAGGATTCATCCCTTATGGGCATCTTTCCTACTTCAGATCCCCCAAACCATGTCGCCACGGTGAACATGATCTCCTTGCAGATTTCATCTAATCCTAACTCCACTGATTCATGGCTTGTACCTGATGAAGCCACCACACACCTGATTGGAGATACTATGCCTCTATCATCAACTGAACTCATGTATGAGGCTATCCAATTAGCGTTGGAAGACCACTTAGCTTTGGCCTCCACCTCCTGTTCTCTACAACAGACATCATCTGATCCTCTACTACGGACTTTTCATTCTAACGAGTCCATTATGGAAATCATGAGCGTAGATGATCCGCCGTGGGAAGACCTCCACCATCGTTCGTCTTTCCTTCCCTTGTTGGATACTGTGGAGAACAACATTCACACCATCTTTACACCTAATGTCTACTCTGGCTCTCAGTCCTTGATACTTCCATGTCAATAGGACTCCGAAGGAAACTTTGCCAACATTGATCCTACCACTTTAATAGAGACATTTCGGTTACTCCTGGTGTAGTGGAACACATTCAGTTAGGCCAGAAGTGTTCCCCCGAAGAAGTCATCGCCGCCACGGCCTTATTCAAGCGATTCTGAGACGTGTTCGCTTGGACCTACGAGGAGATGCCTGGGATAGACCCCTCCATTTTTTTACACAAGATTCAAACCTATCCCGACGTCAAACCTGTCTACCAAAAATTGCGACCGGTACACCCTCGGAAGACTATGGCAATCAAGGCAGAGATCGAGAAACTTTTGAAGGCCGGTTTCATTTACCCTATCCCATTGACAAAGTGGGTCTCAAAAGTCGTCTCTGTTAATAAAAATAGGGTACCATCCGTGTCTGTGTCGACTATCAGGATCTCAACAAAGCTTGTCCCAAGGACAACTACCCGACTCCCTTCATTGACCAAATCATCGACAATTGTGTTGGAAGTGTCATTTTTTCATTCATGGATGGCTTTTCTGGATACAACCAAATTGAGATCCACTCGGTCGATCAACACAAGACTGCATTCATCTGCCCTTCGGGAACGTTTGCATATCGTAAACTTCTGTTTGGCCTTAAAAACGATGGTGCCACATTCCAGTAGTCCATGTCGTATGCCTTCCATGATGTGAAGGACTTTGTGGAGCCTTACTTGGATGACCTCCCTGCCCACTCAAAGCAGTGTGAGTTCCACTTAGATCATCTAACGGTCGTTTTCCTCAGATGCAGGCAGTACAATATCCGTCTGAATCCTCAGAAGAGTGTTTTTTGTGTCGAGTCCAGACGCCTCTTAGGCTTTATAGTCTCAAAAGATGGGATCCGTATTGATCCCTCGAAGGTAGAAGCCATCGTCGCTCTTCCACCTCCAACCAACCTTACGGAACTTCAGAGTCTGCAAGGAAGAGAAACCTATTTACGGTGCTTCGTTTGTAATTTTGCACAAAATACACAAGGGTACATGAGATTGATGAAAAAGGACGTCCCATTCATTTGGGATGATCAAGCTCAAAAATATTTCGATAGTTTAAAACATGCCATCATGCATGCCCCTGTGATCCAACCGCTGAATTACTATCGAGATTACATTTTATATCTCACCGCTTCCGACACCACTATCGCCATGGTTTTGGTTTAGGAAGACCAGAACGCCCAAGAACATGTGATATACTATGCCAGTAAAGGTCTTGTTGACGTTGAAACTCGCTATTCACATGTTGAGAAGCTCACTCTCATGACAGTCATAGCCATGCAGAAGTTTAGTCATTATATTTTGCTTCGCACCACCACCATCATCGCTGATTTGAACCCCATGTACCACGTTCTGACTCGTTAGGTACTTGGGGGCAAGTATTCATGCTGGATTGTGATACTACAAGAATTCGATCTTCTTTTCGAAAAAGCCAAGTATAAAAAGTCTTTAGTGTTTGCTGAGCTCATCTGCGACCTCCCCCGTACTGATGCAGAATCTGAGCCCAATGACTCCTTTCCGGATGAGTGATTGTTTCTTATCAGTATGTTTGATCCATGGTATGGAGATATCACATTGTATCTTCAAACCCAATGTTTCAGCACTGAATTGTCTCGTGATGACCGCCGTCAAATATGCCACCATGCGAAGTATTATCTGATTATTAGTGATACATTGTACCGTCGTGGTATTGATTCTATCCTTCGACGTTGTCTGACTCATGATGAGGCTGAACGCATTCTAAATGACTGTCATGCTGGGGCGTGTGGCAGTCACCTATCTAGGATGGCTACAACCCAGAAGATTTTGCACGCAGGATATTACTGCCCATCTATCTTCAAAGATTGTATCGAGGATGTAAAAAAATTTCCTCAATGTCAACATTTTCATACGAAAAAGTGCACCCATCCCACCCCGTTACACTTGGTTATTGCCGTTGGACCATTCGCTAAATGGGGCATCGATTTCATGCATTGTAACCCTACCTCAGCCGGGGGGCATAGTTATGTCATTTTGGTTGTGGAATACTTTACAAAGTGGGCCAAGGCAATGCCTACATACACGAACGATGGCAAGACTGCCGCACTCTTCATGTTTAACCATGTAATAGCGCAGTTTGGAGTTCCTCAAGCAATAGTTACTGACCATGGTTCTCACTTTATGAACCATATGGTCGACGAGTTGAGTGAGAGATTGGGTTTTCGCCATGAAAACTCAACACCATACTACCCACAGTCGAACGGACAAGTCAAGGCCATTAACAAGGTCTTGAAAACTATGGTCCAACGTATGGTGGGTACGCATAAGGCCAATTGGAATAACATGCTCTTCTCCACGCTTTGGGCTTATAAAACCTCCGTTAAAACCACTAGTGGATTTACTCCTTTCCAACTAGTGTATGGATTGGAGGCTGTCCTTCCCATTGAGTGTGAGATTCCGTCTCTCAAGCTCGCTATCGAACTTCTCCCAAACACTACTGTCGAGGAAGAATGCTTCCTCTACCTACCTAAGCTCAACGAGACTCGTCGAGATTCCTCTCTTTCCAATGAGGCTCATAAGAAACACATCAAAGCGCAGTACGACAAGTCGGTAGAACCTCGTGCCTATAGCGAAGGGGATCTGGTCCTCACGTATGACCAGAAGCATGATAAGCTGGGGGCAGGAAAATTTGAGTCCATGTGGCATGGACCTTACATAGTGAAATGCATCCTGGAGAAGGGATCTTATGAGCTTGAAGACTACGACGGGATACCTTTGGGTGAGCCCTGCAATGGGCTCTACCTAAAGAGGTACTATGCCTGAGTCTTTCACGCATAAGTACTTTTGTATATACTGTACATGGCGTGTGTGTATTTTTGTGTGGTGTGACGCTTTTGTTTTCTTGCGTGATTAGGTCTTGTTTCGTTTCTTATACCATGTTCTGTCTACGTGTGTAGATGGAAACGTGCTATGGATTCGTGGACGGTGCCAACCGGCATACCCGTAACCTTGCTTCGACAGCCTGGGTACTATATTCACCTACTGGCAAGCTCATCAGCTCAAGGGGAATGTGTCTAGGTTTCGCAACCAACAATGCTGCAGAATATCAAGCAATCATTGGAACCCTAACTGACGCCATTTCTTTGGGTATGGACCATGTTGTCATCCACCTGGATTCTCAACTAGTGGTCTCTCATCTTAACCGAGTCTACACCATCTGCGATCCCATTTTACTCCGTCTCTATTGACGAGTCTGTCTCCTAGAAAGGTCCTTCGATTCCATTCAATACTTGCACATTCCATGAGACACGAACACAGTTTCCGATTCTATGGCCAACTTCATCTTAGATTGGTACATTGCACACACATAAGCATATATCATGAACTGTTAGAAGTAGACATAACATGTAAATAACTCATTTTATATAAGCAAACACATAACAAGACCACATCATTCATCCATTTTAAAACACATAATGTATAAATCACCGGAATGTCTGTATATATATATATATATATATATATATATATCATCACAAAAAGTAGTGCTGGTACAAAATCTGAAGCACGACGGCTTTCAGTGAGTCTCTACAAAATCTGAAGCCTCACAGCTTTTAGTAACTACAAAAAATCTGAGGCCTCTAAGCTCTCAGTACATGATAACAATGTAGGGCCTAATGCCTAGCCCGTACAACCCTAGGTGGTCTAACAACTCTAGCCTGCTGAGTGTGGAAAAAGTCAACTGCTCTCGCAACCCTGCGGAGCAGCGCGTTGAAGCGCGCAGTCACTCCAACCGTGTACACCTGCATGGGCTACGACACATCATCTATCGTCGGCTCGGGAATGTCTAACATCAACCCACACAAGTTGGCGTAGACCCCATCCATCTCTACAATGGTAGCATGTACGGCAGGACCCGCAACTGCTCCCTTTCCTCTCTCTCTCTTCTCGCAAGAAGAGAGACTCCCACTGGTCGTACGGGGCCCACATCTACACACACATGTTGTTAACTTGTCAGCACTATAACAATTTTTTTTTTATAAAAACACAAAACTTAAAAAGTACAATGGTTTATTTTTCTTACCTATGTCTCCCCATGCTGCTCCCTCGGGCAGCGGCAAGTTTGGGTCATCTCTGAAATACGTACCACTGTACGAGAAGTCCTCTACCATCATTAACTGGCCCTCTAGCTAGCTGAAGAAATCAATACCATATGAGATGATGGGACCCCCACCATGACGGGACATCACCTCTGTCCATCTAGCCATGTGTGGATCCCTAGGATCCTTGTCATCCAGTGGTACCTGAGGGCGCAAGAGGGGAACCCGTTCCAATAAAAACGAGATCACTATCGAACCATAGCCAAATTGTTTGAGCTCTCCCCACTGACACTTGGTCAGCTGAGCTCGCATGTTTGTGAGGAGTCCCTCGCACCAGTTGAAGATATTCGGAGACATGCAGTCTTTCGCATACAACATCTAAGACCTGGTGGCTAAGTGAGGAGCTTGGCTCCCTGCCATCCTCGTAATGGTGAAAAGTATGGCGTGCAATGGACGTTCCCGCACATCTTTTATGGGAATCTTCCCACTAGAAGCACAGGTGTTGGGAATACAGTGTTGTAGGATCATGTCACCCACAGTCCGATCACTTCCATGTGATCTAGTAAGAAGCACATTGTCCCTTCTTCGGGACAATCCAGTCAATAAGTAGATGTCCTCGACATCTACGGTAAGCACATGCTCACCGATCATGAAATATTGCTGGGCCGCATCCTAGCATCGGAGCATATGGGTCAGTAATGGGATTTGGGCCCTCATGCCCTGGATCTCGAAGAAGTTGAGGATCCCACAGTTCCTCAGTGCTTCCACACATTGTGGATCATTTGCAGCCTATTCATAATCTAGCTCATGCTCCCATTCACGCCACTCCAAAACCATTATGGCTGCTGGTAACTTGGCAAAAGGAGAGTTTAAACATTGTTAACACTTGCTTCAACCACCAAAAGTTCTTTTTTTGGGCATGGTTTGTGTTTGGGGATGGAAGTTTCCGTCGTCGCACCCCATTATTGCTAACAGTGTGATGTCGTCGCAGTCCATCCATGTTACCCTTGCGACGACTCAGTCTCGTCGTAGTTCCCGAAAGGGAAAACTGCGACGACCCTAGGACACAATGGCCCTTCACAAACCAAGCTAAAAACTAAAAAAATGAACCAAATTCAAAAAAGTAAACCACTACAATTATGCTGGATGAAATTTAGAGTTACCTGCTCTGGACGGTGGATGAAATGGCTGCTCGTAGCTCCCGGAATCGACAAGTGAATTTTTGGCTCCAAATGGCACTTCTCCTCCCAATTTGGCAAATGAAACAATGGTGATTATGTTTGGTTCTTGTTTCTATTTATAAACAAAATGGAATATTGTTTTTTCAAATATTTGATGCCTTTAGGTCATTTTCTATAGTTTGGATCGTTTTTATTACATTTGAATGCTTGATTAACTATTTGACCTAGTTTTTCGAGTGTGCAGGAGTCATAAGTGTCTTTTTACATCGTTTTCTTCATTAGAACGGTCAGCTCAGGTATGAACAACCCTTGTGTGTTTTTTATCGTTACTTTTCGTTCATTAGATTATAATTATGTTATGATGATGAGCTTACTCTTTGTTCTTTCTCTTGCTCTTGAAACTATGAGAATAAGTTACCGAGTTACGATTTATCACTTTTTCGGGCTCGTTAAACTCCTACGGAAAAGGAACCCCCCCGGAGTCTATCTTTAAGCTCTTTTTAGGCTCTCAAAATATGAAAAGATTGCCAAGCGAACTTGTCGCGTTCACGCTTGTTAAAGAATTTGAATGGTCATCTTCCTGGTGATAGTTTAGCCCTTTTTCGAACCAGGGGGCACCACTTACGAAAAAGGTATACTCCAGCCAATCATGACTGGAAGAGTCCTCTCCCGCATTTTTTTACCCTTTTTCGGGCGATGAGGCTAACTTTACGAAAAAGGACTGTTGGATTCTTCTTTAGTTCTTTTCAGACTCTCTAAACATGAAATGACGACAGAGTTTACCTTCTATGGACTCGTTAAACTTTCACATTGAAGGGCCCGCCATGGGACGAACCCCTCCTATCCCAAGTTAGGAAAATATTTGGGATTGGACTCATCTATGAGATGAGCTATACCGAGCATCTGGTTACCCTCATCAAGCTCGTAAAAAAGACATGAGGCACTCATCATTCATGATGGGGGGAAAGGAAATCTTTTATGTTACACCCCTTATCAGTGGCAGTATCTAGTCATTTCTTAAACATGGCACTCATCTGCATTTGCATACTACACTTGGATCATCCGTTTGTCCTCAAGTTTCACCTATTTCCTGAGTCTTGTTACTCCTTTGATTCATTCAAAGAACGCTTCCATCATCAGTTGCATTAGGAGTTGGTATCATAACTCGTCAGGTCAATACTGCCAAGGCATGCCATGCCCATGTTCAAGAATACTTTCACTACTCGTTATCTACAGTCAGTACACCTTCCATCATGTCAGTCTACTCTGAGTCAGTCTTGCATGTCACTATACCATCCGATCTTCTCTACACATCCTTTGTCATGTTTCGTGTCAATGATGGGGGATTCATCATGGCCCTCCTTCAACAGATTCATCCTTGTCAACTTCAAATCATCATCCAAGGATTGAATCTAGAAACCAACCAAGTACCTTGGCCCTGCATACCTCAATGGAAGGATACCTCGCTTTCAACATGAGTTTACATCATTGACGCTTGATTGAAAGATTTCATCTCGCGTTCGACTTCAACTCATTTATTCACGCTTGATGATATGTATTGTGATACCTTGGGGATCATTGACATTAATGGTGATTTCCCTCGCACTTGCTAACGGTATACATCAATGACCAGTAATCAAGTGGTTTCTACCATGTTCGACGTCAAGACATTTGTAATCACATGGATAGATTCATATCATTGTGGGTTCAGCTTGAAGACCCCAGGAAGTCATGTTTTGCCCAGGTTGCGATGGAGTTTGTATTGAGTCATGTCACATGGATCCACATTTGTATTGGTCGTGGCTGTGTTATCATCTCATCATGGATCTACGCTTGTGTCTAGTAGCCATGATTGTGTTCAGTCGGTCACTACTACCATGGATCTGCAATGTATTGGTCGACAGCCATGTTGTATGTCATATGAGACAGTGTACTCAGAGTCGGTTGTACTGCAACAGTGTCCTTCGTCCGACAAGCCATTGCCATTCTTTCTGTCAAAGCATTTCACCTATCCAAATTTCAACAGCTTCATGCTTTGGGGGGCATTCTATTACACCTAAAATCCTACCGTCATGAGATTCAGTGTATACACCCCTAAAGTTTCATTGGCTAAGTCATTTACCTAGAAGGGATTCCATTTAATTTATGCTTGGTTTTGAGAGGTCGTCGCAGGCTACACTCATGCAACTTGCGACGTCACATCTTACTCTATTGCAGGGTACGACGAAGTCAGTTAATGGACAAAAATAGGTCCTTCGAGCTCATTCTCGAAGCCTGTTGACTTGGATCCTTATCCCTAAACTCTTGGGAGATATGGCACTCAGTTCCTAACCTCTTGGGAGGATCCCCTATCTCTCTCCTACCATATCTCAACCTACCCTATCCATACCCTATCCACTTAGTCCTATATAAGTGAAGCTCCACCCCTCTCCAAAAGGATGAAGTCTATAGTGTTTACACGCTGGTGAAATCATATTGGAGAGATCTCTAACTCATCCATTGAGAGACTCATACTTCCTTGGAAGGATATGGCAATTGGCTTGGATGGAGAAGGGCTACTGCGTTAAGTCTTGGTTGTAGTCTATTCTTATCTTTGTACTTTACCTATATTTACAGTAATATAAATGCTTTCCACTAATATTGTTTAGGTGTGATGATATTGTGTAGTTTACCTTCTTAACTGTTTACTTGATCTCTTATTGTATAGATGCTTTTTACTCATTTGCATTGTTCTATGTGTCTTGACAGGTTTTGCAGCTAAGATCTGACGACCGCAAGACGTGGAGTAGCATCCAAGAGAAAGGATTGTGAAGTTAAGGTAAGGCATCTACTACTTGATCCTTAAGTAGATCTAGGAAAGTTTTTTGTAGTCTGTATTATTTGTTCTAGACTCACATTGAACTAGGGAGATCCGGCTCGCGTCCGCTCGAGTGGATTGTCCGTCAAACATCTGTTAACTTTGTCAGTCTTGTTACTCCTTTGGGCCATCCAAATAATGCTTCCACCATCAGTTGCATTAGTAGCTGGAATCGTTCTCGTCAGGGAAATACTGCCATATCATGCCATGCCCATGTTCAAGAGATGTATTCACCGCTCATCATTTGCAGTAAGTACACCTTCCATCATGTCGGTCTACTATGATTCAGTCTTGCATGTTACTATACCATCCGATCTGATCCAAACATCTGTTATCGAGTTTCATGTCGATGATGGGGGATTCATCATGGCCCTCCTTCGAAGGGTTCATCCTCGTCGACTTCAGATCATCATCCGAGGATTGAAATTAGAAACCAATCAAGTACCTTGGGCCTGCATGCCTCAATTGCAGGTTACCTCGCTTTTGACATGAGTTTACATCATTGACTCTTGATTGAAAGATCCCGTTGTGCGTTCGAATTCAACTCATTAATTCATGCTTAATGGTATGTACTGTGATACCTTGGGGATCATTGACATTAATGGTGATTTTCCTCGCGCTTGTTAACGGTATACATCAATGACCGATAATCAAGTGGTTTCTACCATGTTCGACGTCAAGACATTTGTAATCACATGGATAGATTCGTATCATTGCAGGTTCGGCTTGAAGACCCTAGGGAGTCATTGTTTTACCCAGGTTGCAACAGAGATTGTTTTGAGTCATATTACATGGATCCACTTTTGTATTGGTTGTGGCTGTGTTATCATCTCATCATGGATCTACGCTTGTGTCTAGTAGCCATGATTGTGTTCATTCGGCCATTACTACCATGGATCTGCAATGTATTGGTCGACAGCCATGTTGTGCGTCATATGAGACTGTGTTCTCAGAGTCAGTTGTACTGTAGCAGCACCTTCTTTCCAACAAGTCCTTGCCATTCCTTCTATCAAAGCATTTCACCTGATTAGTTTTACCAACTTCATGCTTTGGGGGGGCATTTTGTTACACCCAAAATATACACCTATGTAACCTCAGTGCCTAAATCCCTGAAGTCCCAAGATCAAGTTAGTCATTCAGAGCAAGTTGATGGCCTTTATCTACACTCCTAATTAGGCCGACGCAGGTTGTCTTTGAGCAATATGCGTCGGCGCAGGTTTCCTTCATGCAACATGTGCCGAATTCAATTTAAAGAGATAAAGGTAGCTTTTGAACAAATTCTAGAAGTTGGATGAGGTGGATCCCTATCCCTAACTCCTAGGTGAGCTGGCCTTCAGTTCCCTAACCTAATGGGAGGATCCATTAACCCTCTCCCCATGATGCTCAACCTACTCTATCCACTTGGTCCTATAAATGCAAGATCCCTCTCCATCCCAAGGGGAGGAAGTCTATGGTACTCTTATGCTAGTGAAATTAGCTCAGTAGTTCAGCACCCTAGTCTTGGAGGCACCTACTTCTCTCTAGGAACTTTGGTTTGCCTTGTCGGAAGGAGATTGCGACGTTGAGGCATTGGTTGTAATCCTCTCTTCTATTGTACTTCCCACTTTTTATACAGTAATATAAATGCTTTCCATAAATGTTATTGTGTTAATGATATTTATAGTTCACCTCCTCAACTGTTTACTTAGAATAGTTAGTGTTTAGGCATGTTTTACTACTTGTATTGTTCCTATGTGTTTTGACAGGTCTTACAGCCCCAGATATGATGACCGCGGGACTCGAAACAACAACGAGGAGAAAGATCTACAAATCTGAGGTAATATTGCTTAATTACTCGATCTCTAACTAGATATAGGAGAGTAGTTTCATATTCTATCTCATTTGTTCTAGACTTGCATTAAGCTAGAGAGATCACGCTTTAAGTCTGCTTTTGGTAGATTGTCTGATAACACATCCAACTCACACAGAATCTAGTTAACTATCCAGGTCACATAGAATTGGGCAACTAACCTAAAAGTTAGCCCTTTTGGTTGGCACCACTAGGAATCCAACCCACAGTGACTAGTCATCTAACCACAATGGTTAGGCGATCCAGTGTGCATACATTATCCATCTATCCCGAGGCTAGGAATCCTCCAACCACACAAGTTGGCCCTCTATCCCGAAATCTAGGCATCCACCAGTCCACATGACCTGATCTTCCAGCCCTGAAGGCTGGGTATCCTGACCTTGTGCAAGGTTAGGTCGACCTGTGCCTCAATTGGTAATGTGCCCATGAATGACTACCCATTGTTGCCACATTCTACATGCTATTTCCCCTGGAATCACATTTGTAACTTAGCACTCCCTCTCAAGGAGGGAAGCCGGTTTGCACCATGCCAAGCTTGTCCCTGAAATACTCAAACTTTATCTTTAACAGAGGCTTGGTCAACACATTGGATATCTGCTCGTTTGTCGCAATATACTGGAGCTTTACAACTCCCTTCTGCACCATGTCTTGGATATAATGGTACTTGATCTCAATATGCTTTGACTTGTCATGAAACACAGGTTTCTCATACAACTTTATGCAACTCTGGTTGTTACAGAAGATACAACTCACCTCCAACTCGAGATCAAACAGTCATGCAAGCAACTTCCGAAGCCACACAACTTCGCTACTCGCTGAACATGCTTCTATATACTCTGCCTTGACTGTACTGAGTGCCACACTAGTCTATTTCCTACTAAGCCATGAGATCATAGCTGATGCCAAACTGAAGCAACATCCTAATGTACTCTTCCGTTATGTGACACTACCGGCCCAATCCTAATCAATATAGCCTTGCAACCTTATCTCATGATCCAAAACATATATGAGTCCATAATCAACTGTACCTTTCAAGTACCTCATCACGTGTTTTGCTGCAATCAAGTGAATATGTCTTGGCTCAACCATATACTGACTCAATGTATTCATCGCAAATCATATATTTGGCCTAGTGTGCGTCAAATACATCAACAAATCAATCATCTTTTTGTACATGGTGTCATCCACTATCTTTGAAGAAGTATCACTCAATAACTTCAAATTCGTTACCATTGGTGTAGGGATGGGTTTACAATCCATCATCCTGAATCTATTTAGGATCTCTACAACATATTTTCCTTAGCTAAGGAAAATCTTGTCCCGTCTCTACCACACATCTAGACCCAAGAAATAGTGCATCATACCAAGGTCTTTCATTTCGAACTCTGTAGTGAGCTCCTTCTTGCACCATGCAATGAGTTTCTCATCCCTTGTTAGAAATATGTCATCCACATATAATAACAATATCACTAGTCCACCATTCACAATCTTATAGTAAAGATTGGAATCTACTTTACTCTTAGTAAATCCCAAGCTCATAAAAAAACTGTCAATTCTGCCATAGCACGTCCTAGGTGCCTGCTTCAATCCATACAAGGTATTCTTCAACCTACACACATGTGTCTCGAATCCTTGTGGTTGTTCCACATACACTTCCTATTCCCCTACAACATTCAGAAAGGAGGTCTTTACGTCCATCTTATGTAGCTTCCATTTCAGCGTTGCAACTATTTCAAGTATAGATCTAATTGAAGTGTATCTCGCCACAGGAGCAAATGTCTCTTCATAATCTATTCCTTCTTTTTGGGAGAAACCCCGAGCCATGAACCTTGCCTTGTACTTCTCGACACTAGCATTTGCTCCATGCTTCGTTTGGTAGATCCATTTGGAAGCCACCACTGACTTCCCTTTCGGTCTCTGAACCACATCCCAAACATCATTCTTCATAATGGACCGATATTCCTCGATCATGGCATCCTTCCATACTTTCTTATCAATTGCTTCTTCATAATTGGAAGGCTCTACATCAATGATGTCACATAATAATTCCATGTAGTTGGAATATGGTCGAGGTCTCTTGCTCTATTTGAAAGACTTGTCTGGAGCACCATATTTCTCTGCATCTCGAATGATCTCCTAAGCCCAAGCCCGTCTTCTTTTATTTGTAGTCATCTCTCGGGGTGGATCTACAGGTATCTGTGGTTCTGCCATATCATGATCCTCCAGAACATACTCTTCTGGTACAACATCATCTTCTTTACCAGTATCTGCAACTCTAGGAGATTCAGGTTCCTCATCATAGATCTCATCTAAATGAGTCTACCTCGATCTACTGAAACTTGCATCCTCATTGAAGGTGACAACTATGCTAGTCCCAATCTGTATGTAACCAGGAATGTAGACTTTGTATGCCTTTGATGACTCACTGTATCCAACAAATATACCCTTCTTTCCTTAAGGATCCAACTTTGTTCTCTTATCCTTGGGAACATGTACACATACAGGACAACCAAATATCCTCAAGTGGCTGAACTCTGGCTTCTCTCTTGTAAACATCTCTTCTGGCATCTTGTTCCCAAGTACACAGTGAGGAGTTCTATTCTGCACATATATAGCGGTTCTGACTACCTCTTCCCATAGGTGCAATGGTGAATCTTGATCATGAATAATAACCTTCACTGCTTCCATTATCATCCAATTCTTTCTTTCTGCCACACCATTCTGCTGAGGATTATAGGGAGTGCACATCTCCCTCTTAATCCCAACTTCTATGCAGAATGTCTTGAATGCATCTTATGTGAACTCTCCTCTGTTATCTGACCTTAATGTCTTTATCTTCTTTTCAGAGAGATTCTCTACACGGGCCTTGAATTCCTTGAACTTGTTGAACACTTCACTTTTTGCTTTCAAGAAATAGATCCAAGTTTTACATGAGGTAATCATCAATAAATGAAACATAATATACGTACCTACTAAGTGATGTCAGATGACATTGTTCCACACACGTCCGAATGTACTGTGTCCATGATTCCTTTTGCTTTGTTGTTGTTAGAGTTTGTACTTTAATTCAATATTATCTAGGATCTTTAACTGAAATAATAACAAGCACACAAAAACACAATAGACACAATAGTTTTCCTCGGGGAAAACATAAAGGAGAAAACCCCACAACTTCCTCAAAGATAGATTTGCCACTAATAGAATATCAAGCGAAAAATGGAAAACCCAAAATATGTCTTCTGCAGCTCTCTCTCTTTCTCCTTCGGCGAAATTGTCTTCTCTTCCTTGTTATGCGAACTTGTGTGAGTGAGTAGTGTGTCCAAATGAGAGAGCAAGGCTCTCTATTTATACTTTACTTTTGACTTGACCTTTTACCTAACTAGGTCGGCCTCACTAAAATTGACTGGGCTGACTTCTCTAGGGATACTCAATAATCCCTTTTACATTTGACTCTAGGGGATCTAATGCCCCGACTTACAAAGGAGGTTTTACCTCAATGACTTTGCATGACCAAACCTAATAATGACATCCCTGAACGAAGGAAAAACATCTTCGACGGAGGTACTGTTGGACACAATGTTCGCACTAGAGGGGGGTGAATCAGTGTGAAGGCAATTTTAAATCCTTTTCAACTTCTATTCATCAATGCATCATTCTACCATTTACATCATCATTTCATAATATTCCATCAACCAATCAATCATGAATCATAAGCATGTTATCAACTAAATCATTGAACCATAACAAGCACCACAACACAAGAGAACACAACACAATATAATCTTTGTAATATTTTTTATATTTGATTGGACCGGCTACAACCATTAGGGTAAATCAACACTAAATCATAAGAAGAGCACCAACTCCTATTCCAAGGCCCAACCTAGTTTTCTTAGACCCACCTAAGAAGAGTTGAGGTATCCAAACCTTAGATGCAAGACTAGCTTGCATTTACAATACAGTTTATTGTCTCAACACACTCATGTCATCACACATATCACTGTCAAGTACAATCACTGTCACATCATCTCATCAACAACTTGTCACTGCCCTGTCAATACTATCCACTTCAATCACTGGATGCTGTCACTATATCATTGAAGATGTCAATATCAAATTATTACTATCATGTCATCAATGTTGTCATCAAGCTGATCTATCATTGGCCACTGTCTCTATCAAAGCTGTCAAAGTCATCATCAAATATGAAAATCATCTCATATTCTTTTCACATATTCAGATCAGACATCTCAGTCTAAAGTGAAATGATAAATGATCTCTGTCTAAATGTTAAAGTGAAATGATAAATGATATATGTTTGAGTTTAGAAGAAGTCGAAATTGGTCTTAAGGGCTGGCCCACTGATTCACCCCCCCCCTCTCAGTGTGCCATTGTGTCTAACAATTGGTATCAGACCGGGTCTTCATCACAAGCCTAGAAAGCTTGAAGGGATCCATGGACATAAGATGGAAGGACCAACAAAATTCAAGCCCTCTGAAGATGAGAAGCAAGAAGAAAAGAAGGTACACGCTTCTGATAGTAGTAGCTCTGAATTTGATGACATTGAAAATGATCTTGAAGATGTTAAGAAAGATTTCCTAGCACATATTTTGATGGACATTGATCTCAAATACAATTTGAGACTAAAAAAGAAGATTTTAGGGTCATTTGAAAAATTCCAAAAGAAGACTATGGACCTACTCAAGAATCTCAACAAGACAAGTTTACAAGGTGAGCTAGTAGATGCAGATGAAGTTAAAAATCCCAAAGAACTTGAAGAAACAAGAAGGAAAAATATTGATTTGAAGACTCAATTGGAGGAAGCCAAAAGAGTAGAAGAAGTCTTGAAACACCAGCTAAATGAGAAAGATAAGACTTGTCAAAAGCTTGAAGTGGAAGTGGTTGGACTTAGTAAGAAAATTGAAAAGTCAAATGCTCATGTGAAGTTCAACAAAATTTCAGTCATCTTGGATGAAATATTGAATTGTCAAAGGTCCCCATTTGACACATATGTTCTAGGGTACAAGAAGGAAAAATAAAATTATGAAGGTGGCACTTGGTCCCCTAAGACTCCTGAAGTAGGATCCACATCCTTCAATGGTGAAAGCAAAGATGTTCCTCATGTACCTACACATGACAACAAATACTTTGGAAGATAAAAAATGAATCAAAAAGTTGGTCCAACTCCTCAAAGAAAATTCCTCAGAAGAGAGACGACTCCAATGTGGATCCAAAGTACCAGGTATGAAGATTGCTTTAATGGTTATTGTTATTCATGTAATGAGTTTGGTCACAATGCTATGGACTGCTCATTCCATGGAAGAAGTGGTGGAAGTCCCAATCACACAATTAGATGCTGGACATGCAATCGTGTTGGACATATTGCTGCTAACTGCCACACCTTGAGATGCTACAATTGCAGTGGATTTGGTCATAAAGCCCAAACTTGTGCTAGTCCAAGAAGACAACCAATGAAGAGACCATCATACACATCAGCAAGGAGAACTAATGAATTTTGGAAGAAGAATAATGGAGAAAGATTTGAAGACAAAAAGACAAATGCTCAAAGTCAAGGACATTCTCAGGTATGGATGAAAAAGAATGTTGTGTTAAATATAAATGAGATTGATTCATGCACAAAAAATGGCTGCCATATGGCAAGCCATGTTTGAGGTCTTTTAAAGACCTTGGCACACCTTGAGTCCATGGATTTGGAGGATGGACTCAAAGGAAAATGTTGGTTGCTCCAAGAAACAGGTCCAAGGATCGTGATTGCAATTGAAGACAAATATGCATAATGATAAATGGGAGTTTGAAATTGGGTATGTGAAGAACTGTGCAAAGAATTTAATAGATTTCCTCTTTATGAAATAAAGACTCAAGACTGTGTACCAGATCTCATATAGAATGGAAGTATTCAAAGTCAGTTTGTATCCTGTGAATTGGACAATGAATGAAGCAGTCTCACAAGTAAAGAATATCAGTGTTAGGGGGAGCAGCCAAAACAGATAATTGTAACTCGTAAGGGAATGCTTGCTTGAATTTCCTAACATTCTCATTAAAGGCACTTGAAGGATAGTGACAAGAGGAGCTGGCAGTAGTTGAAATTGCAGTACACCAATACATGATAGTAGATCTATGTGTGAAAATAAAGAGTGGTTGTGGGAGCAACAATCAAAGTATGGTTTGTGCTTTGGGTATGAGGTGAATTGCTGCAGCTAAAGGATAATATTGCAGATGAAAAAGAACTTTTCCTCTTAAGAAGATATTCTGGGATGAATATAGTCCTAGACTGATTTGAAGTTTGCTTTGTGACACTCTAAGGCTACCAAAGTATGATGATGCATGGAGGATTGATCTTAATGCATGTTTACCCTTATGATAACTACAACATTCTTAAAGTGTACAAACGACTTCTTCTAGCTTTGGATATAATTAGCAAGAATGACTTCAAAAACACTTGTCGTTGGTATATGATTATATGACTTCTATAGAGCTAGTTAACGAGATTTTTATTATTATATGAAGACAAATCCTGGCAATCATATGAAGTCTAGAGAGCATGCCTAGATGAACATATGGAGCATCTTGAGGACTGTTTGAAACATACCTTATTCACTTACAACAAGGCAACTTCTTATATTCAAAAGCATTGTGACATATTCCAGTTTTGAGCATCATGGAACACAAAAATTGGACAGGGTATGGTATGCAAGCAAGTGTCAAAGGTTATGCCAGCAAGACTCAAAAATACACCCAGGAAGATGTGGAGGAGATGTGATTAAATTGCACACATAAAGAAAATGCCTGCCAAGTATTAGATAATACTCATCTAAAATGCCCACAGAAGTAATGAAGTTAGGGATATGAAGTCAAGATAATGCCCGCAAGCCTGTTTACAGTCCTTAAAAATGCTGGCCAACATTGGAAGATGATTGAGAATGCCCGCACTATGGTATAAATGTTCACCAGGCCTTCAAACATGCCACATAAGTATTCTAAAATGCACGCAGAAGGTGCATAATATGCCCGCAACTAGTAGAGTTATGACCACCATTATCTTGAAAAATGCCCGTAAGAATTCTGGAAAGCTAGAATGCTTGGAGGAACTGAGGGTTATGTTATTCCAGAAGTTTTAAATGAATGGCTCATATGTTGGAGAAAATAGTATAATTTCAAACCTATTCTCTTTGATTTTGAAGTGAATAAAATGCCCGACAAAAGATGGAAAATGCAATGCCTGCACCACACAAATCTCTACAGATGCCCGCAACACATGACAAAATGCTCGCACGATGATGTGAATGCCCGCACAAAGATAGGAGATTCCCACACCTCATCTAGAATGCCTGCCAATCTGAGTAAAAAGCATTTTGTGATATGTAATGACGAATGATTTTGGGCTCCTCTAACTCTAGATAATGAATAAAGATCAAGTTTGTTGGTTGATAAAGCACCCATAGACATCCAAAGATATTTAAAAATACTACTCTTGGTGACAGTTAATGACAAATAGCAGTAGTAACGTTTCATTAACAATTTCATAAAAAAATTGAATAGCATTTTGACTTGATGACAAAGATGTTTTTGACAGTGATTGATGCTAACAGTGTATGGACAGTACCTTGACATCACAATGATAGTTGATGAAGAAATTTATATCAAAGGGGGAGCATCCAAGCATTCTAAAAGAGAAATTGGGGAATGCCTATTGACAAGGGGAGCAACAAAGATTAAATCTTGTCTTTATGATCAAATTCGATAGAAATATTATCAATAGAAAAAGAGCGAAGAAGGTGTTCAAGAAATGAAATCTACAGTGTGTTTCATGTAGAAGCAGAATAAAACCTAAATGTTGAAATTCATATCTTGAAAGGGGGAGCTCAGCTTAAATAAATCTATGAAGTTTGAAGACAAGAAGAGCTTGACACAAGAGGGTATAGCTATTTTAGCAGAGTGCACTCAAACAGTCCCAACATAGCCTTAGGGGGAGTAGCGGAAGATCAAATATCAATTCAGTGGCCCTTTGTCATTAATGTCAAAAGGGGAGAAAATTGAGGAGGGATTGCCATCAATGACAAAGGGGGAGTTTGTTGAGCACTGATTGTCATTGATGACACCCATTAATGACAAAGGAGTGATAAGGGGACAAAGGAGTGACAAAGGTTGATGTCAAAGGATGATGACATGAATGGGCTTGTCATTAGAACCATGAATGGGAATTGGAACACCAGGTGGACCAAATGACCCATTCTGTGGTCATTTGTTGAAGGAATTGTGCCTTGATGTCCTTGTTGATGATGGCACACTTCTTGGAACCATTTAATGATGCCTTCGGTTGTGAATCCCATTGCACTTAAAGAAACATTTGTTGAAGCCCATTGTCATGATGAAACCATGGCATATATAATGTCATTATCACACTTGGAATATGGAGCACTCTCGGTTAATATGATTGGAAAACCTTGCACCTTAAGCTCTTGCTTGACAAGTGTTTGATAAGATTGAACCTTGGAGCCCACATAATGTGGGTTAATAACCCTTAAAGCTCTTGACATATGGGCACATGGTGTATGGTGGCTTGGACCTCCTTGGATGTTTTGGCAGCTCTTAAGGCCTAAAACAATGGAAGAAGTTTGTTGAAAGTCAACCCAGCATAAGCATAAAACAATAAAAGGTAAAAACGACCCAACTTTAGAAGACATGTTTTAATTATATGAAAACATGACAAGTCGGCTCAGTCAAAGATAAAAATAAAAAATAAAATAATTCTTTTAAAGACAGGTCGGCCTCATAAAAATTGAGGATCAAACCTATATAAATAAAGTATAAACGCCTTCATTTGGATGTGGATTGTGGAATGGAATTCGGTGGTGCTCTGAGATTTTCGGGGGTGCTAGTGTAGCTACAACAAGTGAAGAAAAGGAGATTTTGATGGATGTGAAGAAGCTACAAAATATTTTTATCTGATTCTTTTTGATGTGGTGTGGAAGCTCTGTAATTCGGATGGGAGTTGAAGACTTAACAACTGCAGACATGAGATTTTATTTTGAAGCCTGATATATTTTGTTTATGTGAGAATCCTCTGTTTTTCGGACTAAGGTAGCAGCAGTGCTTTGGTAGTGTTTTGGTTGAGATCTTTTGGATGAGATAAGTGCAGGCTATAAGATGGGCAGCAGTGAGTTCTTTAAGCAGCTGAACCTACAGAAAATGTGAAGATAGCATGAAGTGTGATTGCAGTGGACAACAACAGACTTAGATGATATGTGTAGATCCAGTTGTTTTGACAGTAATGAGCAGAAGTTGAAGGCATAAGAAGACCTTGGAAATATGGGAAGACCTTGAAGATATGTGCACATTCAATTGATGAGAAAACCTTATTGAAATGACAAAACTATTTGACAAATGACATGACTGAGGATACATTGATGACATGAATGTGAACAGGATGTGGACATTGTTGGGTGTGTTATATCTCTTCACATGGTGGGTGCGTGTACACCACGATCCCCTCCCCAATAGTTTTTGGGTTGTTTTTTGCTTTTTTGTTGTTTCGGCCCATTGTATTCTATCTAATCCCAGTAAAGGAATTAGGGTTGTAACCTAATTTCGGGTAAACGAATTAGGATTTTAGATGCTGCGAATACCATATATTGTATTGTAAATGGTTAAGAAAACATATAATGAAAAGAGTTGTGCAGCTCTAAGTTTTGCTGGTTTTTTCTCGGTTAAGGGTTTCCAGGTGAAAATCTCTGTGTTATGCGTGTGCCATTGTGTATTTTCTGTTAATGGTTAAGAATTTGTATGATTTTTTACTGCACTGTTAAGGTTTAAAACTATCATACATGAGCAGACTTAGTTGGTATGACAGTGATAAGAAGACTTTGTTGATATGCCAATGATGAGCAGCTTGACATGATGATGACAGAACTTATGATTGTTTGATGACAAGAATGTATATGTAATTACACGTTAGGTCTTGTACATATTTTCTTAGTTGGATCTAAGAAAAGACCAGGCTGAGTCTTGGAATAGAAGTTGGTGCTTCTGATTCAGTTGTAGCTGATAACACCTAACGGTTGTAGCCAGTTGAATCAAAATATAAAAAGATTACAAAGCTCATCTTGTGTCTCTAATGGTGTGAATTGTTTATGATGAATGACACGTTTAATGATTAGCTTTGCATAGCTTAGTATGAATGATGATATTTTCCTAAATGTTAAAGTGAAATGATAAATGATATATGTTTGAGTTTAGAAGAAGTCGAAATTGGTCTTAAGGGTTGGCCCATTGATTCACCCCCCTCTCAATGTGCCATTTTGTTTAATAGCCATCAACCCTACTGTGATCAATCTCATCTAGATTTTTCTTCACCCACACTTGCTTCTTGACATTTGTCCTTTCATCATTTGTTACTTCATTTTTATTGGCTTTCCTTGTTGAGTTGTATGAGAGACTTCTCATGGATTGTTTCCATATATTCCAACAGTCTTGTGCTTTATGCCCAAAGTCACTACAAATATAACATCTCATTGTACAACAATGTGCAACACTGTGACCAACATGGTTGCATGTCCAACACTTGATTGAGCTGTTGGAACTTCCAACACTTCTTTGATCAACTTCTTTCCTCCATATCTGAGAGTATCCCTGACTGTAGGCTTTTGTCTTTTGATCTTCAAATCTGTCTGTGTTATTCTTCTTCCAAGATTCATTGACTTTTCTTGCTGATGGGTATGAGAAACTTATCAATGATTGTCTTCTTGGACTTGCACATACTTGGGATTTATGGCCAACACCACCACATGTGAAGCATCTCAATGTATAACAGTTTGCAACAACATGTCCAATTCAGTCACATGCCCAACATCTCATTTTGTCACTTTGACTTTGAGCACTTCTTTTCCCATGGAATGTACAATCCATAGCCTTGTGACCAAAGTTAGAACAAGAGAAACAATAACCATTAAATCCATTTGCATACCCGGGACTTTGGTTCCATCTTGGAGTTGCCTGTCTTTTGAAAAATTTGCTTTGAGGGATAGAATTAGCTCCTTGATGCATTCTTGAACCTTCAATGTCTTTGTTATCATGTGCAGATGGATGGGGAGAAGCTTTGGACGATGATGGGCCTGCTTCTGGAGTCTTGGGAGACCAAGTGTCATGTTCTTCTTCCTTCTTGAACCCAAGACCAGATGTGTCAAAATGAGACCTTTGACATTTCAATATTTCATCCAAGATATCTAAACTTTTGTTGAACTTTACATAGGCATCATATTTCTTGTCCTTCTTTCTGAGACCAACTATCTCCATCTCAAGCTTTTGACATGTTTTCTCTTTCTCATCCAACTAGTTTCTTAATACCTCTTCTATTTTCTTGGATTCCTCCAACTAAGTTTTTAGATCAACATTGATCTTCCTTGACTCCTCAAGATCTTTTGAATCTTTACCAAGCTCTTCTTGTTTTTTAGCTTGTTCTTCTACTTAACTGATTAATTCTTTCTTTAGTCTTTCAGCTTCATCTTCTTTGTCTTCCAGCTGATCCTGCATCACTACTCCTTTAAGTTTGAGTTTCTTAGGAAACTCTTTTAGTTCCATGTTCTTCTTTTGGAAATTGTTCAAATATTCAAAGGTTGTCTTCATAAACCTCTTGTAATCATATTGGTTAAGTTCAATTCTGTTGTAGCACCAATCAACTCTGAGATCAATGTTACACGCATAGTTTATAATCCGTCCTTCTGTAATTCTTCATCATTATCTGCAATAGCATTTTCAGCTTCATCAGATATTGAGATACTACAATCAGAAGTATCCATACCTTTACTGGAGTCCAATTGTTCCCTTTCTTCATGCTTGACATCTTCAGTAATCTTGATTTTTGTTTCCTGATTTTATTTTTCACTGTCTTGTCATTCCTTTTGGTATTCACTCTCCAATTTGAACCATGGATCCTTTGTTGAAGTGTATTCCCCAATACCTTCTTTGACTGAACTTGGAAGTCCATCCAAGAGAAACTTCATGGCTGTTGTATTATCCTTCTTTGCTTCTTTATGTGCTGCTACTTTGCCCTTCTTGTTTGATAGGATGGGTAGATTGATCACAATCTCCCAAACTCCAAAATTATTCAGGTAGGCTTTCATCTTGCTCCTCCAACCAAAATAGTCTTTCACATCAAACATAGGTGCATCATTGATGAATTCTTCTTTTGGATCCATAATTGTGTCCATGGATCTCCTTCAAGCTTGCAAGGCTAGTAATGAAGGCTGACTCTGATACCAATTGTTGGACACAATGTTCACACTGAGAGGGGGGTGAATCAGTGTGAAGGAAATTTTAAATCCTTTTCAACTTCTATTCATCAATGCATCATTCTACCATTTACATCATCATTTCATAATCTTCCATCAACTAATCAATCATGAATCATAAGCATGTTATCAACTAAATCATTGAACCATAACAAGCACCACACCACAAGAGAACACAACACAATATAATATTTGTAATCTTTTTATATTTGATTGGACCGGCTACAACCGTTAAGGTAAATCAACACCAATTGATAAGAAAAGCACCAACTCCTATTCCAGGGCCCAGCCTGGTTTTCTCAGACCCACCTAAGAAGGGTTGAGCTATCCAAACCTCAGATGCAAGACTAGCTTGCATTTACAATACAGTTTACTGTCTCAACACACTCATGTCATCACACATATCACTGTCACATCATCTCATCAACAACTTGTCACTGCCATATCAATACTGTCCACTTCAATCACTGGATGCTGTCAATATCAAATTATTATTGTCATGTCATCAATGTTGTCATCGAGCTAATATATCATTGGTTGTTGTCTCTATCAAAGCTGTCAAAGTCATCATCAAATATGAACATTATCTCATATTCTTTTCACATATTCAGATCAGACATCTCAGTCAATTCGATTTAATCACATGTCATATAAGCATAATCAATACAAATCAGAATTGCTTCAAATGCTGGTGTTATTTACTGTGGCTTTGTCCTTCATGTTGTTGTTGCTGTAGCTTTCACCATTGCATACCCGAAATCCGAGAGAGAGAGAGAGAAAAATCACAAAAATAAGAGCTAAGATCATTATGCAACTGCCTCAGATTTTTCCATCCGAATTTCAAAGCTCCTACATCTCCTTCATACCCGAAAAATCTCAGGCCATCTGCTGCTACCCCCAGAACATCATCAAACTGTCTCAAATAAGCATATCATTCTTCTATTCAGCAGCACATCCTCACTCAGTCCACATCATCATTCTGTCCACATGTCAATCTGCTGCCCCAGAATATTATCAAGCTATCTCTTCCATCTTTGGCTTACTTTGTTGCTCTGCTGCTACCTTAGAAAAATACCTGAAATCAGAGCTCCTCTTCATACCTCCAAATCATCCACCAAATGCTTACCTCAACATAAAGATTTGTCCTTTATTTATACCTTTCCTTCTCCATAAAATCTGGAGGCCAACATCTTCTTATTTTTATTTTATCCTTAAAATAGTTTATTTAATGGTGGCCATCCTATAAACAAGGAGATAAACAATCAATTGATTTTAAGCCACATCACTAGCTGCCTTCCAGAATGTTTGAATATTTAACATTAAATGATTAAATAAATCAATTAATATTGGTTTACTGTGGCCATCCTTCCTTAGATCATGCTCTTAGTATTTTTATTTTTACCATTAAATAACCATCTGAAGGATTATCATGTGTGGGTCCATGACACAACCCTTAACACACCATCATTTATGTGCCATGTCATGTCCTTTTGGCATCATTTCTTAAAATATGCCCACAAGGGGCCTTCCTGTGATGCCTGCAGGTGCCTCTTGAAATGTCTGCAAGGGGTTAAGTAAATGCTCGCACAGCCTTTCAATATGCCCGCAAGGGCCACATAAAATGCCCGCAAGGGCACTTTCAAATGCCCACAAGGAGGTGTAGAAATGCCTGCACATGGCTCTTCAAATTCCCGTAAGCCTCATGCTTGCTTGTCATATGAACCTGAGTCCTTTGCCAATCCTCAAGCCATGCCATTGTATTTGTCATCATGCATGTCCTCCATGTCATCCATGTCTTTGTCATCATGTATGTCCTCCTTGTCATGTTCTTTGTCATTATGCTTGTTGCCATTGCCATGTGCTCAAGCAAACTTTTGCTTGCTAAGTCTTGTCCTCCTTTGCCATGTCATCACTTTTGTCAAGTCATCATCCTTTGGCCTATGACTTGTCCATTCTTTGTCCTTTGCCATACAATGCCATGTCCTTCATTGTCCTTTGTCTTTTTCCATGTCATCAACACCATCATATTTTTGTCCATGTCGTCAACACTTGATGCCTTGTCATCATCAACCTTGCTTGTCCATGCTTGTCATCAACCTTTGTCATTAATGTGGTGTCATCAATGACAACCTTGATCATCAGGTACTACAAAAATACAATAATAATATAATAATAATAAACAAAAGAATATCTTCCAAAGTTACAATTACAACAACACTCCCTCTTAACTAGGAAGGTATTCTCTCGTCACAGTCATCATCACCCTGGACACAATTCTGGACAACCTCATCATCGCAGGAACATCATTGTCGCTGCTGCAACAATCCTCATTCCGTTGATAATTGATTAGTGGCATCTCTCGAATCTATCCATCATAGGAAGTTCTACAGAGCCAACCCTTTTTCATGTTGGATTTAGGCCTAGCCCTCATGTAGGTCTTCATCATCTTTGCGAGCAAGCCATCAAGTAGGTACATCCTAGGACTAGTCATTACATTACCACAACAATCACCTGCATCTCCTACTATCGTCTCATCGTATCCAGATCATCTCATCATCACATGGAGCACAACCTAGATGCACATCTCATGTCCAACAAACCACCTGCATCTCCCACCTAATGGGTACAACCCAGGAGCACCCTAGGAGCACCCCAGGTGCATTACGTCTCTCAATGGTCAACTCGCGTCTACCAGCATGGGAGGACAATCAGGAGCACCCCAGGTGCATTACGTCCCATGGACCACCTACACCTTCCACCATGCGAGATCCTGCCTAGGCGCATACAAAATATCTTATGACTGGCGGACCTCTCAACATCTCCAGTATGGGAAGACAATCAGGAGCACCCTAGGTACATTACGTCCCAAGGACCACCTACGCCTACCACCATACGAGAACCAACCCTTACATCTACCAACATGGGGGAACAGTCAGGAGCATCCCAGATGCATTACGACCCAAGGACCACCTACATCTACCACCACGCGAGAACAACTCTAGTGCATCTGCGTCTTCCGGTCTCATCACTCCCTCTTAGGAGAAACCTCGATCTAGATAACACCAAGCTTCTCTCTGAAGTACTCGAACTTCACTCTGGCTAACGGCTTGGTCAACAAATCGGCTATCTACTCTTCTGTCGCCACATACTGGAGCTTCACTGCTCCTCTCTGCACCATATCCCTGATATAGTGGTACTTGATCTCAATATGCTTCGACTTGTCATGGAACACCGGGTTCTCAGACAACTTCACGCAACTTTGGTTATCACAGAAAATACAAGTCGTCTCTAACTGGAGATCAAACAAATCTGACAGTAGCTTCCAAAGCCATATTGCCTCACAACTAGCTGAACAAGCTGCAACATACTCTGCTTCGACTGTACTCAGTGCCACGCATGATTTCTTCTTGCTAAACCAGGAGATCATACCAGATCCCATACTGAAGCAACATCCTGAAGTGCTCTTCCTATCCGTGGCACTGTTTGCCCAATCCAAATCAACATAACCATGCAGGTTAATCTTCTGATTCGCCTCATACTTGAGCCCATAGTCAACCGTACCCTTCAAGTACCTCAATATATGCTTTGCATCAATCAAGTGAACATGTCTCAGATCCGTTAGGAACTGGCTCAGGGTGTTCACAGCAAAGAATATGTTTGGTCTCGTTTTCATTAGGTACATCAATGAACCAATCATCTGACGATACATTGTGGAATCAACTATCTCTGATGAAGCATCACGCAATAGCTTCAGATTCGATGCCATTGGTGTGGCCATTGCCTTGCAGTCCATCATTTCGAACCTCTTTAGAATCTCTACTGCATACTTCCCTTGACCAAGGAAGATTCCATACGTATTATGCCACACCTCCATGCCTAAGAAATAATGCATCATACCCAGGTCCTTCATCTCGAACTCTGCAGAAAGCCTCCTCTTCGTATTTGCAATGAGCTCATCCTCCCCTGTTACAAATAGGTCATCTACATAGAGTAGAAGTATCACTGGATTTCCAACTTCAACCTTGTAGTAAAGGTTGGAATCTGCTTTACTCTTGGTAAATCCTAAACTCATCAGGAAACTGTCCATCCTGTCGTACCATGTCCTGGGTGCCTGCTTCAATCCATACAAGGATTTCTTCAACTTGCACACATGAGTTTGTCTATCATGTGTCTCAAATCCCAGTGGCTTCTCCACGTACACTTCCTCTTCTACTACACCATTTAAGAATGTTGTCTTGACATCCATCTGTTGTACCTTCCATTTCATTACTGCATCCAATGCCAATATAGATCTGATGGAAGTGTATCTCGCTATAGGTGCAAATGTCTCCTCGTAATCTATTCCTTCCTTCTGGGAGAAGCCACGTGCCACAAACCTTGCCTTGTGTTTTTCAATGCTACCATCTACAACATGCTTGATCTTGTAGATCCATTTCGAAGTCACAACAAACTTCCTGTTTGGTCTCGAAACTATCTCCCAAACATCATTCTTCATAATCGACTGGTACTCCTCGATCATGGCATCCTTCCATTCTTTCTTCTCTGCTGCTTCTTCAATGATGTCGCATAGTAGGGACACATATATGGAGTATGGTCTGGGTCTCTTTCTTTCTCTGTGCATCCCCTCTGGAGCACCATACTTCTCTGCATCTTGTATTGCTTATCATGCCCATGCTGGTCTTCTCTTGTGGGAGTTCTTCTCACGAGGTGGATCTACAGGTTCTTGTGGTTCTGCCATGTCGCGGTCTTCATGATCTTCTTGAATTGCTTCTTCCGGTTCTTCAGTTTCTTCAATCTTAACTTCATGAATATTCTTGAATGTTATTTTCTTCAAAACAAGTCTCTCTTGTAGATGATGGTACACGATCTTTCCTACAAGTCAATTTAGCTGTGTGATTAGAAACACTTCATAATTTTCAAAACAAGTTCTTATGCATAAAGACATAGGTCACACAGTCATGCAACTATCTTAGCCAATGCTTCAATACAACATTCATCCATGTCCCATATTCATACAGTAACTTCCTAGATGCCTTCCATCCCTACCTGAACATTATTAAGAGCGTGCACTACTCCCAATATGTCAGCGAAGAGGTTTCATTCTAGATAAGTAGCAATGGAATGTTGTACAGTACCATAGGCCACTTACCCGTTACTTGCATATTAGTAGTATTATGTTCATTAATGCAACTTTCTAACATGCATAATACACATCATAAATCTAGGAACATACGTATGTACACAACTAAACAATATCATTTAAGTAATTAGATATACAAGAAATGACAATTCAAATACTTATCTTTGTTTGGTTGTTGGTTGGACTCCCTCTTGATCTTTGCTTCCTTGCAAGGAACAACTAGAGTCTCTGACAACCGTCTGATTCTGAGGAACTTGTGCCTTTCTTGCTTATGATCAAAAATGTTGAGCAATTATTCTACATTGTAGATCACGTGTTCTTCATACTAGAGTAGACTCTGTGTCCCTTCTTCTGTATCTTAACCAATGCTGAAAAATGGATGAGAGGTTCTTCCTTAGAGCATTGATCTTTATTTGTTTTCTGGAGTCCAACTTTGTAGGAGCTTCTCCTACTCCTTTCATGTAACACTGAAAGTCATCTCTAGTTTCACCTTATGAGGTGGAACCTTTTGAATGAACCCTTGTAGTTGGTTACCTTTATTCATCATAATACATATTCTTCATCACTTGAAGAATCATCCCTTTCTTCTCTGGTTCCTTTCCTTGCTGGTTCATCGTCTTCAACGATGTGAGCATGATGTCTCTTCTTGTTAGTCTTCTTGTTGGAGGAACCTTTGTTTCTAGGACAATCTCTAGAGTAATGCCCCTTCTCATCACATGTATAACATCTAATGTTGGATATATCTCTTTTGGGTCTCCCTTGTCTATCATAGTTCTCCCTCTTATTTTGATGGTGGTTCTCCCTCTTGTTGTGATGGTGGTGCTCCCTCTTGTTGTGATTTCTTCTAGCGTGAACTGTGAGAGCTTGATCATCATTTGCTCCCATCTTTTCTTCTCTTGCTATTAGTCGAGCTTCTTCTTGAGTGCATTCTTCCCATAGTCTGTTGAAATCGATCAACTTCTTTCTGGCACATATACCTTGAATGAATGAGTCCCATGATTTTAGGAGACCATTGAAGGTGGTCATAATGACCTCTCATTCTTCTACCTTTTCTTCAACTGCTTCAAGTTGCACCTTGATCTATAGGACCCTTGTGAAATAGGATTGCATGGTCTCTGAGTTTAGGATCTTTATGTTCTTGAGATGGTTCCTTAAAGTCATCTTCTGATTGATGTTCTTCCCTTTGAATAGTCTTGTCAACGCATCAAACATCTCCTTGGGTGTCTTCAAGGATGACACATGTGGGATGAGATGATCCTTAATGGAGTCTGCAATAATTCTCTTGGCCTTAACCAAGTTCTTCTTGTGGATAGTCCTAGCCTCATCTCCCTCTAGTGTTGGAACCTCTTCACTAACATATTTGTCCAAGTCATTTTCTTCAAGGACAAGAGCAATTCTATACTTCCATGCTCGGAAGTTATCAGCTCCCTCAAGCTTATCCTCAATCTTGGTGTGGTGAGTCATTTTGAAATGAGCATCTCAAATGGAAATAACAGAGATTTAGGTCTTACCAATTTGAGATGCCCAGCCTGGTTCTTGAGTTGATTGGCCTAGGGTTTGTCAGAGAAACCCTAATTTTCCAAAGTTGGAATTTTGAGCTTCTGATTGGACAGGAAGATGCCCCTCCTCAAGGCGAGTTGTCCAATGTACTCCTTTTTTCCAAATCTATGAACATAATTGCAAAATAGTTGATGCCCTAGTTTTCCCCTCGATAATAGTGACGAGGCCAAAAATGAAAATTCTCAGTTTTGAATTCTACTTTCACATGAAGATGTGCCCTCCTAGGGCGAATTGAATTGACCCTCTTTTCAGGATGATATGTGGAGGAAAGTTCCCGGAACAGGAAGCCCTAGTTTTCCTCCCTACAATAGTGACAAGGTCAAAAATGAAAATTCTCGGAATTTGATTCTGCTTCAATAGAAAGATGTGCCCTTCTAGGGCGAGTTAGCATAGCCTCCTTTTCTTGATGATCTATGTAGAAAAGACCTCAAACTTGGAAGCCCTAGTTTCTCACTGCTGCACTATGCCTTATTTTCAAGTAAGCTTTGAAACCATGTTAGAGTTTGTACTTTAATTCAATATTATCTAGGATTTTTAACTAAAAGAATAACAAGCACAACAAAACACAATAGACACAATCGTTTTCCTTGGGGAAACCGTAAAGGAGAAAACCCCGCAACTTCCTCAAAGATAGATTTGTCACTAATACAATATCAAGCCAAAAATGGAAAACCCAAAATATGTCTTCTACAACTCTCTCTTTCTCCTCCAACAAACTTGTCTTCTCTCCCTTGCTATGCGAACGTGTGTGAGTGAGTAGTGTGTCCAAATGAGAGAGCAAGGCTCTCTATTTATACTTTACTTTTGACTTGACTTTTACCTAACTAGTCGACCTCACTAAAATTGATTGGGCCGACTTCTATAGGGATACTCAATAATCCCTTTTACATTCGACTCTAGGGGATCTAATGCGTCGACTTACAAAGGAGGTTTTACCTCAATGAATTTGCATGACCAAACATAATAATGACATCCCCGAATGGAGGAAAAACATCTCTGATAGAGGTACAACAAAAATACAATAATAATATAATAATAATAAACAAAAGAATATCTTCCAAACTTACAATTACAACAACAGCTGTCACTGCTTGGAAACAAACTCTTCACGTTCTGGCCTTGTGCACATCTTTTGCATATACCATCATGGTTCACTTGAATCTCTGATAGACCTGTAACCATCTTGCTTATGATCGACAATGCTTTGTAATGTATGTTAGCAAGTCTTCTATGCCATAACTCACTCGGATTCACAGTGTTATGTACCAGTGCTTGATCTTATTGTCCCTTCAGCTTGTACAAGCCTCCCTCTTGAACACCAATCACGATAACATCATCAATAGTCTCTTCCTTTGGCCACATGAGAGCTTGGCCATCAACGAAAGCAACTCTATATCCACGTTCCTATAATGTTGATATGGAGAGGAGATTCTTCTTCAAACCAGGTACATACAATACATCTTTCATCTTCATAGGCTTTCTGGAATCCAACTTATAGGAGGATTCTCCTACCCCTTTTATGGGATACTGATAATCATCCCGGAGCTTCACCTTATGAGGTGAATCCTTTTGAACCAAATTTGTGAGAGAATTCTTGTAACCGGTCATGTGCTTAGAAGCACCACTATTATCAAGGCATGTGTCACTTCCATGAGTGACTATCCTTGTAAGAGCTACAACAAGGCATGTGTCACTTGCATGAGTGACTGTCCCTGTAAGAGCTAATATTAGCACATATTCTTCACTTGAATCATCTTCTCTTGCTTTCTTCTGAACATGTTCATCATCTTTTGTGGCATGAGCATGATGTCTTTTATTTTTTCATTTTTTGATCTGATCTTTTATGTGAGGACAGTTTCTTGCAATGTGTCCCATCTTCTGGCAATTGTAACATTTGTACTTTGAATAATCTTTTTGTGTCTTTTGTGACTTCTGGAACTTTTTACAGCAATGGAATTCTTTCTTGCTTTTCCCTTTTCTTGCATGTGCTGCTAGTGCTTTATTTTCATCATCACCCAACTTTTCTTTTCTTACTACCAATCTAACTTCTTCTTGTGTGCACTCTTCCCATATCCTGGTGAACTTTGTTAGCTTCCTTTTGGAACAAATCCCTAAATAAATGATTCCCAAGACCTTGGGAGACCATTCAATGTAGTCATCACTATCTCAACTTTATCAACTATTTCTCCAATGGCTTCAAGTTGTTCTTGGATTTGAGATGCCCTTGTGAAGTAGGACTGAATGGTTTCTGGATTTTGCATTTTCACATTCTTGAGTTGTGTCCTCAGTGTCATCTTCCGGTTGATATTATTTCCCTCAAACAACAGAGACAAGGCATCAAACATCTGCTTTGGAATCTTCAACATTGAGACATGAGGGATCAAGTGATCCTCAATATAATCTACAATGGTTCCCTTTACTCTAATCATGTTCTTGTGCCTTGCCTTAGCTTCATCTCCCTTTGGCTCATCAACCTCTTCTTCAACATATTTTTCCAAATCATTCTCTTCTAGAATGAGAAGCACCCTATACTTCCATGCTCGGAAGTTATCAACCCCTTCAAGCTTCTCATCAAGCTTGGTGTTGTTCGTCATTTTGTCCAAGGTTAAAAATATGATAGAGATGAAAGTTTTCAGAAATGGAATTTGGACTTACCAGTCAATGCGCTATGCCAAGGTGATCTCCACAAGCCAAAATCAACTCCAATGTCAACCTGAAAACTGCTTAACATCCAGCCTAGGGTTTTATGAGGAAACCATAATTTTTCCAAACTTTGAATTTGGAGAATCTGATCTAGGGAGAAGATGCGCCCTCCCAAGGCGAGTTGAGCAAACCTTCTTTTATTCCAGATCTGAGGTCCCTCATTTCTGCAGTTTCTATAGAATTTAGGTCAAAATTGAAAATTCTCGGATCTGAGATCTGACTCCATAGATAGATGCGCCCTCCTAGGGCGAGTTTAAGGATGCTAAAATTGAGCTTGATCTGTGGATGGAAAGGCTTAAAACTGGAAGCCTTAGTTTCTAGCAGTTGCAGCTGTTGCAATGACTTCTTTCAGCCCAACTCTGATACCATGTTGAGATTTTACTTTAGCAGTTATGTTATTCAAAATTCTATTAAGACGAAACTAGGGCGACTTAGAACATGAAGATTTTACTTTCATTTTAATAATTCAATTTACATCATGTCATAATAATTGCATGCATAAGGATCACTAAAACAAAGTCTTTCACAACATACACAAAGATTTATCTTGGGAAACCCTCTTGGGGAAGAAAACCCAGTAGAACTTCTTCAATATAGATTCATCAACAAAGTACAATGTCAATACAATGAAGAGCTAAGGCTCTCTTGTAGAAAGATACCCTAGATACAAAGATAAGATAAAACCGGAGATATTAGTCTTCCTCCAGCTGCTGCTTCTGTCTCTTGCGCACTTGTCTCACTAACTTGATGCGAACTTGCTTGATGTACAAATGAGGAGGGCGTCACCCTCTATTTATATTAGTTTCTGGTTGAATTTTTCATTGTGGGGCCAACTTCACTTAGGTAACTGGGCCAACTTTCCTGGGGTAGTTTTACCTAGTCTTGGGGCAGTTTTACCTTGGGGCCGACTTGTCTATTTTTACTGGGCCGACTTGTCTGAGTAACAATATAATATTCTTTATTTATTATTCTTCTAGAATCTTCTGGGCCGACATAAGCATATCTTTTGAAGCTACATAAAATGCCAACATGATGAAGGTAGTGAGAGCAAGATCTACCTTCACACTAATAGTCATAGTAACATGCATAATGGCCTTGATCTTAGAGGCTACACCCATGGGATCATTTTCCTTCAACTCTAGGTTGAAGAGCTTTAACTGTTAGGATATTTCTATACTCCATGCTAGTCCTACCTGTATTTTGATCATTTACATTTTCAGTCATGCATGCACTTTTAGGGTTTGCATGCATTCTAGGGTTTGCATGCATTTTGCATGCATCCCAGACATCAGTCCAGCACCTAGCCCTCAGTTAGTCGTCCCCGAGGAGCTTCTCACTATTCAGTTTTAGCCCTCCAGTTGCTTAATGCGCCCTTCTTCCTTGATTTTAGGAAGCAACTCGCCCATCTTCACCTACCCGTCCAGTTGTCTTCAGTTACACCTACCAGACTCAGTTTGGCTAATGGTTGACAGTTACTTGAGCATTGATGACTCCACTAATGATGATGAAGACTTCCAGTTGTGCTCTGATGATCATGAGGACACCTAGTTGTGCTCCGATAACACTCTATTGATCTTATGATCACTTTGAGAGGCTAATTCGAATTGCCACCTTAGGCATTCGAATCCTCTCTACCATTGTACTATTTATTTGTCCATATTGTAATTAATTAATTAATGTGTGTGAAGTATTTTTGCTTCTATCCAAGTTCTATTGTATTATTATTTTGTTGTCCATTATACTGCATTGACCACTCTTCTTCTATTTTCTTGCTTAATCAATTACTTTCTTGTGAGGTATACATCATCTCTTAGATCTACTGTGAGGATTTTCACATGGTATCAAAGCATGTTGAGAGTATTGTTTATCTCCATTCTTGAGAGTTTTTGCAGGTTTTTGCCAAGATTTCGAGTGCAACAGTTTCTGCATCTTTTGCAGCAGTTGCAGTTGCAGAATTCTCTATTGTTTTTGCAAGTCTTCTACAGCTTCAATGTATTCAGAAGAAATCCCTCATCTTTCTCCATTCAACTATGATCTTCTCTCTCCACTCAACTCTGATGAATGGATACCAAATATAATAGCACATTTGAAGAGAAATGGTCTCTTTGATTATTGTTTTGAAAGAGAGTTCGAATCCTCTGAAGAAGAGATTGATTGGTTAAATAATGGTGACAGAGCTTGTGGAGCCATGTTGCTTGCTATGCCTTTTTACATGGCACACCAATTCATTGATATTGAAACTCCAAAAGAGCTATGGGCTCACCTGGATGAAAATTTTGGCAGAAAGAATGAAGGGATTGGTCCAAACCCATTCAAAAGAAAGCAAAGTGATGCATTCGCTCCCCTTGATGGTCTCTTAGATCATGAACCAGTATCATCTCATATTGAAGTTGTCCACAAAGAACTTGTAGATTCTACACTCATGCTCAAACTTTCTTCTCTTTTTGTGCCAGCTCACACTCTAGATATTGCAGAAGGTCCTAAATCCTCTCTTGCACCAGAGTCTGTTGGTTTGCATCATGATCACATGATTATTTCGGAGGTCAAAACAGCTATTACAGGTAATGCATTCACTCCTCTCAAGCAATCATCTCTTATTTACTGCTATATGATCATTATCACATGCTTTCAGAAGGTTATTGAAGAATATGGCCGTTGCCACCCGCTTGAGATAATTTCTCATGCATCCATTGGTTTTCATCTCACCTCTTATGGTTCAAAGGAGATCTCAAGAAACCATTGCCATTCGCTTGGGATAATTTCTCATGCATATGATAGTTTTGATCTCACCCCTGCTGGTTCAAAGGAGATCTCTAGAAACTATTCTTCAAGTCTTAAATCTGATTTGGATTTCAACCAATTATCATTTGATGGTTCTTTTTGGCATAATCTCACCCATGATGGTTTGAAGGAGAAGACAAAAGACTATCTGCATATTCATGATTTTGATCCTACCTCAGCTGATCCGAATCACAGGTTCAAGGATCATCCTCATACTTTTGGATTTGTTCTCATCACATTCGATCTGAAGAGCAAGTACAAGCACATATTTTTTGAGCATGATCCACTTCTTCCCAAGAAGAAGATATCTCCAGACATATGACCAAGCATCACACCTGCTTGAGTTTGGAGCATTTATTTTTTGTGTGTACCTTACAGTCTGTTTTTGAGGAGTGGGTATGTTTCCCATTAAATTTTCCCCACTTCCTTAGTTTATTGACTATTATTATTCATTGTATTGGGTGACCTTTGGTCTTAGTTACCAGGGCCCAGGATGGATTAAGGGGGGGTGTTAGGATATTCCTATACTCCATCCTAGTCCCACCAGTATTTTGATCATTTACATTTTCAGTCATGCATGCACTTTTAGGGTTTGCATGCATCCTAGTCATCAGTCCAACACTTAGCCCTCAATTAGCCAACCCCCAGGAGCTTCTCACTATTCTGTTTTAGCCCGCCAGTTGCTTAATGCGCCCTTCTTCCTTGATTTTAGGAAGCAACTCACCCATCTTCACCTACCAGTCCAGTTGTCTTCAGTTTACACTCAGTTACACCTACCAAACTCAGTTTGACTGATGGTTGACAGTTACTTGAGCATTGATGACTCCACTGATGATGATGAAGACTTCCAGTTGTGCTCTGATGATCATGAGGACACCTAGTTGTGCTCTGATGACACTCTATTGATCTTATGATCACTCTGAGAGGCTAATTCGAATTGCCACCTTAGGGATTCGAATCCTCTCTACCATTGTACTATTTATTTGTCTATATTGTGATTAATTAATTAGTGTGTGAAGTATTTGCTTCTATCCGAGTTCTACTGTATTATTATTCTGTTGCTCATTATACTGCATTGACCACTCTTCTTCTATTTTCTTGCTTAATCAATTACTTTCTTGTGAGGTATACATCATCTCTTAGATCTACTGTGAGGATTTTCACATTAACAACAACTGAATTAGCTCCAATTTTGAGTGAATCATATAAATCACAACTTCAAATCATCATAAGAGTTCTTAGCAGATAAAATATGTCGATTCACCTCTTCACTCATTGTAGCAACAATTAGAGCATATGCCTTCTTATCTATGCTCTTCCATATGGCAAGCTCTTTGTCTATTGTAGGTTCTTTAGGTGCAACATCACCTTCTCTTGCATAGATGCCATCCCACACATTGTTGAAGATGAGCATGTGCTTGATCTTCCTTGACCATTCTAGATAGTTATCTTTGCCCCTAAGCACAACAACAATAGAAACTAGGGAATGCCTTCTCAAGGACAAAATTACTTGAGCAAAACATATAAGCTCTTCAATACAATGTCATCTTCAAAAAAATTATGACAACTATACTCAATAATTTGATCTCTGCAATGCACTTTACTGCAATAAACTCTACGTATACAAGGCTTAATGTTGCAATACAATCTCTTTATAGAGATTAAAATACATTTGAAGCTACTACTGTATATAGTTTAAAGTTTTCAATACTCTATGTACAATTAGGTCAAAAGCCAAGTCTCAAAATTTCAAGGATAATGGATGAACATTGTAATAGCACCGAATTCATTTTAAAACAAGCCTATTTCAAGTAGTCTTGCCACAAGAGAGATAAAAGCATACTCAAGTAGTCTTATCACAACAAAGATAAAAGTATAATAAGCTCCAATACTCATGTAGTGTTATTGCAACAAAGATAAGAGTGTGGGTTGCTTGGAAAGGTGCTTCATTCTCTTTAACGACTTCAGTGCTAAAGGTACTAGGTTGTAGGTTTGAGAGAGAGAGAGAGAGAGAGAGAGAGAGAGAGAGCAAGTCATGGCCTTACACAGATGAATCGTTTTGGCATCACAAGTTCTAGGAAATAAATTTGAATTGCATAAGGGCTAAGGCTAAACAGGATTGGTGGACGTTGAATTTCAAAATGGAAGGGAAGGCTTATATGCATTTGGGTTTCTTGTGAGGCTTCAAAATATATAGCAGTGAGGCAGTTCATAGAAGGTTAAACAACATGTTCTGTGGGGCAATGGTTGATAGTTTCTTAGATTGTTTGCAAGTGAGATGAGTGCACACAACTAGCAAGAAGACGAAACTAGGGCAACTTAGAACATGAAGATACCAACTGGTTGACATGGAGGAGGGAGAATAAGAATTTTGGTTGGATAATTTAGGGTATGCAGGCCTTACACAAAAGATAAGTTTGCCTAGGTCCATGTGATGTGTTTATGAGTGAGATCATGAAGGACATGATTGCATGCATCTACGAGTAAAGGTTACCAGAGATATGAAAAAAACATAGGTAAAACTTTACATGAATAGTACTCAAACAAGGTGCACATATAACTCACACACAACATTACCAAAATTTAGGGTTTAACAAAAAAAACTTGACTGGTACCTTAAATTGTGGAGAGCAGTGCCAAATTGAGGAGGCAGTACTAGACAACAAACTAAAGGAGGACAGGTAATTATGGAGTTAACAATAGCCAAGGCTCTGATACCACTACCAGGCCTTGGAAAAACTCTAATGGAGGATTGATTATTCATTGAAAGAGAATGTCTTATTTATACATGAGGATAAGTGACCTTTGGGCTTCAACTACCAAAGGTACACAACTCTTCATCTTACTCTCTAATAACTGAAATAACATATTTACAACATTTTACAAATGGAACCTACGGATTAGGTTTCCAACAAAATGATGATGAGTAATGTGTCCTTTGATTTAATTAAATATAGTTTTTTATTAAGTGCCATTTCCAAAATTACATTTGTCATGTTATAAATGTAAAAAATAATATAGTTTTATAATTAATAGACAATTGTTTTGCATCTTGTTTTTCGTTTATACTAAGTTTAAAATTTGCAATCAAAGTTACATTTCTCATGTTAAGAATGCAAACATTATTATATTTTCATAAAATTTTGTTCTATTGTGTCTTGTTTCATTTGTGTAAGTGTAATGTTTTTTTTTTTACACTTTTGAAAAATTTAATAAATTTATGTCAAAAATACTAGCTTGGAAAGAATGAGTGATAAAGTTCATTTCTCTTCAAACTAAATCATTTTAGACAAATTTGCACCCTATTTTAAATCAAAATCGACGAGCTTGTTGTTATTTCTAAATTGTTGATAATTTCACAACAATGTTAACTATAAACAAAGAAACAAATAAGACTATAAATAATCCAACCCATAGCACACAACTTTTAAGAGGGTTGAACAATCTACATACTAGATATATTTAAAAACCCAAGTCAATTTATCAACAAAATTAGTAAATTTAGTATATGCCAAAACAAATTCACAATAAATACAAGTAATACAATGATCCAAAGATCCTATATTAAAAGACTAAGTTATACAACAAAAAAATGTGTCTTGAAAAATATCCTGTTATACAATTTTAAACATTTTATTATTAGAAATAATGAACTAAATTACATTATTGAAATCCAAATTTCAACAAACGTGTTTATTTCCCCTTTTCTTAGAGTTTTTCTTCGCATCAAATTTGATTTTGCAAGAAGAGACCTACATAGGAAACATACGTTAATAAATGATAAATGCAATGACAGCTTTAATCAATCATATAATTGAATTATTCATGTAAAGATGAAAATATTACTTACAAGTGTGGGAATTGGCTCTGAAGTTCGTTGCAAGACAAATACTTCCACACGAATGCCCTAAGGGAAACCAATATATTATTAGAAATATAAATTATAATTAAACTAAGGACGCACTAAAACCTTGCAATCATTTCCCTCTAATAGATATTTGTTTTATTACTTAGATGTGAATACAATTAGTTTGTATAGCAATCAACAATATATGGAACCATTATTAAATACAACACAACATATGGCCATAGATGGTTACAATAGTCGGTGCTGATAAATCATGCAATAGATTTAGTCCATAAGCAACATATATTAGATTCAAATAAGAATACAAGGATAACCAAGCTAAAAAGATCTTATCGAGGTTAAAGAAAATCATATTTGAAAGTTAACAATAGGTGATTCTTATTTTTGTTTAAAAGGTTAATATTAACTTTGTTCAACATAAGCAAGGAAATTTCAATTTCTTAGAATGGAGGTCAAGGAATTTTGCATCTTTTCAATGTCCAACATGCTTTATGGAATCTATAGACTATTTGGTTTATTAACCCTAACCAACCTATCATGGACATGATTTTTGTGGGGAGCCCCCATTCCCCTAATATTTAGGGACATTATGATCATGGCTTAACCTTAGTTGGGGTTAACCCCATTCTAAGGGCTTTGCATTGGAATGTTCAAAGGGCTAGCGTGGATCTTCATGATTCAACAATTCTCTCAAACTTCATTTTCGCCCAACGAGCGTTTTGATGGCATGACACCTCAAGAATAACCATCTTGACGTTGACCTTTTCTAAATCCGACTACCTTGATGATACATATTACCATCCTTATAGGTGAAGAGTTGCTTCCATTAAGAACATGCGAACCATGAACTTCACTTCTAACCCTAGGAAAATCCACTCTTAAGTAACCAAAATAATGACAATAAAAACACATTAATGGGATGTTCATATAATCCAAAAAGTTGAGAATACTTCTAGTTGCCAACCTATCTAATAATGTTTGCTAGAAGACCCTCTGGCATGTTTGCCTCTATACAAATATGACTTTCCTTTGATTTCTTTGTGCAGGTGTCTCGCCAAGGCAAATGAAATTATTAATATAATTCCCTATAGTTAAGAGGGTTTGTCCATTCCAAAGATCCAAAGGGGGAGTTAGGAACTTTACCCGGCTAGGTTGGCTCGAGGATCGTTCCCTTCTCAAATCAAATCATGGAAACCAAGGATTTAGGGGCAAAATAGGGTCTTCCCAAAGCCATGTTCCTTGGCAAATTCATTTTTTTTGAAAGATGAAGTCAACCCATACCCTAGCCAACCCATATTGCAAAGGAAACTACCCAAGCAAGGGAAGCCATACTTTCCTCATCCAACTTGGTAAGGTTTGCTTGACAATCTAATGTCCATATAACTTTCCAACCAGTGCTAACTTCTAAAAATAAGTAATTTGACCCATTATAATATCCTCTACTGGAACCATTCTAATCTTCTCAAAGTGGAGTTTAACTCATTTGTTAGCCCTATGTCTCCTTGTCTTGGGTTTCTCCTTTGTATCAAATCTTTTCTTTGTGCCCTTGATGAGCTTTTGTCGTATTTGTGCATCACTAGAAGGAATCTTAGGAGGATCAAATGCCAAAGATTGTCAGATAACATAATCTAGGACAAGGCTTGGGGTTCTTTGAGTTGAGGTTTCACAGTTTGAGATAGAAGGAACAAGCATACATAAACCAAACTAGAAAGGAGACTACTCTTCCTTGATTCCAAGGCATGAAATTGTAGATATGTCTCAATGAATGAAGTTGACGAAGTGTTATTGCAACCATGCAATTTTTATCACGATCTTGAATCATCCCACATGAATGCTGACATGAATCCAAAAAGATCTTGAGCTTTATCCCTGACAATACAAGGGATTTTTTATGGAACATTGGCCTTGGAGCTAGAACTTTTCGACAACTGCCAATTCCCTTGTACCTTTCTTTGTCGAGCAAGGGGAAAGTAGATCCAAAAAAGGATGACCCATCTAATGATGGCTCAAGAGGGAGTTTTCCCCTTAAATGCCCCAACACTTCTTGTAATGAGCCTATGATTTCCAAACATGGCTTGGATCTAGGGTTATTCATCCTTGAGGCCATAGGGTTTTGACGAGGTGTTGGTTGCTCCATCATATTTTTGCAGTTAAGAAAATGCACCCTCTCCTAATTCATCTAATGGAATTGAGGTGTAATATACTAGATATTTATTTTCCATTGAATTTTTTTAATATTAGCCCTCCACAGACCCTAGCCTTTCCTCCATATTGGATCTAGACCTATTTGTTATCCGAACTCCATCATTCTTTGTAGGAAGGAAATTTTGGGTGATAACAATTTGGCATCATTGCCAGGGGTCTAGCTAGGTTTTCCAAATTGTAGTATAGATATAGATACTAAAGTGAGTAGTTATGTTACTAATTTTCTCACTTATGTTAGAATTTTGATACTTTCGGGTTAGATCTTCAAACAATTTATATTATTTTCCCAATAACCATATGCAATAGGATCACTAAAAGATAGACAAGCACAACATAACAAGAGAACACAAAGATTTACCCTGGGAAAAACCTCTCATGGGAAAAACCCAGCAAAACTTCTTCAGTGTAGATTTGTCAGAAAGTACAATGTCAATCTCGTACAATAACCCAAGAACAAAATACAATAGAAACCCCAAGAAAAGATGTCTTCAATGCAACTACTATTTCTCCCAAGCGAACTTGTCTTTCTGCTACTACTCATGTGAACTTGCTTGAGTGAGATGAAACACAAATGAGTTAGGGGCCACCCTATTTATACTGGTCACAAAACTGGCCTTTTTACATAACTGGGCCGACCTAACTTTCCCTAATTGGGCTGACCTGATTGGGGCAGTTTTGCCCATTGTTTGGGGCAATTTACCCATTGAGCCGACTTGACTATTTTACATGATTTCTTTTAGGGTTTTCACATAATCAAGTACAATATGAATATTTCCTAAAGGAAGTACAATAAAAAATACAATAAGAATATCTTCCGAAGTTACATCCTTCAACACTCCCTCTTAACAAGGAAGATATTCTTCCACCACTATCATCATAATCGCTATCACTGCTGCTGCAACTCTGTACTCTGACCATTGACTTCTGACATCTCTCGAATCTATACATCACAATAAGTTCTACAGAGCCAACCCTTTTTCATGCTGGATGTATCCATCTTTGCAGTGCCAACCCTTTTTCATGCTATGTGCAAACCTTTACATTGCCGACACTTTTTCATGCTGGATGTAAACCTCTATAGTGCCAACCCTTTTTCATATTGGATGTAAACCTCTATAGTGCCAACCCTTTTTCATGCTGGATGTAAAACTCTATAGTGCCAGTCCTTTTTCATACTGGATGCAAACATCTTTGCAGTGCCAGTCCTTTTTCATACTGGATGCAAGCATCTCTACAGTGCCAATCCTTTTTCATATTGGATGTAGTCATCATTTATTGGTTGAGCATTTATCTCTTACATAAGCCTCCTCAACCAAGCTCTAACTCTATTGGCCACTTGTCTTCCCTAGATCTAGATCTACTTATTCTTGATCTCTCTCTCTCTCTCTCTCTCTCTCTCTCTCTCTAGAGTGTGTAGAGTAGGTTTACTAGCCTTCATTATCTAGTTAGGGTCTCCCCCTTGATCTTGCACTTCCTAGATCTAAAGTGAAGAGTGCCTCGATTTACGTGACAACCATTTATCCTTGGGAATCGTAGCCCTCTTAGCTCACCTCTTTAGTTTCCCAACACCTCTACCATCTTGGATAGGATGACCTTTTGCGGAAACTATAAGTTGTGTGATATCAGGTCACTTTTATAGAATCTACAAAATCATATTTTTTGTCCATGGGTTGTAGCTTGGGTGGTTGGGAGGAATGATTGTTTCCCTCCCCACCCAGGTTTAATTCTTGTAAGTGACATGATGCTCTTGTTGAGCCCCTATTGTAATGATCGTATTTCTGGCCATACCTTGATTCTCTACCTAGAATAGCAGGTGTTGGCATTCATTCTTCTAGTGGACTAGCCCTCTAACAAAGGGTGAACCACCATTTAAGAGGAGAAGAATCTACAAAATCAAGATCTACTAGCGCAAAGCCAAAGTAATACAATGTTCTGGAAGAGAGAAAGACGTAGAAATCCTCATGGCTCCGAGTGAATGACACTTGAGGGGGGGGTCATCCTCCTCTAAAGTGTCCACTGTTGAATTTGCATCTCTCCTACCATTTGAGGCCAAAAAGAAGAAACTCTCGGTGGATGACCAGCTAGAAATGCTAGAGTTGGCTCAAGGAATGGAGAGAGGAGGTTGTCCTCCTCTATAGTATCCCCTAACAAATGTGCAACTCTCCTACCATTTGAGGCTTAAGAGAAGAAACTCTTGATGGAGCACTAGCTTCAAAGGCTAGAATTGGCTCAAGAAATGACTCTTTTTTTGGACAAGGCAATCTATTGTTATGAAAGGGAGGAGGTGGACTATCTACTAGGTTGGTGTATGCTGCCTTGGATCTATGACAACACCTCTATAAGGATCTTGTTGACATTTGGGTTCAAACTACACCTTGGAGTCTGATAAATCTAGGACTTAAGATGGTATTTATCTTTGCATGTCTCTTGGTGCCCATGTCCACTAAGAGCATAAGAAAATAAAGATGTGATACTCTGCGTAGTGTCTAGTTGAATGGGTGGACAAAGGATGTGAGATTAAAGCCTAAAGGCCTCTCACATATATAGAGCCCTGAATGATATAAACCCTAAGTGCATAAACCCTAAATTTGAACACTAAAGCATGAACTAGACTAAGTCAACAAGTGATTTTACTAATATGCCTAATCCTATAGTCTAAATGACCATTATGAGCCAAAAAAATCTAACATCCTCCCTTAATGGTCATTCTAGAAACACTAAGTTTTTTTAAAACTTTACAAAATTATCTAGGCAATGAGACTTGGTGAGAATACAATCTAGTATTGAGTTGGGCGATATTTCAACTCAAATTCTCCATGTTCTACAAGTTGTTCAATGAAATGACAATGCACATCGATATGTTTGGTCCACTCATGGAAGATGAGGTTCTTTGCCCACTTGAGAACTCGATGGTTATCACAAAAATGTATCGTGGGCACAACTTGACTGATTTGCAAATATGCTTCACATGCCCCATATAGAGCCCTAAATGACATAAACCTAAGTGCATAAACCATAAATTTGAACACTAAAGCATGGACTAGACTAAGTCAACATGTGATTTTACTAATATGCCTAATCCTATAATCTAAATGACCATTATGAGCCAAAAAACTTTAACATCCTCCCTTAATGGTCATTCTAGAAACACCAAGTTTTTTTAAAACTTTACAAAATTATCTAGGCCATGAGACTTGGTGAGAATACAATCTAGTATTGAGTTGGGTGATATTTCAACTCAACTTCTCCATGTTCTACAAGTTGTTCAATGAAATGACAATGCACATCGATATGTTTGGTCCACTCATGGAAGATGAGGTTCTTTGCCAGCTTGAGAACTCCATGGTTATCACAAAAAAGTATCATGGGCACGTCTTGACTAATTTGCAAATATGCTTCACATGCTCCTCTTGTTGTTGCTCTATACTCTACTTTTCTAGAGGAAAGTGAAATTGCATGTTGTTTCTTGCTAATCCAATAAACTGTCCCTATGCCAAGAATGAACACATGACATGATGTAGACTTCCTACTATCTATGGATCCTACCCAATCTGAGTATAAATAAACACAATTAAAGCACCAATCTTTTCCCATATATAATGTCAAAGTCCAATTTACCATGTAGATATTGTAGCACCTTTTTTGTTATTTTCAAGGGGTATTGGAAACCTGTGTGGAGTTTTTGTTCTCGACGCGTTTCGGACTCTATAGTTGAGTCCATCTTCAGGGGAAAAGGTATCTCAAGATGGACTCAACTATAGAGTCCGAAACACGTCGAGAACAAAAACTCCACACAGGTTTCCAATACCCCTTGAAAATAACTGCAACCTGTGAAAGCCTAAACGAAACCTTTTTTGCTATTGTCCAATGTTCTATTTTTGGAGATTGCATAAATTTAGAGACATAGTTGACTACATAGCTCAAGTCAGGTATAACGACAATAAGATAGATCAAGCTGCCCACTAGTTGCATGTGGATAGATTCATTGATTGCTTTTGAATCCATCTTGGTTGAAGGCTTTAGTGCTTTCTCTATTGGTGTAGATGAGATTTACGATCTACCATCTTGACCTTGTCTAAGACTCTAACAAACATGGAGGCTCATAGCTGTTTGGAAGTCTTTTAATGATAATGAGTTGATGAAAAGTGTCTTTGGTCTCTTTGCCATGCTCCGCCTTAGAAAACCTCCTTTTACACATATTGCAGTGGTTGTACTGAAATTGATTCATGCTGCAAGGGCAAGGTTGTCATTCACTTGACACCCTAACATTGAGTGCATCAGAGCTTCCCCCATTCATGATGGGTATCATCCAAAAAAGGGCAATGCTTCCAAATAAGAACTAAATACAAGATGCTTCAAAGGGCAAGCCCAAATTTTTATATTCCTGGGGATTTTTGCAACATATGTAAGTTTTAATGAGTTGGCCTTTGAAATTTGTAACATGCAACCTCACAATCAATCAAAATGAGAAAATAAACATGTTGCATGGGGACCCGTCCCCCCCAAAATTTCATTTGTTTCCTGATTTCTCGTGTTACGGGGACTTTGGAACTCCTCAGAAACTTCCCCAATTCATCGGGGACTCCATTGGGGAATTGGGCACTTCTTGGCTGTACCCTAACCATACCCATCAAAACCGAGGACATTTAAGGAACGTCCCCGAAGTCTCTCGACCAATCGGGGACTCCTGGACATCCCTTAACCTGCATAGTTTAAAAAAAAATAAACAAATTGAGTTACAGAATTCAGACTTCTTGTCTTGAGGTTTCAACGAGTTTATCACATTTTTGAGGAATCTGATATATATTGTTGTGATTTTATTAATTCTCCTCCTGGGCAAAGGCTTTGGACCAAATACTATATATTCAGTGCCATTAATAGACTGGTGCAATCATTTGTATGATTGGAAAAACATATTGGTTAATCTGTCTTCTCCTTCCCAGAATTCCCTGATGAATATGATTGTCATTGATGACAACACATTACTGACAAAGGTTGAAGTGAACATGGAAAATGAATGAAGACATGATGATGTTGTAAAACATGACAAGCAAGATTGATAAGGTTGAAGACAAGCAACCAGCTATGACTTGACAAGCATGAAGTAGGTGACTTGGCAATGACAAAGGACAAATGACAAAGAACAACCAGCTATGACTAGGCAAGCATGGATACAAAGACATGGAAGACAAAACATGACAAGTGTTGACATGGAAGACAATGGCAAGGTGGAGGACAAGCAATGCATGACAAGTGTTGACATGGAAGACAATGGCAAGGTGGAGGACAAGCAATGCATGAATGACAAGTATTGATGACAAGGCATAATCAAGGGTTGTGCGGGCATCCTTGCGGGCATATTTGATAAGCCCCTGTGGGCATTTTTAGTGGCCCTTGCGGGCATTATTGAAGCACCTGCGGATATTTCATAGTGGTTGCCTGCAGGCATATATTATGGGCCCATGCGGACATCCTGGAAGGGCAGACCACTGATGTGGCAAAGAAAAAAAATGATTAAAAATATAAATATATATTTGATGAGGACAATATGGAAATAAAATATTATTTGACAAAATAATAAATTGAAATGACAATTAGAAATGACATGTCGGCCTCCTGGATAGATGGAAAGGAAAAGTATAAATAAAGAGGACAAGTCTTTATGTTGATAGAGAATGGGGTGGAAGATTTTAGAGGAGTAAAAGGAGCTCTGATTTTCGGTGAGGATGCCTGAGGAAAATTTTGGGGGTTAGCAGCAGCAGCAACAGGAGCAACAACTGATTGAAGTTTTTCTATTTTCTCCTTTATGTTCAGTTTGTTTGGGGACAAAATGAGAATATGATGATGGACAAAATGAAGATTTGTTTATAGGCTGAATGATGACATGAACAGATTGGTGACATGATATATGCTGGTGGACAGAATGAAGACATGCTGAATGATGATATGATTGAAGACATGCTTGGGCAACAGAATTGGCAGCAGGTTTTTTGATATGACATATGACATGATTGTGTTGACAAGGGTAAATTGATGTAATGTGACAAGGATGTAATGTGTATGTAACTACAAGCTGAGCCTTGTACTATTTTTCTTAGTTGGATCTGCGAAAAAGACCAAGCTGAGTCTTGGAATAGGAGTTGGTACTTCTGATTCAGTTGTAGCTGATAAAACCCCACGGTTGTAGCCGATTGAAGAGATATAAAAAGATTACAAAGCTTATCTTGTGTCTCTTGTGATGTGTTGATGATAATGTGTTTAACTTGATGAATGACAGGTTGATGATTAATGTAGTATAGTTTAAGATTGATGAAAGTGTTAAAGTGAAATTTTTTAAATGATATATGTTTAAGGTTTGAAGAAGTTGAAATTTAGAAGTAGTGCTGGCCCACGGATTCACCCCCCCTCTCAGTGAGCCATTGTGTCCATCATTCCCACCCATAATGACAGCTGCAGTTACAAAGAAATAAAGAGATTGCTGCTGATGATGTCGTTGCAACCACGGTTATAGATTGAAGAGTGTAATTGACATGTTTTCAGCCATCGCTCAGCGAAAGAATGACAAGCATATATCGGAGGCCACACATGGGGTAAGATGTGCACGTCAAGCTATAGTTCATTGATGTTTTGTTAACCCCAAGCTGCATAGAGTTGACGGTGGGGGCAAGGTGGGTCAAGCACCCCTGGGTCATGGGGAGGCCATGCTCTAATACACCTGTTATCACATATATAGTAGCCGGGCTACCATACATTATTTTTCTCATTCCAGTACACTATTCAGCCAGTTCCCTTACATTTGAGATGCCGAGATGAGCATCTACATTGGATCACTATCAGATTGTGGACAGCAGTTGTATTCCCCATGCCATGACTGAGTTTCAGGACACTCAGAGAGATGACCGATGTAGCCATTATATCATTGGTACAGAGCAGTCAGTAGTGCCCAGAATTACAGCAGCAGTTTCAGAGGACAGATGATGGTACAGGTTGATGTGCATTCAGGTATATGACTCAGCAGGTATATTACGGTGTTATGGTTAGATTGCTTTTATACTTATTCTTATAGCATGTCATAGCACTTAGTGTCATGATCTGGCGATCATATAGATACATGGACCTGGTTGACCTATTATATATATATATTACTGTCCCTGCTCAGACTTAGAAGTTCACTATTCATACTCATTGGTATTTACCCTCCTTAGGGAGAATAGAGGTGATCATTCAACCATACCTTGGCTTGCTAGTGTTGGCTTCATCTTTTCATTGTCTTCATCCATCCATGGCCTACCTTTTAGATTATCACCCTGACTTGCTACTTGACTAGTGACATGGAGGACCTTTCCCCACTGTAGCCTCTGTATTGGATGAGCCTCCCTGTTTATTGTGTCTCGGCTCTGAGTTGGTGACAAAACTTACCTATGGTGAGTTGGAGTTCCTTGAGAATTCCCCCTAGTCACTAAAGTTGTGTTGGCTAAACCTGAAACTTTTAGTGCTGCCATGAATACAAAATCTGGAAAAATGAAATGCTATATCTTGTATGTGAAAGAAATGCCAATTGAAAATGGCCATGAAAAATAAAATGTTACATCTTTTGGAAAAATAAATACCTAGGTAAACAAGTTGTCCATGACACACCTAGAAGTGCTCAGGTAAACAAGTGCCTTAAAAACACACCTGCAGCAGAAAGCCTAAAAATAAATGTAAATCTATGCAATGTGTTTGTAAACACACATAGATCAAGGCTATGGAAACTTCAGGCCCAAAAAGCAATGGAACTTAAATGTTATATCTAAACAATTGCTGGCCTTATTTGTATTATGGATTGTGCGCATCTGTGAAGGTGAATAAACCCTCTTTAAACAACTCATCCATTTGTGAGACACCGCCATTCCCTGTGTTATTGCTCATTCAGTATATACTATGGTGTGTATTCCCTTTCCCTTGCCAAAGTGTCACAAAGTCAAGTCAGTCAAGTCATCCCTTAGCCTAGCTAGTTATTTCAGCCTTCACCCTTCACTAGCAAATTGATCACAACTATGAAGTGAGTATGGTCCTGAAAGTCTAGTCTGAGTAATAATAATAATTAACGACACTATATATTTGGGTTTAGATCGCCAGTCATGATTACTCTGTGTTATAATTGTTATTCGAATAAGTTGTAGAGCATGTATTAACCTTGACACCTTGCAGCAGCTATGGATGATGGTCTGAGTTGTATTTGGTCTTGGTTAGACCTAGTTTGACCATGGAGGACCATGGGACATGAGATGTTGGACCTTATGATGATATGGATAGATGATATATGGTCTATGTACACATACAGGATGATTCTATGCAGCAGCTACAGGGTTATGATGATGATTCTTGGGATACAGCAGTGTTTGGTCATTTACAGATCATTATTATTGGCCTTGTTCCGGTACATTGGATATTTATTTTGATCATGCAGAGATTCATATGGTGTATGAGTACACATCTTGGATGGATTTGGACCTTCTGAGTCCAATGGGACAGTTTGTTTTCAGTTCCGGGCACTTACAGTGATGATTTAGCCTCAGTAGGCTGTCCTAGTGCAGTTTTGGTCTGTTGGAGGCCCTGTCGGAGCAGAGATGACTTTTATCCGGTTGACCTAGGGCGCTGATGATGGAGGGGGTGGTCCAGCCACTTGTTTTTACCATATTACCCCCCTTCCGGACACATTGGTGCCCTCACCTTGACAGCGCCAGCACTCCAGGAGGCTGTTTGGGGCAGTTTCACGCTTCCCGAGGCATTTCAGGATTGGTAGAAATGGCTATTGAGGAAATCGATTTGGGCTACTGAGGCAAAGTTATGGCATGGGATGATCAGTGATGATAGATCGGGACCTTCCACACCTTCTCCAGCAGTTTTAGCTTCATCGGGGCCCGCATCCATCACTTATGGCATTTTCTGTGGATTTCTGAGGTCTTTTGAGGACCACGACTTCACTAGGGAGGCACGATTTGGTACTTTCATGGTTATTTATTGGTTATTGTGCCATGGGGATTGACCAAGGAGGGATAAAATTACCCCTTGGACCCACCATGAGCCTCTTATGATATTTTGTCATCATGATTTGGTGGGATTCCCCTCTCCTAGGGCGACTTTGTCCACTTATGTTATATTTTATGTGTGATCCATGTATTATATTGTTGAGCTCATCTCAACCATTGATTAGACTTTTGTATCTTATAATCTTAGCCACTCATTCAAAAAGTGGTTAGGGTTTTGGTGCCTCTCCTTCCTATTTAAAGGAGAGAGCCTCTCATTGTAAAGGGTCTTTGGCTCTTGGATTATTGGTATAGAAAAATATTCTTGTGGAAATTCTTGTGGTCTCCTTTGCATCTGGTGTTCTTAGATGGTGATTGGAAAGTCTATTGCAACCTAGCATTTGGAAATTTGTGGCAAGATCTATCTTTTTTGGAAATCATTGTTTGTCTACAGGAGGGCGACTTCAACAAGGGCGATTTTGCAAGGCTTCTTCAAATCGACTTTTTTTGGCATTCGCTTGTATCAGGGGGTTATCATTAGTATCATTGTGATCTATGCTATCTTTCTGTTACTTCTTTTGTGGCATTAGTCTTATCTCTTGATGCATCAAATCTGATATTGTTGACGTTTGTTGTGCAGGAGAGAGGGCGCATTGGCTTCTTGGACAAAATCGATTTGCATAGAAACTACCTCAAAGCTTCCAAATTGATCGGGATTGCATAGATCATCATCATCAAGGCATCTACAAGGTTACCCAGGTAAGATCCACAGGTTTGTTTCTCTTTCCTTTATCCAATCCATTGACATAACTCATAAATTGTTAAAACCCTAAGTATCTTAAAACCCTCATTTACATTTTCTCAGATCTACTTAGATCTATTGGGTTGTTGGGCATAATATTAAGAACCCACCTCTATAGCATCCACGGCATCCCGGATCTATAGTTTGGTGAGGATTGGCTTCCATTTGATCCCCTTCCCAGGCCAACTTAGCCTCTCCCAAGCAAGGCGCACTTCTCTAGTTGGGCAAGTTGACCTAGATCTAGGTGGTGGGTGTTTGAGATTCCACTTGATTTGACATCTACACATCAAATAACATACACCCAGGTTGTCCCTTTCTTGAAATTCACCTTGTGGGCCCCATTCCACATTTTAAGGGATTTAATCCCCATTTTGGACCACTTGGAACACTTAAACTCAGATCTACAAAGATCTAACCGGTGGATTGCCACGAAATTATAGATCCATACTCCTACTTGACTGATCTACCCGGATCTAAAGTTTGGATGCCATCCGACATGATTTGACCCACCTAAACCCAAATTGAAGCCTCCTTGGGTAAAGTCGCACCACCTTGGAGAAGTGAGTTTACTCACTTCTAGGAACTGGGTACTTGAGATTATTGCAGATCTGAAACCGGAATAATTTAAAACTTAGGTCTAGATTGTCACTTTGTCAAATCTTGCCTTGGGGACTGCATTCCTTGTTTTTAGGGATTGTGGTCCACTTGGGTTAAACCTAGATCTAGACACATTTAACCATCAAGACCTATACTGTCCACTTATCTCATGTTGTAGGAGTCCTAACCATAAGTCAACCCCACTTTGACTCCACTTCCCAATTCCCAAGGCACTGGTTTCTCTACAAGGTAATTCAACTTTCCTAGATTGTTGGATTGACTTGTGGTTTGACTTAGGCATGGTAAACTATACCTTTGAAGACATCATGAACCATGGTCAAGCTTGTCTCATGTACTAGTTAGCCCCAATACAACCCTTTAACTATCCTGCATTGGACACGGTTCCCAAGGCAGTGGATTTTTTGACATTGAACTAGTACACTAGCCCTAGATCTCACTACAAACATTATAAGTCACTCTTACATTCAACTATGAACCAAAGCTATATCTATTGAACCCTCACTTGGCTTGTGACTTCATCCTTAGGTCTAGGATAAACCATACACCTAACTTCACTTGGAAATACCCTGATTTGGTGTCTTGGTTCTGATCTCTCCTATCGGGAGTAGATCGGGTCTCCCCCTTTGTTGTCTGGGCTAGATAACATAAAGCGAAGGTTGCCTCGACTGGCGTGACAACCATACATATTTGGAGGTCGAGGTGATCGTGGTTGCACCTTTCAAGTTGCCCTTCCCTATTGCCATCCATGACTGGATCCATCCATAGGGGTAACTACAGTTTAGGTGATAACAACACCTATAAAGGGTTTTCTAATGGCCTGTCCACACTATTGAGGGTTTGTCTACATATCCATTGTGGCCATATCTTGGACTTTGGCATTTCATTTCCTTTTCATGTGGCAATTACATGTCAATTTCATTTCAAACTTTCCCGTAGGCTGCAAACATGAATTGTGGTCACCAAAGGGAAAGGCTGAAAAGATGAACTGTGGTCACCTAAGGGAAGAAACACATCGCAACCAATATACTTGCTACAGAAAATATTATTATAAGCAGTAAAATATTTTATATTTCATTTTGTAATTTGAATTTCATAATTAGTTCTAATTTTTATCTCAATGTTTTAATTATATATATTATAATTTAATATATATATATATAATTATATATATTTATTTATATTATATAATTGTCGTCCCCAACCTGCCGTCCCCTGAAAATTTGGGGGTGCGCTCTAGCCATCCCAGAAACTCGTCCCTGCGTACCCCCATCCCCAAGGCCAGTGCAACATAGGAAAATAATAACTAACTCAAGTGTTCAAGAAGCTAGAAAAGTAAGAACGAAGTACTAGTTATGATAATCTTAGAATCACGGTCAAACAAATACATACGACATAATCTAATGTTACTAAGAACTCCACATAGGACAAGTTCCAAATACTCAAGGTTCACCTCAAATTCTCTCATCAAGAAGTAAAAACTCGAACTTCCATATAAAATCTTTAGAGAAAGCCATAAATTCAATCTGGGTAGGAATGTCTACTAGTCTAGTACTACGTAAAAATAATTTCTGAAGAACATGACCGTGAGTCTATAGCTGTATTTTCCAGTTTTTCATTAGTTCTTTTCTGATTATTAGTCTTGACAATACAATAGTGAAAATGGTTTCACCTCTATCCAAGGGTCCCATGTAAGCATTTCCTCTATTAATATAAAGTAAATGTTAGAACAGAAAGAGAAGTTACCTCCATTTGGACGTTCAAATGATTTAGCAATTTGAGAAACTGCTTTTGATTCACCTCAATTTCTTTTCTCATGAACTTACCCTGAATCATCAGAACTGCAAGTCCTGCAAATACAAGCAGTATCAAAATCTTGAATGCAATCTTTAGGGCACTTGCACTACAGGCTGGGAATTGGGATACCCATAGTGCAAGTTCCATTGCACAGAGCATATGAACCACACTTCAGTGCTGTTTCAATCAAGAATTATCTTTCCTTTTTTTACATTTTACACCATTCATAAGAATTAGAGGTGAGATTACATCTTGAATCCTATTCCTAGTATTAATGTAATCATGAGATGTCTAGAGCAAGGAAAAACACATATCTTTTTCTCAATTTTCATTGCATAAACTGGTCTCCAAAAAGGTAATGGATAGCATGAGCATTTTGAAGAAAATTTTCACTGGTTGCTTTGCATATACTTTGTCACTAGGGTTTCTTTGTCTTCTTGAAGTGTCTTAGAGCATCTTCGAAGTCTAGGGTTGGGGTTTTTCCCATGGAGGTTTCAGATTAGGGTTTTTGGATAAAACCTTAAGTTATATTTGGTGAAGAAGAAAAAGATAAGAGGACTTGTTTGAGTGATTCTTGCATGTTGCAGCTTCTTGGTTGAGCTAGGGTTTTTGAGAGATAATGGTTTGTATTAGCCTTGAGAGAAGGCTATGGTATGTACATGAACTTCATCTTGAGCATATTAAAAAAGTTTCCAAAACTTGTGCAATTTCAGATTTGATTTTTAGTCGTATATGTTCTTTATGTATAGTTATTTACAGCTATATATGTCTTAATGATTTGACATAAGTAAAAGGACAATTTGTTGAGTGATTTGGCATCATCATTGAGGAATTTAAGGGTTGTTTTGGTGTTTCTATATCTGTTGTTTTACTGCTGTTAAAGTGAATTTCAGATATGGTTTATGTGTAACAAGTTTCCCTAGAGGTCTGAAACTTATCTAGACAGTTTGGTATCTTTTCTCCTTGGATTGCCTAGAAGATTGGTCTGTTACGAAGGTGAAATATTGTTTTCTTCCCGCTGTTGTTTGATTCTCACAGGGTTAAGACCCAAGGAACCTCTACTCAAAGGTTAAATTTCTGAATTGGATTGAACTGTGAATGTTCTGAAATTTCTACATGGTATACAATCTTGTTGTGGCTGAGATCACACTACAGTAAGGAGCTTGTATTTCAGCTGAGGATTACCTTGGAGAGGTGATTGGCCATTTTTTAATTTGTTGAGTTTCATACCTAGGTCACTTGGGAGAAGCCCCTTAACCCTTGAAAGGAATTTGACTAGTTCATATACGACTGATTTTGTCCACTTGAGACTTGTTCAAGATTTGGGGCATCCAACTTTTTTCCATGGAAGCTCAAACTTCAAATTCTTATGGAGGAGGGCAATGCTTGGGAGAATGTTGTGTTGGAACCTAAGGTTATGCAGGTTCATCACACCTATGGATCTTTTGGAGACAGCCAATCGAAGGACATTAGCAGACTAACAGAGCGATTGACTGAGTGGTCGACGAGGCCATGGTTGGCTCGACTAGACTAGCTGAATAAACTATGGGACAATGGGGATTTCATGGAAATGGTTAGAACCAACGACCCCTATTTGTGGATCAGATACTCCTCACTTCAAGAAAGTTTGTTCGATCTGGATACTATAAAAGAATGACCCTATGGGTTGTATTCATATGCTTGATATGTTTGAATCATGTATTGATAATGCATTGTGATGTTTTGATCATAATGCGTTGTGCTTAAGTGCTGTAATGGTGTCTTCTTGGAATACAGTTCGCTTCTACTATTTTCTTTTTTGTTCTATGGTTCATATGAAGAGGTTCCCCAACATGGTATCAAAGCTATTGGTTTTGACCTAGCCTATTGTTCATGAATTGTGCCAAGTCAGATCTAGGGTTGATCGACTCTGGACAGAAGATTTGTCGACTAATTCCTCTTCTTGAACTTGGATCAGATTTGTTTGATCAAAAGGATGACTTCCAACATAGGTCTTGTTGTTCTGAATGGACACAACTATGCAATCTAGGCACCAGATATGGAAACTTTATTGAAAATCAAGGGACTATGGCAATATACGATGGTCGTTATTCCTGATCCGATGGATGATTGTTAAAAGTTAACTAGGGAAGTTGTCCTCTGGAGGGCATGAAAAGTTTTGCAAGCTCAGTTCCATTGAGTTTTGCATGCACTCACTTTAGGTTTCTGGTAAACCTAATTTACCAGTGAGTTGATATAAGAAAACAGGAGGTCCCTGATAGTAGTTACTGAGCTAACTGATTTGAGATAGATCTAGTTGAGAGGTGGCGACTTTCCTAAGGAAGGAGGGCGCATTCTTTGAGGAGAGAGAAGCTCGTTCCGCTTGTTGTTGAACGATTGAGTAGTTGAGACTTTCAGAGTATCCTTGTCTCAGCGATTGAGAAAGAACCTAAGTCACCTGACACGAGGACACAGAACACGAAGGAAACGAAAATACGAGTGTCCGACATGGACACGGTGACCCCCGGAATCAGGACACGAAGGACATGTTTTATATACATATATATATATATTTTAAAAATATATTAAAATTTAAAAATATAGACATATAGATCCAAAAATCTTTAGAAACTAGAACATTTACAAATATTGAATAGAAATTAGAATCAAAACACATTAATGATTACACATTTGTCATTCACAAATCACGATTCACAACACCTTTGTCACAAATCACAATGAGACACATAGATGCATGTCGGAACCATACTTACCAGACTCGGAATCGGCAAGGCAAAAGAGCGGAGAGTTTGAATCAGATCGGGAAAAAATTGGCAAATACAAAAAATTAAATATATACACATTTTTTGAATTAAAAAAATATTTTTAATAGATATTCGACATAGCCATGTCCATATAAGTGCAAAATATCAATAGATGTCCAAAGATATCAAGCTGTCCAAATTTCAAAATACATCAATTCTCATGACCATGTTTTTCAACATTTTCAAAATATTTAAAACCATATATTTAATTATTATTATATATATACATATAAATTAATAACCATTAATAACATTTATTGATGTATAATATATATATTATATGTGTGTTATAATATATATAATATATACGTGTAATAAAATTGACATAAGTTTTATTATTTTAAATATATAATATGTTCAACTTTATAAATAAATTAATACATTCATAATTTCATACTTATAAATTATAAACCCGTGGAAAATTTATAACCCATAACTTCCTAATTGCAAATCGTGACCAACATGTTGTTCAATGGTTGAACTTGATGGCGTCCGCATGATTGGCCTTTGCTAGGAGCCCAGAACTCGAAGCCTGCAAACAAGACTCCACCCGACAACCTGTGTTGTGTGCCCTCGTCGAAGACAGCACATTCATAATTTCATACTTATAAATTATAAACCCGTGGAAAATTTATAACCCATAACTTCCTAATTGAAATCGCGACCAACATGTTGTTCAATGGTTGAACTTGATGGCTTCCGCGTGATTGGCCTTTGCTAGGAGCCCAGAACTCGGAGCCTGCAAACAAGACTCCACCCGACAACCTATGTTGTGTGCCCTCGTCGAAGACAGCACAACTCACAACCCGATGCTCCCGCGGCTGCAATTGCTGCTGCTTTAGCGTCAAGAGTGGGAAAAACGCGCCGGAAAATGATGGAGAAAGCGATAGAAAAGGGCCGGATTTGAAGGCCTGAGCAATTAACAGGTGGCCCGCGAGTCAAACTCGCCGTTCTAAGCCAATCCATGTCGATTTTTTGCCGAGTTTCGAGCTGTAATCGCGGGTGTCCGAGTCCGACTCACGTCGTTCCAACTCGGCTCGTTTAGCACCCAATCCGAGTCAAACTCGGAATAATCGCGATTCTGGTAACTATGGTCAGAACCATATTTCTCATTAAGTCATCAAAATCAAAATGTATACATATATGTCGAAATGCCACTGGGCACTAGCAAATGCCAAATAGACTAATAGTAAATACAAAAAGGGGTGGATCAAGATGGAAGAATCCCATATGTCAATAGTCCTCCTCCATGCCTGAATCAACAAACTCATCACTGGCACTGCCCTGATCCTCATCATCCTCCTCCTCCTCTCTATCCATCTGACGATCTGCATCTGTTGTTGTGGAGGATGACCCCTCCATACGATCACCATCATCAAAAGTGACCGGCTCTAGCACTGGATCATTAAGATCCATGTTGTCTAATGCCAACTCAGTACTGCTGTCCAAACCCATATCATCAGGAAAGACATCCCACTTCTTTGTCTTTCCCTTCACCCAATCCTCCCTCTTCCTGTAAATAAGACGAAGGTTGGAGTGCACATACACCATCGACTCTGCCCTAGACTGCTCAAGCCTGCTCTTCTTCACACTGTACTAGTTCCCATATGTGCTCCAATTCCTCTCACAACAAGAGGATGATGTAACTTGAGAGATGACCCTCAAGGCTAACTTCTATAGAATAGGGCATGTTGCCCCAAGAGTTTCCCACCAAACATAGGATTTCTTAACCCCCCTGTCTCTAAGCACATCATAGCCTCCAAATCTCCCAGTGCCAGTGGAAAAATCTACTAAGCCCTCCTCCACCTCCTCAAGTAGGTCTCTATCCTGAAATAGCCGTCTAAGTGCTATCTTCCTGCCATGTGCAATCTCTGCATCCATGTGAGGAGGGACTTTGTTTGAGGGCCCCGATCCACCAGTGAGCCACGCCTAAGAGTAGAACTTGGGGTTCAAGGAGTGGGCCAAGCAATGCAAAGGTGTGCAATTCTTATCCCACCTAGAGATAAGAATATCCTGAATCATGGTCGATAAGTTCTAGCCGATGTCCCATACTCGGGACACTCATTCTCCATGCCAATGGACCTCATGGACTCAATCATGGAATCCCACCCCTCATAAACATCTGCTAGGATGGGCTGGTTCGTGTCTGCAAACCACAACAAAGAAATGATTGGCTTTGTGATCTTAATGCTAAGATCTACCGTGTCCCACCAACCATCATCTAACACCATGTCCTTCACCTTTTGTGAAGCAATATGATCCGTCTTTCTCCAAAGAGACCAAAAATATGAAATCACCATGGACCCAAGAGCGGTTTTGACCGCAACCTCTTGAGCATGATGAATGAGGAAGCAAACCGAGTATCTGCAATCTTCAACAATGAAAGTTGTGTGTACTCTTTGTAGATGGTGAGGGCATTTGTGTGGTTTTGTAAAAAGTTATGGATATGGCGTGCATTCTCAATAAGGTTGCCAATCTAAGTCACCGGACACGTCCCCCCCACGTGTTGGGTGTGAACACGACCCACCCATGTGGCGGACACGTGTTTTATCATGTCCTGAAATTGGGACACAATCAAACACGTGCTCAGCACGTGGGAGGGTTGTGTCCTGCCTCTGCACAAATCGTGTCCCGATTCCAGAACACGACCACGTGGAAAAAGTGAACCCGCGGGTCTTTTAAACCTGTTTTTTGTATTTTTTTTTGCCATTTGCGACTTGAAGGGAGAGTAAGGGAGAGCTAGGGAGAGATAAGTGTTGGTTTTTTTGTAGGGGAAGGAGTTTGGAAGCATTTGCAAGGGATTCCAAGTTGATTTGAGGGAAGATTTGCTTAGAGGATTCAAGCTCACCATCAAGGAAGAAGAAAAATGTCTCAATCAGCTAGGGCAGCAGCTAAAGGGAAAAGGAAAGGGAGGAATGCCCCATCTAATCCCTCTCGTCCTCTTCCTCCTCCAAGCATATCCTCTTCTGCTCCTATTAGTGCTCCAACTACTTCTAGTGAAGCATATGCTCATTTTAACCATGTTTTGGCAAGACAACAAGCACAAGAGAGTAAATACCCTTTGTGGAAATATGTTACAAGGAAAGAAGGCATTGGAGCAAAGCTTGGTGGGGGAGGCAATGTGTGTTGGACTTGCAATTTCTGCAAGCATGCTTTCAAGAGCACATATTATCGGGTTAAGGGCCATTTGTTGGCCCTCCCTTGTGGGATTTCTTCATGCAAAGCGATGAGTGTTAACCAAAGGAGGGAGATGGAAAGAGAGGACCATGTTGGGTTAGGGAAGGTGGCAGCAGCAAGCAAGACACAACATAATGAGGATCCTCTTCCATTCTTGAGGAAACCCTCTAGCACTAGGAGTGAGGTTGATGCTTATCCAACAAGAAAGAGGCCAACTTCAAGTGGTCCAATGGATAGGATTTTCCAACAAGAGGCACGAGAAGAGGTGGACCTCTCCATTGCATTCTATTTCTACCTCAACTTCATTTCATTCAATGCTGCACGGTCACCATTGTTCATTGAGATGTGTCGAACTCTAATGGAACGAGCTCCAACTGGTTATGTGCCTCCTGGTTCAGAGAAGCTTAGAACCACATTGTTGGTTAAGGAAAGGAAGGAGGTGGATAAAATTATTGAGCCAATTAGATCAAAATGGCCCACCTGTGGTGTTAGTATTGTTTCAGATGGATGGACGAATGCAACACGCCATCCACTCATCAATTTCATGGTGTCTTCCCCAAATGGACTGGTGTCCTTGAAAGCGGTGGATGCTCTTGGAAAATACAAGGATGCACAATATATGGGTGATTTGTTCATCAAAGTAATTGAAGACGTAGGTGTTGATTCTTGTGTACAAATCATCACAGACAATGCACCTGTTTGCAAGGCTACTGGCATACTTGTGGAAGCTAAATATCCACAGGTATTTTCATTTTGGACACCTTGCATAATTGCATTGTTATTTTACTCATTTATTTGAAATTTTGAGTTGTTAGTTGTAGTCTTGTAGATTCTAGAGTCTAGACTCATTTATACTTTCTTTTATTGATCTTACAGGTATTTTGGACACCTTGCATTGTCCATTCTTTGAATTTAGCACTGAAATCTATTGCTTCAGATGTGACATCGATTGGCAAACTTATTGAGGATGCACGCCATATCCGTAACTTTGTACAAAACCACACAAATGCCCTCACAATCTACAAAGAGTACACACATCTTTCATTGTTGAAGGTTGCAGATACTCGATTTGCTTCATCATTCATCATGCTCAAGAGGTTGAGAGAGGTCAAAACCGCTCTTGGGTCCATGGTGATTTCAGAGTTTTTGTCTTTTTGGAGAAAGACGGAGCAGATTGCTTCACAAAAGGTGAAGGACACGGTGTTAGATGATGGTTGGTGGGATAGGGTAGATCTTAGCATTAAGATTATGGAGCCAATCATTTCTTTGTTGCGGTTTGCAGACACGGACCAACCCATCCTAGCAGATGTTTATGAGGGGTGGGATTCCATGATTGAGTCCATGAGGACCATTGTTATGGAGAATGAGTGTGCCGAGTATGAGACATCGGCAAAGAACTTATGGTCCACCATACAGGACATTCTTATCTCCAAGTGGGATAAGAATTGCACACCTTTGCATTGCTTGGCCCACTCCTTGAACCCCAAGTTCTACACTCAGGAGTGGCTCACTGGTGGACCAGCGCCCTCACACAGAGTCCCTCCTCACATGGATGGAGAGATTGCACATGGGAGGAAGATAGCACTTAGACGACTATTTCAGGATAGAGACCTACTTGAGGAGGTGGAGGAGGGATTTTTAGAGTTTTCCACTGCCACTGGGAGATTTGGAGGATATGAGGTACTTAGAGACATGGGGGTTAACAAACCTTATGTTTGGTGGGCAACTCATGGGGCAACATGCCCTCTTCTACAAAAGATAGCCTTGAGGGTCATCTCTCAAGTTACTTCATCCTCTTATTGTGAGAGGAATTGGAGCACATATGGGAACTTGTATAGTTTGAAGAAGAGCAGGCTTGAGCAGTCCAGGGAAGAGACGATGGTGTATGTGCACTCCAACCTTCGTCTTATTTACAGGAAGAGGGATGAGTGGGCGAAAGGAAAGACAAAGATGTGGGATGTCTTTCCTGATGATATGGGTTTGGACAACAATACTGATTTGGCATTAGCCAACATGGATCTTAATGATCCAGTGCTAGAGCTGGTCACTTTTGATGATGGTGATACTGATCATATGGAGGGGTCATCCTTCACACCAGCAACTGCAGATCGTCAAATGGGTAGGGAGGAGCAGGAGGAGGAGGAGGAGGAGGATCAGGGTAGTGATGAGTTTGTTGATTCAGGCATGGAGGAGGACTATTGAGTCATTGACAGATGAAATTCTTCCATCTTGATCCACCCCTTTTTGTATTTACTATTAGTCTATTTGGCATTTGCCAGTGCCCAGTGGCATTCCGACATCTATGTAATACATTTTGATTTTGATGACTTAATGAGAAATATGGTTCTGACATCTTGAGCTATTTCCCAATGCCTATCAAATTTCAAAGCATCTATGTGTCTCATTATGATTTGTGAATGACAAATGTATAGTGTAATCAATATCATTAATGATTAATGTGCATTGTGTATTGATTCTAATTTCTATTGAATATTTGTAAATGTTCTACTTTCTAGTTTCTAAAAAAATTTGGATCTATATGTCTATATTTTTAAATTTTAATATATTTTAAAAATATATATATATATATATGTATATAAAACGTGTCCTCCGTTTCCTAATTCCGAGGGTCACCGTGTTCGTGTCGGACACTTGTATTTTCGTGTCCTCTGTGTCCTCGTGTCAGGTGACTTAGTTTCCAATCCATGTCACATCTGAAGCAATGGATTTCAGTGCTAAATTCAAGGAATGGACAATGCAAGGTGTCCAAAAACCCTGTAAGAGCAATAAAAGCATGTATAAATGACTCTACAACACTAACGTTGCAATGACCAAATTCAAACAATGAGCAAATTAGAAATGAAAGGTATCCAAAATGAACATACCTGTTGATATTTAGCTTCCACAATCATGCCAGTAGCCTTGCAAACAGGTGCATTGTCCATCATGATTTGTACACAAGAATCAACACCTACTTCTTCAATGGTTTTGATGAATAAATCACCCATATACTATGCATTCTTGTATTTCCCAAGAGCATCCACCACTTTCAAGAACACTGGTCCATTTTGGGAAGATACCATGAAATTGATAAGTGGATGGTGTGCCGGATCCGTACATCCATCAGAAACAATACTCACACCAAATGAGGGCCATGTTCTTCTAATTGGATCAAGAATTTTATCTACCTCCTCCTTTGCTTTAACCAACGATGTGGTTCTAAGCATCTCTGAACCAGGAGGCACATATTTTGCTTGTTCCAGGATACTTTTACACATCTCAATAAACAATGGTGATCGTGCAGCATTGAATGAGATGAAGTTGAGGTAGAAGAAAAATGCAATGGTAAGGTCCACTTCTTCTCGCGCCTCTTGTTAGAAAATCCTATCCTTTGGACCACTTGTAGATTGCCTCTTTCTTGTTTGATAAGTATCCCCATTCCCATGAATGCTAGGTGGAAATGGAGGCTTGGTGCTAGAGGATTTCCTCAAGAATGGAAGAGGATCATCCTCTATTTTCTCGCTTGTTGCTGCCACCTTCCCTAAGCCAACATGATCCTCTCTTTCCATATCCCTCCTTTGGTTAACACTCACCGTTTTGCATGAAGAAATCCCACAAGAAGGAAGGGCCAACAAATGGCCCTTAACCCGAAAATATGTGCTCTTGAACTCATTCTTGCAAAAATTGCATCTTCAAGACACATTGCCTCCCCCACCAAGCTTTGCCCCAGGCCCATCTTTCTTCGTCACATACTTCCACAAAGGGTATTTTTTTTCTTGGGCTTGTTGTCTTGCTAAAACAGGGTTAAATGGAGCATGAGCTCCACTAGCAGCAGATGGAGCACTTGAAGGAGGAGGAGAACCGCTTGTGCTTGGAGGAATAGGAGGGGAGGCACTAGATGGTGCATTTCTCTCTTTCCTTTTCCCTTAGCTCCTTCCCTAGCTAATTGAGACATTCCCTTTCTTGTTTGATGGTTGAGCTTGCAATCCTCTCCACAAATCCACCCCCAATGCACTTGGATTCCCTTGGATAGCCTTCAAATCTCCTTCACCTGCACATAAAAGCCACTCTCAACCTTCTCCTTACTTGCAAATGACAAAAAGAAAGTGAAAAAAACGGTTTTAAACTAAACTCGGGCGCACTTTTCCGCGGAAAGCGTGTCCTGTTTACAGGACACGAATCCGACAGTCGGGGACACGATGTGAAATCGTGTTTGATTAGACTTTTGGTCATGTCCCGATTTCGAACACGACCAAAAAGTTGAATTGGAGACGATTTCACATCGTGTCGTGTCCGATTCGACCCACACGGGACACGAGGGGGGTTTTAGACGAATTTGGTTTCTTAGGAAAGGACTGTGATGATAAGAGCTCAGATCTGTTGAGATTTGATTCCGTACGAGCATCTAATATCTTGAGGGAGGGCGCACTTATCCATGTAGAGGAGGGGCGCATTCAACTATTGGCCTTTTTCTGCAGCAAAGCAAATCAAAGCAGTGCAATAAGAGAGTTAGTACAGATAGAGTTACCTGCAGACAGATCCAGATCTAGATCTAGTTGACAGTTGGGGCACATTTCCTTTGTGCATGCATTGGTTGTTGCATGCAGATCTAGGGTTTTGACCCTGTCAGGTTCAATTGTTCCTTCTGAGGTAGCATTGTATGTACTCGCATTTTCTTCTTACTTTGCTCTGGGCTCGAGATAGAAGAAATCCCCACAGATAGTTGGTTTTCCCTATTTGGGGTTTCCAAGGTACATACGGTGTTATGTGATTGTTATGCTTTCATTGTCAGAGTGTTAAGAGATCTATAATGTTTGTATCTTAAGTCTTTATTTCTATTATTGATTTACAGAGACTCAAACCGCTTGAGATCTCAGGGCTATCCAGAGGGAGTAGTGATCTCTGGATAAAATTAACATGGTATCAGAGCCCTGGTAAGGGTCAAGTAAAGCAATCACACTCAGATCTGCAAGTTGTACACCATATCTGTGTGGTGATCCCAGTTGGGTATCAGATCTGCAGTTGCAGTAGTTAGATCTATGCCTTCAGATCAGAAGACCATGTGTAATACCCCCATTTTTACCCTTCGATTGTATTGGCTTGTAATGTAAACACTGTATATATGTGATGTATGATTCCTAGCGTGGAGCTCAAGGCCAAGGCCCCGCTAGTGAATGCTCAGCGTTGAAGGGCTGGTATTTTAGATTGTGTTAGCCATGTGCCATTAAGCCATGGAAATTGTAAAAATGATTATAATGCAAATAAAAAAAAATACCAAGGGGTTGGCTATGGATGCAACTAAATGAGGGGGACTATGTATCCACTAGGGAGAGGTGAGGGTGTTGTGGGATTGAACCCTAAGCTGCCATATATCACCTTGAGAACCCACCTTTGACTGTCCTAACTGTCATTTATTTCTGTTGTAAGGAAGTGGGTGAGAAAATCAGTCCATGAGAGTGATGGAGCATGGGAAACCATGAAATTCGTAAGCCAAGGTATGGGCTCAGTTTGCTTGACCCATAAGCCACTCCACCTCTTCAGAGCAGTGTTTTTAAACCCGGCCGAACCAGAACCAGAACTGGCCGGTTTGGCCAGCCATCCAAGCCTGCATACTGAACCGGGACAAAACTCAGACCGAGGTCCGGTTTGGTAATAAACTGATCCTGAACTGACCGGTTCATTACCAAACTAGACCAAACCGAACCAAACTGGTACAAACCGGACCAATAACCGGTCGATTAGATGCCATTTCTCTGCGGGCCTGAATAGGTAATGAGGGGATTAAAAATTGTTTTTTTTAAATTAAAAAAACCTAACCCTAAATCGTTGCTAAACCCATACATACGCCCCCCCTTCCCAATTCTCTCAAACATTCCTCTCGTTGCAACTTGCTGGGTTGAGTCTTCTTCAATTTTCACGTTGAGGAGGCCATTATCCAAAGACCAAGGCTTGCAGACTGGAGTCATTGAGAGAGACAGTCGACAACTGGACTATTGGAGGGTCGTTGGCTTGGAGTTGGACGTTGGAGGCTGGAGCCTAGAACATCCAGAGTGTGATTATGTAATCTGGATTGTAGAGGCTATAGAGCCTCATTGATATTGTATTGTGTTTCAAAATCAGAGATACGTGCTATGAGACTTTACTATGCAGTGCAAATGGTGCCATTTTGTGACCCATACATGGTTTATGGTATATATATAATTGTAGACTTTGCATATTATGTCTCTAATGGTTTGAAATCATAGCTTGGAATGTTAAATATAATTTTTATGACTAGAATTGTAATTATTTTTGTAATTTTTAATATTCCGGTTCACTGAAATCAAACCACTCCGATTCATTACCGGTTCCGGTCCGAGTTGACCCTCGACCGGTTCGATTCCTGGTTCGGAGTTTTAAAACATTGCTTGGGAGGACGCTCTCCCTCATCCCCATTGGCTTGTTGACCATCTAGGCAGGAGTTTAGAGGGAGGACGCAGACCTAGCAGGGAGGCGAATCGAGAAACTGCAACTGAGAATGAAGCCGTGTTTGGAAGTGCCAAGATGGTCGAGGAAATTTGTGTGGGGAATGAAATCCAACAAAGGAGTTAAAGTTTTCATGGAGGACACAGCCCGACAGTAAGAAGGAAACCAAAAATCGCGACTTGGAAGGAATCCACGATTTGCAGAGCCAAAACGCCCAGGAAATCTGTGTGGACAAAGGAATCCGATGGGAAATCCATATACTTGAACTGTGGGGTGAATCTGAGAGGTTAGATGCCCAGAACTCCATAGGGAAACACAGTTTTGGAAGCCCGAAAGGGAAGCGGCGGGACAAAGCCATTCGGCCGCAACTATGCCCAAAAAACCAGTGGGAGACCCGAATTTGAAAACCAAAAACCCAGTTGCGGGACAAGCCTTTCGGCCACAACGTTGAGGAAGATCCGAGAGTGGATCGCAGTGGGAAAGAGATCAGGGGGTTTAGAATTCATGGTAGAGCTAATGAAGGCTCATTTATCCATGGTTTAGCAATTGGGACCAGCTATACCTACCCAGGTCAGCGTTGAGGGAAGGGGCACCCGAGGGACTGTGCAGCAGAGAAGGGGACCTTACTTAGGTTGAGAGTGGAGGTGATGGGGGTGCTTGGACTATCTGAAGTCAATTGGATATGCCTGTAGCTCTATGGTTGAGCTCATTGACTTAGAAAGCCCTTCCTTGTCTTCCCACTTGCTTGACAATGCCAGCTCTGTGCTGGACGACCCTGAATGATTGTGAAACCAAGGTTGTGAGTGGACCTGAGTAGTTCCTCCTTAGTGGATACATAGCCCCAGCTCGGTGGTGGTCTCTGAGTAGCTGAAAGAATACATGCTAGGCAGAGACCTATGGTTGGGTTGGAATGTTGCAGTCCATAGCGAGTTGCTTGGTGACTTCATCTTTAGGATAAGTATTCTATGTGTTTTTCCTCTGCAATGATTTAACTAATTGATGACTATTATTGATATGCTAAATGCATGATGCAATTGTTTGTGGATCATGTTTCATTCTGCTATGTTTGAATTGAGTATGAATCTGCACCCATGAGTTTTAATTGTCATGAATCTATTCATTGATGAATAGGGCTAAGTTTTGTAAAGGCCCTGAATGTTCAAAATGTTAGTCATGACTTTGGGGAAGAAATAGGCATCCCCTATTGTGCTCATGCCCCTCTGTGGATCAAATGAAGGGAGGGGCCATGACAGAGTAGTATAAGAGCCCTTACAGAGTGGTAAGGAGGCCTTGATGAAGTTTGGGGCCACATTTTGGGTTGGAAGGAGGACAGGATCAGAGTCCTCGGGTGTGGTTGAGGATCATGCAGTTGCATAGGGCTCACCAAGAGCTTTCCAACGGTACCAAGTTTGCAAAAATGGACTTAGGGTGAGAAAGTTATCATCCTGGAAAGTTGGCAGTAACAGGGGTATTTGGCCGACTTCCAACTTTCTAAACCCGCAATGTGGATTGCAGATTTTGGAAATCGGAGGTGTGATTTCTCGGCGAGGCGCGTTGGAGCTCTGACTTTCCGACTTCTGCAAGGCAGATCCCGGAATGCGTAAGTCGGAGAGGTAATTTTCCCGGAGTTGGGAAATTGGAGTTTCGACTTCCGACTCCCGCAAGCCGAATTGCGGAGTGTGGAAGTCAGAGGAGTAATTTTCTTGGAGTTGGGAATTTGGAGTTCCAACTTCCAACTCTTGCAAGCCGGATTGCGGAGTGTGAAAGTCAGAGAGGTAATTTTCCCGGAGTTGGGAAATTGGGGTTTCGACTTCCGACTCTTGCAAGTAGGATTGCGAAGTGCGGAAGTCGAAGGAGTAATTTTCTCGAAGTTGGGAATTTGGAGTTCCAACTTCCGACTCCCGCAAGCCGGATTGCAGAGTGCGGAAGTCAGAGGAGTAATTTCCCCGTAGTTGGGAATTTGGAGTTCCGACTTACGACTCCCACAAGTCGGATTGCGGGGTGTGGAAGTCGGAGGAGTAATTTTCCCGCGGTCGGGAACTTGGTGTTCCAACTTCCCGACTCCCGCATCACGAATTGCGGAAGTCGGAGGCGTAAATCTTCGAAGATGTGAATGGGTGTTTCGACTTTCCGACTCCCGCACTACGAATTGCGGATGGATTTCTTCGAAATTGTGTGTTGGGGTGTCGACTTTCCGAACCCAACTTGCGAAAGTGCATAGTTTGAAGAAAAAAAAAATTAGCAAGTTGTTTCTAAGGTTATCCCCCATAGCCTCTAAAGGACACTGGGGTGACCGGGGATGTTACACCATGACTACAAGTATGAAGGATGATCAATTTGTTTGCACCTCATGCTCTTCAACAGATATAGATGAGCATTCACTGACGAGATTGACAGAGAGATGGCTCTTAACACTTTCCAATCATTAAGTGCTTCTACTTCTAGTGTATGGTACATAGACAACGGAGCCTCTAGCCATATAACATGTGTTCGTGGATACTTTACATATTTGGCCGAGGATGGGCTAGATCTTGAGATTGTACTTGGAGACAATTCTACTGTCAAAGCAGTAGGACGAGGAACAGTATCCTTCTAAAAAGAATCATGAGAGTCTATGAGAGTTCGTGATGTTCTATATGTCCCGGGTCTAAAGAAGAACTTGATCTCTGTGTCTACTATTGAAGATCGGGGATTATGGGTGATGTTCAGAGATAAAAATGTTCTAGTTCATCCCAAGGGATCCAGCGATACCTCTACTGTGAGGATTGCAGTTCGCAGCGGAAAATTGTACAGGCTCAACTTTCAACTTCATCATGCCCCAAGTCATAGTAGTCGAGATGATGATTGTAATCCCTGTGAGCTTTGGCACAGGAGGATGGCTCATCTACACCATCCTGCTCTGAAGATCCTGAGGCAGATTGTGACAAGAGTGCCTAAGTTTAGCACAGAGCCAAATGATGTGTGCAAAGGGTGTGCTCTCGGGAAGTACGCCAAGACAATTTTTCCCAAGAGTGACAACAGATCTATAGGAGCACTTGATTTGATTCATTCTGACCTCTGTGGTCCGATGTCCACTACATCTTTGAAAGGATACAAGTACTATGTATCCTTCATTGATGACTACTCCAAGAAGACCTGGATTTATTTTTTAAAGAGTAAAGAATCAAAAGAAGTATTGCAGAAGTTTCAAGAATTCAAGGCACTTGTGGAAAATCAGACAGAAAGGAAGATCAAGATCTTCAAATCAGATAATGGAGGTGAATATAGCTCCAAAGAGTTCAATGAGTTTTGTACCCAAGGGGGCATCAAGAGGCAATTAACTGTGCCCTATACACCTCAAAAGAATGGAGTTGCCGAGAGGAAAAACAGGGCTATTGTTGGTGCTATTAGATCTATGTTGCATGACCAGGGTTTGCCATTTTTTCTTTGGGTTGAGGCTTGTAACACTGTAGCTTATATACAAAACAGGAGTCCTCATAAAGTTTTGGGGAACAAAACTTTAAAAGAAGCCTTCTCTAGAAATAAACCTGAAGTTGGACATTTCAGGATTTTTGGATGCCCTACCTACTCGCATGTTCCTTCAAAGAAAAGGACAAAACTAGAACCTACAGGCGAGAAGGGAATTCTTGTTGGATATGATGAGACTTCGAAAGCCTATCGCATTTACATTCCTTCTCTCAAGAAAACTGTTGTGAGGCGGGATGTGAAATTAGAGGAAGATCGGGCTTTCCGGAAGTCATGTGAGTCAGAGAAGGGAAAACAACAGGTTGCCACATCTCTGGATCACACAGGTCAGAGTGTTATTCCATAGCCAATAGGGTCCCAAGTATCTCGGGTGACAGATTCTCAGATAACGGGTTCCACATGCACAAAAGCAGGAATAGGCAAAGGATCTCAGGTTGGTGGTCAACCAGGATCAGGGTCTCAGATTACAGGGTCTCGAGCTACAGGGTCGACGACTGCAGGTACCTCTACTGGAGGCATTCATTCTCATATGTTTGATTGGGATGTGGATGAGGAGTTCTCACAGGATGTCACTTCAGGGAAGAGGAATCCCAAGTGGCTTCAAGATACCTTGAACGAAGCCCAGGCAGTGGGAACTCCCAAGAAGAGTGTAAGAGAGAGGAAAGCACCACAAAGATTCTGCAGTTACTTGGCTATGGTAAGCAGTATCAATGAGTCTAAGCCATCCTCATATGAGCAAGCAGCAGGTGAGCAGGCTTGGAGAGATGCCATGTTGGAAGAGTATGCTTCCATCATGAAGAATGATGTTTAGGAAGTTGTGCCCATCCCAGAGGGAAAGTCAGTTGTCACCTCCAGATGGGGCTCTATAAGATTAAATATGTTGCAGATGGCAACATTGAGAAATACAAAGCCAGATTTGTGAATAGAGGGTTCTCACAAATATAGGGAATTGACTATGATGAGACGTTCGCTCCGATGGCCAGATATACTTCCATTAGGACTATGATCTCTATAGCAGCAGAGCTGGGATGGAAGATTCACCAAATAAATATCAAGACAACTTTTCTCAATGGACTCATAAAGGAGGAGGTGTACATTGAACAACCAGAGGGCTTCGAGATACTTGAGAGAGAGTCTCATGTATGTGGACTAACGAAAGCTCTATACGGATTGAAGCAGGCACCTAGAGTTTGGTATTCTAGGATAGATACCTACTTGCAGCAGTTAGGTTTCAAAAGAGCGAAGCATATCCCAATCTCTACTTCATCGTAGTGAATGGGGATCCTCTTATTCTGGTGTTATATGTGGACGACTTTTGCATTACAGGGCGGGAAAAAAAATGCAATTATTGTGGGAAGAAAATAGCTGGAGGGGGTATCCATAGGTTAAAAGAACACTTAGTTGGTGCTAGAGGCAATGTTGAACCTTGTAGGAAAGTCTCTGATGATCTTAGAGTGGAGATGCTAAGTAGTATTGAAGCCTACCAAGAAGAAGAAGCCAAGACAAAGAAGCTTCAACAAGACATAGGGAGAAGTTCAATGCCATTTGAGGATAGAGTGACTATGATCCTGAGGGTGATGATCATGAAACCCCTCAAGGCCATTTGACTAGTTTTGAAGAATCCTCCAGTTTTCCTGTTAGGGGGAGAGGTGGACGTAGAGCATCCAATTTGAACCTGAAGAGGCCACGTAATACCCTGATTAGCAGTAGAGGGCTCGACTCTTTCTTTGTGCCCCGCACTACCCCTGGTACTCAGCCCACCATTGATGCTAAATGGAAGAAGATGAAGGAGGCTGCTTGGGAATGCATAGCTAGATGGTGGTATAATGCAGACATACCCTTCAATGCAACTAATTCTTCTTATTATCAACCTATGATAGATGTTATAGCTTCATGTGGTCCGGGCTTCAAAGGCCCTAGTTTTCATGATATCAAAGGGCCCCTTTTACGAAATGAAGTTCAAAGAATAGATGAATATCTGAAGGAGTTCAAGCAGTCCTGGAGTAGAACAGGGTGCACAATAATGTCTGATGGATGGAGTGATGGAAAATACCGCACCATTATCAATTTCTTGATTGCTTGCCCAAAAGGAACCATGTTTCATAAATCTGTGGATGCCTCTGATCAGGTGAAGGATGCACAGTTATTATTTCATCTTTTGGATGGAGTAGTTATGGAGGTGGGGCCAGAGAATGTTGTACAAATCATCACTGACAATGCCTCAAACTATGTTGCAGCGGGAAAGATGTTAGAGGAAAAACACCCCACCATTTGGTGGACACCATGTGCAGCCCACTGTTTGGACCTCATGCTAGAGGATATTGGCAAAATTGAGTGGGTGAAGAAGAGTGTGGAGCAGGCAAAATCAATAACCAGGTACATCTACAACAACTCATGGGTTTTGAGTCTTATGAGGAAGAACACTGGGGGTGAAGAGCTGGTTAGATCAGCCATTACACAATTTGCAAGAAACTTTCTTTCGTTGCAATCCCTTGTTGATCAAAAAGCCAACTTGCGGAAGATGTTTTCCTGCGATGAGTGGAATCAATGTCAATGGAGTAAAAAGGCTGAAGGGAAAGATATAGCTGACAAAGTGTTTGAAAAAACATTTTGGAAAAGGTCATAAGAGATAGTTTTATTCAGTGAGCCTCTTGTGAGAGTGTTGCGGATGGTAGATGGTGATAAACCCGCTATGGGTTTTATTTATGAAGCCATGGATCAAGCCAAAGAAGCAATAAAGGCAGCATATGGTGATAAAAGCCAAAAGTATTTTCCTATTTGGAATATCATTGATGACAGATGGAACAGGGAACTCCATCGTCCTTTGCATGCAGCTGGCTATTACTTAAACCCAAGGTAAGAAATCTCAAAACTCATATTCGAAGTTATAAGTTTTTTTGTAATTTCAAATGTTAAAGTTCAAAGTTATAAGTTACAATTTCAAATTCATTGATGAATATTTTTTTTCTTTTGAACTTTGAACTTTTGAAGGTACCATTATACAAAAGACTTTGAATCCAATGATGATGGGGAGGTAAGAGACGGATTGTATAGATGCATTGAGTGCATGGTTCTTGATGCCAAGATACAAGATGAGATACACAGTTAGCTACTGCAATTCAATGAGAGTATGGGTAGCTTTGGCATGAGCATGGACATACGAGGCAGAACCAAGGATCCACCGGGTAAGAATTTTCAAAGTTTTCAAATTATATTATCCATTGTAAAGACCGAGTTAAATTTCCAAAGCAATTTGCTGAAACTTGTTTGTATTCAGCTCTTATTGCAGCCTATTGGTGGGGGCAGTTTGGTGGGAGCTGCAGTGATTTGAAAAATTTTGCAGTTCGAGTATTGAGCCAGCCATGCAATGCTTCTGGATGTGAACGCAACTAGAGTGTATTTGAGCGTATACACACCAAGAAACGAAACCATTTGGAACACAAACGGTTGAATGATATGGTCTATGTCCAGTACAATCTTAGGCTGAGGCGTAACCAGTTGTTGAACAAGACACCAGCATCAAGCAACATAACCTTCGATGACTTTGATCCATCATCAGAGTGGGTTGTGGAGACTCAAGCACCAATATTTGATAATGAAGACCTTTCTTGGTTGGATTTGGACCCACCTCCATAGGTTCCACCTTCAGGGCCAAGGGAATCAAGTGGGGCTCAGAATTCCACTCTTGTAGAGGATGAACAGGATGACGATGACGATGAGGAGGACGATGATGAGGACTAGTAGACTACTAGACACTAGACTCTAGTAGTAGTAGCTAGTAGGGTAGTGCCATATGATCAATTTATTGTTATTCATTAGTACTATGGTTTCTTTTTGGATTGTAGGGGCCATTTAGAGCCTCTTTGTTGATGTACTTTGGTTCAAAACCTCAGAGATGTATTGCACTAGGTGCTATTTTGGTTATTTGCACCCATATTTGCTACATATATGAGAAACGTTGCATATTTGTGTATTAATGGTTTGGATTCATATGTATGCACATGAATATATTTTTTTTTTACAAAATATGAATATTTTATGTATTTTTTAGTCGACCGGTTTTTTACCCGGTTTTTTTTTTCGGTTCCGGTCCGGTTCACATTTTGGGCTTCGTCGGTTTGATGACCGGTCCAGTTTCGATAACATTGATTTATACAAAGAGAAGGCACCAAAAACCTAATTCGAATTGGCATGAGAGAAGAGAGCCAAGCTCATTGATTTAAGAGTTAACTGAGTGCAATCAGGTAGGTGAGACTTGGAATATTCCTAGATGCACTATGCCATGTCATTCAGCGTTTTATTTTATTCAATTTGGTCTTTTTTGGAGAGATTTGACTTTTCTCCAATTTAATATTTTATGAATATTTTAATTAAATATTCCTCATTTATTGATTTTGAGGAAATATTTAATTACAAGGCCAAATAAATGTCTGAAACTTAGGATAAGTGCGTTTAGGGGTTAACTGGACACTTTGGCTTAGAAAATGATCACTTATTTGCCAAAATCCACCCCCGAACCACTTAATTATTACAACTTGAAAATTTTCAATTAAACCATAGGAAAAATGGTTTAATTAATTGAAAATTTTAATTATTAAAATAATAAAAAATAAAAATCCAACACGTCTGGTAAACATTTTTCGGACGAATTTTTTAAACCACCTAGGGACCTAGGAAATGACCATAGAACATACAAATAGTGTCTAGTAGGTTCATATTTTACAGTTGGGCTCTAATAACCCCCCAAGGCCTAACTGCCAAATTCAGGCATTCCAGCTTTGGAGGTTGTAGGAGAAAAACTCATCAATTATTACTTGGCTAAAGGCAAAGCATAATCGACGAGTGAAAAAACTCCTTGGAATACCTTAGTTGATTGTCAAGTCTTAGGGAACCAAGCCACTCAGACCCCCATACTAGCACACTTTATTACAAACCCCATCGGGCATGGTCATTTCAACAAAAAAACAAAAAGTCTAGCCAAAAATTGGCTAAGTCTGAACACACTGAACCTCCAAACTCTGGAAATGAACATGAATCATGTTCAATAACTGGCAACTCGATACAAGTTCAACTATTCTACAAAATAGTTGGTAACAACAGGAAAAGCACCTCCGGGTGTTGTTTCAGTTTGGGTTCGGCAGTCGCATCATGCTTCAGCAGGAAACAAAAGTCTGTAGCACTGAGTTATGCTGAGGCAAAATATATGGCAGCTAGTTTAGCCAGTGGCGAGGCCATTTGGCTTCGCAAAATGTTGGTGAGTCTATTTGATCAACAGTTGGAGCCTACCATGATTCACTGTGATAATCTGAGTTGCATCAAACTCTCGAAGAATCCAGTTTTTCATGATAGGTCCAAACACATAGAGATCATATATCATTTCATTCGTGATCATGTTCAGAGAGAAGTTTAGCTCCAATACATATCCACTGATGAGCAGGTTGCAGGCATTCTCACAAAGTCCTTGATGAGAAACAAGTTTGAGTACTTCAGGGAGAATATGGGAGTGGTTCAGAATCCTTTCCTGGTTAAGAGGGAGTGTTAAAAAGTTAACCACGGAAGTTGTCCTCTGGAGGGAATGAAACGTTTTGCATGCTCAGTTGCATGCAAAAGTGAGTTTTGCATGCACTCACTTTAGGTTTTGGGCAAACCTAATTTACCAATGAGTTGGTATAAGAAGACAGGAGGTCCCTGATAGTAGTTACTGAGCTAACTGATCTAAGATAGATCTAGTTGAGAGGTGGGCGACTTTCCTCAGGAAGGAGGGCGCATGCTTTGAGGTGAGAGAAGCTCGTTCTGCTTCCGGTTGACCGATTGAGCAACTGATACTTTAGAGTATCCTTGTCTCAATGATTGAGAAAGGACTGTGACGATCAGAGCTCAGATTTGTTGAGATCTGATTCCGTACGAGCATCTGATATCTTGAGGGAGGGTGCACTTATCCATGCAGAGGAGGGGCGCATTCAACTATTGGCCTTCTTCCATAGCAGAGCAGCTCAGAGCAGTGCAGTAAGAGAGTCAATACAGATAGAGTTACCTACAGATAGATCCAAATCCAGTTGATAGCTAGGGCACATTTCCTCTATGCATGCATCAGTTGTTGCAGGCAGATCTAGGGTTTTGACCCTGTCAGGTTCGGTTGTTCCTTCTGAGGTAACATTGTATGTACTCGCATTTCTTCTTACTTTGCTCTAGGCTCGAGATAGAAGAAAGCCCCACAGATAGATGGTTTTCCTGGTTTGGGGTTTCCAGGGTACATTCGGTTTTGTGTGATTATTATGCTTTCATTGTCAAAGTGTTAAGAGATCTATAGTGTTTGTATCTTAAGTCTTTATTTGTATTATTGATTTATAGAGACTCAAACCGCTGGAGATCTTAGGGCTATCTAGAGGGAGTAGTGATTTCTGGATAAAATTAACAATGATCAAGCTAAGTTTGTCATCGACGAAAAGAAGAATGAGGTTGTTGGGGTCATCATGACCTATATTTCAAGGGAGATTCGCTTTCATACAAGCGGGAGTGACTGCACTCATGCCGTTTAGAGTAAGATAAAGTTACTCTTCAACAAGGTTAATGAAAGTCAAGTGATGCAAATAGAGAAAGAATTTATCTTTCTGGAAACCAATTATTTTGAAAGGATTGAGGACTATTTAGCTCGCATCAACGAGCTATAGTTGAAATTGGGAAATGTGGCAAGGATTTTCCAAAGAAGGATGGATATCTCATTGAACTGGTCCTGATGAATTTGAGGACACCTTATGATGTCTTATGCTCCTCCTTTCGCACCAATTGGATGTCACGCAAACAAGATGGTAAGGACTTCAACTTTAATGTATTTTGTGATTTGTTGATTAAAGACCAACAAAAGTTGCTTGAAAAAGGGAATCTTTATAGAAAACACCAGGCTCACCTTCTCAAAAGCAAGGTCAAGCAAAATTATAAAGAACGTGGTCAACCAGAATGTATCGACCAACCTACTAAAGGAAAGACCAAAGAGTCGTCATAGACGAAGAAGGATTGAAAGAAGAAAACCTGTCGCTAATGTGGAAAGGTGGGAAATGTCGAGAAAACTTGCTAGAAGAAGACAAACGACTTGGAGGAAAAGGTCAAGCATCTTGAGGAAGGCACGTCGACTGGTCATCCAATCAACCGAACTACTGAAAATTTTACCCTTTCAATTAGCACTTCGTAGGCATTACATGCCCGTACCACTCAAATAGAATGGATAGTCAATTTTGGTTGTACTCATCTTATGGCTAAGGATGCTTCTCTGTTCTCTTCCTTAAGTGGAGCTCCAGAACATAAGATTTATGTAGTTGATGATTACACTTTCACAGTCACTGGAAGCGACTATGTTGAATGTCGTCATGGTCAAATATCCAATGTATATCATGTGCCTACCTTGGTTGCAAATTTGTTGTCGGTTGCTCATCTTACACATACTAAGAAGACTATTAAGTTTTGGTCAGATCACTTTATCGTAAAGGAAAAGAGGGTTGTGTGGTGGGTGTTGCTTCAAGATTTCTAGATCCCAAAGATGAATTTTACAAGTTCTGTGATTCTCCTAGACCAACTGGATAGACTACACTCATTGCTCTAACTGACGACATAAGTCGTATTTGGCATGAACGACTTGGACATCTAAACTTTTGAAGTTTGAAAATGATTATAACAAAATAATATGGTTACTGGTCTCCCAAAGACTATTCCACATGATGTAGTTTGTAGAGGATGTGTGCTTGGAAAGCATCATCACGCACCCTTTGATTCTAGGAAAGCATGGTGAGCACAAGACCGATTGGAACTTCTTCACAATGATCTCTGTTGAATGAACAAACCTTCATTAGTAGGTGCAAAGTATATTTTGAGCTTTATTGAAGATTTCTCTAGATTTGCTTGGGTATATTTCTTGAATAATAAGAGTCATGTCTTTGAAAGATTCAAGGAATTTAGGGCATTGATTGAAAAGCAATGCAACCAACCCATCAAATGTTTGAGATCAGACAATGGTGGTGAATATGTGAGTCGATAGTTTGAAGAATATCTCTTGCAAAATGGTATTTCTTGGTAGAGATATGTCCCTCACACTCCTCAACATAATGGAGTTGTAGAGTGGAAGAATCAGACTTTGGTGGAAATGGCTCGGTGCCTACTGCAGACCAAAGATCTCCTGAAGAAATTTTGGACAAAAGTTGTTTAGTATTCATACTATCTCCTGTACCTTGTCCGACTAGAGTTGTCAATAACATGACTCCAATAGAGAAGTGGAACGAAAGAAAACCCTCTGTTGGACACCTCAAAACCTTTGGATGTGTCGCTTGGGCGCATATCAATGATAACTGGAGGAAGAAATTGGATGCAAAGAGTCATGCTTGCATCATGATGGGCTATTCCGATGAATCAAAAGCCTATTGATTGTTTGACCCTGCAAAACAACAAATCATTTTAAGCAGAAATGTGATCTTCGATGAGAAGATTTCAAGTAATAAGTTGTTGAATTCATCCTTTGGTCTATTGCGTAGTGATCATTTTGATAATATTGAAAAATATGGATCGATTGTTCCCTTCTTTGGAGTCCAAACTGGACCGACAAATTTTACTTCTAAGTCAACTGGTAATTGATCTACCTTGACTAAGTGTGTCGACACACCGACTCCTTCGACTGACAATCACCGACTTGAATCACCACCGACCTTTTTACCTTGGTAGATTGCTAAAACAATTGAAGTTGCTGGACTTGATGCTGGAGATGCTAGTATTGGTTAGCAAACCCATAGTCATAAACAACATGGCAGTGTTGCATGGATGGCACGAGTTCTTGAAACCTGTGATCCTGACACTTATGTTGATGCTCAGGGAGTGCCTAAATGGGAAAGTGCTATGGCTGCTAAAATTGATTCTTTGAAGAAGAATCAAACTTGGGAAATTGTTCCTCGACCACAAGGAAAGAATGTTGTGAAGTGTCAATGGGTTTGTAAGACCAAGTTTACTTCCGATGGTGTTGTTGAACGAAACAAGGCTCATTTGGTAACCAAGGGTTTCTCTCAACAAGAAGGCATCGACTACACTAAAAACTTTTCCCTTGTCACAAAGATGAACTTTGTTCGCTTTATCCTTTCCCTTGCTACTCGTTTTGGATGGGAACTTCATCAAATGGATGTTATAAGTGTCTTTCTTCATGGAGACTTGTCTAAAGAAATTTATATGGAACAACCTCCTAGTTTTGTGACACATTCTGGTCTTGTTTGTCGACTCAAGAAGACATTGTATGGCTTGAAACAAGGACCTCGTGCTTTGTATGAGAAGATTGATCGTTTCTTTATTAATCTTGGCTTCAAACGTTGTGAATCTAATCATGATATTTATGTATTACATGTTCATGATGATACTTTGATTGTGGCATTGTATGTTGATGATTTAGTCATAACTGGAAATAATGTCAATCTCATTTGGGGTTTGAAGAAACAACTTGCAGTTACCTTTGAATTGACTGATCTCGGTATGTTACATTTCTTTCTAGGCATTCAAATTTTGCGAAGGGATGATGATATCTTTCTTTCTCAACCTTAATAGGATTTGGATCTTTTGAAACAATTCAAAATAGACAATTGTAAGTCTTGTGCTACACCTTATCAATCGGGCATAAAGTTGTCGAAAGACTGTGATTCTCCATGAGTCAACGCCACTCTTTATCGACATTTGGTTGATAGCCCGATTTACTTAAATCATAGTCGACCTGATCTCTCCTTTGTGTTAGTGTGGTCTCCCAGTTCATGTAGGATCCTCGAGAAAGCCATTGGAAACTGCAAAGAGAATTGTTCACTATATTAAAGGAACTCATTAGTATGCTATTAAGTATTGTCGCAATACAAAACCACAAGTCGGGATCATTGATTTCGATGGGAAAGGTGGCATTTACGACCGAAAGTCCACTTCTGGCTATGTGTTTTGACTAAGTTTTGGACCCTTGGTCTGGTCATGTAAGAAACAAAAAGTAGTCTCTCTTTCGACTACAGAAGCATACTATTGTGGCACTATTAATGCAGGTACAAAAGTAGTTTGGATCCATTAGCTTTTAGAAGAGCTTGGTTTTCCAATTCAGGCCTCGACTGTTATCCATTTTGACAATCAGAGTACAATACAAGTTGTTGATAATTCTGTTGCTCACAACAAAATGAAGCATGTTGAACTTCATGTTAATTAGTTGAGACAGTTGGTACAAGACAATGGTGTCTCACTTTTTTATTTCAAGACAGTTGATCAGATTGTTGATATCTTTATGAAGCCTCTACCAGAAGCTAAATTCATGAAACCTCAGACTATGCTTGGGCTTCAGGCAGCTGCAATTATGGGGGGTGTTCAACGACCGTAATTTCACCTCCTGAATCTCCAGAGCATTGTTTTGATGTGGGGGGGTGTTGGAACCTAAGGTTATGCAGGTTCATCACACCTTTGTATCTTCTGGAGGCAGCGAGTCGAACGACATTAGTCGACTAGCAGAGTAGTCGACTAGAGGAGCAACTAAGCGGTCGACTAAATGCTCGATTGAGTGGTCAACGAGGTCGTGGTCGGTTCGACTAGGCCAGCTAACTAAACCATGCGACGATGCGGATTTCGTGGAAACGATTAGAACCAACGAGAGCCTTATTTGTGGACTAGATCCTCCTCACTTCAAGAAAGTTTGTTAGATCTGGAGACTATAAAAGAACCACCTATGGGTTGTGTTCATATGCTTGATATCTTAGAATCATGTATTAATAATGCATTGTGATTTTCTGATCATAATGCATTATGCTTAAGTGTTGTAACTGTGTATTTATACATCACCCGTTCTTGGAATACAGTTGCCTTCTGCTATTTTCTTTTCTATTCTATGGTTTATATGAAGAGGTTCCCCAACATGTTGAAAAAGATATTATGTTATGTACTTGAAATAACATTGTTAATAAAAAAAAAAAAAATTATAGACTATAGGACTTATGACTTTAATGTATTTTTAAAATGTGCATTCGTAAAGACAACTCTTCATGAATGGTCACCACAAGGCCTATAAATACAAGGTCATTCTTCACTGTAAAAATCATTCATCATTTTATATGTTCAAAATTTATATTTCATGGTATATCCAATTGAAAACTTTAAATCATTTTTAGCTTCCACTATATTTGGCATTAGAGCCAAAATAATTGATCAATTCATGGATTAAATTGCTCAAGCCTTAACAATTTTAGACAACTCCCATCTACCATCATAATTTCTAAATGGAGAAAATATACAATGTTCCCCCATGTTTCCTAGACGCAAGAGCATGGGAGCAGGGAGATACACATTGGGGGCGAGTGGACACACCGCCCAAATTTAGGGGAAATTCATGGGGGCACAGCAGGCATCTTTAAAATTATAAAAATCAAATCAAATCATAAAAACATAATTCATCCAATATGTCAATTCTCACTACCTAATTCGGTTAAGGTGTGGGTCTTGTCAGCAAGGCGAGCTGGGTTCAATTCCCCTTAGGGGTGAACTAGTTGAGAGGAGACACCCTAAAATCTAGCCAAGTTGACGGTTGGTGTAGTCCAGGCAGGGTACGATCCCCGGGTGATTTTAATGGAATAGATGTCCCTAGGTCATGGTTTCTCATACCAAAGGCCACTCCCGCCAAGTGAGTGAGTTTCGAGCAAACAAAAAAAATAGTTCATCCAATATATATTCATCATTGTGCAATGTAAATATTAAATAAATTGATTTACTTTCTAAATAGTAAGTAGAGACTGTAAAAAGTGAAAATAATGGAAAAAAAGAAAACAAAATCTCAAGAGGTGGGGAGCAAAACATTTCTACAAGGGCCCCCCATCCCAGGGTCGTGAGGAGCATGAGGGGAACGTTGCTATGGAAGACTAGAAATATACAAGTAAACTAGGAAAGATATAGAAGAAATTCAAGATTTGGTAAAGCAATTAGTAAGGAATTTAAACATAATAAGAAATGATAGTGTCAATCAGGAAGGAGAAGAAGAAAGTCACGAGGATCTAGGGATTGAACAAAATCAAGATAATTGTCTTTCCAATGAAGGAAGTAATGAAGAAACCAAAACCAAAAATAAATTTTCCAATACAGATTTCAAAGCCAACTCAGAAATTGAAATTGATGGAAAATACATTGAAGTGAAGGAACTCGAGGAAGAGCTGGAACATGCTTGTCAAACTAATGAAATACAAATAAACCCTCACAAAAAGGAACATGATGACAACTAGGGCAATGAAGACAACCAATTTCCACGGTTGAAGGGTAATTGGCAACCATAGTCAATTGAAGCCATGTATTCCTCAGCAATTCAAAGTTCTAGAAGTCCTTTCTTATGCCTGATCTCACCAAGCACCTCGAATTCCTGTAAATCTCTTTGGTGTTTATTGTGTTTTACACAAAGCCTAAGAATAAATCACTATGTTGTTAATTGGTGTTTCCACCTAGATGGGGGATTTGAAGGCAGCTAAGGTATGGCTGTGTCGAATTGCAGCCGGTACGGCATACGGAAATGGAGCGGGGATGATTACGAGCAAACGTGTGTGGATGGGATGCGGGAGATTTGAAGGCGACTTAGGTATGTGTAGATTTTTCTGAGTTTTCAGCTTGCTGGTTTTAATGTCAATATTTTCAGTTTCATGTTTTAGCTCAGTTTTTAGATGGCTAGAAATTATAAAAATATTTTCAGACAATTTAAAACACTATTGCAACTCGAATCTTTCAGCAGAAAATAAAATAAATGCACACAAAGTAAAAATTTCAGACACTAGATTTTGGGACAATAGCCCTAGAAAAACCCCCACGAGGAAAACCAGTCAAAGAGAGTTTATTATTTCTTCAATAATTCTCAGTACATAAATTTTACAGCAGAAATGTACTTATCTCCACCATTAAAATTTCACCCAGAAACTGCCTCGATTTCTGTGCCAAATCCCAGCACCACGATTTATGTGCCCAAACTCTAAATTTGTGCAAAAAAAAATGTTGCCTCGGTTTCTATGCCAAAGGTACAGTCATCGAAAACGGTGCCCGAAAATTCTAGAAAACTGTGCCCATAAATATTCTTGCAATGCATGCTGTACGGTACAGCAATAAATGTTGAGTACGGTGCCTCGATTTCTGTGCCCGTACGGTGCCTAGAAATTAGTGGCAATCTTTTGCTATACGATGCCTTGAAAACCGTGCCAATATCCTGTTGTACGGTGCCTCAGTTTCTGTGCTACTGATAATAAATGCAGTTGCCTCGAAATTTGTGCCTACTGGAAAACTTCAAGAAACCCTCCTCGAAATTCGTGTTGCGTCGTTCTCTCCTTCTGCTCAATCTTTTCTCAAGAATGATCTCTCTTTTGCCTCCCTTGCCTTTTTGGGTGAATCCCTAGGGTAAGTGAATGAGTTGGATCAAGGGATGGGATTAATTTCTCATTAAATCTCATAAAATTAATTTTTTATTCACTTCACTTAAATTTTTACCCAAGAGTGACTTTAAGTTATAAAGTCACATTAAATGCTTTTCTCAAGTCATTTAATGCAAGGGTCACTTTATTTCCCCCTTTAAGTGACTTAGGGAAAAGTCACTAGGGAAAACACTTCCTAGGTACAAAAATCAACACTCCCTCTTACCGAGGAAGGTGTTTTGCACCACTCCCAACTTGGCTCTTAAGAAAACAAACTTGCCCCTCCCCAAAGATTTCGTCAGAATATTTGCTACCTGCTCATCAGTGGAAATGTACTGCAACTCCACAGCTCCTCTCTGTACGTAGTCACGGATGAAATGGTACCTGATCTCTATGTGCTTGGACCTGTCATGGAAAACTGGATTCTCAGAGAGCTGGATGCAACTCTGAATGTCACAGTAAATCACCATAGGTCTAAGCTGCTGGTCAAACAAATCTACCAACAACTTACGAAGCCACAGTGCCTCGCAAGTAGCTTGACTGGCTGCCATATACTCAGCCTCAGCAGAACTCAAAGCAACGGAATTTTGTTTCCGACTGAACCATGACACTACTGCCGAGCCCAAACTGAAACAACACCCGGAAGTGCTCTTATGATCCCTCACACTGCCTACCCAGTCTGAATCTGTGAAACCAACCAAACTGACTCCACCCGAACCCCTGTAGTCCAATCCATAGTCCACTGTACCTGCAATGTATCTAGACACATGTTTTGCGGCAGTCTAGTGTACACTCCTTGGTTCCACCATGAATTGGCTAAGAGTGTTCACCGCAAAGCACAAGTCTAGCTTGGTGTTGACCAAATACATCAACGACCCAATGAGCTGACGGTAAAGTGTAGGATCCACCAACTTACCCTCAGAAGCATGAAGCTGCTTCTAGTTGGTGATCATAGCTATGGACATCGGCCTGCAATCCTCCATCGGAAATCTCCTCAAAATATCAAGTGCATACTTCCCCTATCCCAGGAAAATATGACCAGGCTCCTGCCAAACCTCCATCCCCAGATAGTAGTGCATCAACCCAATGTCTGTCATCTCGTACTCTACAGCAAGGTCTCTCTTGCAATGTGCAATGAGATGGTCCTCCCCAGTGATAAACAAGTCATCAACATATAACAAAAGAATGAGAGGATCTCCACCAACCACAATGTAGTAAAGGTTGGGATCAGCCTCACTCTTCTGAAAACCCATCGATGTCAAAAACGCATCAGTCCTGGAGTACCAAGCTCTAGGAGCTTGCTTCAGTCCATACAAGGCTTTCTTCAACCTACACACATGAGAATCTCTCCCATGAATCTCAAATCCCTATGGCTGCTCTAAGTAAACCTCCTCCTACAGAAGACCATTGAGAAAGGCGGTCTTCACATCCATCTGGTGGATCTTCTAACCCATCTCTACTGCTATAGAGATCACTGCTCTGATGGAAGAATAACGAGCAATTGACGCAAAGGTCTCATCATAATCAACTCCCTCAACCTGTGAAAACCCCCATGCCACAAACCGAGCCTTGTACTTCTCCACACTGCCATCTGCAGCATGCTTCACCTTGTAGATCCACTTGGAATTCACAACAGACTTCCCCTCTGGTCTTGATACTATCTCCCATGCATCATTCTTCATGATGGAATGGTACTCTTCCATCATTGCATCTCTCCAAACCTGATGCTGAGAGGCCTCCTCAAATGTGGGAAGCTCTGAATCACGAAGACTCACAACAAGAGCCATACCCAATCTATCCAACATCACTACTGTTTTGACCTCCTCCTGGGGCCTACCAAATGCCTCTGCCTCCTCCAAGGTATCACGAAGCCATTTAAGCTTCCTCTTCCTTGAAGGCTCCTCCCAAACTGGTCTCTCCTCATCTGAAGAACTACTAGAAGTAGATGGCCCAGCAACCTGTGGACGAGTAGTCCGTGAACTAGTCACTGAAGAACCTGTAATCTGAGAACCAGAACCTATCCCTGGAGTACTTGCTAACTGAACCACTGAACCTGAAGAACCTTTGCCTGTCACCTATGACCCAGTCACTCCAGAAACCTGTGGACCTGTATGTTATTTTTTACTTGAATAGCATATAGCATATAAACAATTACTAAAAGATAAACAAGCACAGCATAAAACACAATGAACACAGATATTCTCTCGGGGAAACCACAAAGGAAGAAAACCTTGGCAAAGCCTTCCTCAATATAGAAATCACAAAGTACAAAAGTTCCCCAAGACAAATCAGCTACCCCTCCACTTGTGCGCACCTCTCTTCTTCACCAATGCGAACTTGCTTGAGTGAATGAGTGATTAGAAGTGAGAGAGAGGTCCTTTATTTATATTCTTCCGTTGGGGTGACACATTCCCCAACAGAGCCGACTTCTCTACTTGACTGGTCAATTACATAATATAATAATCTTTTAGGGGCTTTTCTAGGCCGACACATGTCCTAGGGTTTACATTGATTCTTTCAATAACCTTTACATTATTAATTACATGACCATCATCTCCCGGAGGAGGAATACAATAATATAAATAGAAATATCTTCCGCAGTTACATTATTTTAACACTCCCTCTTAACTAGGAAGATATTCTGCGGGTAACAACATCTACACAAGTGACTTGTGAACTTCTATATGTCGTAGGAAGGCTTTGGATCATCATTTGTCTAGGACATCATCTATGAAGTAGCAGCATCATCATCTGCTGAAATATGATCATCTTTAGCAGCAGCAGCATCATCAGCAATCATCCTCTTGCTGGAACGTCATCTACTGGAACAGCGACTTCCTCAACTGGAACTTCTTTTGCTGGAACATCCTCATCAGCAACATCATCAGTTGGAACATCTTCTACTGTCAGCAACCTTGACAGCTGGAACACCATCTACTCGAACATCCTCATCAGCAGCACCATCAGCTGGAACAACATCATCGTCGGTTGGAACACCATCTGTTGGAACATCCTCATTAGCAGCACCATCAGCTGGAACACCTGCAACAATAATCAGTAAATAAGTATCGATACTATCAGTCAGCTAGTACTAATCTTCCCTCACCCTTGGAGAGGCATCAGCTTGTGAGAGCTGGAACCATCAATCAGCCAGTACTGATCTTCCCTCACCCTTGGAGAGGCATCCATTCCTTTGGATAGGCATCAGTTCGTGAGAACTAGAACTATCAGTCAGCCAACATTGATCTTCCCTCACCCTTGGAGAGGCATCCATCCCTCCGGATAGGCATCAGTTCATGAGAACTGGAACTATCAGTCAGCCAATACTGATCTTCCCTCACCCTTGGAGAGGCATCCATCCCTACGGACAGGCATCAGCTCGTGAGAGCTGGAACCATCAGTCTGCCAGTACTGATCTTCCCTCACCCTTGGAGAGGCATCCATCCCTACAGACAGGCATCAGCTCGTGAGAGTTGGAACTATCAATCAGCCAGTACTGATCTTCCCTCACCCTTGGAGAGGCATCCATCCCTACGGACAGGCATCTATCCTTTCGGATAAGATCTCTATCAGTCTCTCTTCTTTCGGCCTCGAATAGGATCTATATTGATTGTTTAGAGACTCTCGCCGAGTTTTTCAGGTACCCTGATCAGAGATGTTTGGCTCTCTACATGTAGGAGGCTCTTAGATTCCGAGCGCATATTCTTCAACCTCCCATCAGACCGGACCCCACGCATAAGATCATGTCATTTTTCAGGCTATTACCTTCAGACAGAAGCACCAAGAGACCAACCGATACCAGTACATATCCATGCTCTAGATCAGTGAGGATCCGTGGAACCTCACACCGACCCACGAGATCTCAACAGCAGATTCATCGCACACTCCATCCTGAGAGACGAGCTAGGTCCTCTAGACCTCAGCAACATACGAACCCCCCTAGGCAACGAGTTTGTGGAAAATTTGCACTCTCTGCTAGCCCTTCATCGGGACAACAGACTTTGTTGAGTTTTCCTCGGTCCTCTTCTTTCGGCCTTGGATGTTAGGAGAGGTGGGTCATCCTCAGACCTTTTTGCTCCTGGATCTTTTCCGCTAGGACATCTCAGCCCCATTGCAGGTTTTCTGGATCCGCGTCTGCAGTCAAAGCTCTCTCATACTTCAGCCCTGTTCACTTCGTTCACTCTTTCCTTTCATTCTTCGTGCATTGTATCTTTTTATAGGAGACCGTTTGGTTCTCCCGCTTTGTACGGACATCATTGTAATCAGCACTCCCTTTGACCTACTTTGTGGTCATTAGTTGGACATTAATATAATTATCTTATCTTATCTTTATCTTCCTAGAGAGGTCCCTCTGGACCACACCAAGCTTGTCTCGAAAGTACTCAAACTTCACACAAGCCAGAGGCTTAGTCAGCACATCAGCAACTTGTTCCTCTGTAGGAACATACTCGAGCTTCACATCTCCCCTCTGCACCATATCCCGGATATAGTGGAACTTAATCTCGATGTGCTTCGATCTATCATGAAACACAGGATTTTCTGTCAACTTGATGCAACTCTGGTTGTCACAGAGTATCTTCGTAGCATCAATCTCTACATCGAACAATCCTGTCAACATCTTGCAAAGCCACACTGCTTCACCACAAGTTGAACAAGCTGCAACATATTCAGCTTCCGTTGTACTGAGTGCAACACAGGGTTGCTTTCTACTGAGCCATGAGATCACACTTGATCCCAAACTAAAGCAACATCCTAAAGTGCTCTTTCTATCTTCAACACTTCCAACCCAATCTGAATCTGTGTACCCATACAGTCTGAACTCATTATCTGAGGCGTCCATAATCCAATGTACCCTTCAGATATCTCATCACATGTTTTGTTGCAATCAGGTGAACATTCCTGGGATCCACCATATACTGACTCAATGTGTTTACCGCAAAACATATATCTGGACAAGTATTGGTCAAAGACATCAATGACCCAATAATATGTCTATACATGGTGACATCCACTTTCTCTGAAGAAGCATCACTCAAAAGCTTCAGATTTGTCACCATCGGAGTAGTCATGGCCTTGCAATCCAGCATCCCAAATCTCTTTAGGATCTCTACAGTGTATTTTCCTTGACTCAGGAAAATCTCGTCTGGAAACTACCATACCTCAAGACCTAGAAAATAGTGCATCTTGCCAAGGTCTTTCATCTCAAATTCTGCTACAAGCCTCTTCTTACATTCAACAATAGGCTTGTCTTCTCCAGTCAGAAATAAGTCATCCACATACAATAATAGTATCATGAGTTCATCATTCATAATCTTGTAGTAAAGATTAGAATCCGCTTTACTCTTGGTAAAGCCCAAGCTCATCAAGAAGCTGTCAATTCTTCCATACCATGCTCTGGGAACTTGCTTCAACCCATACAATGCTTTCTTCAACTTGCATACATGTGACTCATATCTTCTACTTCAAATCCTTTTGGTTGCTCGATATATACTGCCTCTTCTATGTTTCCATTCAGGAAAGTAGTCTTCACATCCATCTGATGTAGCTTCCATTTCATCTTGGCTGCCAAGGCAAGAATGGTTCTAATCGAAGTATATCTGGCTACCGAGGTAAAAGTGTCCTCATAATCAATTCCTTCCTTTTGCGAGAATCCCCAGGTAGCAAATCTTGCCTTGTACTTTTCAATGCTTCCATCTGCTGAATGTTTTGTTTTGAAGATCCATTTTGATGAAACAACCGATTTGTCCTTCGATCTTGGTACCACATCCCAAACATCATTTTTGATGATGGACTGATATTCTTCATTCATGGCATCTAGCCATTCCTTCTTCTTTACTACTTCTTCAAAACAACTTGGTTCTTCTTCAACAAGATTGCACATCAAGGCTACATAAATGGAGTATGGCCTTGGTCTCTTGATCTCTCTACTGGAACCTTCTGGAGCACCATACTTTCCTGCATCTTGGATTAATTCACGTGCCCAGGCTGGTCTTCTCTTTCGAGAGATCTCCACATGAGGTATCTCCTCAGGTCTCTGAGGTTCTGCCATGTCATGATCCTCTGGAGTAGGATCTCCTTCAACATTTGGAATTGGTTCTTTGGTTGATTCTGCAACTCTAGGAGCCTCCCGCTCTTCTTCATCCTCATGAGTCTTCTTGGACTTGTTGAAAGCTGTAATTTCATCAAATGTGACATCCCGACTAATCTCGATCTGACGGAATCCTAAATGTATATGCGATAAGCCTTGGATTGTTCACTATAACCCACAAATATTCCCTTCTTCCCTGAAGGCTCTAGTTTTGATCTCTTCTCCTTTGGAATGTGGATGAACACCGGACATCCAAATATCTTCATATGACAAACTTCGGGCTTCTTCCCGATGAACATCTCTTCAGGGGTCTTGTTGCCAAGAGCACTATGAGAGATCCTGTTCTGTACAAAGACTGGTTCTGGCAACTTATGCCCATAGATGCATGGGTAAGTCTTGACCGTGGATCATAGCCTTTACTGCTTCTATGATCGTTCTATTCTTCCTTTCGGCTACACCATTCTATTGTGGATTATAAGGGACAATGAGCTCCCTCTTAATCCCTGCTTGGTTACAGAAATCTTTGAAATCCTCTGAGGTATATTCTCCTCCATTGTCTGACCTCAGGATTTTAATCTTCTTTTCAGAGAGATTCTCTACGAGCGCCTTGAACTCTTTAAATTTTTCAAAGACTTCATTCTTATTCTTCAGAAAGTAAATCCAGGTTTTGCGAGAATAATCATCAATAAAATATGCATAATATTCATACCCGCTTAGAGAGGTGGTGGACATTGGTCCACAAATGTCTGAATGAATGATATCCAGAATACCTTTCGCTCTGTTGTCGCTACCTAGAAATGGGTTCTTCGTACTCTTCCCTTGAGCACACCCTTTGCATACTCCTTCATGATCCACCTGGATCTCTGGTAATCTAGTCACCACCTTACTTACAATTGGTAAGGCTTTATAGTGTACATGAGCTAGTCTCCTATGCCATAACTCACAGGGACACATGGTACTAGCCATTAGTGTTGATTTGCATGACCCTTTAGTTTGTAAAGTCCTCCTTCTTCTACTCCAATGACTATTGCATCATCAATAGTCTTCCCTTTAGGCCACATGAGAACTTCACCATCTACAAATGCAACTCGAAGACCTTTCTTATCTAATGTTGAAATAGATAGAAGGTTCTTCTTCAACCCAGGTACATAAAGTACATCTTTCATGTTCATGGACTTCCCAGAGTCCAGCTTGTAAGAGGCTTCTCCCATACCTTTGATGGGATATTGGTAGTCATCTCCGAGTTTTACCTTGTGTGGAGATTCCATCTGGATGAGATGAGACAAGGATTCTTTGTATCCTGTCATGTGCTTCAAAGCTCCCACTATCCACTAGCCAAATATCACTTCCATGAGATACTGAACTAGTGAGTGCTGAGATAAGAACATATTCTTCAATGGAGTCTTCATTATCTCTGGTCTTGTCATCATCATCACTATCTTCCACTACATGAGCATGAAACCTCTTCTTCTGCTTCTTGTGGTGTCCAGATTTGTTTGGACAATTCCTTGCAATGTGTCCAGTCTTGTGGAATGAGTAACATTCAATTGAAGAGAAATCCTTTCTGGTCCTTCTCTTCTTCTGGGGTCTTCTTGGAGAGTCCTCCTGGGGACGAGGGTTGTTCTTCCTCTTCTTCCCACCTTTAGCATGAGTAGCTAAAGCTTGATCTTCATCATCATTTAACTTCTCCTCTCTTACGACTATTCTTTCTTCTTCTTGGACACATTCTTCCCATAGGTTTATGAATTTGATTAGTTTCTTTCAGGCACAAATGCCACTAACAAATGGTTCCCAATCTTGGGGGAGACCATTCAGAGTAGTCATCACAACTTCTGCATCCTCTATCATATCCCCAATGGCTTCTAGTTGTTCTTTGATCTGGGATACTCTAGAGAAGTATGAGTACATCGACTCAGACTTCATGTTCTTCACACCCTTGAGTTGATTTCTCAAGGTCATCTTTCTGTTGATGTTCTTTCCTTCAAACAGGCTGGTCAAGGCATCAAACATCTCTTTTGGTGTCTTCTTGGAAAACACATGGGGGATCAAGTGATCCTTAATGGAGTCAGCAATGATCCTCTTTGCTTTGATCAGGTTCTTCTTATGCCTTGCCTTTTCTTCATCTCCCTCTGGTTCTATAAGCCTTTTCTTCACATAGTCTTCTAGTTCATGCTCCTCAAGGATGAGCATGACTCTATACTTCCAGGATCTGAAGTTCTCAGCTCCCTCAAGCTTTTCATCAAACTTGGTATTGCTTGTCATTTTGCTATAATGAGAACCTCAAATGGAAATAGAAAAGTTTGTAGATCTTACCTTGATGATTTGCTGGATCTAGGGTGTTAGATTTTGTACCTAGGGAAGTGTTCCCCAAGTGACAGTTGCCTAAGTCACTTAGAAAGGGGGGAAAGGGTGACCCTCACATCAAAAACACTTAATGAGACTTTATAAACTCAAAGTCAATTTTTGATAAATTTAAGTGGGTGAGTGAAATTAATTATTTATAAGAAATAAATGGAGCATTTAATTTCAACCGTAGATCTAAATCTATCTCATCCATTGGATTTAGGAAACCCTAGGGTTTGATCAAAAAGCATGAGGGAGGCAATTTTACTTTCACTTTTTGAGATGAGAGTGTGAAAAGAGAGAAGAAGAGAGCTAGAGCACTTGCACGCATATCGAGGCAGCCATTAACTACAGTGGGCACTGAAATCGAGGCATATGTTCAGCATTTACTATTAGCATGGATTTTGAGGTGGGAGTATTAATCTTCAAGACAAATCCCGAGGTGAATACCGTACCACATTAATATTTCTGCACGCAGTTCGAGGAGTTACCTGGGCACTGTTTTCGAGACTACCTTCACGCATTTCGAGGCACTAAACCCAAGCATAGATTTCGAGATAACGTTCTGCATGGTTTTCGAGGAATAGACAGGTACAGAAATATCAGGTATGTACAGATCGTACCTGTGTCTTTTCCTTGCACCGATTTTGAGGTTGATACATGCACAAAAATTGAGGAATAGTACAACACAGTTTTCGAGGTTGATTCTACACAAAAATCAAGAAGAGTACAACATTAACTTCAAGGTTGTTATTTGCACAGAAATCGAGACAGCTTCTGCACACATTTCGAGGCAGTTTGTGGGTGCATTTATGGGTGGAGATAAGTTGTATTTTCACTGTATTGATGTCCTATTTTATTGTTGAAGAAATAATAAATATCTCTCTCTTACTGGTTTTCCCCGTGGGGGTTTTTCCAGGGCACAATTTCCAAAAATTTCTGAGTCTATTTTTTATGGTGTGCATGTTAAAAATCTATTTTCTGCCTGTTAGTATGATTTTACAGCGTGTTTAATTGTTGAAGAAAATTTCATGAGTAATTTCCAGCCTATGCAAAACCGGCTGGAAGTGAAAACCATTGAAATGTTGACATAAACCAGCAAGCAGTAAACTCAGAAAAATTTCCATAGGGTTTGACAAAGAAACCCTAAAAATTCAAACTTGAAATTTCAAACTTCTGACAAGCCAGGGAGTTGCACTTGACTGAGGCGAGCAAGCTGGTGTGCTCAGATTCTGGAAACTCCAAAAATTTACCCCTCAAAAGTGACCTGCGAAATTCGGATCTGCAATTTCTGGTTTTCTAGTCCAAATCCCGAACTAGGCTTTGATTGATCTCGGGGTTCTGCCCAACCAAAAAGTTCAATCTTGGGCTCAAAATTTCAATTTTTCTGAGGGGATCATTCCTATGCTGAGAAAACTCAAAAATTCTCCTTCTGTTAAAAACCCTAATTTTCCGTGGTTGCACAATGTAATCTTTCAAGCCAGCTTTGATACCATGTTAGTTTTTACTTGAACAACATATAGCATATAAACAATTACTGAAAGATAAACAAGCACAGCATAAAACACAATGAAAACAGATATTCTCTCGGGGAAACCACAAAGGGAGAAAACCCCGACAAAGCCTTCCTCAATATAGAAATCACAAAGTACAAAAGTTCCCCAAGACAAATCAACTACTCCTCCACTTGTGCGCACCTCTCTTCTTCACCAATGCGAACTTGCTTGAGTGAATGAGTGATTAGAAGTGAGAGAGAGGTCCTTTATTTATATTCTCCCGTTGGGATGACAAATTCCCCAACAGGGCCGAATTCTCTACTTGATTGGTCAATTACATAATATAATAATCTTTTAGGGGCTTTTCATGTCCTAGGGTTTACATTGATTCTTTCAATAACCTTTACATTATTAATTACATGACCATCATCTCCCGGAGGAGGAATACAATAATATAAATAGAATATCTTCCGCAGTTACATTATTTTAACACTATAATCTGTATTGAAGAAGCCTGAGTCACCTGAGGTGTGGAAACCGGTGGCTCCCCATTCTCCAACTCTCTGGACTTCCTGAAGGCTCTCTCCTCATCAAACTTCACTTCCCACCTCACAACAACCTTCTTCTGGCCAGGAAGATAAATGCAGTAAGCCTTCGAAGTCTCATCATATCCCAGAAAGATGCCTCTCTCTGCAGTGGGATCAAGCTTTGCCCTCTTCTCAGAAGGGGCATGAGAGTAAGTCAAGCAACCACATATGCGAAAATGGCCAACCTCAGGCTTCTTGCCTATGAACATCTCCTCAGAAGTCTTCCTCCCCAAGGCACGATGGGGACTCCTGTTCTGCAGATAAACTGCAGTACTGCATGCCTCTGCCCAAAGAAAGAATGGTAAACTCTGATCATGAAGCATCGCTTTCGCTGCTCCCACAATCGACTTGTTCTTCCTCTATGCAACTCCATTCTGCTCAGGAGTGTATGGAATGGTCAGTTGTCTCTGAATACCCTCCTGAATGCAAAACCCATCTAACTCCTTGGAGGTATACTTACCCCCATTGTCCGATCTCAACACCCGAATCCTCCTCCCTGTCTGATTCTCCACAAGGGCTTTGAACTCTTGGAAGACTCTCAATACTAAGGGTGACTTCTTGCTCCTCAAGAAGTAGATCCAGGTCTTTCTGGAGTAGTCATCAATGAAAGAGATATAATACTCAAATCCAGTCAAAGAAACTGATGACATGGGACCACATATATTAGTATGGATCAAATCAAGTACTCCTGCTGCTCTATTGTCACTACTTCGAAAAGCAGTCTTGGTGTGCTTTCCCAAAGCACACCCCCTGAAAACATCACTCTTCTCTGTGTTGAACTCTGGTAAACCTGTAACCATGCTCCTCAACAATCTCAAAGCTGGGTGATGCAAGTGGGCCATCCTCTGATGCCATAGCTCACAAAGCTCACTGCTACTGCTGTGTACCAAAGCGTGATGCGGCTGAAACAAGAGCTTGTATAGTTTTCCACATCTAACCCCAATGTCCATGGAGGTAGATAATCCTGTAGTCTTGGGGAATACCTGCACTCACCCATCCAAGAAACAAACCCCAAGACCCATGTCCTCAATGGTGGAAACTAATACAAGGTTCTTCATCCCAGGGATAAATAACACATCCCTCGGAGTCATAGGACTCATAGACTCCCTCTGAAAGGTAATGGTCCCACGACCAACTGCTCTGACAATGGTGTCATCGCCTAGTACAACCTCCACATCTGTACTTGTCTGTGAAAGCTCGGAGAACATCTCTCAAGCACCTATCATGTGGCCCGAAGCTCTGCTGTCAATATACCAAGTGCCAGTGGTGGATGCACTCATCTGATGGCCTGTCAATAAGGAATACTCCATCTCCATATCCACATCAATGCTGGTAACTATAGAGGCTCTCTCTCTCTCTCAATCTGTCCAGCACACAAAGAAAACTCTCTCTGAAATCTATCTCCGAAGTCATCAACCTCCGCTGAAGCTACAGTCTGTTGTCTCTTCTTCTTCTTGCTTGGACACTATGAAGCATAGTGCCCAAATGCCTAACATGCATAACACTTGATTTTACTCAAGTCTTTCTTCTGCCCACCCTGTTGCTGTTGCTGCTTGGCCCCACCCTGCTTGGGGCCCTTCTTCTTCTTCTTGCCCTTTGCTATCAATGCCACATTCTCCTCATCTTCCCTACCCTGTGAAGAGCTGCCTTGTACCAGACCTCTCCTAGTCTCCTCCTGCACAAAATCATCCCACAGTCTCTCCCGTGAAGGTAAGTTCTCTCTGCCCACTATAGCTGGCACAAATGCACCCCAAGGCTTGGAAGCCCCATTCACTGTTGTCCGTACAAGCTCAGTAGCAGTGACCACCTGCCCAACTGCTGCTAGCTCATCTCTAACCGCAGATATCCTGGTAAGGTAAGATGTCACTCCCTCTCCACCATTCATCTTTATACTTTTCAGTTTCTCCTTGAGAACCATCTTTCGGTTCTCATTGGTGCTCTTGTATAAACTGGTTAAGGCACTCCACATCAAATGTGCCCTAACTTTACCTGAAATGTGAGGAATGATACGGGTCTTTAACTGCATCAAGAATTATTCTTCTAGCTTTACAATCCTTCTTGTTGAAGGCTCATAATGTTGCCGCATCTGTAGCAGCGGGATTTTGAACAAGGTTTGTTGTAGTGTTTCTTACCACCTCCTCCCACAGTTCATTTTCCTCCAAGATCAACAAAATCCTAGCCTTCCATGGCACAAAGTTTCCTGTCCCATCTAGCCTATCCTCCAACCTAAGTCCTGTAGCCATCTTACTGTCAACCCAACAAGGTGTTGTTCACTAACAAAAGAAAATACTGAATTCTGGAAATTTCTGACTGTCTACAAATTTTAATGTTTTCTGCCCCCAAGCTCTAATACCATGTAGATTTTTCTGAGTTTTCAGCTTGTTGGTTTTAATGTCAATATTTTCAGTTTAATGTTTCAGCTCAGTTTTTAGATGGCTGGAAATTATAAAAATATTTTCAAACAATTTAAAACACTGCTGCAACTCAAATCTTTCAGCAGAAAATAAAATAAATACACACAGAGTAAAAATTTCAGACATTAGATTTTTGGCCAATAGCCATGGAAAAACCCCCACAGGGAAAAGCAGTCAGAGAGAGTTTATTATTTCTTCAGTAATTCTCAGTACATAAATTTTATAGCAGAAATGTACTTATCTCCACCATTAAAATTTCACCCGAAAGCTGCCTCAATTTCTGTGTCAAGTTGTTGCCTCGATTTCTATGCCAAATCCCAGCACCTCGATTTATGTGCCCAACCTCGAATCTATGTAGAAAAAAAATGTTGCCTCATTTTCTGTGCCAAAGGTACAGACTGTAGAGACCTCGAAAATTGTGCCCGAAAATTCCAGAAAACTATGCCCAAAAATATTCTCGAAATGCGTGTTGTACAATACAGCAATAAATGTTGAGTACGGTGCCTCAATTTCTGTGCCTCTACGGTGCCTAGAAATTAGTGCCAATCTTCTGTTGTATGGTGGCTTGAAAACCATGCCAATCTCCTGCTGTACAGTGCCTCGGTTTCTGTGTTGCTGATAATAAATGCAGTTGCCTCGAAATTCATGCCTGCTGGAAACCTTCAAGAAACCCTCCGAAATTTGTGCTGCCTCTTTCTCTCCTTCTGCTCACTCTTTTCTCAAGAATGATCTCTCTTTTGCCTCCCTTGTCTTTTTGGGTGAATCCCTAGGGTAAGTGAATGGTTTTCTAATCCAACAGTGGAAAATGAGTTGGATCAAGGGATGAGATTAATTTCTCATTAAATTTCATAAAATTAATTTTTTATTCACTTCAATTAAATTTTTACCCAAAAGTGACTTTATGTTATAAAGTCACATTAAATGCTTTTCTCAAGTCATTAATGCAAGGGTCACTTTATTTCCCCCTTTAAGTGACTTAGGAAAAAGTCACTAGGAAAACACTTCCTAGGTACAAAAATCAACAGTATGGCTGTGTCGAATCGAAGCAGGTACGGCGTACGAAAATGGAGAAGGGATGAGTACGGGTTGGTACGGCTATTGAATTGGCTGCAAAATGCTATACGGGCGGCGGAGTGAACGCACAAACGAACAGTACAAAATTGTATGCTTGATTGGCAGCAGACTGTGTATGGTTTTCCTTGGCCAAGAAACTGGCTCTGATACCACTGTAGCAGTGGAAGCTGTAATAGACAGAAATATTTGGAATTGAATAATATTTTATTGAATGAATGAATGATGACAGGTGAATGAATGATGAATGATGAATTAGATGAATTGAATAATATTTTATTGAATGATGAATGGTGAATAGGTATGGTTGTTGACCTTTCATTAATACTAATGAGATGCCTATGTATAGGGTGGGTCATGAGTGAGGACAAAAAAGAGATGCTTATGTATAGTCTTGCAGTCATCACCTTATCACTTGTTCATGGGATAGTTGCCTAGGTGTCAGACTAGTTTGTCGTGGGTGGTGGTGTGGGGTAGGAGTCTAAGGAAGCTTCCTAAAGGTCTTGTAAGTCATATTTGGCAAGGTCGTCTCAGTGGGAAATAAGTGGGAGAGATGTGGGATAAGTTGGATGAGGCAAAAGGAATAGGTATCAAGATACTTGATATCGAAGTGAATTATAGTATGTGGGTAGTCATATGATCCTAAGGGAAGGGGAAGTGGGCATAGGGGGGTGTCTAGGAGCGGAAAGGAAAGGTAGGCATGGTTGCTATGTTGTTGGGAGCGGGGAGCAGGAGTGAAGCGAAAAGCAAAATTTTCAAAAGCTTTCGGGGTGGGAGCGTTTTTTAAATAATATATATTTTTATATATTTTGATGCATATGCCAACAAAACCATGTGCATCCATCAAAATTCAAACCATTATACACAAATATGAAAAGTTTCTTCTGTATATAACAAGTAAGAGTGGATACAACCAAAATAGCACCGAGTGTAATCCATATTTGAACCAAAGTACATCAATAAATAGGCTATAAACTAGGGATTCTTCAAAAACTAGTTTTGAGGACACCAACATCAATATGAACAATTAGCACCACCAACATCAAGGTACATAGAGGGGTTGATGTGTTTGATTGAATGTCAATCCCATACCCTCATACATGATAGAATCCAGTGGAAACAATGCAATCCTGAAATCCTAAAAACTGTTAAGTCTGTTGAATTTTGAATGGGATAAAAAATTCTACTTTTGCCATTTGAAGTCCGATGAAGTTGGAGCCACTCTCAAACATCCTGAAACAATTAATGGTAATGTTAAAAATTTAAGTAAAAGGATAGAAAATGAAAGACAAGGAGAATGTCAATATTCTTTATAGCTTCCATGGAGAGGTTGTGGGTCCTTCAGGGTTTCAATGTAGACTAGGGAAACAATTAAAAAGTCGACTTCAGGAATAAAAAACAGTTAGAAACGTGGCCCTCTCTCTCTGATACATTTCACAATTCCCCTAAAACGTATTTGTACCACTCTAATACGTTTCAATGACATTTCAGGGCCGTATCCCCTCCGTTTCAGGATCCAAAACGGGGAACGACGTTTCACCAAGGCTACTATGACGTTTAAGGAGAATGTCAACTTTTATCCTTCTACTTTGAATTTAATATTACCATTTAAAGCTACTGATGATTAATAAGGTTAGGTTTTTAACTTTTTTGCTATTAGAATAGGCTTTTCCTCCTTTGTATAGCATTACTATAGGCCTAGGGTTAGTCCCCCCCCCCCACCCATCCCTTAATTTTTTGGTTCTTTTTAAGAAAAATTGAAAAAAAAAAGTCGGGACCGTTTTTTTTACAGGAAGCGAGCTTCCTAAAAACGCTCCCATATGGGAGCGTTTAGGGAGCGCGCTTTCCCAATGCTCCCTAGACGCTTCCTTCGGAAGCGAGCTTTGGGAGGGGCGGGGGGGCGCTCCCACGCAATGTAGCATGGTTGGCAATGGGGAGTGGGAAGGGGGGAGGGGCCAAGTGATTCTAGATATGGGGTAAGAGAGCCTGGTTAGCCATAACATAATCCACCACACTAGCATCGATGTTGTGGGAAAAAGCAGGGATCCCGGTTGGAGTCTAAGTAGCAAAAGAACCCATTGAGAATAGAGAGACAATGGTTTTCTCGTCGCTGAAGAAGGTGTCCCCTATATGTCGTGATGGGGTTGACACCATTAGTTGACTCTCCATAAATTAACTGCATCGGCCTCTAGATCATGAAGAAAAAGTACATTTTGGGACCAACCATTGATCAGTATATGTACATTGTAAAGTTGCTTAGAGAGGAATATTGAAATTCGAGAGATCTGTGTGTATATGTCAAGGAAGTGATCACCATTTGAGTGAAGCACAAAACTCAAGGATGCAGGGGAACAGCTGGTGGCAATGAAAATGTTCCGTTGAGGGAGTAGGGACCGACTGAGTCCAAATCCATATACATGATCATAGTTTTCACAAGTGTGCTAAGAAACTTTTCATTTTCAAATTATAATTTAGGACTGAGATTAGCACTTGCTCAACAGTCATTTTTTTTTATTTGCATTTTGACCTGCATGTAGGAAGATGGTACATGCTCAAATCTCGAGTCACAGCAGCTCTATCTCTAGGATACTGGATCTGTCCCCTCACCCATTGGATCCACCTGGACCTGTTTCAGTCTTCAGATCCAAATCAATCTTGGATTTATTCGTATAGAATATGGTGAAGATATGTACGAGTTCCATATGGGATCAATTCCTGAGACATTCTGTGCAGAATCCCACACCATATCCTATTCAAAAATAAAATAAAAAATGACCTAACTACCCTATGTAAAAAGTGATTTTCTCTATTAGATTATGCTACTATTTCAAGGACTGTGTTCAGCCTTGGAGAGCACAGCTAGCAGCTGGGAATTGTTTCGGTGACAGCATGGGTGATTTTGACACATTCAGAGGATGGTTTCTATGGATAAGGGATGTTGCCACCATTTCAGGATATTTTCTTCAAAGATGACAGCATTTTCCAGTTTTTAAGCAGGGTTTTCATCATTGGCTGTACTATTATAGTGTCTGCCTGGGCAGTGGACTGAGTGCAGTGAAGAAATTTCTTGTTGAAAAAAGTCGACTGCTTTCTATAATATCTGAACCTTTGGGGGGTTGAATGAGGACAGCGGCATTTTCTACTTCTTATGTCATTTGTTTCACATGCATATATTATATGCACCCAAAATTTTCTTCAAATGTGTCTACTTTGTCCTGACAACATGAGATTTTATTTAATTCTAGTCAATTATCAGGATCCCAAATTAGACATATATCAATGCTTAATGATTTAGTCATTATTTCTTTAGTATCATGACTGCCAACAATACCTAGAGAATGATCCTCCATACCCAGAGTGAATAATTTATAAATGGATCAGGTATTTAATTAATACCTTTCTCACCCAGAAACAATTCCAAGAGATATGAACTGGAGCAGAAATCTCAGGAGTATTTATTGACAACACAATGCCAGGGACTAAATTTGTAAGGGTTTATTGCTTATTATCCTACCTTCTTGGACATCCATTGGACATTAACATATTCATCCTATCTTATTATTACTTTCAAGACTTTATATTAAAAGATATTGATTTGTCCAGATGTTTTCTGCCAGGACAAGCTGGTTTTATTTCATACTGGGCTTGGTCCAGCAGAAGTATAAAACAATGTCAGTAATGCTTCATTATTGTTTCAAACTGATGGGTCACATTAACCATTCTTGAGCACTGTTGTAAACAGTTATAGAATGCAAGAATGATGATAAAGCAGATCGTGCAATCAAGCTGAGAATTTTGCTTCTCCACGGTCATTTTGATTTAATGAACTTTTGGAATGAAAAGGCTCTTAATTTAGGTGTGAAAATTACTAGGTCCCTGGTGACTATAATTTCTCTTATATTACTAGTACTACTATAAAGTAGGGTACTGCCTGTCTTCAGAAATTTTCTGTATGCATTCCGTTTAGTTAAATTGACCTCCGTAAGGACATTACATGCAAGTATAATAGTAAATGTAAATAACCAAATTTTAGTACATCTTATTGTCTCCAGGAACTGTTAAATGAAGCCAAAACAACACTAACCAACTTTTGCTTACTCTTAGATTTGTATTATATGTGACTTGATGACATTTCAAGAGAATGATTATTTCAAACATTTTAGCAAGTGGTAATAATTCCAAACAAAGCAGAAAAGAGCAAAATTTAGAAGCAATTTAAACTAGCCATCATTGATCCATACAAAGCACTATTGTTTATGATGAGAATGGGATTCTAGTACCCTGACATGATACCAACCTGTCTCAGGTGCTAATACACGGATCATCTGTAGAGAAAACAAAAGAAAATACATAAGAATTTCTCATACAATTAGCATATTAAATTGAGTCCAGAGAAACATAGAGTTACCTCTCTCAACACCTTTGGGCAAAGCCATTGGCGGACATGCGTGTTTCCTGCAAAGAATTTTAAAAATCAAAATAAACTGGGAGTACAAAAAGCTAGTAATCATATGGCATTTCGCAAAGAGATTGTTTCTTTATTATTACAAAATTATCTTATACAATAAAACAATGGTTATATAGCATCCTAGAAGAGAAGAACCTAATTTCCTGAAAGCATTTGTGTATAAGAGATCAATACTGAGTTATACAAATTACCACAGTGCAAAAACATTAACATGTACAAAATCAGTAATTAAAGTTCTCTCTATCAGTTCCTTTCTGAAAATCAGTGTTCCACAAGGACGTGTTCCCAGGGGTTGGGGACACATGCCCTACACTCCCTGGACTAGAGGAATTCTTTAGGAATGTCCCTTGTGTCACCGCTCAAAATAGCACCCTGACCAAGGTCACGAATAATGGTGTGACGAGTGGTAAGCACGGGAGGAGATAGAGCCCAATGTCACCACAGCCTATCTCCTTAACACTTTAAGTCAACTCCTAAGACCAAGGGGGAGTCCCCAATGTCGACGATAGATATCTGCAGTTGCTTAAACAACACGCAGACATCTTTCACAAGAAACCTCTCAACAAAGATCAATGCCTCGTGGAGTCAAAACAATGAAGCATAAGCAACACTGGGAGAGGGATAGGAGTTGTAACACTTAATTACTGATGCCAAGAAATATAACTTCAATATGTTACTGTTGTTATGAAGTTGCAGTAGTCAAAACACTTCATAAAACTTGATAAAAAAATCAATCAAAACAATGCCAACTTACCATATGAGATGTACCTTGTATAGTGGGGAAGGAGCAAGCCTCCGGAGGGTGAAGAGAAACACTAAATCAGATCTGAAAATGTAAAATCAGATCTGGTATGCTCCCTAGAACAGCCCCAAAATAGATGTTGGTCCCACTTATCACGTTTCCCAACAGATGTCCAACACCCCAAGGGTCAATCTAAGCCCAAAACCTTACTTCTTAGACCTTCAAGCTTGGCTAAAATGATCAATATACCTGCTGTACCTGCTATAACAGATCTGCAAAACAAAACCCTAGCTAGGAAACGTCATTGCCAATATACTTTGCAAATATTCCATCAACTTTGCATGAAGGAAACGTCTTGCATTAAGGGTTTCCTATTGCTTTTGGGGCCTTGGACTTCTCCATTTGCCTTAGTTTGGCTCACCTACCGAAACCCTAGAGGTTGCTAGGTGATGCCCTAGCTTGCAAGTGCTAGAGGGACACTAGCCATTGATCTCTCAAAGCCCTAGGGATTGAGACAATAATCATATCCCCTTCTCTTGTCATCTTTTTACTCAAAATTTCGGCATTTATTGTATTATAGTTTAGCTACATTTTACTATAGTCTAGCTGCATTTTTATGTCAAAACAGTCCTAAAAATCAGAAACACGCTAAAAACCCTAAAAATTATAAAATTCAAAACTCAAAAAATATTACAAATTTTGGAAAACTGATCCAAGGAAGAGTTGCGCCCTAGTTGAATTGCCCATAAATCCTAAGGGGCATCATACTTGTGACCTAGGACTGATGAAAATGCCAAAATTGCTGCCACTGTTGACTGTCAAATAAGTTTGCTGCAGACAATATTTTAGAAGATTTAATAAGCTTGGCAAATTCGCCTTGGTTCATGTACTGCTTCTTCCTCAAGGCCAAAATTTTGTCTGCATTTTGGAATATAGCAAGTGCTAACATTCTAAGTTGCACTGAAGCGGATACGGAAACGGATATGGATACGGGGGGAGACACGGATACGACAAATTTTCAAAAAAGACAGATACGATACGGCGGGGAAACGGCATATATATATATATCGTCATCATCATAAATATTATCATTGTCATCATAATATTATCATTGTACATCATCATCATCACCTAACACTACTCTCAAATATCATTAATCATACATGTAACATGATACTATGAAAACTTTTAACTAATATCATTTGAATCCTCATGCTCAGAGTCAGAGTCAGAGTCATCATCTATGTCCTCAACAAAAGTAGACCGAAAATAGGGATCCTGAGCCTGGCTTGATTCCCCTGGGTTTGGAGGCACTCATCCAACACCAATGTTCATATTCTCTAGCTATGGAAGTGGGTCGAAGTCTATTTTAAGACAGAGGAGTTCAACAATCAACACCACCAACATCAAGGTACATAGAGGGGTTGATGTGCTTGATTGAATCCAATGGCAACATTGCAATCCTGAAATCCTGAAAACTGTTAAGTCTGTTGAATTCTGAATGGGACTAAAAAGTCTACTTTTTGCATACGAAGTCCGATGAGGTTGGAACCACTCTCAAACATCCTGAAACAATTAATGGTAATGTTCAAAATTTAAGTAAAAGTGACATTCTCCTTATATTTCATTTTCTATCCTTTTATAAAAGTGACATTCTCCTTATATTTCATTTTCTATCTTTTTACTTTAAGAATTTAATATTACCATTTAATATTCTTTATAGCTTCCATGGAGAGGTTGTGGGTCCTTCAGGGTTTCAATGTAGACCAGGGAAACAATTAAAAAGTCGACTTCAGGAATAAAAAATGGTTAGAAACGTGGCCCTCTCTTTCTAATACGTTTCACAATTCCCCTGAAATGTATCCAAAACCCTTGAAACATATCTGTACCACTCCGATACGTTTCAATGATGTTTTAGGGCCGTATCCCCTCCGTTTCAGGATCCGAAACGTGGAACGACGTTTCACCAAGGCTACTGTGACGTTTCTGGTAACTTAGCTAACATTCATTGTTTACTACTGCTATTACTTACTGTTAATGACTGCTGATAACTATTGCATTAAACTACAGAAGTCTGCCTATATTATCTGCCCACTTTACACTGTGAGCATTTTCAATTTAATGATCTACCTTGGGTTTTGGAGTTGCATTTGTAAGGCTGATAATACTGTTGTCTTAAACATATCTCTATTACTATCTTCTAAGTCCCCTGGTTCGAATTCGTGTTCGAATTCAACGACCTTGAAGTTCAACAATAATTCGGCAATAAAAAATTTGGTGATAAAATTCGGCATTAAATTCGAGAGTATAAAATTTAAAAATAAAAAATATATATATGAAATTTTTTAATAAACTTCAATATACTAATTAAAAACATGAATTGAAAGAGGTCCTCTCTAGTTTTCAGAAAGACAAAAGCCATGGTCCTGATGGGTGGACAATTGAATTTTTCCTAGAGCTTTATGACTTCATTGGAGATGATTTGCTGAAAGTGGTTGAAGATACTAGGAAAGCTAGAAGGATCCCAACCAGTTTTAACACTACTTTCATTGCCTTGATTCCTAAGACGGACTTCCCCACTTCCCTGAATGACTTTAGACCTATCTCACTGTGCAACTGTATCTACAAGATAGTCACTAAAATCATTTCAAGGCGAATTAGGGCTATCCTCTCAACTCATATTTCTGAAGAACAATTCGGGTTTCTGGAAGGTCGACAAATTCATGTAGCCATCGGGGTTGCACAGGAGGGATTGCACAGTATTAAAACCAAGAAGTTGAAAGGGGCAATTTTAAAAATTGACCTGTCAAAGGCCTACGATAAAGTAAGTTGGCTCTTCTTACGGCTTTTGCTTACTCACCTTGGTTTTGATATTGGTTTCATTAGATGGATTAGGAGCTGCATTACCACTATCTCCTTCTCTATGCTTATCAATGGGACAGCATCACCTTTCTTTCATTCGGGACATGTCCTCAGGCAAGGTTGTCCGTTATCACCTTTGTTATTTTTGTTAGTTGCCAAAGGCCTGAGTCATGCTATCAAGGATGCCAAAAGGCGTGGCTCCCTAAGGGGAATACAGATTGCTCCAAATCTACATATCACACATCCACTGTTTGTAGACGATGTTCTCATCTTTTGCTTGGGCTCAGAAAGGGATGCTCAAAAGTTGAGGGAGATTCTGGACCTTTTCTCCAAGGCGACTGGGATGGAAATCAACTCTAGAAAATCCACCCTGTCTACTAACCTCCTCAATGATGTGGAGGTGGCTGCTTTTATCAGGTTTTTTCCTTTTACCCACTTAACATTGCAGGAAGGGCTGAAATATTTGGGCTTCAATCTGAAACCTAATGACTGTAAAATTCAGGACTAGAAGTGGTTGACTGAGAAGTTGGAGAAGCGTTTGAAGTGTTGGAGTCACAAGTGGCTTTCTAGGGCTGGGAGATTGGTTTTGGTAAAGTCGATATTGGAAGCGATCCCTGTGTATTAGATGTCTTTGTCGTGGATACCCAAAGGCATATTGGATTCTGCAAGAGGTTTATGTTTTCGTTTTCTATGGCGTGGCAAAGAGGATGCTTATGTTTCCCCTTGGGTAAGATGGGAAAGGATTGCTATACCCAAAGCTTTGTGGGGATGGGGATTGAAGAACATTTTTTCCTTTTCTAAAGCGTTGGCAGCCAAGGGTGGTTGGAGAATGATTAAGACTGGAGGCTTATGGGCTCGGGTGATGCTTCACAAGTATATTGTACCAAACTCGATTGAAGAATGGATCAGGAGCCCTGTGAAGACACACTCTGGTGGCTTTGTGATCTGGAAAGTGGTTGTCTCATCGTTCCATATTACTGAGAAAGATCTGGTCTAAAACATTGGAAATGGATGTAAAATCAGGATTGGTCAGGATCCTTAGGTAGGTTGTGCTTTACAACACTTGTTACCTGAGGGGACGGTAGCTGCTTTGTGACAGAGAAGTATTGTTTTCCTTAATCAGCTCGCATGAAAGACCTGGGTATGATGCATTATTTCTTGGGTCTAGAGGTGTGGCAGAAACTGGACGAATTTTTTCTTAACCAAGGAAAATATGTTATATAGATCTTGAAGAGATTTGGGATGATGGATGACACCGATGGTGACAAACCTAAGTTATTGGGTGATACTTCTTCAGAGACAGTGGATTCCACCATGTATAGACAGATGATCGGTTCGTTAATGTATTTGACAAACACAAGGCCAGATATATGCTTTACGGTGAACACATTGAGTCAGTATATGGTTGAGTCGAGACGTGTTCACTTGATTGTGACAAAGCACGTGTTGAGGTACCTGAAAGGTATAGTGGAATATGGACTCAGATATGTTTCAGATTATGACATAATATTGCATGTCTATGTTGATTAAGATTGGGTCGATAGTGTCGCAGACCAAAAGAGTACATCAGGAGGTTGCTTCAGTCTAGGGTCAGCTGTGATTTCGTGGCTCAGCAGAAAGCAGACTAGTGTGGCACTCAGTACGACTGAGGCAGAGTATATTGCAGCATGTTCAGCCAGGAACGAAGTTGTGTGGCTTCGAAAGTTGCTTGCATGATTGTTTGATCTCGAGTTAGAGGTGACTTGTATCTTTTGTGACAACCAGAGATGCATAAAGTTGTCAGAGAACCCTGTGTTTCATGACAAGTCCAAGCATGTCGAGATCAGGTACCATTACATTCAAGACATTGTAGAAAAGGGAGCTGTGAATCTCTAGTATGTTGCGAGAGACAAGTAAAGAGCCGATGTGTTGACCAAACCTCTTTCAAGGGTAAAGCTTGAATACTTCAGGGACAAGCTTGGAGTGGTCGAAATAGACTTCCCTCGTGAAAGGGAGGGATGAGTTACATAAGCAATTTCAGGAGGCAATAGCACACTGAGTGTGGTAGAAATGGGTAGTCATTCACGGACTAGTTGCTTAGATTCTGTATGAGCTAGGTGAAGTCGCGTAATGACACAAGGTTCGATGAGACGCCAAGACCCATAAGGTACGAAAGGACAATGAGGCTGCACCCGCTTGTGAGATGCTATGCTAAGATCCTGAATGCATGATGTGATTAAGGGCTTGCTCGTACATAAATTCTAGTGATAGATAGATTTGGGAAAGGTCAACAAGTAAATGGTCAAGTACAAGTCAGCAAAAGCAGTGTTGAAAATTATGTCAAAAGAATACCTTCCTTGCTACGAGGGAGTGTTGATGTATTATGTAGCTTTGGAAGATATTCTTATTGTATTTGATCAAGTCATAACCCTAAAAGAATAATGCTAAAACATACTTGTAATATCGTCTCAAGAAATCAAGTGAAAATAGACAAGTCGACCCCACAGGAATCACTAGGTAAAACTACCCCAATCACTGGGTAAAAATGCCCCAACACTGGGAAAAATTGCCCCAAAAAAGTCGACCCAGTTACCCAATGAAGTTAAACCTATAGTGAAAAAGTCGGCCAGAAAAGAGTATAAATAAAGGGGGTGCTCTCCTCATTTGTACATCAAGCAAGTGAAGCAAGAATTGCTCCATAAGTGCGCAAGAGAGAGAAGCTGCAGCTAGAGGAAGTCTTATATTTCGGGTTCTATCTTATCTTGTATTTGTATCTTCTATTCTTGGGGAATCTTTGTATGAGAGAGCTATAGCTTTTCATTGTCTTGACATTGTACTTGGTTGACAAATCTATACTGAAGAAGTTATGTTAGGTTTTTCCCATGAAAAGGTTTTCCCAAGATAAATCTTTGTGTTTATTGTTGAATGTATGTCTTTCAATGATCCTTATGCATGCAATTATTATGATGTGATATGATAATTTGAATGAAAGTCTAACATAATTGCTCTTAAGTAGAATTCTAACAGCAAGTGCAGATCTAGACATGGATGGCAATGGTAGTGGCCCTAGTCGACGTAGTTGTGCAGCCAATGCTTCTACTAGTACTACTACTAGGTTTGTAGATGTCCACAAGGATTTCGAGCCAGATGTTGATGTCAAGCATCCTATTTCCAACTGTTGATTTTTAGAACCCAGATCTGATTTACAATCTCGAACAATTTACAACAATTGTTAACTAAAAATACATTGAATTCACAACAAATCACGTAGCAAAAATAAACAGGAAATCATACACACATTTGACACATTGATTTACCTTTGAAACCCACAACTAGGCAAAAAACAACAACGAGTTTGATTTTTATGAAGACGAAAACCTTGGGCTTGCATCCTCGGATAATGCCCCACTAAGGAAATTACAATGACAGACTATTATCAAATCACACCTCAAGATCAATCCTTCCATCTTGTTGGTTGCTAACCCTCAACTGTCCCTTACTCCATTCTTCTGACCTCTACCCTCTTCACCTGCACACTTGGCTGAAAGTCCGTCTTCAATCAATCAGTAAGATCTCCATCTCTTACTATGTGTGACTTGCGTGTCACCTCCTCTCACCTAGGCTAACTTTTATAACATCACAATATGCAAATACCTAGGGCCAATACCATGGACTACGAAATACCATGGGGCCTCTAGTTTACATAAAGTAATAACAAAAGAACATTCACTTTAATAGTTCACTTAATTGAAGTGAAACTCCTAAGTCTAAGAGGTCTCTTGGATGACTCCTGCATGTCACACACTTGGCCTATGCAAAAGTACCTGTCCGATGCTACAAGAATCAACACTCCCTTTTAGCAGGAAGGTACTTCTTCAAGAGCCACCTGAAACTGGTTCTCCCTCCAACCCTAGCACACTATCACTCAAATCATTTTGCACTTTGGCATTCCTCCAACCCTGCTGGTTAGTTGTTCTCTGTTTACTAGAAGACACGGAATCGATAATTCTACACATGGTACACACCAGTGCCAAGGAGTTTGAAAAGACAAAAAAGGTAAACAAATCAAAAAATTTCATTGTTTGCAATTTTTAGACCTTAAAAGGTTGCAACCTGCCTTTCTCAAGCCTCCAGCCCTAAGGGCATCACGTTTTTTCTTGCCTACAAAACTGTCTGAAAATCAAGGTCAGGGTTGTTTTAGGGGTTGGAATAATTCAATCTCCTCAAGAGGGTCTTTTGTGACCTAAAGCAGACTTGTGCAGGCCTCTTTTAAGGCCGTCTCATACTTCTAATGATCTTGATTACGGTTTACTTCTGTTGATATACATTATTAGTTTCAGAAAGATTACCTGCTAGTCAATGATAACTACTGATCTTTATGGTTGATTTGACATTGAAAACACTTGTTAAGTGATAACATTTGCCATTGTTAGCTCGTTGTTTGTATATACTGAGAAATATCAATACTAGATACCATTGTTATATGTTGATCAATGCTTAGATTGGCACCAAAAAGCTATTGGTACAAGTGTTGCTTGTTGTTGTTTAATTTGTATTATGCAATAATATACTATCAAAGTGACTGAAGGTGATGGTAAAGAGTTGACTTGGATATTCTTCTTATGTTAAAATAATACTTGCTCCTAGAGGAGTTGACTCTAGCCTTAATATTGCTGATATATATTGTGGCATATTACTTCTCCTTGTTAACAACTTGGAACAATTTGTGTACTATCAGTGGATTGGTTTATGCACAACTGTTATTGAGTAGTTAGAGGTAGTTTTCAATGATAAATTCTTTGCTTACTTATTGTGGCAATCATTTTGGTTAATTAGTCTAATATTGCTATATATCACTAAGTTACCAACACTGAATTATACCAGTGGCGACTGTCTATGCTTATGCTTAAAAAGTCACTATAGCGTTGACATTAGCATTAATCATTCACTGCCAACCTCCCCGACAGACTTGGTGTGCTTTCTTCATTTTCTATTTGACTCCATTGAAGGCACTAATCTTTGTTATAAGGTGGTTGGAGTTATTTTGGATAATTGTGGTGATAGGTACTGTTATCACACAACTTGTAGTTGTCCCTAGAAGTATCCCATCCGGGATGGTAGAGGAGATAGACAACTAAAGAGGTGACCCAAGAGATGCCACGGTTCCCAATGCAAGCTGGGAGTCACGTCAACCAAGGCACTCTTCACTTTAGATAAAGATGAATCAAGACCAAGGGGGAGACCCTATAACCATTCAAAGATGATTGGACCAAAACAAAGGTTCCTAGGGATATGTGAAAGACAAGTTACGGAAACCAATGCAATGTTAGGTGCACCTAGAAGTTTAAGTATGGTTGAAAGAGGCTTAAAGGGTGACTAGTGTTTCAACCAATGAATGACATAGGCCACATAATGAGATTAGATAACAAGATCTAGTACCATCAAAGACACATGTGGGACCCACTTCCTTGGGATATGGGAATGTTTCAAATGGGACCCACAAGGTGAAGTTAGGGGTGTAAATGGTACCAAGAGGTATGCAAGGGTTAGATCTATGGATCTAAGATGAAATTAGAGATACCCACATATGGGATCTAGCACTTGACACTATTCCCAAGGAGTGCGAATTGCCTTAGGTGGACTAGCGCCTTGAAATGGATGGCCAAATGGAGTCAAAAAGATGTGAAAGTGTAAATCGGGACACCTAAGATCCAAATCAACGGCATTGTTCAAGATCAAGTAGATTGGATGGTTAGATCTAACTAGATCTAATGTTTCACTAAGTGACCCAAGTGGACAACAATCCCCAAAAACAAGGAATGTTACCCCCAAGGCAGAACTTCACAAAGTGAGACACTAGATGTAGGTTTCAAGTTATGCTCGTTTCAAATCCAATGGGATCTCAACCACCCACGTCCTAGAAGTGGACAAACTCAAACCCTCAAGGAATGCGACTTTGCCCAATGAGGGCTAAATGCACGGAAAAGTGTGTCAAATCAAGTCCAATGGCCACCAAACTTTAGATCCGGGTAGTTTAGGCAATTATCAATGTGGATCTAGAAAATCAAAGTAATCCAATGGCTAGATCTCCATAGATCCGAAAATGAAAGTGCATCACCAAATTGACCCAAGTGGGGCACAACCCTCAAAATGAGGAATGGGGCCCACAAGGTGAAAATCAATGAGGTGAGACACTAGGGGTAGGTTATCAAGTGACAAGAGTATGAATCAAGTGGGATCTCACCTACCCATGTCTTGGAACCAACCAAACTAGCTTCTCCCAAGGGGTGTGAATTGCCTTCAAGAGGGCTAGGTGCCTTGGAAAGTGTGTCAAATGGAACCCAATCACCACCAAACTATAAATCTGAATTGTCGTGGATACTATAGAGGTGGGTTTTCAATATCTTTCCAAAAGCCAAGCTAGATCCAAGTAGATCTAAGAAAAACAAAAATGAGGGTTTTGAATTTTAAGGGTTTGTGACCAATAAAAAACAATGGATGGATCTAGGCACATACCTTGTAGAACTTACCTCAATTGCTTATGGCCACCTTGCAAATTGATATCATTCTCCTATGTGTATATTCAAGAGTGAGATCCAAGAGCTCCAAGCCAAAACGTCCTCCTCCAAGATGCCAAATCGTCCTCCTCCTACAAGACAAGATCAAGTGAAACAAGCCAAGTAAGATGATTATGAAAATAATGGAAAGATGTAATAAAAAGCATCAACTATGTCACAAAGATACAATAATGATAATCCCTGTCACCAAGATCAACCCAAGAGATAATATGTGGATCCCTCCAACAATAACCCTCTTCAAATCGTCCTCTTCTCCACCAAATCGGCCTCCCTACAAGAAAACAAGATGTAGCTCCAAAATCCACAATGATACATAGAAGAGATATTGTATACTCAAGATGCAAGAGAATCCACAAGACAAGAGAAGTATGCTCCACAAAGAAGTGTTCTATTCCAATATTATAGAGCTCCAAAGGTGAGCTATACAATAGGGGGTCTCCTCCTTATATAGGATAATAAAGACCAAAACCCTAGATCTCAAAACCACTTTTTGAAATGAGTGGTTGAGATTAAAAGATCTCAATACATAATCAATGGCTAAGATGAACCATAACAATATATCACATGGATCACTCAAATAATGATGACGTCATAGCTAGAAAGTACTCATGGAGGGTGACGTCATCCTCTAAAGGGGGCAAAAATACATGGGCCCACCCCAAATGAATAGGACATGACTCATGAAGCACATGGTGGGGCTAGGAGGCATAAATCCTTGCTAGCTCACCCCCATGGCACAATAAAATAGTATAATATGTCCAAAATAAATACAAATGATCAAATCTGTCCTCAAAATTTGTGACAATCATGCAGTAAAAGGCCTCCTGTGGCCTCTGTGGACCCACCCAAGTGATAAAAACTGGCTGGAAGATAGGGCGTTCACCCTAGAAGAACTCTGTGAAAACCAAGTGCCAAAACCTTGCCTCAATTGCCCAAATCGAATTCCTCAGTGACCCTTTTATCCCATTTCTGGACTGTCTTGGTAACTATGAAAGTTCTGAAACTACCTCCTAAGGCACCTGTGCTGTCAAACTAAGCCCACCAGGCTCTCCAGAAGGGGGGGTAAATGGTAATATCAAGTGGTTGGACCACCCCCTCCTCATACAGCGCCCTAGGTGAACTGGCCTCTCATGGCCCCTGCTGCTCAGGCTGGGAAATCAACCCCAAATCTGGTCAACAAGTGGAAAATTGTATCTATCACTGTTAGAAGTGCCCAAAACTGAATGATAAGTGTCTCATTGGATCCAGAAGACCCAAATCTACTAAGAATGTGTACTCATACACCATGGGTTGCCCTGATGGGCTAGTTGTAGGGTCCACCATATATGGACAGTGCATAATCTGATGATCTGAAGTAATAATAAAACCTGTTGAACTGCATCAATCATCATCTGAATCATATGTCCATCATATAGCATCATCATCAAGAGTATGTGGGACCATCAATCATCATCAATAAGCATACATGGCCCACATCATCACGGATCCCAAGAAATGACCATAGTCAAACTGGGTTTGACTAGGTCAATATATAACCAAGGATAAATCATATCAATAGACTAAGACATGTTCCTCTAATCATACTCACAGCTTAGCTTAAAGCATAACATCATTTAGTGGCATTAATCATATTCGTTCATTCCGTTGTTATTTATATTTACTTGCACAATAGCTTAAATGACAAACTCACCTATTGGACATGGTCTAACTGCTAGCTAAGGATGAAGGCTAGAAACAAGGTTGGGAAAAGGGGGTGACTTATCTAAACTCAACTAAAAAACACTTTGGACTGGGAGAAAGGGGAAGCTACAAACTCTGTGCTGGACAAAATAAACACGGGGAATGGTTGTGCCTCACAAATGGGTAAGTTGTTTAGAGAGTGCTTATTCAACTTAGGCATCATGTCTACTTTTATAAAAGACGATCCAGTTTCATTAGGATCCATTGATTTCATTTCATGGCCTTTTTGGCCTACATAACCCTTCGGATCTCAGGTGTGCTGATAAGCACAACTAATTGCAGCTTGCATCCAGGGCATGTTTATATATATATAAGGTCAGCAATTGTTTAGATATAGAATTTAAGAACCATTACTTTTTGGACCTTTCTTATACTCTTCGAGGAGTATTTTTAGCAGTTCATCGCTCTTGCCCTTTTTTAGTTTCCATGGGCGAATTTACATAATTTTCCATAATTAGTACATGAGTTTTTAGTTTTAGCCAACAGCATCTCAAGTGACTAGGGGGAGTTCGAGCTAGTGCCAAACATCGGGACAACCGACAAGAATGATTTAGGCCTACAATCCAACTCACCAAAGGCAAGTTCTGTCACCAACTCAGAGCCGAGACACTAAACAAACAGGGATGAGGTCCAAACACAGAGGTAGTAAAAAGGGAAGTCCTCAATACCAGAAAGCCAAGTAAAACAAGTCAAGGGTTAAGGCCAAATAAGGAAAGTCATGGATGGATGGAGTCAAGTGAAAGTGGAGCCTAAGCTAGCAGACAACTGGTGTCAAGAAAAACCATATCTATGCAAGGTAGTAAACCAGTGAGTTTTGTCAGACAACCTAAATGTGCAAGTAAAATGTCCATTTTAATTTATTACCAAGATAGTCCATTTTATAAAGTTTGCCACATCATGAATTATATACCAAGCCCATGCTGTGAACATGACTAAAGCAACAAGATAATAATCCACAGTCAATGATCATAAATCCATAGGTCATACAACATCATCACAAGAATAATCATCATATACCATCTAAAACACTGTTGTAATACATCTCTAGGCACTGAATTGAAACTGTATGGAATAAAGGGTCACATCGGTCATCAAATCTGAACTCGCAAGGCTCAGCCTTGACACAAGGTCTAACATAAGTCCGAATAATACACTGCTATGATCATGAGTGATCTCAAAATATGAAGTCATCATAGCCAAGCTCTGAAACATCTAAGCTCGGGAATGTGTAGATATCTGCTAAGCAAGAATAGTACCCCTGCTACTATGGTGTGATAATAGGTACAACAAAGGGCTCTCCCCTTAGGACAATAATTAATCCCGAAGAAGTCGAGAGATTGAGCTAAGGTGACGATGGTTCAACCTTCTCATATGATTGCCATTAACTAGCAAGTAACAGAGAGCTAACTCTTTTTTATAGATGGAGAGTGAGAAAAATCCCTATTCTAAAATATAGACGGTTGAGATTAAGAGATGAGCGGAAAAGATCAATGGCTAAGATATTTTCTCTCAATTACATTTTCAAAAATAGCTAAAAACGAAATATTTTTGGAGGGGGGTGCAAATTGCCTCCATGAACCCAAGTCAATTAAAAAATGCCAAGTGATAATTGGTGTACATCACTAGGGGCCATAAGGAGATCCCCTTGGTAGTCCCTTCCACCTTTTACATCAAGAAAATCGATTAATTTTTGGTCTTCATGTGCTAAGTGTGCCCCCAAAGAGGAGAGTGCACTACACCAAGATGTGCCATGTCAAATGTTGAGTGGACTGATGTTGGAATGATAATGTGATGATCAAAATGTCTTCAAGAGCCCAAAATAAGACTACCTATGTTATTACTCACTTTTTCATAATCCTTTTGCCATAAATTTTAAACACTAGACTATTTCTAAATGGACCTTAGAATAAGATTAATTAATGTCACATTAATTAGATCTCTGTCTCCCTTGCCCAGAATGCAAATATGATGCCACAGATGAGTTCGTTGACATCAAAAAACATAAGATGCACCAAACTCATGCCCAAATTCAATCTGAAATGCATCGTTTATAATCAACTCCAAATAATTAAATTATACTTAGGCTAAAATAATTAATGTCATTTTAGCCAATTAATCCAAAAATGTCACAAATGCTATTTGGAGGGGTCCAATCGGCCTCCAAAGGATGAGATATAATGACTGATGTATATGTTAGTGTCCCACGATGCTAGTTGACCCCTTTGACCAAGTCAAAAAAATCAAACTTGGTCAAACTTTGACCAAGATGAAAAATGATGGGATAATCATGTATCAAGCATGTAAAGGAATATAAATACTTAATTATGTGTAGCATTGATAAACAACTAATCATAACGTCCTATCCTATAACATGTGATTATCGTGTGACTAAGTACAATTAAAAAAATGCCAAGTGATAATTGTTGTACATCACTAGGGGACATAAGGAGATCCCCTTGGTAGTCCCTTCCACCTTTTACATCATGAAAATTGATTAATTGTTTGGTCTTAATGTGCTAAGTGTGCCCCAAAAGAGGAGAGTGCATTCCACCAAGATGTGCCATGTCAAATGTTGAGTGGACTAATGTTGGAATGATGATGTGATGATCAAAATGTGTTCAAGAGCCCAAAATAAGACTATCCATGTCATTACTCATTTTTTCGGAATCCTTTTTCCATAAATTTTAAACCCTAGAATTTTTTTAAAATGGACCTTAAAATAAAATTAATTAATGTGACATTAATTAGATCTTTGTCTTCCCTTGCCCATAATGCAAATCTGATGCCACAGATGAATTCATTGACCTCAAAAAACATAAGATGCACCAAACTCATGCCCAAATTAAATCTGAAATGCATCGTTTATAATCAGCTCCAAATAATTAAATTATACTTAGGCTAAACTTCTAGACTTAGAAAAATAATGTCATTTTTAGTCAATTAATCTAAAAATGTCACAAATGTTATTTGGAGGGGTCCGATCGGCCTCCAAAGGATGAGATACAGTGACTGATGTATATGTAAGTGTCCCATGATGCTAGTTGACCCCTTTCACCAAGTCAAACTCGAGTTTGACCAAGTCAAAAAAAGTCAAACTTGGTCAAACTTTGACCAAGATGAAAAATGACGGGATAATCATGTATCGAGCCTGTAAATGAGTATAAATACTTAATTATGTGCAGCAATGATAAACAACTAAGCATAAGGTCCTATCCTATAACATGTGATTATCATGTGACTCATCATATCACATGTCATCATAACACAAAAACATAACAAAAGATAGAGTACAAGTAAATGAGTTATATACATATTATCCTCTAATCAAAATCATCATAGTGTTGCAAAGATCATCCCTCCTCAATGGGTAAAGTGGATGGTCAAGTAGTCAATAGGCTTAGTCGGGTGAGTTGTTTGATCAATGGAAGGGTTGAGTCACTCTTGGAGATGGGGGAGATAGGAAACCTCTCTGACATTTGCTAGTTTGGCAGACACTAGGGAATAGGGTGTCTCACAAATGGATAATATGCTAAGAGGTACCCCTTTGACTTTAGAAAGTCCCCCCTTTATTTCATTTTATTTTTTGCATTTAATTTCACAATTGACCTTCTCATTTGAATTTCTTTCTTTGGATATTTCTTTGAAGCACTTTATTCATTTGCAATCCTCTAGTTGGCTAATGGTTGAAAGGTACTGCCCTAGATTGCCTTTTGGGCACCAATTATGACATGGCCTTAGCTCCACTGCCAGCTACCGTCCATAGGTGCGATGGAGTTGCCACAAAATGCCTTTTTAGATAAAGTAGGCTTAACCTCTTAATTCAAGGAGTACCTACCCTCCTAGCCACTAACCAATTTCAAGGATGGGGAGCACTTGATTCAAGTCTAGGGGGAACACTTCTAGTGATTGGGCCAACCTTAGCTTGTACTCAATCCACAAGGATCTACAAGTAGAAAGAGATCAACGGAGTCAGAAGGCTTGATCACACACATCAGAGCTGAGACACCAAGGAAGACATGGAGGACATCCTAACAAAGAGGTCACAGAGGGGGAGTGTCCTTGAGTCACTGAGCCGTATCCAGATCAACAGGGATTTGTATTAGGGAATGTGAATGGGTGGAGGATGGGTAAAGCCAATATCAGATTCAAAGGGTTAAGTGATGATCAATACAACACTACGGAGACCTGCCAGAGAACAACATGTATATAACACAAAAACTAACAATAAATGTGATGCCATGTTAATGTCCTATTCATCATACATATCAAATAATCACAAGTTATAAGATAAATCCTATTGCTAGTCAGTCTACCAATACCACATATAATCATCCATAAAATACTCCCATGACATAATGTCTAGTACATAACTTCAAATGTACAATACATCGTAGGAACATAATATGAAGCACTGTAAGTCAGGATCCAATCTCATTGTCCAATAGTGGAGAAATCCACTATATCAAAGGTTCCAAAATGTATGGCAAGGGATCCCAAAATTGCTCGGTAAATGACCTAGGGCCATACTCTGAGACTCTACCCACTCAACTGATCCAGCTCAAAGTTTGAAAAATCGAAATCGGACTCGGAATCGGTCGAGGGTCAACGCGGAATCGGAATCGGAATCGGTAATGAATCGGTCATAAATCGGTCGATTTGAATTTAATAAATCGGTTTGCTAAAAAATACATAAAATATTTAATTTTTTAAGAAAAATAACATTTTCAAGATTCTAATTCATTATTCCATAGCATTAGAAACAAAATATCCAATGTTTGCTCATGTATATACCATATAAGAGTCAATATATCAAAATGGCACAAAGTTTTGTTTAAATTTTTAATTTTTAAAATTCTGCATTAAATTCAACATACTATAAAATTAAAAATTAAAAATTATATGAATTCTCCTAATAAAAATTAAAAAATATATGAATTTTTGTAATGAAAATTAAAAAATATATGATTTTTTTAATAAAAATGAAAAAATATATGATTTTTGTAATAAAATATAAATTAAAAATTAAAAAACATATGAATTTTTATAATAAAATTTAATATTACAATAAAATTCAATTTGATAAAAATTAATGTTTTATGAATTTAATAAATTGATTTAAGTTATTTTCGTAAGGAAACTTGTCATTATATTTTTTTGGAGCCATTATTTTTATAACAAAATCACAAAGAAGCGAATAACCAAAACCCGCACCAATGTTTCGTGTGTGAAAATGTAATGTAAATTGGACGCTGGAGGTGACGGCCGGAGTTGGACACTGGACGGGACCGCCGAATCGCGTGGGAAAGGGAACGAAGGCAAGGCGCATTTCAGTGGAGACCGTTGATGAGGACACTTTGAGATGGACGTTTGACAGTCGTGAGGGCGAGGGCGGCGAAGCCTTAGGAGCCGAATACAAGTCGAACCGTGAACAGACTGCAGGTCGAACCATGAACCGTGAACAAACTGCAAGACAACCGCATACTTTACCTTTTAAATTCGGCGAACCTCAACGAAATAACAATGGGCTGGGTTAGGGGCTCGGGGAGGGTAATGTAGGTTAAGTTAAAACTTGAAAAATAAAAATAAAAAACCTAAAAAAAAACCTTTTTTTATGCCCGGGGCTCACACGAGAAAAATCGGCCGAGTGATGTCTAGAATCGGCCGAATGGACCGGTTCGAGGCTCACACGAGAAAAATCGGCCGAGTTATGTCTAGAATCGGCCTCTGATCCGATTTGGCCACCGGTTCGAACCGGTTAGGAATCAAATCGGCGAATCGGCCGATTCCGATTCCGATTCAGCCGATTTTTAAAACTGGGATCCAGCTATGATCTCAAAAATGGATCCCATCCATCCATAACTCATGATCTGTCTCTGATGCTCACTGTAATGGACTGCTCAAAAACTGGTGTGCTATGCCAAAAAAATGAAGGGTAATCCCCCCTACAGAATCTGTGAGAACAGAAGCATTGATGTGTAAAAAACTATCTTTGTAATGGAAACCTAAGCAGCAGAAATCTTTTGTATAATTAAATATATCACTAGTAATTGCTCTATTCCTGGATTGGGAAGTAAAATTTCATATTCATGCCAATGCCTACAATGACCATTATATTTATATTGGATCAAGAAGGGGAAAGCAGATCCAATCTGCTTAAGCAAAGTAAAAATAGGTAAAAAACATGAAATTCTATTAACAGCTAGCATCTGTTAACACCTAAATGAGTATTAGTAACACAGCTAGAAGGGAGTTAAAACACAACTAAAAAGGAGTTGGGATGGTCTATGCTGCCCAAAAGTTCAGACTTTATCCTTTGTGTTTGTTGTATATCATCAAGCCATTTTGCATTTAAGTAATCATATATGGAAGAAACAGTCATTAGCTGTTGTTCTTGCAAGGATTTAGTTTCAAGGCGAGGATGAGACTCAGTAAATCCCATGCTGAAGCAGACCATGTCCAAGATCACTTCAGAAAACTTCTCATTGCATGGCCAATGAGTCTTTGGATGCCCAAAATTTCAGATTCTTGCAGTTTCAAAGAGCTAGGAGGACATAGCAGAAAAAGAGAACTACGAGAACATAGCAGAAAATTTGTCAACAAGGACCTTTCCCTCAAACATGGCAATTAAGGAACAACAATGATTGGCAATTTAAACGGTGCCATTTCAATTTTCAACAGATTGAATCTGTTCAATACCATATAAGATTAGCTAAATATTGTGGTGATATTCCCTGATGGAGGGATGTAATGGTTATAAAAGAACCATACGAGAGATTAGTTGAAGGTCCATGTAGGACAAGATGCAATAGGTAAGGATATATCAGATTATGGCAATGAAATTAGTTTCAAGATGCGAAGAGTTAGTTTAGACAGGTGACACTCGTAATAAGCCTACAGGACATGGTGTACCCTGACTAAAGCCTTTATGCCTCCTCACCCAACATTGCATCAAGAATATTTCAAGAAAGTGGTGAAACAACCAAGAATGATTCTAGAATTGCCTCATCTTTAAATGATTTAAAGTCTATGTTATCTTATATGGGGATTTTTCCTTGGAATTGGCCAAAACATTCAGAGGAACATGTTAATAACAATTCCTCTGACTAATATCAACTTTTAAAAGAACAACTGCCCTGTGGACAGGATATGTGAAGTTTATGATGATCCTTGAGGGTTCAGTCTCTAAAATGGGAAAGCCACTAATACTACTAGACAAAATTTAGTATTTGCCAGCTGTTGTTTCTCACAGGCTGTTTAAAGTTTAGTATAACACTTCTCCTTTTATGCCATTTAAAATAGAAACTAGCATTCTGAGAAAAGGTACGCATCCTTAATTTCACTGAAGGCATTTTCAAACCAGAAAAGAACTTTTTCAATACCCGTGACAATATAGAAGACCATTATAAGCTCTACTACCATAAGCAGGTCAATTCCATTTAAGTTCTGACATTTTTACGACATACCACAACGAACACCAAATGGCATGTCGCATGTCACCCGATCTACACAACCAGTGCGTAAAGGCAAGCGTGTAGCATCCCAATGAAGAACATCACAGGACTGCTTCAGATCTGCATTTATTTGACATAAATAGTTAAGTGTTCTAATGTAGCATAAGTAGAAAAACCCGCCGTATACTTTCCCCAAACAAATGTATAATGCTTTTTATGATGCCTTGTTTCAAGTTCTATTTGCCTTAATCACTGTAACCATGAAGATCTTGGAAGGAATCTTTAGTATTAGAATATCAGAACAAATATAAAGCATCTAAATGAATAAAATATCTTAAATAATCTCATAGGCCCTGGGCATGCCTTGTGAATTCCTTTTTGCAGCTGCAACAGCTTTCTGGGCAGTATCACCTGCAAGACACATCACTTGTCCGCTAAAATACTCTGCTGCCTCCAAAGGTATTGTGCCACATCCACACCTGCGCAAGTTACAAATTCAAGAATTTTAACATTCTAGGTTTGATATACAGCCTCTCCATAGTATATAGTCACATTATTTAATTTAAAATAGTTATTAAGATCTAGTTCTTGAAAGATCAAAGGAATGAACACCTATAACTAGTAAATAGGGTTTACAATAAATGTAAATCAACTGATATCATAAAAAAAGGAACTGGAAAGGGAAATGAAACTGCATGATACAAATTTAAACTGCTCGAGTAACGTCAGTTAAGCTTCTAAGCAATTAAAACTCTCTCAGTTAGAGACTTGAAAGAAAAAGAAGCATAACTGAACAGATAAAAATGAAAGTGGAGATATCAGCTGCAGCCTGCCAGTTGAATGCGTAAGGTTTTCAGCTGGTATTATGGCCTTCTTTGGAATGTTTATTTTGCTTACATGAAGTTCAGCAGGAAATGAGAGCCAAGAACTGCAACTGGGAAATAGAAAATCACAGACTAGTAACCGCATTCAACTCAGATTGTACATGAATCCCACTAACTCATTTGGTATCCAGTTTATCTGAGGATTTTGAATTCACAACCCTCACTCCCAAAGAAGATCTAAAATAACAGGGCTCTAAATTTGCAAAAAACTGAGGTTATTATGCAATAAGACCAGTTGGCGATAATGCATCTCCAGATGAAAAAGGAGACAATTATGCATCTTTCTACTTCTATTTTTAAACAAGGTTGAGGACTAAGCCAACCTCTCTCCCTCCATTTGTGTTCACTCTAATTGAATCGGATGCATTTGTTCCACTCACCCTGGAAATTACAGCCTTTGGTCCTTAGAGCAGCACCTCAGATAGCCTGTCCCTTGATGACATTTGTAAATGTTAAACATGTCCAAAACATGTTAGCTCATGATAGCCATCAATCTTTGAAAGTCTATTGTTGTTTTGTAGACTTCCGGAAAGCGTTTGATACAGTACCGAGAGAGGCATTATTCTGGAGGCTTTTGACATTGGGAAATCTGAGACCCTCCTGGTAGCCATCATGAGATTATATAAGCCAGTTTTGGGTCACCTTAGGATGGCACATGGTCTTTCGGACTTCATTCAAAGTACCATTGGGATAAAACAAGGGTGCCCTCTCTCGCCCACCCTCTTTGGGATTTATATTGATGAGTTGGAGTCTTTCCTCCATGAGCACATCCAGGAAGGGGATGGTTGCCTTCTACATCAGGTGCTGATCTCCCGGATCCTTTTTGCAGGTGACTTGATCTTGTTGGCTTCTACTCTCGAGGGCTTGCAAAGACAGAATAACCCCCTAGCCAGCTTTTGTGACCTTCGACAGCTAACGATCAACCTAGGTAAAACTAAGGTTATGATCTTCTATGCATCAAAGAAAACTCGAGGCAACATTGATGGAGATAGACCATGGATTGTCAAATCAGAGTGCAGCAGTGGCAACTAGTTCAAAGTTAGCAGTTGCAACAGCAGGGGATGTGGATGATCCAAGCATTTACAGGACTTCTCTCGATAAGAGGGAGTCTTAGAGATAGAAGTGTATCTCGGGATGTCCTTCATGTTCAGATGCCTAGCTTGGAGGTACATTTTCAGTATAGGCATTAGGATGGGGTAGAGGTTGAGATGCAATCTACCAAGTGTCATGAATCCAACAGTGGATGCATGCAGACCTTTCAGGATGATTTGCCTTATGCATGCAATATTTTGCATGCAACCTTTTTAATTAAAAAGCATGCAAAAGCGGGATTGTTGCATGCACTCATATTAAGGTTTCAGAAACCCTAATCAATCAGTGAGTGGATATAAGGAGGCTAGGGGTCACCAGAAAGGGTTACTCGGTATTTTCTTCAGAGAGTGAGGACATTCGGAGTCAGGGCACACTTGTGCATGCAAAGGGCGCATTCTTGAGAGGAGGGGCACATCTGCAAAGGGATAGAGTGAGTGGATACGAGAGGGATCAATACCTACTTGATCTGAGGCACTGAGTAGCCATTTTAGTGTGCAGTGAGACTATCTGCACAGAGCGAGCTCAAAGACTGAGCTAGGACGACTTCACAAAGGAAAGGGGCACACTTCCTAAGGAGAGGGGGCACACTTGTCAGTGGGGGCATTCTTCTTGAGGCCAGGAGGGCTGAAAGAAGCAAAGAGGTTCTTCTTCAGTTATTGAGGAGGACTAGATTAGATCTCGTTAGATATTGACAAAGATCTAGAGAGGGGAAACTTCAGAGCAATGGAGGGGGGGCGCACTTCCCATGTAGAGGGGACGCACTTCAGACCGAGAGGTTGCAACATTTCTTTTGTGGTTGAGAAGATCAGAGCAGAGATAGTTAGAGATCTTCTTCCAGAGATTGGTTGAAGCTGAGATCAGAGATTAGCCAGTACAGAGCAGCTGGTTCATATCCCCAGAGCAACAATTGCAATTGCATGCAAATCTAGGGCTTGTCCCTTCAGGTTTCTTTACCCATATATATTTATGTTTGTACTTCTCTTATTTATATACTCTGGCTCGAGATTGAAGAAAGCCCTCAGTAGTTGGTTTTCCCCATTGGGGTTTCCAGGATATATTGTTGTCCATTGTGTGATTGCTTCAATTGTTATTGATAAGTATATTCCATGTGCCTTGTTCTTTAAGTATATTGCATTCATTATTACTTCTATGGCTTTGAGAAGTGGGTTTGTTATACATGAGGCTTGCGATGAATTGAGTCCGAGTTGGGATTGAGATTTCTGGAGCGAGTAGTAGCCTATGGAAAATTATCATGGTATCAAAGCCTTGTTAAAGGTCCAGGCAATCACATATCATATCTGTGAGTATTGAGATCTGGAGGGGCACTTTGATCAAATCTAACAGATCAGGACTCAAATCTGAAGAGTAGGGTTCAGATCTATAGAGGAGGCATCAGATCTATGCAGAGTCATCTCAGATCTATTACATCTGTGAGTAGGGAGGATAGATCTGATTCGGATATATAGAAGAGATTCGGAATGTTGGACTGCAAGTCCATGGCTACTCCGATGGATGCAAATTGGAAGAAGTTGAGAGATTCTACTTCAAATTCTGATTTTATTGATCCCACCATGAATCGCCAGTTGATTGGGTCAATGATGTATCTGACCAACACCAGACCAGATAAATGTTTTGTTGCGAATGCTCTCAGTCAGTTCATGTGCGAACCGAGGCAGATTCACTAGATTGTTGCAAAACATGTGCTCAGATACTTACGTAGCACTGTGGGATATGGATTGAAATATGCTTCAGATTGTGACCTGAGATTGCAGGGGTTTACAGACTCAGATTGGTTCGGATGTGTTGCAGATCGGAAGAGTACTTCCGGATGTTGCTTCAGTTTGGGTTCTGCAATTATTTCTTGGTGTAGCAAGAAGCAGAACTTGGTAGCACTCAGTACTGCAGAGGTCGAGTACATGGTTGCTAGCACAGCAACTCGAGAAGCAGTTTGGCTTCATAAACTCTTGGCAGGATTGTTCGGCCAGATTCCAGAGCCGACCGTGATTCACTATGATAACCAGATTTGTGTGCAGATGTCAGTGAATCCTATATTTCATGACAGGTCGAAGCATATCCAGATTCGATATAACTTCATTTGTGATATGGTGCAAAAAGGAGCAGTAGATTTACAGTACGTGCGACAGACGACCAGACTGTAGATGTTCTCACCAAAGCTCTTCCCTAGGTGAAGTTCGAATACTTTCGTAGAACACTTGGAGTCGAAGAGAACGTATCCCTCCTTGAGAGGGAAAGATGACATTGAGATGCTTGCCATGCTTTTCCCAGGTGCCTCTACAGTCCAGTACTTAGCCAGATATGGGAGAAATCCCATAGGCAGATGAGTCGAACAGTCAGCAGTTGATCGGGTTCACCCAGGTACCTTTTGCAGTCCAATTACTCAGCCAAATATGGGAGAAATCCCATAGGAAGATGAGTAGGACAGTCTGCAGTTGGTCGAGTTCACACAGGTGCCTCTGCAATCCAGTTACTCAACCGGGTATGGGAGAAATCCCATAGGCAGATGAGTAGGACAGTCAACAGTTGGTCGTGTGATTGCACAGGTACCTCTACAGTCCTGGTACTCAGCCAGATATGGGAGAAATCCCATAGGTAGATGAGTCGGACATTCAGTAGATGGTCGAGCCATTTGCTTGTTTGGGATCTCAACCAGGTATGCGAGGACCCCATCATCAAATGAGACAAACAGGTAGAAAATGGTATAGCAGAGATGGTATAGATGATATCTCAGATATCTAGGATTGAGTGATTCTCCTGGACTCACCGAAGGACTGGTGAAGTTGATGGATGATGACACTTCTCGAAGGACTGAGAATGTGTGGACAACCTTTAGTATGTATAGAGATGATGGAGACAGTATGGATGTACAAGATGAAACCCAGATGACCGTGATGCTGATGAAGACTGAAGAATACCTTCCTCGTTGAGAGGGAGTGTTGGATTTTGTGCAACTTCGGAAGATATTATTTATTGTATTTCATTGTACTTGATTGTACCTCCTAAAGGAGATGAACATGATGTATTTAATTATGTAAACACATGAAAGAATCAATGTAAACCTTGGGGTGAAAAGAAGCAAAAGAAAAATATTAAAATAAAATTATAAAGTGCCCCGCAAGTGAAGTCGGCCAAGTTAGGGTATTTTTCATGTTAGCACTTGTATAAATAGAGGTAAAGTGCACCTTATTATTTCGCTCACTCATCCACTCAAGTTCGCATCATTTGGGAGAGAGAGAAGTTCGCACTAGCTGGAGAAGGAAGTTGTTTTGGGGTTTCTACTTTTGGGAAGCATTCCCATCTTTTCTCTTTTGTGATTGTACTCTGATCTCGGAATTATCATCTCTATATGAAGGTTGTTGGGTTTTCTCCTGTTTGGGTTTCCCAGGATAAACTCTGTTGCTATTGTTTTGTGCTTTGTCTTTCTTCTAGTGATCTTGGTTATGCATTTATATTATTATGCTATGAATGTATGAAATTTAGCATGGTATCAGAGCAATTCTAGAAGAAGCCATTGCCAGAACATTGTCGGAACCCTGCCGGAACTAGGGTTTCATCTTCTGAAGTCTTCACCCAACATTTTGGAGAAAAAGGACCTTGGAAATTTCGATTTTAGCAAGGTACATCTTTTGGTGAAGACGGAATTCAATTCCGAGAATTTTCAATTTTTGACCTAACTCTATGGCTGCAACAGAATTAGGGTTTCAATTTTAACCCACTTCTCTCCACAGAATTGGATCATCCCTACCGCAACTCAACTCGCCTTGGCAAGGTGCATTTATTTGTGGTTTCAGTTTTTCAAATTATCAACTTTCATTTTTGACAAGATGATTGGAATGAAGGTTGAAGATCGTCTGGAAGGAGATTCCAATTTTATCTCTTGGAAGTCTAGGGTTCTTCTACTCCTAGAAGAAAATGACCTCTTACAATATGTAAATGAGAAGGTCCTTGAACCAAAAGTCGAAGAGGATAAATCCCGATGGAGGAAGAATGATGTTAAAGCAAGAAGGATTCTTGTGGATTCAGTAAGAGACCACTTGGTTCCACAAATCTCGGGAAAGAAGAATGCTAGGAAAATGTTCAAGACCATTATGAAGATGTTTGAACACACTAGCATCAATGTCTCCATCACATTGAGGAACCAACTCTCAAATATGAAGATATCCAAGTCAGAATCCATTGCCTCATACTTTATGAGGATCACAGAACTCAGGTACAAGCTCAACACCGATGGAGAGCCTATTAATGATAAGGATCTTGTCATCACCACTTTGAATGGCCTTCTACCATCTTGGGAGTCCTTTATCCAAAGCATAAGTGGTAGATCCAAACTACCAATGTTTGATAAGCTTTGGGAAGATTGCACTCAGGAGGAGACAAGGATTGCAGCACGTCAAAGACTCTATGGTACTCAACCTGATGAAAACCAAGCTTTTGTTTCCCATGCCAAGAAGGGTAAGGGAAAAGGTAAGAAGTTCCATAAACACAAGCACCAAGAAAGGAGATCAGGTCCCCGCCAAGAACAAAAGAAGAAGAGGGATATGTCTCAAGTTAAATGCTATAGGTGCAGAAAGTATGGACATTACGCCAGTAGCTGTCGAAGCCAAATCAAAAGGAAGCATGAAGCATCCACTGTTGATGTGGTGGAAGATCACCAGCACAAGAAGCAAAGGAATGAAGATCACACAGAATTTCTATTCATATCAGCATTATCAGGTACTATTCCCACCACTAGTGACACTTGGCGCATATATAGTGGTGCATCTAGACACATGACAAGTTATAAAGAGAATCTTTTAGAATTAGTTAAGAAAGATTCACATCTTCGTGTTGTACTTGGAGATGATGCAAATTACACTGTGAAGGGATCTGGAGCCACCACCCTTCAACTAGAATCAAATGATACATTGCGTCTGAGTGATGTGCTCTATGTATTCGGAATGAAAAGAAACCTTGTCTCCATCTCAACCTTGGAGGACAAGGGATATAAAGTAGCTTTCTCAGAAGGGAAAGTCCTTGCCAGGCACAAGAACTCAAGCAAGAGCACAGCCAAAGTTATTGGCATAAGAGAAGAGAGCTTGTATAGACTAAACACTCCACCCGTCCAAGCCCTAATACACGATGCTGCAAGTATGGGCGAAATATGGCATAGAATATTAGCTCATCTGAACTATCCATCTCTCCCAGTTCTGAAAAATATTGTGACAGGTTTTCCAGGGCTCCAGGTCGACCACGATGGGACATGTAGAGGATGTGCACTTGGAAAGAATGCCAAGAAATCTTTTCCAAATAGCGAGAGTAGATCCAAAGGGATTTTGGATCTAGTACACTCTGACTTGTGCGGACCAATGACAGTTGTGTCATTGGGTGGATATCATTACTATATCACATTTATTGATGATTATTCACGGAAGACCTGGATATACTTTCTCAGGTCAAAAGAATCTGAGAAAGTACTCAGCAAGTTCAAAGAGTTTAAAGCACAAGTTGAGAATCTATCAGGAAAGAGGATCAAGATTTTGAGATCTAATAATGGTGGAGAATATACCTCTACAAAATTCAATAACTTCTGCAAGGAAGCAGGAATTAAGAGGAAGCTCACAGTTCCCTACAACCCTCAACAAAATGGGGTTGCAAAAAGAAATAATTGTACAATTGTGGAGGCAGCCAAAGTTATGATACATGACCAGAGTCTTCAAATGTTCTTATGGGCAAAAGCATCCAGAACCGCTGTATATGTACAAAATAGATGTCCACACAAAATATTGAAGAACATGACTCCAGAAGAAGCTTTCACAGGAGTGAAACCAGAAGTGGGCCATCTCTGAATATTTGGCTGTCCAGTCTACATACATGTGCCCAAGGAGAAAAGATCAAAGTTAGAACCTTCAGACAAGAAGGGAACCTTTGTGGGATACAGTGAGTCTTCAAAGGCTTATAGAATCTACGTCCCAAGATCCAGACAGATTGAAGTCAATAGGGATGTGACCTTTGAAGAAGAGATGGCTGTCAGGAAAGGCAGAGGATCAGATATGGAGATCGATGATGAAGAAATACTAGAACCAAAGGAGATGAGATCATCTCCCCCTCCATTTCAGAGGGAGATAGCAGAAAAGGATGAACCTATCGATCCCATAGATCAAGTTGATATCCCCAGAGATGTAGCAGGTCGAAAAAGACCTAGATGGGCACAGCAGACACTGCAGGATGCAAAGGGGCATGAAGCTTCACATGGTGCTTTCAGAGAAAGCAAACGACCTCAGAGGTTCTCTAGTTATGTGCCACTGATGAGAAACATCATTGATTCAGAACCCACCACTTACGAAGAAGCATCCAAACATCATGTTTGGAAGGATGCCATGATGGAAGAATATCAATCCATCATGAAGAATGATGTGTGGGAGGTTGTGCCGAGACCTGAGGAGAAGTCAGTAGAGACTTCTAAATGGATATACAAGATCAAGCATGGAGCAGATGGCAGTGTTGAGAAATACAAGGCCAGATTTGTAGCCAGAGGATTCTCTCAGAAAGAGGGAGTCGATTATGATGAGACATTTTCTCCTGTGGCCCGATATACTTCCATCAGATCCATTATTGCTATTGCTTCAGCTATGGGATGGAAGTTGCATCAGCTGGATGTGAAGACAACCTTTCTCAATGGTCTTATTGAGGAAGAAATTTACATCGAACAGCCAGATGGGTTTATTGTCCAAGGAAAGGAGTCTCATGTATTCAGATTGAAATAGGCACTGTATGGACTCAAGCAAGCACCCCGTGCTTGGTATGGATGGATAGACGGATTCCTGGTGAGCTTGGGATTTTCCAAGAGTGATGCAAACCCCAACCTTTACTACAAGGTTGTAGATGACGAACCAATGATCTTGGTTCTATATGTTGATGACTTGTTTCTCACGGGAAATGAGAAACTTATTGTATGGTGTAAGAAGAATCTTGCCTCTGAGTTTGAAATGAAATATCTTGGATTGATGCACTACTTCTTGGGATTAGAAGTATGGCAGAGGACGAAAGAGATTTTCCTAGCACAAAGAAAATACACCATTGATATATTGAAGAGATTCGGAATGTTGGACTGCAAGTCCATGGCTACTCCAATGGATGCAAATTGGAAGAAGTTGAGAGATTCTACTTCAAATTCTGATTGTATTGATCCCACCATGTATCGCCAGTTGATTGGGTCATTGATGTATCTAACCAACACCAGACCAGATATATGTTTTGCTGTGAATGCCCTCAGTCAGTTCATGTGTGAACCGAGGCAGATTCACTGGATTGTTGCAAAACATGTGCTCAGATACTTACGTGGCACTATGGGATATGGATTTAAATATGCTTCAGATTGTGACCTAAGATTGCAGGGGTTTACAGACTCAGATTGGGCCGGATGTGTTGCAGATCGGAAGAGTACTTCCGGATGTTGCTTCAGTTTGGGTTCTGCAGTTATTTCCTGGTGCAGCAGGAAGCAGAACTCGGTAGTAAACAGTACTGCAGAGGCCGAGTACATGGTTGCGAGCACAGCAGCTCGAGAAGCAGTTTGGCTTCGTAAACTCCTGGCAGGATTGTTCGGCCAGATTCCAAAGCCGACCGTGATTCACTGTGATAACCAGAGTTGTGTGCAGATGTTAGTGAATCCTGTATTTCATGGCAGGTCGAAGCATATCGAGATTCGATATCACTTCATTCGTGATATGGTGCAGAAAGGTGCGGTCAAGTTACAGTACGTGCCGACAGACGACCAAATTGCAGATGTTCTCACCAAAGCTCTTCCTAAGGTGAAGTTCGAATACTTTCGCAGAAGACTTGGAGTCGAAGAGAACGTATCTCTCCTTGAGAGGGAAAGATGACATTGAGATGCTTTCCCTACTTTTCCCAGGTGCCTCTGCAATCCAGTACTCAACCAGATATGGGAGAAATCCCATAGGCAGATGAGTCGACGGTCAGCAGTTGGCCGGGTTAACCCAAGTACCTTCTACAGTCCAGTTACGCAACCAGATATGGGAGAAATCCCATAGGAAGATGAGTAGGACAGTCAGCAGTTGGTCGGAGGAATCCCATAGCCTTTGGAAAATTATCATGGTATCAAAGCCTTGTTAAAGGTCCAGGCAATCACATATCATATCTATGAGTATTGAGATCTGGAGGGGCACACTGATCAGATCTAAGAGATCAGGACTCAAATCTGAAGAGTAGGGTTTAGATCTATAGAGGAGGCATCAGATCTGAGTAGAGTCATATAAGATCTATTAGATCTGTGAGTAGGGAGGATAGATCTATCAGATCTGTGCTAGTAGGTGCCATATTTGTGACCGAGAGAGGTTCTTGGTCTCCGAGATTTTTCTTGGATCAATTTTTAGTTGATCAGAGAGTATGGCTACTAGTTTGAGAGTTGAGGATAGGTTGGACAAGGCCTTGAACTCCAGTGCATGGAAGGAAAGTATTGTGTTGCTTCTGAAGGAAAGCGGACTGTGGGATATTGTGGAGAGTACAGCCACAAAACCAGTTACAGTGACATCAGATGTGACTGCAAAAGCAGTCTATGACAAGAAGAACATCAACACCTTAACGATCCTCCTTCATGCAATCAAGGACCATGTGATCCCACACATCACTGCTAAGGATAACATTTTTGATATGTGGGACGCCTTGACTAATTTGTACCAGAGCTCCAACGTGAACATGAAGATGATACTCCGAGAAAAACTTAAGAGCATAAAGATGATGAAGACTGAGAGCATGGCCACTTATATTACGCGCATTACATAGGTAAGAGATGAGTTGGGGGCAGTGGGGGAGAAGGTTGATGAAGGAGAACTTGTGCGACAAACCCTGAATGGCCTGGGAAGTGTTTGTAGAGTCCATTGTATCCAGAGAGAATCTCCCCAAGTGGGATCTTCTAGGGGATGATTTCACACAGGAAGATACCAGAAGAGGATAGCTCTTCTACTCCACCAGATGAGGACGATGTGGGACTTGCTGTGAAGAGCAAGCATAGATTCAAGAGAGGGGGCCAGAAGAAAACCCTGAGCAAGGTCAGAGGTTTCGCATGTAATGAGTAGGGCCATTATGCAGGGCAATGCCCTCACAAGAAGAAGGGCAAGAGGGAGAAGGATGAGCAGGTAGCAGCAGCCGAGGAGGTTGATAAGTTTGCTGCCAGGTCTAACCGAGATTTCTCATTTTCTTCCTTTGTATTGGGTCAGGATAGTAGTCAACTTGAGATTGAGGTTGATGAGAGGTGAGTGGTTGACAACAGATACGGCAACCACATATCAAGGACGCGAGAGGCATTCCTCACACTTGATATTATTCCTGCTCAGATGGTACAATATGTTGAGGGGTCAGTGCATGTGATCAGAGGGTTGGGACGAGTACGGTTCCTACTCAAGTTTGGAGAACTCCTAGAGGTATCAGGACTACTCTTCATTCCTGGACTAAGAATCATCAGACTTTCAATGTCTTCCCTAGAGGATATAAGATATGCTATCTTGTTTCAAAGGGAGCACATATTCGTTTACCCAATGGGAGTAGATTCCAATGATGTGGTGTTGATGGGTCATCAGGTTGGTATGCAGTATGTAGTCCGGGGCCATCCCACTTCAGGTACATCAGGGTGGATCTCAAAGTCTGAGATGGACAGAGATAGAGATGCTCCCAGTACGGATGAGGCATTAAGGAGTCAGTCCTCATATCAGAGGGATTAGCAAGAGGCTCATACGGGTACTAGTCAGAGACTGAGCTAGTACAAGATGAATGAATTGGATCAAGCTCACAAGAGAGATGAGAGATCTCAGGACAGAGGGTTCGGGTACAGGCAAGTGGATCCACTATTGATTAGCTTCATGGCGAGCTTTGAGTAGGGTTTCAAAGGGAGTCTGGGACAGGGATCATTGTCAGAGGCAGAGGGACAGCAAGAGGCTTCTCTCGAGGCGACATTAATGGAGATAGACCATGAATTGTTAGATCAAAGTGCATCGGTGGCAGCTAGTCAGAGTTGGAAATTGCAGCAACAGGAGATATGGATGATTCAGGCATTTAGAGAACTTCCCTCAATAAGAGGGAGTGTAAGAGATAGAGGTGTATCTCGAGATGCCCTTCATGTTTAGATGCCTAACATGGAGGTACATTTTCAGTATGGGCATCAGGATAGGGTAGATGGTGAGATGCACTCTACCAAGTGTCATGAATCGAGCGATGGATGGATGCAGACCTTTCAGGGTGATTTTCCTTACGCATGCAATATTTTGCATGCAACCTTTTTAATTAAAAAGCACGCAAAAGCGAGATTTTTGCATGCATTCATATTAGGGTTTTCGGGTTTCAAAAACCCTAATCAGTCAGTGAGTAGATATAAGGAGGCTAGGGGGCACCGAAAAGGGTTATTCGGTATTTTCTTCAAAGAGTGAGGAGATTCAGGGTGAGGGCGCACTTGTGCATGCAGAGGGAACATTCCTAAGAGGAGGGGCACATTTACAGAGGGAGAGAGTGAGTGGATCCAAGAGGGATCGGTACCTGCTTGATTCAAGGCCTATGTTGTGTGGGAGCACCCCCCACCCCCTCACTCCCGCTCCTGAAGCTCGCTTCCTTCGGAAGCTCGCTCCCAAAACGCTCCCAAGGTGCTCTCGAGGCGCTCCCTACCTCTCCAATACTAAAAGCTCCTATACTAGGTTGATCATTTGATGACAATGTTATGGTACTTCCCCTCATTGCCAAGCTCATATAAAAGTAGTTATGGTTGATCATTTCATGATAATGTTATAAGTTATAACTACTAGATGATTTATGTTATATGGCTTAATCCATGTTTTCTATAGCTAATTCAACATCCTACATGTTTTTTAGATATAAATACATCAAAATATATCAAAATATATACAATATAAAAAACGCTCCCGGAACACTCCCAAAACGGGAGCTTTTGAAATTTTTGCTTTTCGCTCCACTCCCACTCCCGCTTCTCGCTCTCAACAACATAGTTCGAGGCACTGAGTAGCCATTTTAGTGTGCAGTGAGACTATCTACACAGAGGGAGCTCAAAGACTGAGCTAGGGTGACTTCACAAAGGAGAGGGGCACACTTCCTAAGGAGAGGGGGTGCACTTGTCAGTGGGGACGTTCTTCTTGATCCCGGGAGAGCTGAAAGAAGCAGAGAGGTTCTTCTTTAGTGATTGAGGAGGACTGGATTAGATCTCGTCAAATATTGACAGAGATCCAGAGAGGGGCGTACTTCCCATGCAGAGGTGGCACACTTCAAACTGAGAGGTTGCAGCATTTCTTTCATGGTTTAGCAGATCAGAGCAGAGACAATTAGAGATCGTCTTCCAGAGATTGGTTGAAGCTGAGATCAGAGATCAGTTAGTACAGAGCAGTTGGTTCATATCCCCAAAGCAGGAATGATGATTATCCATTGCCTTGAAGGGTGATTTTCCAATACTTTGATGGGTGATCTTCTCATTCCTGAAAACCCTTCAATTTCTTATTTGCGATTGTTACACCTCATATTTTATAAAGTTTCACATTGTGATTTTCATCACATTGATGGGGTTTGCAACTGGTACCTTTGGAGTATTTGGATGGACTTGGGGGCATACATCTTCGTGGAGCCTCTACTCTTCTTGACAGTAGATTACTTGATGAAGATTTCTGACGGAGGATATTCACTTCTTTATGCTGGATGGTGTAGTTTATTCATCTTCTGGTTTGGTGCTACTTGCATGCATTTGATTGATGGATCACCCTCTTGATACATATTTGATGGATATGCTACTTCATGATGGTGTTGCCTTGATATACTTGTTCATCTAGTGGGGGATACACTGTCTTCATGTATGATGGGTTTAGTTGTTAGAAAATCTTATCTATGGAGGTCTTCTCATGAGATTTTGGGTGTGTTAGTCATGGGGGGACAAAGTCTTGTTCATAGTGTTTATTTATGTAAATAAATAAAAGATTGTACTTCATTATTTGAGTTGTGGGTCCCATGATATAATGTGTATTTAATTATCACTTTTATATCAATTAAAGTGCATTTAATGAGAACCATTGATCTTAAGAATTAATCCCAACCTTTGATAAGTTGGTAGTTAGGGTTAGTTATTAGAAAGTGAAGTATAAAAGAAGAGTAAAGGGGACAAAGAGAACACACTTGAAGGAGAAAGAGAGAGACCGAGTCTAAGGAAGACTTCAGAAGCTTTAGGGGCAGATTTCATCAAGCAAACAAGCAGGAACAGATTTCAAGACAATTTTCAGCAGCTGATTGGACTGTACAGTGCATTAAATACTGTCACCCATGCACAGAAATTGAGGCAGGTTGCAGCTACAGAATTTGAGGCAAGTACAGCTGTTAATGGCATGATTTCCCAGTAAATTTGTTGCAGCAGGCACGATTTTTGAGGAATGAAGGCATCCGCACAGCAGGGTGAGGGCATGAATCACAAGGTCTGCAATCTTTCCTGAATCTGCACGCAACCTGAGGACAGTCTGACAGGCACGTGTGGACAGTCTGGCATGTTTTCCAATGCAGAGCTGAAAGATAAGTGATCTCTGTGTAAAATTATGTTTGAGTTGATGGCTGTAGCAGAGATTTTATGTGTAAATTTCTGAGTTTTGCCCTTTGAATAAAGCTTATCTCTTTCTAGGGTTTTCCCATTTTGGGGTTTTGCCCTGGTCAAGTTGACCTAAATTACTGTGTACATGGTTAATGTTCAGAATTTATGTGTTTGAATATCTTGGCATGAGTGTTTTATGTCTTTAAAGTCTGAAAGTAATTTTAAGCTTAAAACCTATAATTTGCTATGTGTTTGATAAAACACCTCAGAGAATTTTGTGATTTTGTTAAAATTTCTTCATTAGTCCCCAAAGGGGTTGGATAATGGTGATGTCAAGTAGTGGCATCATATTATTCTTGGAGTATCCTAGTGATTGTGTATGGTGGTGTTATGATATGCGTTTGTCACTAGGAGGGGGTGTTCCACACGATCCTCTTTTGTTTAATGTGTGAAGGGGACATACTTGATGTATCACTAGGAGTTAGCACTTTTCATAAGTTCCTTTTCCTATGGTATTGGTGATATACTAGTCTCTTCATGGAGGTGCACCTAGGTTGAGCTTAATGTTTTATTCACATCTTCATACCATGGTAGAGCTTTTCTAGGATATACAACTTATTTCTATATGGCACAACACTTTGATGGAGCACACCCCCTCATTGGCACACATGTTCATGTTGATTTAATCATTCAGTGGTTATCTGGAGGTGGACTATGGTAGTATTAGAGCTCTAACCTTTGTGGCACACATTTTCATGTCGATTGAATCATTCATTGGCTTTTTGGAGAAGTACTAAGGTTATATTATAGAATTAACTTTTGTGCACACATGCGGAGGTTGATTTAACGGCTTATTGGACCACTTTTACCTTGGAGGAAACCCACATGTGCCACTTGTGCATATAGCTACTTGGAGGAGTGCAGCCTTGGAGTATTTTATTATTTTATTGTAGGAGGCACAAGTAGACACACGTTTTTATTATTTCATTAAACATTTGACATGGTCAACCAAACACTCACTTGAGGATTTGTACCACTCTTCTTGAGTTCAACTTGTTGGAGGTTGTAACCACTCTATTATTTTATAATTTTTTAACTTGTCTCATGGAGTTGGTTACATGAAAGCTTATCTTGTTTCCTTGAGGATATGTAACAAATATAAATAATAAGAAATAATTAATAATTAATAATTAATATAATTACAATTAGTAAGTTAAAGAAAATTCAAAGGGCATGTACCCTTCACCTTGTGAACAGTCGATGCGTATAAGTAAACCGTCACGAGGCTGGTTGTAATCATTCAATTCATTCAACAAATATTTAATTAATTCAATTGCAGAATAATTATGTTTATTACAGCTTCCGCTGCTACAGGATAAGGACTAACTACTCCATTATTTTATATTTCTTCGACTTGTCATGGAGTTAGTTAGGAAAATATTGTATTTTATTGTAAGAGAAATGAAACTACCTTTATACAAATGAGCCCTCTCCATTTCAGTTGGTAATTGGGTGACTGAGGATTTGGAGTAGAAGATTGAGAAGTGATAGGAGATTGTAGGAGCTTGGAGTTGAAGGTTAATGGAGCTCCCTTGTATATCAAAACCTTGAATATTAATTAAGAACTCAGGTCTTGCTCTAATTAGTTGTATGGTTATGTTAGGATCTTCATTTTGGTTGTCAATTTGTTGTAAAAACCTTTAGTTATCACACTTGTATGAAGGCCAATAAATAAATTCATTTTATTTTTGAAGTAGTCAATGTGAGGAATTTTTCCCTCTTGATTTATTTGCTGTTATATTTCTGTTTTATATCCTTTCATCTAACAAATTAGTTGCTGAAATGTAATAATAATTTAGCCAAATATAACAGCACCTTCCTTTTGTCACTTGTGTGACAAGGGACAAATCTAGCCCTCCAAGACTTGTTTCTACACTAATTTCCAGCAAATTTACTATAATTTAGCCAAAGGTTTATTGTAACAAACTTAGTTCCTTTTACCTTGAGTACAAAGATGGATGTATCAAATAAGTTATTCCATCTAAATAGGTTGGATGTGTCAAATAAGTCCTTTCTATCGTATAGCCTAACTCAGATTAGTTGTGAATGTAGCAAAAAAGCTCTTCCATTGTGCAATATTGCACGACTCCATTAGTCCATAGGTTGATAGAAACTAGTCACACAATCCTACTTCCTTGTTCCTTTCTTCTTACCTCCTTTCTTTCCCATATCACTTTCCCCATTTCCATTTCTTTCATTTACTACAACTACTTCGTTTTATCAAGTCTTACTCTTCATTTTCACCTTCAGCCCCCACTCCATAGCCTTGATAATCCTACATTAGGGAAGCCCCCCAAAGCTAAGCCCTTCCCCCCTTGTATTAGAGAAAAGCCAACCTAAAGTGTGGGGAAGAGCTGTTGAGGTGACAGTGGCCTTCCTGAGTTACAAAAAGCTATTACCTTGGTGCTTGGGACTTTACACTTTGTGGGTAATAGATTTAATGTGACAGACCCCAAAAGATTGTTATTTCCAATCCCTAGTTTTAAACCCCAATCTTTCTGGATTTGAATCCCTAGTTAGTTAGTTCAAAGCTTGAGTTCACTGTTTGAATCTTTACAATATTATTTCCTAAATCAAGGTAGTAGGCTGTAGAATTTCGCGGCATTTGGCCAGGGAAGAGCTTATTATTTATGAGATTTGAATCCCACTGCGACCATTTCTGCTGGTCCATTATGCTGGTGATCCTCTTGCCAGACATCTCAAATAAAATTTCTGGATTTTAATTCTCTCCACTTACGAACAAAAATTTAATTTTAGAAGTCCAGGGCCAATCTTCTTCTTGATGCTAGAAACCTCTTTATAAGAAATTTTTATGTCCATGCTTATGTCTGAACTGAAATGACCTGAAAATCCAAATCAAGCCCATCTACAACACCGACGAAAAATGCATGGCTTGGGCCAAAACTGAAGAGCATGACGATGGTCTACCCATTGCAAATCAACAAAAAATTCAAGGACAACATCACTAATCTGATCCTTATCCCAGAGCCCCTTGACTCGCCAAAAAATCGACAACAACACCAAAAATCGCAATGTCAACATGAAACCAGTAAATCGCTCAGTAAAAATCACAATTTTGGGAAAAAACAGAAAATAGTGATTTTCACCTAAAAATTGCATCACAACCTCATGAAAATACCCATAAAGAGATGAATTCTGTTTTGGGGGGCATTTCTTGTCTTTGCAGCAGTTGGGGATTCAAAAGGGAAGGAGATTATCATCATCAACCATGCATCTTAGGAACAGCAAGCTACAGTTCTCATAGCCATCAAAGATTTTAACTGGAGTGGAGATTGATTTCTATCTATCGTTTTCATATTCCAAGATTTTTCTTGAAATTCCACCATCTAACTAGTTTCATTTTTTCAAGTTTTATGCAAGGATTTGCGAAGTGCATGTTGCTTGCCTCTTGTTATCATTTTTCCATGAGTCAGAAAAATTATAGGTTGAATCAGACCTTGCCAATATGTTGAAGGTTTTGGACCCATTTTGGCAATATAGTGAACCTGAAGATGGGACAAACCACAAAAATTGAAATGTAAGTTGTGTGGACAGTCCATGACATGGGTCAGCCACTTGAAATCCCACCTTGTTAGAATCCTAAAGCACGAGGTTGTCATTTGTACTAGTTCATCCCCACAAGTTATGCAATTGCAAACTACCCATCAAGTTATTTATGAAGAGGATAAGAAGAAGGAAGACGTAGCAACTCTTAAAATTGAAATTGCAACTTGTGGAATATCTAGATCCTCAAGAACCACAAGTATATCTTTGCAGCAAACTGATCTTGTACTTGCATCACAATAAGCTTTGAATCACCTATGACCGTTACTATCTTAATTCCCATAGCCTTCGCCAGTTCTAGACCAATACATAGTGCTCTGTACTCTGTTATGTTATGTGTACATTCAAATTCCAAACTGTATGGAAAACTCTTCATAATACCCTGTGGAGATATGAATGCAAGGCCTGCACCTGTGCCTGCTCTAGGCTAGGCACCATCAAAGTACATCCTCCAGGCCTTCTCACCATTGTCTTCAAATTTATTTTCTGACTCAGGAGCTAATGAATCGACCAGAACAACACAACTACCCAACTCTTTTTCTTCACATATTAATTCATTCATTGGATCCATCGAGTCTTCTACATGATATCTAACTGCTGGCTCCTTCTACAATGTAACAAACGTGCCTTGACAAGTGGGAATGGTAGCATATGATAAATCTATTTGAATAATGCCATCAAAACTGGCAAGCCCACTTCCTAGACAATAACATACCCCATGGGTCAAGAACTACTGCATCCATTAACATCAAAATGTCTGGGTAGGAAACCAATTTTAATTGCAAATCTTTTATGAGAACACATACTTTAACTTCTCTAGAATCCATAGCGCAAACATTCCTATAGAGCATAGTAATCTTTAACGCTAGCTGGTTCATTACCTTCAAATTCATCACATAAGTAGAGGCTCCAATGTCCAACATACAGTTATGAAGCAGGAGATCATTTATAATCAGTGCTATGTAGAAAGGAGCATGTCCTCCATTTCTCCTTCCTTGGTTTGTTGCTTGAAAGACAGCTGGGCAATCTTCATTTGTTTCTCAGTTCATAAGAAATTTCCTCAATTGCTCTTTCTAAGATTGAATCCTTGATGATTCGGAAAGAGGAACAAGAACCTTTATCTTAGACAATTCACTGACCATGTCAATATTCAAATCCACATCTAAACTAACAACTTCTTCACCTGGCTGTAATATTCCAACTGATAATTTCTGTCTCTTTATGGAGTTTCTGATGATGTAGTTGCTTGCTAGTAGTCTTTATGGCTCAATACTTGAAGGAAACATGAATGCATTTACTAAACTATGCTTGCATGAGCATGCTTGCAAATGCATGGGTTTGCTAACCCCTAAATAACCCAGATAATCAGACATGCTATAAAATAGGGATAGAAAAGATGTATGTACATACCAACAGATGAAGTAGTGGATGTATGGCAATATGATACCAGCATGCAAGAATTGTGCCAAGGATCGGACAAGATATGAGAGAGTCTCTCTCCGATAATGTGCCCTTGTAAGGAATGCGCTCTCTTCAGACTGAGAAGTGGGTAATGATGGCTCCATTGTCCAATGATGCTAGAATGCTACAAGAAGTTGGGACTAGGGTTATAGTGCCCTTCTGATTGAGATGGAATCAGCATGCATACCATGCATCAAGTTTGAGCCCTAATGTGAGTTGCCTCCTCTAGGAAAGTTGCCCATGCAATAGAAGGCACCCTCTGAACGGTGAAATGGATGATAACTTGCTCTTGGATCCGAATAGGAAGCTCGTCTTCAAGGATTAGGGTAATGGTGATGCTCTCGAAAGGATGAAGCCGGCATGCAGACAGAAAGATCCATGTGTGATGAGATATGAAGATACCTCACTTGTGCAATTCGCCCATGCAAGGATGGCGAGTGCTCTTGATCCGGTATAAAGCTTGAACCCTGCAGAATGCTGAGGAATGATACCTGATGATAGTAGTAATGCTGAATATGGATGATCCAACCCTGATAGTGACTAGGACAGATAGATTTTGCTGCCGAAATACATTGAATGGTTGAGTGGTGTTCCCTCAACCCTAAACTGGCTCCCTGACCTCTCCAAATCGACTTCTCAAATCAATAATCAAATAAGCAGGCCTTACTCACTCACTTTACCTTTCTTTTATAACTTTCACCTGGCCTGACCTAACTTTTGCATGACTAGGTCGCTTTCTCTTCTAATTTCCAGTTGACTTGCATGCAGTGGTTTTTGTGTGTATGAAAGCTCAATAAAGGTGTTTCAGTGCATGCAACATGAAATATGGCCCGCATGCCATGCATGCAGGTGGCCCACAGTTCTTGTGGCCCTCATTTACCTACTAATGATCTAATAACCATGATTAAGATCTTCTTATGGTGTAAATGGCATCAATCCTCAGTCAATTCCCTGAATGTCAGTGCCCGCTCAAACCTATGGGAATCAGATAGGTTAGCGGAATGGTCATGTTATCACATCCATAGTAGTCGGGCTACCATGATTTGCAGAGCAAATTCCTATATATTTTTTGGCCAGGGATTTACACAATTTTTATGAGATCAGCCTATGATGAGCAGTACTTTTGTTGATCACTCACGTATCAGAGCAGCCCCAGATCAGATATGCTAAACCTTATGCCAAGACTGAGCCTCATGACCTCAGATTTGATGACCAAGGTGACCATTTTTGTTCCATACAAAGTAGTGTAGTGCCCAGAGTTTTCACAGTAGCAGTGTTTCCAGTGACTATCGATGATCCAGATGGTAGATACAGGTATATGGCCCAGCAAGTATACAGATCTACATTGGTATGATTGTTTTTCTCTTTTGCTCATCTTAGTAGCTTGACTTGGTATCTAGTGGTCATGATCTGGCGGTATATATATATATATGTTATGTAGACATGTTTTTTTTAATGGTTATCTAAATGGTCTAATTACTCAGAATAAGAAGCTCTTGTTTATACTCATTGGTTTTACCCTCTTAGTAGAATGGACGTGATCATTCCCACCATTTATGGCTTGCTAGTTTTGGCATCACCTTTAACTTTCCCCATCCATCTGTTCTCTCCCATTCTTGGTTTCACCTTGACTTACACCTCAGCCTGTGATATGGAGGACCTCCCCATTTTTGCCTCTGTGTTGGATAGCATCCCTGTTTTTCTGTGTCTCGGCTCTAAGTTGGCAACTGAACTTACCAAAGCCTTGATCCTTCTGGGCCAGGAGAACCCGCTGGTGTTGGTTCCTAAGCTTAGGTGAGTTGGATTTGATGCCTTGACCTCTCTAATTAGTTGCTCCGATTTTTGGTCCTAATTGTGGATAATCCCCCTAGTTGCCTGAGTTGTGTTGGCTAAAACCTGAAGCAAGTTGTACTACCATCATTACATGCATGAATGAACTATTGCTATATCTCTTGCACAAAGCCCATGGAAATATTCTAAAACTGTGTTTCTCAGCACAATGAAAGAGGGCTATGAAATTAATTGAAATGAAATGTAAAGTACCCTGGATCAAAGCTGCAATTAGTTTTGCTTATAAGCACACAAGAAATCCAAAGGGTCATGAGGCCTAAAAAGTAGTGGTTAAATATATGCTAAATCTAAAGACTGTTGGGCATGATATTATGTAATGATTAAATTCCTCACGGAGCCTACGGGTTGGGATGTGAGATGGAGTAAGGGGCAGTTAATTCTAAGTGTCTCCTAGAACCTCAAGTATCAGTTAGTTGTGCACCTAGTTACAGCAATTTTAGAGAAGATACTCACAGAGTTGTTTCAGCTTGGATGTGAGTTGTAGACATTTTCCAAGGTTGAATAACCACCTCTCAAAACAACTCATTCCATTTGTGAGGCACTGCCATTCCCTGTGTGTTATTATCCAACATATGCTTAAGTGTGTATTCCTTTTCCTTTATCCAAAGTATCACAGTGTTGAGTCAGTAAAGTCATCCCCTTATCATAGCCTTGCATTTTTCACCTTCACCCACTTCTAGCAAAATGATCACGGCCATGAAATGAGTATATTCTTGAGGTTTTGTTCTAAGTAATTGATTGTTTTAATTTTGGTCTTATATTTTGATTATTGTTTAACCACCAGTGAAATGACACTTTATGCGTTAAGTCTTGCTATTAGAATGATTAAAAGAGCATACCTTATCCATTTGCACTTACAGCATCAAACATTCTAAGCCTGGGTCATATTTTGATCAGTCTTGACCTGGTCAAACCCAGTTTGAGCAAGTCAACCATAGGATCTGAGATGAGTTGGACCAATGATGTTCTAGGTTGATGATTTATGGTCCCTTGATGCCCATTTGATGGTTCCATGCAGCGGACACAGGTTTCAGGGTATTTTTTAAGGATTCTAATATTATACTTAAGTATAGTATTCTAGGCGATTATTTTGGATTGAAAAAAACATGTATCTAGATAGGTAGGCGAATATGAAATATGAAACATACAATTTACTCTTGAAATATGTAATTTTCCGCGAATATTATGATAAAAAACAAATTTTATGTAAGTATAGGCGATATTAGAGACTAAAAATGACCAAATAGCGAATTTATTTTTTGAAACAAAGCCCGAAATATAGCCAATTAGCAAAATTTCGCCCTTAAAAATTACCCTGTGTTGCCGCCTGGTTCCACACCTGGGGAAAACGCAGCAGAAGTCTTCAAGCTGCTAGTGTGGCCTTGGGGGCAAGTCAGAGTCAAGTGCTGTCACTTGGGACTCGACTCCTCCGTCTAGGATTTCCTAGCGAAGCCAAGGGGGGTGGACCCTAAAAATAAAAACTAAGGTGTCTAATCTAGGAGTTAGAAAAAATATTTTTGATAACCAAGATAAAAGTAGCATATACTTATATAAAGCAAGACAATCATTCATCAATACATCATTTGCTCCCATTCACTATTATCATCATTCATTTGCAACATTTGTCAATAACATGAAATAATATCAATATAGACCAGTGCCCTATAATGGAGTCGAAATAGATGCATGAGCAGAAAAGTAAATGTTGTGCAAGTGTTCTTGGTTTATTTTAGAATTAATGTGAAAGTGATCCTTTTATTATGGCTAGTGGAATCCCAATATAAGCAAAGGTACGGGGAACATGTTCGGAATTTTGATGTGTGGCTTCCCTCTCAGACTTGGGTTGAATCGGAGTCTCAAGGAGATGTTCAGATGCTGTACCAACGAGGGCAAACCTAACGGTTTCCAAGAGGTCACTACTCAGTTTTATCCCAAGCCTTCTGAGAAATTTCCCCACGACAACAAAATGTTCACGATGTGCCGAATTTTCACATAAAGGTTTTTTTTTATTCGGGGCGGTGTTAGATCCTATTACTAGCCATCTCCCCCTCTCTGATGCGTGCCAACTGGATTAGACTGAGCTGCAAGTTGGCCACAGAACATACGGGAGAAGACCTTAGTATTTTTAGAAGATTTTATAAACCAAAATTTTATCTTTTTAAACCCCAAGAGTCTCTTTTCAGGCACGTACCCAGGCAAGCCCTTGTACAGAAATCCTACTTCGGGAAAGCAAGGGGGGCGTTTGAGTTTGTAAAAAAAAATTATAAAACTATGTTTTGAGTGAACTTGTGGCCCGCCAGTGGAATGGACCAACAAGGTTAATTTTAAGCCTAGTTTGATTTTATTAAGTGCAGAAATGAAATCTAAACTAAAAAAAATTGCAAACCATGAAAATTGAGTCGACACAGTTTTCCCCCCTGGGGGGATGGGGTGTGGGCGCTTGATTAGCCCACTTGCTCTCGTTTAATACTTTAGTTACAATGCAATAGAAATGCCCCAGTCTTAATTGACTCAGTGGCTTACAAAAATTGGCGAGAAGAAGTATCCGGTTTGCAAAATAATCAATATTGGTCCTCCGGATTGCCTGGATCTTTGAAATTTTGGTAGCACCTCCTCCTACCTGTTCATCTTTTGCTGCAAACCAGCAAGTAAACGTCAGTATAAGATGCCCAAAAACACTTTAAGAGTGTCTTTGGAACACCTCCTAAAAAACCTAGAAAAAAACTAAGTGTTAAAACTAGTTAAAATGACAAAATTTAACCAAGTAAAACAAGCGATGGGGCTTGTTTTACTTGGGATCTTTGCAAGCTTTTAAGGGCTGCAAATTATCAGCTCTTTAAATCAACCAAATACACATGAAGTTCAGCCAAACATACTACTTGCTTAAGCCCTTAAAATATTCGGAAAAGTACACTTAAACAAGAAGCATGCATCAACTAGATCTAGATAAAGATTTTACTTAAAGATGAGCTTAAGATCTAAAACAAAAATCATACCTACTTATGATTTTTTTAAACAAGAATGAGGTCTGAAATATGCAAACCAAAGTAACCAAGAAAGATTTGAAGATTTTTTATGTTAATGAGAAGAAGAAGAAATGTCTTGAATTTGGGCTATGGAGTCCTCCACTGTGGGGATCAATGGGACTAGTTCTCCTTGAATCAATTTCGAAGACCAATGGATGCAAGCAAGCTCCACCAACTCTTCGGATCGGCAACCTGTAGACACAAAAGACAACTCACACAAGCAAGATCAAATGCACTAGTGTAGACTAAAATAGAGAACTAGATTCAAGCATTTAAACAAAAATGACATTGAACTCTAAGCACTCTATGATAACCAACAGTAAAAATAATGAAATAGATTACACTATCTTTACCTTACTAAGCTCAACATCTCCTTCAAAAGCTAGTGATTGATCAATAAACAAGCATGAATAAACACGTAAAGACACAAATTACCTCATATGTTAAAATAGAACATGATCATCCACACCATGAGAGTCCACACATAGAATTGTCTCCAAAGCCTTTTATTCATAAACAAATGCAAAAATATTACAAAGATAGGAGCAGAGGTTCCCCCTTCTCATGAGAAAACAATGAGAGTGAACTTGCTTATATAGAAAAACTCAAGAAGAGGGAGTGCCCAAGTTGAAGAGGAATGGGTGGAGTGGGTGTCATAACTCATGGAGCAAATGGAGCTGCCCACTCCCATGTAATGGGCTGCCAAAATCAGCCCCAAATCAGCTAAAAATCGGCCATGTGACAGCCTATAAACATCGCTGCAAATTCCATGATTGAAGGTGCCAAATTTTGGAAAATATGCCCCCCTTAAATGGGGAAGTAATCCCAATAATATAGCTGCCCGGAATCTTTCCAAAATCAACTCTTACAACTCCTAAAACATAGCTGAAATATTTCAGACCTCTAACTCCTTAAAAATTGGAAATATTTTTTAAGTCATTTTTCATTTTTTTTTAATTTTTTTATGACTTTTTTTACTTTTTTGGTTTTTTTTTAGCATAAGTGAAAAATTAAACACCCAAACATTAGAAAAGTGGGTTTATGGGATAAGGGGGTGCTCTGAGTTAGAAAACGAGCACCCCTAAGGCAAAAAAGACCCCTATATGACATTTTTATGCCATTTACAATATTTTTTAATGAAACCATTAAAAAAAATGGCTCATTTACGAAACAAATACTTTTCGCCAAAAATTAAAAAACTACCTAGGGGGACTTAGCACATGTCCATATGACTCAAAATAATGCCTAGCATGTTCATATACATTGACCCATGGACTTTAACAATCCCCTAAGGCCCGTCAACCTCCCCAGGCATTCGAGCTTTGGAGGAGCAGGAGAAAAACCCAAAAATTATGTTATGCACTAATGCAAGACATAATTAACAGGTGAAAAAACTCCTTGGCATACCTAACTTAGCCAAAAAGTCCTAGGGAACCAAGTCCTTTACAAAACACCATGCTAGTATATTTTATTACAAACCCTGCAGGGCCACGGACATGTGGAAAAAAAAATTAAAAAGGGGGCCTTTAAAAGGCCTGCTGGACATCAAATCATCGAAAACGAACATGTAACATGTTCAACTTTTCCCGCTCACTTGATAGTCCAACTAAGTACAACTTAGCTGGCAACACCCTGGAACTTTCATATGATGGTGTGATGATTATTTTATGGTTATTATTAGTTACAGACCATTATTTTTATATTGTTCGGGCATGGTCAAGACTATAGATGATTATACAAGTAGCCACAAGGTGTATGGGTACTCATCTCTAGTACATTTGGACCTTTTGAGTCCATTGGTACACTCAGTTTTTAGTTACAAGCACTTTCAGACGAAATTTCACTCAGATTATCACTTTACTGCAGATTTGCCATTATAAAATGGCTTGACAACACAGTTCGATTTTTATTTGGTTCACCTAGGGCGCTACAAAGGGAGTATGGGGTCCAGCCACTTGTTATTACCATATCTCCATACCCTCGGACACTTTGGTACAGTCAAATTTGTGCCCCGGGCACTAGGCAGAGAGCTACATGCATTTTATTGATTTACAGGTGGTTTTCTTAGGATTAAAAATGGAATAAAATGGTCACTGAGGAAATCGATTTGGCTAATCGAGGCAAGGAATTGGCATGAGGTTTGTTCAGAGGTTATTTGTGATGTATCCCACACCTTTTGGCATAGCTTACAGCATTTAGTGGGGTCCACACACTCTCCGAGTCATTATTTTGATGTATTATTCTGCTATTGAGGGGACCACAATTTGGTCACTTAGTCACTTTAAGATGTTATTGAGACATATCTTTTATCATTGTGCCATGGGGTGATGCTAGTGAAGGACATTAATACCTCCTAGCCCTACCATGTCCTTGCTTCACTCATCCTAGTCATTTATCATGTGGTGCGACCCCCCTAGGGTCATTTAGTGAGTGTGCACCCCTCTCTTTAGTGAGTTGATCTATGTATTGTTGCTCCGACTCATCTTAGCCGTCGATTGTATTATTTTTATCTTTTGATCTCCACCACTCATTCATAAAGTGGTTAGGGTTTTGGTCTCTCTCGTTCCTATTTAAGGAAGAGACCCCCTCATTGTAAAGGCACCTTTGGGCTCTTGGATTTCATGCATAATAAAGAATATCTTTTGCAAATATCTTGGATGCTTTGATGAATGTTCTTGCAAGTGAATATACAATCTTTTCTTTGTGATATCATTGTGGATCTAGCTTTCTCCAAACATTTTTCTGCAGGAGGTTGTGTGGTAGAGGAGGACGATTTGAACAGGGCGCTAATTTGGGGAAACCCCATATCTCTCTCTCAAATTGACTTGTGTCTCATGGAGTATCTTTATTGTATCTTTTTGTTCATTTTGATACTACTTGTTTCATCTTTGCTATCTTATAGTTGCTTTCATGCTTGATCGATTCTTACTGCAGATCGTTTTTGGCAGGGAAGGGCGCACTTGTCATTTTGGTGGGATAGTGTTTTCACTTGGGGAAGCTTGATCTCACTCTTGATTGCTTCATTTTGGGAAGATTATCAATTTTCAAGGCGGACGGCTGCAAGCATATCCAAATACGTTTCGAAGTATTTTTGTTATTTTGAGATCCAATCCAATCATCACCAATAAATTTCATTATTCAAACCCTCACTTAAAATTTATAAAAATTCTCTGGCTCAAACAACTTCAAATTGTGGCGAACGATTTCTGGGATTTCACTTTTATGCCAAACTTGAAGTGGGTTTCCTAGGGCGTCATGCTCTGTTGACTTCTTCTGGCCCAAATCCTTGGGCACTGATCTCTCTCTCTTGCGCCCTCTCTGAGTGTGCCCCTTTTCAGTTGTTTGATTGCCCGATCTTGCTTGTGCACTTTGATACTAAGTCACATGGTTCGAGTTCGAATTCGAATTTCTCGATGAAGTTCGTTTGAGATTCGTCTTTAGATTTGAATATATATATATATATATTACAAAACAATAAAAATTTAATTCAATAATTTACTCAAAATATAATACAAAATAAGAAAAATTTAATTCAACAGTTTACTCCAAATATAGTACAAAATAATAAAAATTTACTTGACATTAGTCAACACCCTACAATTTTGATGAAACTTCCTAATTCAAGCGTTAAAATAAGGTAGAATTAGAAAAAAATTCCTATGCTTAATAAGTGATTTTACTTGACTGAAGGGTACTTTTTTATTAAGGTCATGCCGTAGGAGTTCAACAGTCAGCACCAACAACGTCAAGGTACATAGAGAGGTTGATTTGCTTGATTAAATGCCAATCCCTTACCCTCATACATGATAGAATCCAGTGGAAACGTTGCAATCCTGAAATCCTGAAAACTATAAAATCTGTTGAATTCTGAATGGGATCTAAAATTCTACTTTTTGCATATGAACTCCGATGAGGTTCAAACCACTCTCAAACATCCTAAAACAATTAATGGTAATGTTAAAAATTTAAGTAAAAGGGTAAAAACTGACATTCTCTTGATCTTTCATTTTCTATATTTTTACTTTATAAGAATTTAATATTACCATTGCTACTGAGCACCTCTAGGAGATAGACACACCTCCAGCAAGCAAAATAATGACAAAAAACAGTTAAAATCTGTCTTAAACACTTTTCTTGGATGCACAGTTCAAAAAATCAGAGCTTTAAATTGCGAGTTTGACTCGCATTGACCAAGTCAAACTCGATCAACCTGAGTTTGACTCAGCCCGAACAGAAACGGCTGGTTTCGAGAGCGATCCAAGTCAAACTCGCGATTTTCCGAGTTTTACTCAAAATTCCTGTTACACTGTGCATTTTACTTCTTTAATCCAATCTATAAGCACAACCTTTTAACTTCTTCATATGCTTTGCAACATTCTTCTAGCATCTAAAATAATTTGTGAAAGCAGATATCCAGTGTGCAATCATATGTCAGAAACTCTTGCTTCTGCCATGACAGTAAGTAGAGCATCCACCCAAAACATTGGGAAACATAAATACTATCATAGTGATATCCAAAACATTCCCACTTATCTAGAATAATGTTTCCCACACTCTTCAACGTGAAATGTTGAGGCTATCCTCAAGTTATCACCCAAACGTCAATCTAAGCTGTTGTTTGAAGCAGTTCATGCACAACCGAATATTGGTAGTTAGTACGAATATCTAATGACATAAATGCAACCTTAACTTAAGCTAGAAACTCCACTGCATGGTAAGTTCACTTTCTTGGCATAAAAGGGCCACAAGTCGTAATGGATACCCTTAGAGATTTATGCTTGTATTCTGAACAGGGAAGTCCTGCTGGACCCCTTTTACAAAAAAAATTCACAGCTTCCTTTAAGTTTCCTTTAACTACAAAAGAAGGTGACGAGGGAGGCTGCTCTTAGAATATTTGGAGATTTATTGCTAACTCCCACAATATATATGGATACATTAATCATTGTTGACTATTATATGAAAGGTAGCAGATTCATAGACATGATAATTGACAATATGTTCCAGTTTTAAAGCCTATAAGGTTTCTTTAGGTGTCAAAATTTCAGCTTTAGTTCAGTTCAATAAAATCTTTTGATGCCACCATGTAGTTTGATGCATCTTGTGAATGTTCAATTTTAGCATGCAAGCAACAAGTAAATAGGTCTGCAAATCACAAACATTGGATCAATAATAAAGATACAATAATCGTACATTGGATCAAGGATCAAATGGCCTGGTTGAACTTCTGCAAGTTGAATCAAGGAAAATGCTGTGCTGCAAGAAGACAAAAAACACTAGTTGTTGATATGTACAAAGAAGAGGGTAGAGTCTTGACAGAAATGTGACATAGGCCTACCCACTATCAGTGATCAGAATGCATGATGGTTTTAAATATCCAAACCAAAAAAGTATCTTATTTTTTCTTGATTTGTAATATATTAGAGGTTTACAGAAAAAACAGCCCTTCAGTTGAGTACATTGTTGAAAAAACCAGCTACACAAATTACTCAGGAAGTTCAAAGTGTAAAAGTTCAAATTGGACTCAGCAAACAAAGGCAAAATACTAGGCAACAGAAATTGTTCAATAGTAGGGTATTTCTTTGCCTTTTCAGCATTTATGTCTGACACCTGCAATCTTTTCCATCCGACAGTAAGTTGGACTGTCAGGAAGTGAATAGCCCGCAAGTTATTGTGGGTCAGGGCGACCTGCAAGTATTTACAGGTCTAAGCCAATGTTATCAGAACCGGACCGGTCATCAAACCGCATGACCCCAAAAATGTGAACCAGACCGGAACCAGAGAAAAACTGGACCAAACAACCAGTCCACCAAAAAATACATAAAATATTCAAATTTTGAAAAAAAACATATAGATTCATGTGCATCCATGTGAATCCAAACCATTATACACAAATATGTTAAGTTTCTCATGTATTTAGCACGTAAGGGTGCATATAAGAAAAATAGCACAGAGTTTTATGTTTAGGTTTTGGGTTCAAGGTTTTAATTTTTTAAGTTTTAGGGTTTTAATGGGAAGAGGATTTAGGTTAAGGAACACTTGACATTACTGTGGTTGGGCTCAATGGCATGTCGTTCATAGCTGATAGGGTATTGGCAGGTGAATGCACAACAGGATGCACGTCCACTGGATTATCGGTCAAGTTCCTGCATCAACACTGATTATTAGTAGTAGTAGTTCCATTATCCATATGTTCCATTTGCTCTGAAATTGGAAGCTTCTAAGATTGTGTCACATACATTGGCATTACAAAATCAAGATTGATGTGCCTCAAACTGCAGTACTTGAATCTAATTAGTAAGCTTGTCTTACTCTGTTACAGGGCTCCCTTGAAAATCTGGGAAATTCTCCTAAAAAGAAGCTCCATTTACCACGGGAATGCTAGACAGTCCACAAGACATAGGAAACATATGTGGATGTCCAGTTGCTATAAGCGGTGGATGTGGCAATACAGGGTAGCCTAGTGGAAGATGGCAGGCTGCCACTTTAAATTTAGGGTTTTAGTTTTTTATTTTATTATTCAAAAAAAATTAAGTGTACCCCAGTCGCCGGCTGGTCCTGTACGGAACCGCCCTTTTCCTGTCAGAAATCTTGAACCAGACTGGAAAGGGACCAAAACCGGTCAGACCAGCCAGCTTTGCCAGTTCTGGTCCGGTTCCAATAACACTGGTCTAATTTGCCTCTAACAAATTTGACTCACCAGAAGAGAAACAAACTCAGTGTTGAGTTAACTTGGGTCAGCAGCAGGGAAAAGCAGTGTTTTGATTCTGCAGTACTCGAAGACTCAGCAATTTTGTCAACTACAGTTGACTGCTATCTCAAATTTTGATGTGATGTGATATTATATCTTTTAGTCTATTGTGTCATGTAATGACTCATCATATTGGCATTATGATAGACGCACGTGCAATGATAAGACATTTATTTATCATTTGGAAGTCATGACCTGGAAGTCCTGATTACAAGGTCTCAATTGGTAGGGTGTTCGAATTTGCAAGCTCAACTATCACATATGTATGACCTTCATGTGTATAAAAGGCCCCTATTTTCAAATGGAGTCATAATCACGAGTGGAGTAATCATTGTTGTTATTGTGCTTCCTACCTAAATTCTGTAAATCATTATGTAGACTGTTGTGTTGCATATCTGAGGTAATGCCAATCTTTCAGTTCTGTAAGCATCAACATCTGTGTTCCCCTATTCATCAAAGATGTGTATATACATGCACTTTGTTTACTCCCGTGCATTATCACTACTCTAAACGCATAACATCCAGAAAATCTATGTTAAATATTTAGCTTAATTTTTATTTTTTACTTTACTATATAGTCCTCATAAAGGACAGCCAATAAAGGAAAAAGAAACCCCACATCAGGCATGGTTACCACCAAAGGATAACTGATTGAAATAACAATTTGATGGTGCAGCCAAGGAGCCCTGGCTTGGCAGGTGAAAGCAGTCATTAGAGACAATAGAGGCAAATTTAAAGCAATTTTTTCAGGTATCTATAAATAGACACAAACAATCAAGCAGAGTAGGAAACTTTAAGAGAAATATCAAATTGAGCTCAAGTCTTTGTCTTCAACATCTGGTAATTCAAGAAGACTCGGAGCTAATTATAGACTTTCTGAACAGCAAGATAAGAATCCTTCTTGGGACCTAGAAGGTCAGTTACAGTGGGTGAAGGAGGTCACTAAAAAGTTAAAAACATGGAGGATGTCTGTTTTCATCAGTATACCTCATCTGCTACACCATGTCAGATGATGTATATTAATGATATATTCTTTGATGTTGTACTTCATATTGTTGCTGCTACACGATGTATCGGTTGTTTGATGAGTAATTAGCAGTACCACCCATAGGTTGACGAGGGTGAAGGATTCTTGATTTATTTGCATACCATTGAACCAAGAAGACTCCTGGTCTTTACAAGGATTTTCACCCCCTTCTTTGATTCCATCTCTTGCCACTCACATCTCATCCACATCACTTCATATTTTGGTCTGCATCCCAAGGGTTTGAAATTGATAGACTGACTCTTGCTCTCCCCCTCTGTAACTCTTTCACCATGTGTACCTCCATGCTTTCCCTGTGCCTTGGGTTTGTTGTGTTGTAGTGAATCCTGTCCTGATTCGGGACATTCCTAGGTATGTTCCCTGAGGTTGGCTGCTATTAGCCAGGAAGAGCTATTATTGAGCAATGCTTCTTCCCCAAATCCAACACAAGGCTCCCTATACTATTGCTTCATCTGAAGCTGTATCCAGTACTGTGGCAACTACTGACTCCACTGGTTATAAAGAAAGCGCCATGAGATCAAATATCCCAAAGTATGCTCAAGGGATATAAAAGGAAAAAGAAAAGTGCCTCAGCATCATCTGAAGATTTTAGAGGCTAAATCCTAAACTATGAAGATGAACCTATGTTGAAGACAAGTCATGGACAAAGAAAAGGCCTCAAAGGTATAAAACGAGGGCCAATGTCTTCAAATTATTATCCCGATGCTGAAGAAAAAGAACAAATGAGAAAGAAGAAGAAAAAAAGAGAAAAAGAGAAAAAGGAAACAATATTAGATTAATTGCTAGGTTCAAAGGAGGAGTACTTCAAAACACACTCCTGTGTTAAGACACTTCCCTATTGTTCGCACTACTGATGAAACTTATAGAGGAACCCTTTATCCTTCATCTTGAGTCAATCGGTCGACTAAAGCACTCCTCATTTGTCCAAACTTGGTTGAGTCATCTATATCCAACCCGAAGAAGACAATAGTCCTTGTAAATACTTTGATGTTGTTATGGTACTAGTTTGTTTGTAAATCATCCATCTCAGTAATCTATTTGAAAAGATCTATGGTTCTTTGGTATATCATCATGTTTTTCATGACTAACTATATGATGAGTCACTTGTATCATCAATTGCATCTATGTATACTTCTACTGGTCCATCAGGGACACAGTGCAGTATCATCAGCTTGCCATTATTAGATATATTCAGAACAGTGCCAGTTGGTCAGTGGCCAGTCTCGTCTTTGAGGAGCTAATATGCTATATTTTGTTGTTCTTAGGATCCATGCATTCTGAGCACATATTTGGATACACATTTGACCACTTATTCAAGTATACCGTATATGTCATCAGATGAGTCACCAATGCCATAGATCAGTCAGTTTTACAAGGTGGTGGTTGTCATTGCTTAGTGTTCTGCAGGGTTATTTTAATGATCCTGCATGGTTCTAATGCACTCAGTATTTTCCGAATCTCTTGATAGATTTGGACACCCATTTGGCCTTACTATCAACCTACATGGTCACATGCAGAACACCCTCCCTCCAAAGACAGTTTCTACAGGGGCCCATTTAACCAGTCTTAGTGAGCAGCCTGCCAAATTTCATCTACGTGCATGGATTTGATTCAGCCACTGCATGCACTATATTTTGACATTTTTGGGCACCCGTTTGGCTTTTCTATCCATCCATACTCTCAGATGCCCAACAAATCAGTGTTTCAAAGGGATTTCCAGCAGCAGTGGTGTTTTAGACATGTATTCCAGCAAGGTGGTAGATTAATTCAGCTATGGACTATGATCTTCACTTAAAATTGCCTAAGTTGAGTTTAATATTTTTATTGAAGGATACAAAGTGCACTTTATGTTATATTTTCACATTGAAATTGCACTTTATCAATTTATAAGGTAATATTGGCCATTCTCAAGGAAGTGCAAATTCAATTTATAAGGTAATATTGGGCACACATGTGGAGGAAATTTGATGATGTGGCACCTTGGCACACATGTGGAGGCACTTTGGGACATTTGGTGACTTTCCCATCTAATGAGATCAAATCCTAGCCCTTGATCTCTCCCCAATGATGAAATCGACTTCCCTTGGTCCAAGTCGACTTGCTCAACGAGTTTGACTAGGAAAGTTAGCTCCATCGATTTGGCACTTCGTCGCTTGTACATGGTTTTGGCACGTGGTATTCATCTTGCACATGGTATTTCCCCACGGTTTTCAGCTTGACCCATGGTATTTGGCATTTGACATGTTCTAGCTTGTCCACTTGAGGAAATTCGCCCCTCTAAATGAGGATGACTTGGCTTATTTCATGAATATTTTTGTAAAAGATGCAATCAAGACCATTGATATAGCATCTAATCCCATTGGAATCATCACATTATGTAACTACTCTTGAGATCTTCCACTTTGGATACTTCACTCCCTTCGTCTATAAAAGGGAAGGTCGAATCCATAGTGGGGCTCAAATGCTCTGGAATAATACCACTCTTTGATTTCACTCTAGCATTCTTGTTCTTTATTTTTTGTTCATGTGAGTGGGGTTCGCCTTCTTGGTGGAAGGAGGCTCTTCACAAGGGCCTAGGGTAAGATTATTGTTTTCATGTTGGTTAAATTTAAACTAGTTAAGAATTGTCTTGACCCTCTTGCTTGAATTAGATTGTGTGTGATATGTTTAGATTGTCATTTACCTCCTTCATTCTCATTTTGATTTAATCATATTCAATTGTTTACTAACCCCCTTGATGCATAGCAAGTCTAGGATTTGGATTGCTTTGTCCTCCTTGTTCTTTTCATGTTCCAATCAAGAGTTGGAGTGAAGACTTAATTTTTCCTTTGGCTAGCAATAGAGGGGGATTGTCTTGACCTCCCACCTCCCTTGGAGACTACTTAGCCATCAATGGGAGGATTCTCAACTCCATGCCCAATTTTGTATTTCATTTAAAGGCACTCAGTCTAATCATTTGTTGCGCTTTATTCTAGCTTTCTTCCATTCTATTTTTTATTGCTTGATATCTTTTTCATGTACTTGGTAATCAAAATTGATAAAACCCTAAGAACGTAATTCGAAAGCTTTTCACTCTCCCTTTAATAAGCATATTATAAGATTATTTTAACGAGGAAACAAACACATAATCACTCAAAGATCCTAATAATCATCACGTTATAACTCATTGATCTTGTGGTTATTTGCTTCTTGGGTAATTTAGTTATTTGGTTTCATAAGTCCCTAGGTAGTAGGTAATTCGCACTCTTATTTTTGCACTATTAGCTATTTTACTTGATGCTCTATTCATTTATATTGCATATCTGAAATGATAGAAAGTACCCATGCGTTGAATGATCTAATGAGCTCTTAACTAGCATTCTATATTTCAGTATTTTCCATTTCTATGTTTTATGCTTAAATACATTTTCACTATTGTTGATAACTTAATATAATTCAACACTATAATTCTGCTAGCCTAGTGAAGAGTGCTTTGACTTTTGAGCATACTTATCTTTGCTCAAGGCCAACCTATCCTCTCACAAGGAAAGAACCTGTTATCACATATATAGTAGTTGGGCTACCATACATTCTTTTTCAGATTCCAGAGCACTATTCAGCCAATTCCTTTGCATTTGAGATGCTGAGATGAGCATCTATATGGATCATTATCAGATTTTGGACAGCAGATGTATTCCCCATGCCATGACTGAGTCTTAGGACACTCAGAGAGATGACCAATGTAGCTATTTAGCCATTTGTATAGAGCAGTCAGTAGTGCCTAGAGTTACAGCAGCAGTTTCAGAGGACAGATTATGGTTCAGATTGATGAGCATTCAGGTATATGACTCAGTAGGTATATTATGGTGTTGTGGTTATATTGCTTTTATTTCCATTCTCTTAGCATGTCTTAGCATATAGTATCATGATCTGGCGATCATATAGATATGTGGACCTGGTTGTACTTTATATATATATATATATATATATCCCTACTCAGACTTAGAAGTTCATGGCCTATACTCATCGGTTTTACCCTCCTTAGGGAGATTAGAGGTGATCATTCCCACCATACTTTGGCTTGCTAGTGTCGGTCTCACTATTCATTGTCTTCATCCATCCATTACCTACCCAGTTTGTTCATTACCTTGACTTACTACTTGGCTAGTGGCATGGAGGACCTTTCCCCACTGTAGCCTCTGTATTGGATGAGCTTCCTTGTTTATTGTGTCTCGGCTATGAGTTGGTGACAAAACTTACCTTTGATGAGTTGGATTTCCTTGAGAAGTCCCCCAGTCACTAAAGATGTTGATGGCTAAACCTGAAACTTTTAGTGCTGCCATTAATACAAAATATGGAAATGAAAAAGTTGTATCTTGTACGAAAAGCCCATTCTTCATGCAATGTGTTTCTCAACACACATGAATGAAAGGCAAGCCAAATGAAAATGGCTATGAAATATCAAATGCTATATCTATTGTGAAATGTAAATACCTAGGTAAACAAGCTGTCTGTGACACAGCTAGAAATGCTCAGGTAAACAAGTGCCTTAAAAACACACCTGCAGCAAGAAGCCTAATTAAATGTAAATCTATGCAATGTGTTTATAAACACACATAGATCAAAGGCTATTGAAACTTTAGGCCCAAAATGCAATGGAACTTAAACTCTATATCAAAAAGATTGCTGGCCTCATTTGTATTATGGATTGTGTGCATCTGTGAAGGTGAATAAACACTCTTTGAACAACTTACCCATTTGTGAGACATCGCCATTCCCTGTGTGCTATGGTGTGTATTCCCTTGCCCATTTCCAAAGTGTCACAGCGCTAAGTCAATAAGTCATCCTTTGACCTAGCCATGTTATTCTTAGCCTTCACCCTTCACTAGCAAATTGATCACAACTATGAAGTGAGTATGACCTTGACAGTCTAATCTGAGTAATAAATAATAATTAATGACCTATTATATATGGATTTAGATCGCCAGTAATGATTGCTAGTTGCTTTAATTGCTATTTGAATGGATTGTAGAGCATGTTTTAACCTTTGACACCTTGCAGCAGCTTGATGACAGTTTGAGTTATATTTTGGTCATGTTGACTTGGTCAAACCCAGTTTGACCAAAAGTCAACCACAGGACATGAGGTAGCAGACCTCAGATGCTATAGATAGATGATATATGGTCTGGTACAGGTTACCATGGTCGGCTTATGCAGTGGTTTCAGGCTTATGATGATGATTTGTGCTTTTTCAGCACTTTTACAAATTATTATTATTTGGCCTGCCGGATATGATGAGTATTTATTTTGGACCATGCAGAGGTTTATATGGTGTATGAGTAACTTCTTAGATGGATTTGGACCTTCTGAGTTCAATGGGACAGTCTGTTTTCAGTTCCAAGCAGTTACAGTGATTTTAGGCCTCAGTTGGCTATCCTAGTGCAGATTTGGTCTATCAGAGGCCTTGTCAGAGCAAAGCAGAGATTGGGTGAGTTCACCTAGGGCGATGTGCATGGAGGGGGTGGTCCAGCCACTTGATATTACCATATTACCCCCCTCCCAGACAGCCCTCACCTTAACAGCGCAAGCACTATAGGAGGCAGTTTGGGCAGTTTCACACTTCCAGAGGCAGTCCAGAAACGATGAAAATGGCTACTGAAGCATTCGATTTGGGCTACTGAGGCAAATTTATGGCATCGGATGACTTGTGATGATGAGTGGGATGTCTTCCACACCTTCTCCAGCAGTCTCAGCTTTCAGTGGGACCCACATCCATCACTTTTGGCACTATTTGATGATTTCCGGAGCCTTCCAAGGCTCACGACTTTCCGAGAGGCACGATTTGGTGTCTTGGTCCTTTATTCTTGGATATTGTGCCATGGGGATTGACCAAGGGTGTTAGAAATTACCCCTTGGACCCACCATGAGCTATGTCTTATGTTTTATCATTATGATTTGGTGGGATCCCCTCTCCTAGGGTGAGTTTGTCCACATATTGTTATATTTTATTATTGATCCATGTATTGTATTGTTAAGCTCATCTCAACCATTGATTAGATCTTTTGATCTTTTAATCTTAGCCACTCATTCAAAAAGTGGTTAGGATTATGGCCTCGCTCCATCCTATTTAAAGGGGAGAGCCTCTCATTGTAAAATCATCTAGAGAATTTGGCTCTTGGCTCTTGGAATAAAATTTCTATCTTTTGGAGTACATGCTTGGGTTTTGGAGTGGATGTTGGTTGCTTTGATTGTAAATGATTTTGTCCATTGCACTGGAGGATCTATTGTAGCTATCTTGCATATTTTGCCATATCTTTTTACAGGTGGAGAAGACTTCTTTGACAAGTGCGAATTGGTGGGGAGGCTTGCCCTTCAAGCTTGGAGGAGGACGTTTTGGTTAAACAGGGAGTGGTTTTGTCTTTGTACCAACTATTCTTTGCTTATCTCTTTCTTGCTTGTATCTACCTTCAACATGTTAAACTAATTGATGCTTTGCTCCTTGGTTTTGACAGGTTAGAGGGACACACATGTGGCTTGGAAAAAATTTGATTTGGCAAGAGGGCTTCAAAAATTCTTCATTTGATCTTTGGCAAAAGTAATCCTCATCTCAACTAGCATTCATCTCTTCATCTAGGTATGCTCCAAAGGTATGGTGTTCTTCTTCCTTAGCTTATCCATAAATTCTAGATCATAAAACCCTAATTGATTAAAACCCTCATTTTTCACTTTTTCTTAGATCTACTTGGATCTAGCTTGGCTTTAGGTAAGATATTGAAAACCCACCTCTATAGCATCCACGGCGATTCGGATCTATAGTTGGGTGAGGATTGGCCTTCATTTGACACACTTTCCAAGGCACATTAGCCTTCTTGAAGGAGGTCACACTTCTTGAGTGAGGCTAGTGGGGCTATTTCCAAGAGATGGGTAGGTGAGATCCCACTTGATCCATAATCTCCATACTTGATAACCTACCCCTAGTGCCTCACTTCATTGATTTTTTCCTTATGGGCCCCATTCCTCATTTTGAGGGTTGTGCCCCACTTGGGTCAATTTGGTGATGCATGTTGAATCTCAGATCTATGGAGATCTAGCCATTGGATGCCCATAATTTTCAAGATCCACATTCATACTTGCCTAAACTACTTGGATCTAAACTTTGGTGGCCTTTGGGTTTGATTTGACACACTTTTCCATGCTTTTAGCCCTCCTTGGGCAAAGTCGCACTTCTTGGGTGATTGAGTTGTCCCACTTTGAGAAACTGGGTGGTTGAGATCCAATTGGATTTGGAAAGAGCATACCTTGAAACCTACATCTAGTTTCTCACTTTGTCAAGTTCTTCCTTGGGGGTGACATTCCTTGTTTTGGGGAAAGTTGTCCACTTGGGTCACTTAGTGAAATATTAGATCTAGTAAGATCCAACCATCACACCTCAAGTAGCCCACTTGATTTGCATCCTAGGTGTCCCGATCTACATTTTGGTATCCTTTTGACTCCATTGGCCCATCCTTTTCAAGGCACTAATCCACCTAGGGCAATTCGCACTTCTTGGGAATTCTGTCAAGTACTAGATCCCATATGTGGGTATCTCTAATTTCATCTTAGATCCATAGATCTATCTTTAGCATACCCCTTGGTACCTTTTGCACCCCTAACTTCACCTTGTGGGTCTCATTTTCAACCATTTCCATATCCCAAGGAAGTGGGTCCCACTTGTGTATGTGATGGTACTAGATCTGTCTTTTTGGTCTTCATAGGTGGTCCATACCATTCATTGGTTGAAACATTTGTCACTCCTTAAGCCTTTTCAACCACTATCTAAACTCTTGGGTTCACCTAACCTTGCATTGGTTTCCATAACTTGTCATTTACACATCCCTAGGAACCTTTGTTTTGGTCCAATCACTTTTAAGTGATCATAGGGTCTCCCCCTTGATCTTGATTCATCTTGATCTAAAGTGAAGAGTGCCTCGGTTGTTGTGACTCCCAGCTTGCATTGGGAACCGTGGCATCTCTTGGGTCACCTCTTTAGTTGTCCATCTCCTCTACCGTCCCAGATGGGATACCTTTAGGGATAACTACAAGTTGTGTGATAGCAGAACCCTAAGGGTAAACTCCAAGAATATTCTCCTTTTAAGATCAACTTAGCTTGTGCTTGTACACTTTCACTTTCATTCAAGTAATATTTTATTGGTTGATCTTTCCATAACATAATCTTTCATAATTCAAGTATACTCAAACAACATTGGCAGTTTGCACTTCCTTGGATATTTGATATATGTTAATGATATTTTATGCTTGAACTTTTATTTCCATATGTTATGGTGATTTAATTTACATGACATGTTGTTTAAGTTATTGATATAGCTCAATATTTCAAGTACTTAAACTACACTTGGGTATACTTATCAGTGGATAGAAGATGTGTTCTGGTGTCTATAAATAACAACCAAGGACCTATCGTTACGCATGTAAATCTGTAATTGGTGGGTACCATTATTAACTAAAAATATAAATGTTCGTAAGTGCAGGTTGTTCCCTTGATTGGTGCAGTGTTGGCCTCTGTTGTAACCAGTGTTGGCCTCTGTTGTAACCAGTGTAGTCAGACTCGAACTCAGCAAATACTCGGCTGGATTGGGACTCGACAGACTTGGCGACTCAGATAAGACTCGGATAAAACTTGGCAAGGACTTGGCAAATATGAAAAAAATTAAAATTAATGTTTTGGCAGTCTGTGGAGGTTGCCATCACAACCTTTAGGCCTGTAGGCAGCCACAGAGGGCAGCCTACAGGCCTGTAGGCTGTGATGTGAGCCTACATAGGCTGCAAAAACACCAAAAATTTAAAAGATTGATACAAAACTAAAAAAAACATTAAAAAGTTAAAACAAAAAAATTTAAAACCAAAACAAAAAAAACAACCTAAACTTGTTGAAAGTTGAACTCGACGAGTTGACCCTGCTCATTTGAAATCCGATGTTGGCAATTGAACAGCGAAATCCCTTCAATCCTTAATGCGCAAAAGTGAACTCCCGTCGAAGTGAACTCTCGTTGAACTCCCGTCGAAGTGAACGCGTTCAACTGAGAAGAGCTCAGGGGCAAATGAGAAGAGCTTGGGAGCCAGTGAGTTGACCATGTGAGTGAAAAGGGAGAGTAGTGCCTTTTAAAGGCGTTTTCTCTCCACGCGTTCCCTCCAAAACAAAGAAACGGGGCATATGTGGATCTTTTCGGCAGAGGACATGAACTTGGCAAGTTTGGCGAGTGCGGGTCAAGTTCGACGAGTATGGCGATTTTGGGTCGACTTCGGCGAGTGTCGAGTTTGCCTGCAAGTATGCTACGAGTACCCGTTTCGGCAACCACTCGGCAAGACTCGCGAGTGCCCGTTGAGTATGACTACACTGGTTGTAACTCATGTTAATACATCCTTAGAGTAGTATTGCATTAGACAGAACTTGAACATGGATTTACTTCCACGTACCTTGAGTATATCGAAAGTCCTCCTAGGTATCATGAAACCAACCTTTGTTCGTCTTGTTATTGTAGAGCACCAAAAAACAACATTTGGGAAGATTACTCTTCACATACCTCATAGGTATATCAAAGAGCTATAATAGCATGACACTCCCTTGATGGCCTGAACCTTTTTATTTTTGGGGATTACTATTCATGGTTGATCGATTGGTTTAATTCATTTGATTATGAGCTATATATCAATGTATCATGTCGTGTCGCTTTCATGGTAACTTACAATATTCATATCATTTTGTTGCCTTGAATTTTATATTGGCTAAAGAGGTGTTGTATCCAAATTTTACACTTGCAATTTTCTTAATCACCTTTAGCCTAGAGTGTTTCTTATACTCAACCCTTTAATCCAACTAGGATACACCTTTATTCCAAAAACACAACTAGATAAGCACTTGAGACAACAATCACCCTAGGTTGAATAAAGGACCAAGCCTCGAGAATCCAAGTTGGGAATGAGCCAACTCCTATCAACAAAAAAATTGTTTTGTGAGGACTGATGATGGCATCGAAAGCCTAGCAAAAGGTGTCAAGAGAAGACAAGGCCTTGTCCACCTGTTATCACAATTCTTGTAGCTTCCCCTTTTGATAGATCCTATCCAGGATGGTTGAGGGGACGGGCAGCCAAAGTAGTGACCCTCGAGGGTCTTGGTCACCAAAGGTTGAATAAAGGACCAAGCCTCGAGAATCCAAGTTGGGAATGAGCCAACTCCAATCAACAAAAAAATTGTTTTGTGAGGACTGACGATGGCACCGAAAGCCTAGCAAAAGGTGTCAAGAGAAGACAAGGCCTTATCCACCTGTTATCACTATTCTTGTAGCTTCCCCTTTTGATAAATCCTATCCAGGATGGTTGAGGGGACGGGCAACCAAAGTAGTGACCCTCGAGGGTCTTGGTCACCAGAGGTAGACTGGTTGTCACATCAACCAAGACCTTCGTCACTTTAAGAAAACTATACGAGAAGGCTAGGGGGGGGGGGGACTCTTGTCTTTCCTTACAGAAAGACTTAACCAATCAAGATACCCTAAAGACTATACAATGATGAGAGAAGGGATATCTTTCAATGACTTAGCTATATACCACAAAATATGCTACCGGATGACAATTAGAGGTAGTGGCCGTGATGTACTGGATGATGACGATATAAAATCAGAATTATAATTCTTCAGTAGCTCATGTAATTGACAAAGGTTCTAGGGGAAAATTAGTGCTAGATGAAACGAGGCTAAGTTATCACCTTGGGGAAGATTTGATAGCACAAATTAGGTAAATTCTAAGATGATAATTCACCCACTAACTTGATCCTACTAGCACGCAATATATTTTCTTGCATGACACAATGACAAAAGATCACAAGCAAACTAGACAAGCCAACAACCAAGAATCAGACCACTAGGCAAGAGGGGCGCATTCTCAATCAGATCAGTGCCAAGTCCAGGGTAGAATGGAGTCAAGATGATACACCATATATCCATCTATGATGAGATCTGGAAGGAAATCCATGTCCAATAATTAAAATATATGGTCTTTTTTAATAATAATAAATCAGTATTAGGGCCATAATCCACCGAATGAAGCATGGGATGGTCTGATGGATATCCATAGGCATCAATGTGCATGAAATGAGTGTCCATAGTCACACCCGCTCCCAGGCCCAGTCGGTTGACCAAGTCAAACTTGGTCAAACATGGTCAAACTGGCCAAAACTAATGACTGGTCCAAAACTGTGTACCTCTGCATGCACAAGGTGTTAGAAGTACTTTCCAAATTATATTAGTAGTAGACATGAATCATAAGTGGCCTATAGCAGTGGTGATCCTAATAAACATCATAAAATATCGACCAATTAATTGACAATTTCACAACAAAAATGAAGTCCTAGATATATGCTCATGTTCACATTCACTCCCATGTATCAGTTAGACCATCCCTCATTTGCCTTGGGTGAGGTGGAAGCAGTTAAAGGCTAAGTCAAGTGAAGTTTGAATTATGTGGATAAGACTAGTGATCTCTCGGAGTATAAGGGAAAACGAATACACTCTAACATATACTGACTAGTCTAACACTAGGTAAGGGTTGTGTCTCACAAATGGAATAAGTTGAGTGGGAGGCATTCATTCAACTCTAGCAAGTGCATTTATTGCATTTCATTTTTACTTGCTTTTGGCAAGTCTTTGACTTTCATTTAGGCTTGCATCCTTTAAGATATAACATTTAAGCTCCAATACATTTTATATGACCTTTCTATTTGATGACCCTTCGGATTTTATATGTGCTAAGAAGCACAACTAACTGCAGCTTTCATCCAGGGTAAAATTTATTTCATATAATGGCAACTTGCTTCGAGTTTAGTCAATACTCCCCGGGCAACTAACCAGCCTTACATCACGTCACAACACCAGTGGGTACTCCTGGCCCAGAAGTGAATCATGGGGTTAGCTAGCGGGAATCCTCCACAATCAGGACCAGACATCGGGGGTAACCTACCAGAAAGGTCAAGGCTTCAGAAACCCAACTCACCTAAGCCCAGGATCCAACCGACGAGTTCTTTCGGCCCAAAAGGGTCAAGGCTTCGACAAGTTCTGTTGCACAACTCAGAGTCGAGACACATAACAACATGGAGGTCATACCAACACAGAGGTCAAGGTGGGGAAATTTTGTGATCTCACAAGTCTTATCCAATTCAAGGGAAGGAGACTGCATAGTGGACAAACGGATGGGTGGAAGACAAGTGAACAAAGTGGAGCAAAAAACAAGTGGGAAATGGGCTAAGTTGTACAAGGGGTAACCCTACTATTGAGCATATGCCTTAGTCTTAATATTATGTTGTTTCAACATTCAATTGTTAGTCCAAAAGCAACAAATAAATGCCTAATCACCACAATGCTACACATATTACCAGTCACCTCTACTAAGATAATCAAGAAAGACATCAATATACATGCAAACCACATGCCATATACCTACTCAGTCATCTCTGCATCTAGATCTAAAGTGCCTTTGGCAGTCTGGATAGGCAAAGCAAAACGTATCAGCTATGTACTCTACTGCATGGTTGAAGTGACCATGGCCTATGAAGTCCATCTCTGGGATCATGAGGCTCAAATATGACAAGGACATGCCCATTATGCTATTTTGGGGCTCTGGCTATCTCTGAAAGAACTCTGCCACTAATCATCACAGTGCTGAAAAATAGCATCATCCCAATGTAGGACTAGCTCGAGTCTGGAACAAAACTGGTCCGCAACATCATGGTAGCCCAGCTACTATGGATGTGATAACACCACCGAGGCCTGCTTGATACTAACCAAGAGAAGGGAGTCGTCGACAAAAAAATTATCGACTATTTCTGAACCATCTCGGAGATAAATCCCTCTAATCTGTCCAGCAACCCATGCCTATCCCTAGTGTCTATGTGGGACAGGTGCCTGCAAAGACTCCAGAGCAAGTTGCATGTATGGCATCACAAGGATCTTCCATTCGTAGGGAAGTTGCCAGTAGTTGGTCGCATTCTCCATACCTCATGTGTATTATGTGTCTTGTTGGTTTCCCAACAGGGCTTAGTTCAAACAAATGGAGCAGATTCTATGTGCTTAACTTTGGTCGAAGTATGCGGAGGATAAAGGTTTGCCCCTAGTTGCTTGGGATGTTTGCACAATACCCAAGGATGAGGGGGGGTTGCGTTTTATTGATCTGGAGACACAGGGCAGTGTTTCGGCAGCCAAGTGGGTGGTCCGATGTCTTGAGGGTGGAGCACCGTGGTAGATTCTCTTTTGACACCGGATTCTAACAGCTCAACACCAGGGCAGGATACAGGGCAAATTTGGCTTCTGTGACATCATCTCCTCGCCCTCTCTGTTTCGGGCTAGGTCACCACATTCGCCGATTTCAAAGCATGGAAATCGAAATCCACCGAATTTTATCGAAGGACGATTCTAATCATTAAAATTTGTCGAATTTCATCCTTTAAACTTAACCCTAGCCTGCAAGCCTATGAATTTCTGTCCAGAGGTTGACTTAGGAACAATGAATACCTATCCACCCTGTCCCCGCACGCACCTCCTGTCGTGAATTCACCTGATGTTGAGAGAAATAAAAATACACGAGTTGGTGCTTCGCAGCTCGCCTGACACCCTCAACCGGAACTGCAGCAGATCTTGCGGTCGATGGTGGCTCTGTCTCGAGTCTTAGCACTCGAAAGTCAAACTTGAAACCAAAAAAATTGTTCCACAGTTCGCGATAAACTCATTTGTGGCATACTAGTTTGTGGGCTTGTGGCAAATGAGCAAAATGGTATGTCGATTCGTGGAAAACTGGTTCAATTAATGATGGTATAGTAAATAGTTTCATTTTTATGATGTGTTTAATGAAATTCAAAATGTTGATGTATTTTTTTATAAGCAAACTAGTTTGTGGGTTGTGGCAAATTGGTTCGATTAATGATGAGATAGACTATAGTAACTAGTCTCATGTGTATAAAGTTTTTTTTATAACGTATTTAATGAACCTATTAAATTTTATTAAAAATTTTGATGTATTTTTATTTATTTTTAAATTTTATACTCTCTCGAATTTAATGCCAAATTTTATCACCAGAATTTTGAGTGTCGATTTTTTGACGAACTTCAATGTCGCCGAACTCGAACACGAATTCGAACCAGGTGACTTAGGTTTCAGGTTGGGGGCTCTATTATCTTCAAGAGTATTTGAATGGCATGGAGGTTTGTGTTTGGGTTGGTTCGATGGCAATGGGAGGGCAGTAGAGCTAGGTGGGGCATTGCCTCTCAATCGATTTGGAGTTGGCGAGACCAAGGGGTCTACATTGCAGAGTTTCCCCAATTCTAGGCAAGACGACTGAGCCAGAAGGGTATCTTTCATTGGAGCGATCTTTGGGATTCTGAGGATCACTCATGGAAACCGTGGAGACTGCTTGCTCAGAAATGCCCGAAGGCCCAAGAAAAGGATGCCCGCAGGCCCTTAAAGAATTATGCCTGCAGGCCTTATGGAAGTTGCCCACAAGCCCTTAAATGTATGATGAAGACCGTGCATGGTTGTGTAGCCCTCCTACAGCCCACAAATTGGTCATATGCCCATAAGTTTGGTTATGAAGCACTTATACTTATCCTTATCATGTTGCTGGTTGTGAAGCCCTCCAAGATGGTGATTTATCACCTCCTCAAGACTTGAAATCATTAGCTTGGTCCTTGATGATGAACTCATTGAAATCAAGCTTGTTGAAGATTGGTGGTCATGATTTGATATATGAAACAGCTGTGATGAAGTGGCATTGACAGCCCTAAGTACAAAGCCCTTAAAATATGTAAAACAGCCTCAAAGGTGTTGGTCAATCAAATATATAAGTGAAAATAAAATATATAAATTCATTTTGACAAGTCGGCTCATTAAAGAAATTAAAATTAAAGTTTATTATAAAATCAAATTTTTAATGACAAGGTCGGCCCAGAAAATTTCTCATAAAATAAGTGTATAAATAAGAATGAAACTCTCCTCATTTGCAAAGTGAATAATTCATGGAGTAGCTCTGATTTTCGCAGACCTCTCTGAGGCTGCCTCTGTGATATTTTCGGACTGTGTTTTTACTGAGGAAATTCGGACTGTCCCCTGCAATTTCAGGCTGCTACAAAAATCTTTTTTTTGTCTCCTACTTCACAAACTCAGGTTGCTACAGCACCTCTGTTCTTTAAAATTTGGATCTGGCTCAGCCATAAGTGCAGAAAAGGCAAGTCTTTCTTACAGCTATGTTAACCCTATATATTGTTGGCTAAGTTGCATAAATATTCCTCCTTGAAATGATGGTGTTGTTTATAGTCCTTTTATTGAAACTGGGATGTTCTTGTTGATATTTTTGCAGCTGACAAGTCTGATCTATATGCAATGTGAATTCAGATTTAGTAATTACAGTCCTATATATATACATTCAGTCTAACCTACAGCACTACCTTTTGACCATCCTTTTGAACAATTATGACATTAGCATGCTACCTGAAGTTGGTCTAGCAAATTGTATGAAGGTGTTGACTTAAGATGTTTGGTTTATTGGTTGTTTCTTTGTGTTAGCTTGACTTGATTAGCAAGTCTTGAATCTTGATCTTAGTGGTGTGACAAGTGCTCAGAAATGATTAACATAACAAGTTGTATACAGCTGGTTGACCATCTTCTTATTTGAAGTTGGTTGGTTGATCTTATCTGTCAAGCTTTGCCTGACTGAGTTGTTTGTTGGGTCTTGAATTTGGTTGTGATGACATTAAAACTGAGTGAGTGAGTCCTTGATGAACTATCCTAACCTTGTGACTAATTGACTATGTCTATTGTCATTGAAAGTATGACAAGCTGACTTTGATTAAGTTGGCATTGACTAAGTTGTATCCTATTGACCTAAAGATGAGTGTAAGAGATTGACTTATAGAGTGTGGATGACTTTGAGCTTCATTGTTGACCTTGAGTTTGATCATGGGTTGAGTCTCTTATTAGAGACTAGGGTTAGTCAATGCCACTTGACTGTAGTCTGACTTTGTATGAGCAGTTGGTTTGACCCAAGTGGTCTGGTACACAATTGGTTGAACTCAGATTGATTGATTCGAATGATGTGAACAACAGATTGATTTATGCAGACAAATTGATTCGTACATCTAGATCAGATAGATTGGTACAGCTAGATCAGACAGATTGATTGGTACAGCTAGATTGGACAGATTGATTGGTCAGTTGATGAACAGTGCGGCACAGTTGTGATGAGTAGTGGTCAGTTGATTAGCAGTGACAGTGGTTGTGCAGTGTAGTACAGATTGTGCAGTGTGGTACAAGTGTTGGATAGCAGGTCCGCAGGATCAGTGCAGTTTGTGGTTCAGTAGTTCAGTTCTATCTTCATATCAGGGTGGCAGGACAAGGCAAGGAAATCTAGGGAGCTAAGGCTTCCTTCAAGTTGTAGCCTGTAAACCAAGAGGTTGTAGCCTCCTTCCAGTTGTAGCTGCATAAATGAAGTCTTTGTAACAAAGGGGGTTGTTGCCTCCTTTCAGTTGTTGCTGGTAAATTATTATTATAAAGGCTTCTGTGGTTTTTCCCCCAGGACTTGGGTTTCCACATAAAAATCTTGTGTACTGTGTTTTGTTATGCTTCCTATGTGATGATGACATGATGATATGTGATGATGAGCTGTAATTGTTAATAATGCTGATGATATAATGATAATGTGATAATACATTAATGAATGATGTACTCTGCATAATATTGAACGTTGTTGACTGTTAGAGATGAAAAAGTAATAAAAGCTTAACACACTGTTCAACCCCCCCCCCCTCTCAGTGTGCTCGGTGTGTCCAACAACCATTTAAGCATTTCATCAATATAACAGTTTTTCGCCTTGTCTTTGGTTACAAACCAAAGCAAGGACACGTTTATTAGAAAGTGCACACCTACATGAATATTATGGATGGGAGGGCTAGATGGCAGATCATAGGCATGTAATAGATCTTTGAAGTGCTTCCCCACATGGTATGTCCTCCTGCAGGCTTCTTCTATCCATGACTGGATAGGACTAAGAAAAAAACTCTGAATGATGGGGCAGATCAACTACTTCATCATGCTAATCCGAAGGGCTTCTCTGATCATATCTCTTTGTGAAAGCATAAGCCCCAAGCTGCTCCAAATCATAATGAACCTCTGTATGCGAAGACAATAGTTGAGACTGTATCTGACATGATTCTCTACTGAACTGCTTCTTCAGGTCTTCATTGTTGATATTTATGCATGGCTCTAACTGATCATATGAAAAAATTTCATGCTCCTCTTCCACACAAAGATATCCCAAGGTCTCAAAGTCCATGCATCCTTCTCTGAACACTTCATAAATGGGTTTTTCAATAAAACCATCAAGATACTCAGATTAAAACTTCCTTTCTTCAGATATGTCATGTATGGGATTTTCAATCATGCCTTCAAAGGATTCTGGCGCATCACTTTCTTCTTTAGACATGGCGTAGATGGGAATCTCCATAAATATCCAATTATCATCATCAACATCTATGTCAGTCACGAGGGATTCTTCATCACTTATATCATGCTCCAGGCTATGTCTGTCCTCTTCATGCTCATAATCTTCCTTTGTATGTGAAGACGATATCTAATTTGATTCTCTATTGAACTGCTTCTCTTCCATACAAAGATTTCCCAAGGTCTCAAAGTCCATGCATCCTTCTTTGAACACTTCATAAATTTGTTTTTCAATAAAACCATCAAGAGACTCAGACATTCTTCTTTAGACATGGAGTAGATGGGGTTCTCCATAAATGTCCAGTTATCATCATCGACATCTATGTCAATCATGAGGGATTCTTGATCACTTATATCATGCTATAGGCTATGTCTGTCCTCTTCATACTCATAATCTTCCTCTTCAAAAAAAAGGTCATCAGGAAGTAAGCCTTCCAAAGCATCATCTTTATACACATTACAAATCTCCTCATGGATTTCAATATGGGTTTCTATAATGGTTTTTTCTGGAGGCGGATCAAGAATACAAAAATGCTCATCATCACTAAAATAGTCCTGAAAAAATTCCCATTCTTCAACATTCTTTGTTGAGGTGACATGAGGAGGGTCTTCAGTAGTATCTTCAATGAATGGCTCTGACTAATCATATGAAAAAATTTCATGCTCCTCTTCCATACAAAGATTTCCCAAGGTCTCAAAGTCCATGCATCCTTCTCTGAACACTTCATAAATGGGCTTTTCAATAAAACCATCAAGAGACTCGGACTCAAACTTCCTTTCTTCAGATATGTCATTTATGGGATTTTCAATCATGCCTTCAAAGGATTCTGACGCATCACTTTCTTCTTTAGACATGGAGTAGATGGGGTTCTCCATAAATGTCCAGTTATCATCATCAACATCTATGTCAGTCATGAGGGATTCTTCATCACTTATATCATGCTCCAGGTTATGTCTGTCTTCTTCATGCTCATAATCTTCCTCTGTATGTGAAGACGATATCTTATCTGATTCTCTACTGAACTGCTTCTCTTCCATACAAAGATTTCCCAAGGTTTAGAAGTCCTGTTATCACATCCATGTTAGCTGGAGCTACCATGCTACAGATTGTGTGGTCGGGGACCATACTACATTTTTTTTCCCAGATCAGGGATTAGATGCCGTCAGAGGGGGCATGCATTGTATTCAGATTGCCCCGAGCAGAGATATCAGAGGGGACAGATGGTTTTGTATTGGTCCAGACATACTACAGAGCAGTTGCCACAGGGGCACCCTTTCTTATCGAGCTTTGCATGATCCCATTTGCGAGAGTTGCTTTGCCATATTCTGATGAGAGTACTACAGAGTATTGTTGGTTTGCCACTTATTTCCCAGATTCAGTAGAGATCCAGTGTCAAAGTTAGCTTCAGCAGCAGGTATATGGTATGGCAAGTATGGCACTTTATGGTTATTTGCACATCATGTTGTTTAGACTTGTTTATTTATGATAGTACACGGACTTGACATATGATGTTTGATGTGGTGATCTCGGTTGTTTATTATGATGTGTATGGCCCTGAGTGATGTCAGTCCACCCCATTGTAGTAGACTCATGTATATGCACACTGGTCCCTACCCCACTATCGGTATAGACTTGGTCATTTCTGTTGAAAAATGACAAATTATGCCCACTATACACACACACAGTCACTTAGGCATTTTGTCAAACACTTTAGGTACCACTGATATCAGTCATATATAGAGAACCCAAAAATATGTTGTGCACATACAAGCATTAATAAATAACCCCTGTAGTTGATATACAGTACAAAAAGTGATATTTGCAGCGGGAAATATTAATTTATAGCAGACTGTCAGAAAGATTCATACACAGAAAAATATACCATAATGCAGCATTTAGACACAGATATTTTGGTCAACCATGACCCTGGAAAAAACCCCACCCTCTGGCGAAAACCAGTCAAGAGAGAGAGTCTTTATTGAGCTCTTAAGGAATATTACAAAGAGTATAGCAGCAGCATATTACATCAAGAATTACACAATGATTTCCAGCATTGACTATGCATAAAACTCTCAGTTGACTGTGACCATACAGGCCCCTTTTTAGTGCCTAGAAATGACTGTAAATGGTTGAAATCTACAGTAAACAGTACAGTCAACTGAGATTCTTAAGACAAAAATTCTCAGCAAAAGATCACCTCGAAAACTGTGCCCACAGGTTGCCTCGTTTTCTGTGCAAACTGGTGACTGTACAGCCTCCCTTTTCTGCAGTACGGATCTCCTCTATTCAGTTGTACAGAACTACCACTTTTCTGATGCAGATTTCCTTGGAAAACATGCTCCTTAACCTTGGAAAACGTGCCCCACTTGCTGCTGCATATATTTGTGCTGGAAACACCTAGGGATTCGTGCCCCACTCTAGGAACTACGCCGTCTTGTCCAACCTGCTCTTCCTTTCCTCTTTCTCAGCCCACCTGCGCCTCTCTCCTCTAGAAACTCGAGCCTCTCCAAAAATGCTCTCTTGGAATGTGTGCCCAAATGAAGTCTCATTCATCTTTTATTTACCCTATTAGGGTAACTGTTATGACTCTTCGAATTCAATGGGTGAGATTAGATCTTGGCCAAGAGATCTATGGCTAGGATCTAATCTCTCATTCACTTAAAACTCCTAAGTGAACTATATAACAAATTTCCTTTTCAAAAAGTCACATAACCCTAAAATAATTAAAAGATACACTTTATGACTTAAAGTCACTTTAAAAACATAATAAAGTGCAAGTCACTTTAAAATCATAAAGTCACATCAAAAAGGTACTTTAATAAAAGCTTATTAATAAAGTCACTTTAAGAATATTAATGAGACTCCAAGGTTATGGACCCCTGCACCTAGGCATCTGATGCAGGAGTGCCACCGAGCTATCAAATGCTAACACTCCCTCTTAGCGAGGGAGGTACCACTGTCATCAGCTCCACCTGGATCTCTCTCCAGTCCTCTCCCTCCAATAGCTGAAGCTCCCTCTGAATCTGAATGCCTCTCAGATACCTGCACTGGATCAACTGCTGAAGGTCTCCGTCTGACAACTCTGAACTGAGAGCTCTGCTCACTCTCCTGCTCATCCTGAAGAACCATATCATACCAACTCAGTTTCCTCACATAGTTGGATGAATCCTCCACACTAACAGCCACCGCTGCTGCCACTGAGTCTGATCTCTCACCAGGCTCACCATCCACAGGATGCCCCAATACTCAGTATACCCTGCCATCACGGATGCCAAGCAGACTCGCTGCACCGAAGCCCCCACTCACCGGATATATATAAACACGCCCTCTCACATGAAGAATCGCATATCTGTCATCCTCCAAAGCTGAAACTGAGAACAAGTTCCTCTTCAACTCTGGAACAAACAACACATCGCTAACCTCCAGATAACCACCAGACTCGAGTTGGAATAAGACTTTTCCAACTCCTTCTACTGCATGGGTGTCGGCATACCCATCCTCAGTCAGTATAACTCTGTCAATATCTGTCAACTCTCGGAACACTGCTCGTATCCCCGTCATATTGCGTGCTGCTCCACTATCTATATACCATACTCTAGTATCCAAACTCTCTGCTACACAACTGTCTGAAATGATTGAGACGAGCGAAAATTCCCTCTCGAATTTCTTCGCAAACTCTGCCTCCTCAGCTGGAGAGGCCACCTCAGGGTCTACTTTCTTCTTATTCTTTTTCTTGTTGGGACACTGCCTAGCATAGTGTCCAAAACTCTGACAAGCAAAGCATCTCACTTTGCTCATATCTGATCCGAATTTTATGAGCAGAACGAAATGAATACAGATTATTATCAGATGCTTAACACAAAATAACAGAGATACAGTAAAACTGGTTTTCTATTCAATAAGGAAATAAGCTAGAACTGTAAAATGCGGCGGAAAACAAGCTTGCTGGAATGGTGGCGGCTTATCTCTGAGAAGAGATGTGACGGCTGCGCTCATTTCGCAAGAAGATGGTTACAATGAGGCTCTCCAGGCCTTTTACAATAAACAGGAATGTCAAAAACCCTAGACATCCAAAAACCTAACCCTAGGAGATGAAGCGCCAAAAGTCATGTGGGCCCCGTTTGGGTAAGTTAGTACATCAACTTCCCGGGGTCGTAACTTTTGCATACGATCTCCGTTTGGGGCGCTCGGTAGCCCGTTGGAAAGGTCTATCCGAGATTTACAACTTTCGACTAGGGCAAAATGCATGCCGGAGGCAACCATTTGGCCCCCCAAATTGCCAAAAAATGTCGTTTAGGGCCTCAAAATGGCCCCGAAAGTTCAGGACCCGAAAAACTGCTAAAAATAGTACAATACCAAAGTTGCCATAAAACTGTTTTGAGCCAGTTGGAAAGGTGGGTGGCCACCAATATCCACCTGGATCAATATCTTTCTCAACCTTGGCTCCACTACTTGAGCCACCTTTCTTCTTCATGCCTTTTGTTGTAAGAGCCACATTCTCTTCATCGGCTTCTTTTTGCTGACCTGTGGAAGTGGAGCTAAATCTCAGCTCCTCCTGAGTGAAGTCATCCCAAAGTCTAGCCCATGAAGGCATATCCTCTCTGGCTATAACTGCACATACAAAATCATGCCATGGTTGTGAGAAGCCATTCAAGGCTACTCTCACCAACTCTGCATCCTCCACTTTCTCGCCAACAGCTCCCAACTAATCACGAACTTGTGACATGCAGGTCAAGTAAGAAGAAACACTTTCAGTCTTGGTCATTTTGGTGTCTCTTAATTTCTGTTTTAGAACCATCTTCCGGTTGTCATTTGAACTCTCGTACAAGCTAGTCAAGGCATCCCACATCTTGAATGCACGATCTTTGCCTGAGATGTGTAGGATAACGTGGTTCTTTACTGCATCAAGGATGATACACCTGGCCTTGATGTCCTTTTTGTTAAAGGTTGATAATGTTTGTGCATCAGTGGAAGCAGGAACTACTATTGGATTTGCCTGCGTGCTATGCACCACTTCATCCCACAGTTCATTCTCTTCCAAAACAAGCACTAACCTTGCCTTCCATGGAACAAAGTTCTCTGCTCCATCTAGTCTATCCTCCAACCTTAAACTAGTGGCCATATCTATGAGTTTACACAAAACTGCTCACACAAAAACAACCTCTGCTCACCCAAAAAAACTTCACTTCTCAGCTGTCACACTCAGCAAATCTCTTGCACATGCAGCTGCACTAAACCTGCACTTCTCATGCAAATCACCCAAAAAAAAAATCAGCACTTCTCTGCTGCTTCAACAATCCACTAAAAACTTAGAGCCCCAGCTCTGATACCATGTTGAAAAATGACAAATTCTGCCCATTGTACACACACACAGCCACTTAGGCATTTTGTCAAACACTTTAGGTACCACTGATATCAGTCATATACAGAGAACCCAAAAAAATGTTGTGCACATACAAGCATTAATAAATAACCCCTGTAGTTGATATACAGTACAAAAAGTGATATTTGCAACAGGAAATATTAATTTACAGCAGATTGTCATAAAGATTCATACACAGAAAAATACACCATAATGCAGCATTTAGACACAGATATTTTGGTCAACCATGACCCTGGAAAAAACCCCACCCTTTGGGGAAAACCAGTCAAGAGAGAGAGTCTTTATTGAGCTCTTAAGGAATATTACAGAGAGTATAGCAGCAGCATATTACATCAAGAATTACACAGTGATTTTCAGCATTGACTGTGCATAAAAATCTCAGTTGACTGTGACCATACAGACCCCTTTTTAGTGCCCAGAAATTACTATAAATGACTGAAATCTACAGTAAATAGTACAGCAGAAATATACTTTTGAGTTTGTGTAGAAATAAGACAAAAACTCTCAGTAGAAGATCACCTCGAAAACTGTACCCACAGGCTGCCTCGTTTTTTGTGCAATCTGGTGACTATACGGCCTCCCTTTTCTACAGCATGGATCTCCTCTATTCAACTGTACGTAACTACCACTTTTCTGATGCAGATTTCCTTGGAAAACATGCTCCTTAACCTTGGAAAACGTGCCCCACTTGTTGCTGCATATATTTGTGCTGGAAACACCTAGGGATTCATGCCCCACTCTGGGAACTATGCCCTCTCTTCCAGCTTGCTCTTCCTTTCCTCTTTCTCAGCCCACCTGCGCCTCTCTCCTCTAGAAACTGGAGCCTTTCCAAAAATGCTCTCTTGGAATGTGTGCCCAAATGAAGTCTCATTCATCTTTTATTTACCCTATTAGGGTAACTGTTATGACTCTTCGAATTCAATGGGTGAGATTAGATCTTGGCCGAGAGATCTATGGCCAGGATCTAATCTCTCATTCACTTAAAACTCCTAAGTGAACTATATAACAAATTTCCTGTTCAAAAAGTCACATAACCCTAAATAATTAAAAGATAAACTTTATGACTTAAAGTCACTTTAAAAACATAACAAAGTGCAACTCACTTTAAAATCATAAAGTCACATCAACAAGGTACTTTAATAAAAGCTTATTAATAAAGTCACTTTAAGAATATTAATGAGACTCCAAGGTTATAGACCCCTGCAACTAGGCACCTAATGCAGGAGTGCCACCGAGCTATCAAATGCTAACAATTTCGTCCTCCTTGGTAGCTAACCTTGGATCCACCTATCACTTCCTTCCATCCATCTGACTCATTCATGTTGATTTTTTCCCGACTTGGACCTTGATTTGTGACCTTGAGGATCCCCTTCCCCATTGACCTTTGAGTATACCATGATTCCTTGTCTTTTGTGCCTCGGCTCTTAAGTGTGTGAGATGCATTCTCAAACCTGGGATTTGCTCCTGTCGGTTGCCCCCAATGTTGTAATGCAATATAGGATTGTGTAGACTCACCAGGTGTTCCCCATTGGTCATTGAAGCATGTTCACTTGCCCCCATTACTTTGCAGTATGAGCACCTTGTTATATCTTTTGAGATATGTATGTAGCCCAAAAGGGTCCTTGAAATGTAATGAAATGAAGAAATGTAAAAGAAGCCAAAAAGGCTATGTGAAATGTAAAATCAAGCCAAAAAGGCCAAGTGTGAAAGTCAATGTAAAAGTCCAAGTAATGTGTTTTTGAACACACACTGACACAGGTCAGCCATATGTATCAGCTTTGTAGTGGTTATTTCCTCATCTAGTCCTGCGGAACAAGGAGGTGAGATGGAGTAAGGGACAACTAATTCTAAGTGTCCCCTAGAGTCTCAAGTTACGGTTTGTCGGACACCCAGTCATGGCGGCTCTAGAAAAGATCCTCATGGAGTCTTCTGAAGGCACGGATGTGAGTTGCAAGGTTCACGTTAGATGATTACTGGTGGTTTCCCTGCACTATACCCATTTGTGAGGCACCGCCCTTCCCTTTGTATTATCATGGTATGCTTATGTCAATGGATCTCGCTTTCCCTGTTTACCCAAGGGGTCACATGGTCTTGTTCCTCGTCTTCCCGTATCCTTCACCTTGTTTATCCACCTCACCCAAAGTTAGCTAAGTGGTCAAGTCTATAAGGTGTGCATTGCATTGAGTCTTTGTTGGAGGTGGTGGGCCCACCTCACCTAGGGTTGTATTTATTGAGATATTTTTGTTTTGATCACCATATCAACATTATATTGTTTTAAGTAATGTACTAACATAAATAAGGAAGTCTTGATGTTTCATGTTGCTTACAGGTTTTCAGCCACTACCATTTTGACCAGATTTGACTTGGTCAAACCAAGTTGACTAGGCCAAAAATGGGCCCGAAAAAAAAGTTGCGATCAAGATTTCAATTTTGGTCATTTATTATGTCTTGGGGTCCCATATGCGCCTCCAAGTGTCAAAATTTTAAAAAGTTGAAGCGTTGAGGATATTTTTAATTATTATGGGTCATCAGAGGCCTGTTTTAATCAAAAATCTTGGATTTTGAGCAAACAGTGCCTAATTGATGGATCGGGGTCATTCAAGTGGCAATGTCTACTATAATTGGGGTCTACGATCGCATTGCAGTAGACGGTTTGTCAATCCGGGCAATATAAGTGGGTCAAAAGCCCAAATTACATCTTCAGCAATATAAACCAGCAATAAATTAACATGGAAATCAAAATATGGCAAAGGTAACTTTGGAAAATGGCAAAAGCAAAGGGTGGCTAATACAAGGGGGTCTCCTAAGGTAATTTTACTATGTTTGGACATTCTATTTATGTTGCAAGGCCCTCACTTTTCCCAGCTCATGACATGGGACAAATTAGCCCATAGAGGGGCGTCTTTTACTTGGCAAAACTTCATTTTTGGCAAGTTTTATGTATTGAGACTATGGTTTAGTGGTATGGGGGGCTAAAACATCCCATAGGTAGCCCCCAACCACACTTTGTATGTATTTTATGGGCCCCACGAAGAGCTCCATCCTCCACATGGGCGTTAGAGGGCAACTCGCCCCCCCTCCTTAGCTTGCATCTCCACCATCGATTTGGGTTGGGAGAGAGTCAATCCTAGCCATTGATTATGGAGGGAATTAGGGTTGTTTGAGAGCCTTTCTCTACTTAAGAGAGAAGTGTTGCCGCCTGGTTCCACACCTGGGGAAAACGCAGCGGAAGTCTTCAAGCTGCTGGTGTGGCCTTGGGGGCAAGTCAGAGTCAAGTGCTGTCACTTGGGACTCGACTCCTCCGTCTAGGCTTTCCTAGCGAAGCCAAGGGGGGTAGACCCTAAAAAATTAAAAGAAACTAAAGCCTCTAATCTAGGAGTTAGAAAAAATACTTTTGCAACCAAGACAGACAACATATACTTTTTTTAAAATAAAAACATCATTTATCATTTACTCCCATTTAAAAATAATCATCATTCACTTGCATACTAGTCAACAATAAAATGAAACTTGCATCAGGACCAGTGCCTTGCTATGGAGTCAAATAACAAATGCATAAACAGAAAAGTAAATGTTGTGGAGTGTTCTTGGTTTATTTTAAAATTTAATGTGATGGTGATCTTTTTTATTAAGGCATGTGGGTTCCCGATATACGCAAGGTACGGGGGAACATGTCCGGAAATTTGAAGCGTGGCTTCCCTCTCAGGCTTTAGGCTGGATCGGAGTCTCGAGGAGGTGTTCAGATGCTATACCAACGAGGGCAAGCCTAACGGTTTCCAAGAGGTCGCTATCCAGTTTTATCCCAAGCCTTCTGGGAAATTTGCCCACGACAACAAATTGCGTTTTGTGCCGGATTTTCACAAAAAGGGTTTTTTATTGGGGTGGTGTTAAGTCCTATTACTAGTCATCAACTCCTTTCTGGTGTGTACCAACTGGATCAGACTAAGCTGCAAGTTGGCCACAGAGCATACGGGAGAAGACCTTGGTATATTTTTTATAAAATTTTTAAGAACCCAAATTTTATCTTTTTATAACCCCAAGAGTCTCTTTTCAGGCATGCATTTCGGGCAAGCCCTCATACAAAACCCTACTTCGGGAAAGCAAGGGGGGCGTTATGAGTTTGTAAAAAAATGTGAAAAGCTAGGTTGTGAGTGAACTTGTGGCCCGCTAGTGAAACGGACCAACAAGGTTTATTTTAATCCTAATTGATTTTATTTAATGCCGAAAAAACAAGAAATAAAACTACTCTAACATTCACGCCATGAAAATGAGACGACACAGGCCACCCCTGGGGGGATGGGGTATGGGCGCTGGCTAGCCCACTTGCTCTCGTTTAAAATGTTTACAATGATATAGAGAAGTGCCCCAAGTCTACTTAATGTGACTTGGTAGCTTACAAAATTATAGAAAAATATGCCCGGTTTTGAAAAATATGGAAATTTGTGTTCCGGATCGCCTGGATGCTCGAAATTTTGCCAGCACCTCCTCCTACCTGCTCATCTTCTGCTGCAAACCAGCAAGTAATAATTAGTACAAGATGCCCAAAAACACTTTAAGAGTGTCTTTGGAACACCTCCTAAGAAACCCAAAATTTTCTAAGTTAAAAACTAAGTAAATTTTGACAAAAATAACCAAGTAAAACAAGCTATGGAGCTTGTCTAATTGGGATCTTTGCTAGCCCTTTAATGGCTGCAAATTATCAGCTCTATGGCAGCCAGATAATACTTTGCAATCAGATCTAATACTTCTTTAGAAAAAATTTGAAAGATTTCGACAAATTAAACTAGTTTTTTGAAAAGAAAGTACTAGTAAATCATAAAATTTGAATTTTTTATAAATGAGAGAGAGAGAGATGGAACAAATCCTTGTTGAAAATCGAAGCTTTGAAGATGGTTCAGTGATGTATGAAGGGACTATATCTGCAAATAATGATTAGTAAAAAGCAGAAACAAACAAGATCCTGCTTCTTGCCAACTCAAGAAGACACCTGCACATTACAGATCTCACCAAACAAAAGATTAAGTGTAGATATATATACTCATAAGAAACTAAGCTGCTACAAATAAACAAATTTGACAAACAACTTATCTCATAGATGAGTACACCACACCCTTGAAAAATAAGACTTATGCACAAGTCACCTTGGAAGAGAAATCAAGATACTTCATCCACATGTAACCAAGACACCACAAGCTGACCTCCAAAGTCTTCTTTTATTCAAAATGATAAAACTATTACAATCATAAGTTAGCTGCTCCAAATCTCACTAGTGAACAATGGAGAGCATGCTTCAATTTATAGAAAAAATGGCTAAGGAGGGAGGGCGCACTTGCCAAAATGGGTGGAAGAGCGTGGCATAGATGGTGGAGGGAATGGGGCTGCCATCCCCATGTCTTTAGCTGCCCATGACAGCCCCAAAAGGTGCTAACATATCAGCACTATTAGTGCTGCTCCTCCCTTAACTCGTGGGCTGCCCATACTCATGAATGCGCCCCTCCTCTAGTGAATGCGCCCCTCCTCAATGGGCACAATTATCTCCACCTTTGGGGCTGCCAAAACACTCTTAAATCAGCCCAATATGCTCCATAACATATGCTGATCCAAAACTGAGTTGTCATAACTCCCAAAAATAATTAATTTTTTAAGTCATTTTTTCACTTTTTTTATTTTTTCATGACTTTTTTGGGATTTTTTGATTTTTTTGATTTTGACCAAAGTAGAAGCACCCAAACATTAGAAAAAGTGGGTTTAGGGGTTTAGGGGGTGCTCTGAGTTAGAAAACGAGCACCCCTAAGGCAAAAAATACCTCCAGACGCCCCAGATAGGCCAATTACAAATTTTTTTAATTGAACCATTAAAAAATGGCCCAATTTACGGAAAAATTAAAACTTGCCGAAAATTAAAAAAAACACCTAGGGGGACTTAGACATGTCCATATGACTCAAAATTAACGCCTAGCATGTTCATATACATTGACCCATAGACTCTAATAATTCCCTAAGGCCCGTCAACCTCCCCAGGCATTCCAGCTTTGGAGGAGCAGGAGAAAAACCAATTAATTATGGAATGCAGTGATGCAAAACATAATAGATAGGTGAAAAAACTCCTTGGAATACCTGACTTGGCCAAAAAGTCCTAAGGAACCGAGTCTTTTACAAAAAACCATGCTAGCACGTTTTTATTACAAACCCCGCAGGGCCATGGACATGTGAAAAAATAAAAATAAAAATAAAAACGGGGGCCTTTAAAAGGCCAGCTGGACATCAAATCACCAAAACTGAACATGTGTCATGTTCTACTTTGCCCGCTCGCTTGATAATCCAACCAAGTGCAACTTAGTTGGCAACAAGAAGCTCTCTCATTTGGAGGTCTTCTTGGCATTTTGTAAACTTGAGATTTGTGAATAGAGAGACATTTTCTTTCGATCTACTTGTGAATATGGTTATGGAATGTTATGGTGTTGTTTATTAGCTTATTGTCGGTGCATTGTTGAGTATTCGTGTGGTGTCTCTATCCATCCTTGGCCAAACGAATTGCAGGTGAAATCGACCACTTAAGGGGGGGACGCAGCTCTTGAGCTAGCAGCTCCACGTTGCTGTACTCGACATCTCGATCATGGGGCTATCTCCGATTCTTCTCGTCATAGGAAGTTCTACAGAGCCAGCCCTTTTTCATGCTGGATGTAGGCCCACCACCTGTAAGTCTTCATCAACACTGGCCATACTGTGGAATCCTTAGGACTTATTACATGTGTATCAATGCCTCGAAAGAGTATCCCAGGATCCTTTATGTGCCAAAGCACAACCGACAAGATCTCCCAGGTCTACTTACATGTGACCGTCACAAAACCTTAAAAGAGTGACTTGCCTAGCAAGATCTCTAAAGAGCATCCGAGGCCTTTTACGTGACTAGCACAACCTGTCTAGATCTCCAGGACGTATTACATGTGACCCCCACCACAATGCCTCGAAAGAGTATCCCAGGACGGATTACGAGCGTACTGTTCAACCTATCGGATTTCCCAGGTCTAGTTACATGTGGTCATGGCAAAGCCTCGAAAGAGCATCCTAGGATTGATTACGAGCATAATGCTCAACCTATCGGATCTCCCAGGTCTAGTTACATGCCATCTGCACAACCATTCCACGGCCACAAAGTATCAACCTGATACTCACCATACATCATCATAACATCGTCCTAATGCATATCATCCAGAGTATCATCCCGATACTCATCACACATGATCATCCTGATCATCGTCACTGCATCGTCCTGGTGCATGTCATCCAAAGCATCGTCCTGATACTCATCATTGCATCGTCCTGATGCATATACATATACATGATCCAACTGATCATACAAAGCATCCACCTAATGCATATACATATACATGATCCAACTGATCATACAAAGCATTCACCTGATGCATATACATATACATGATCCAACTGATCATACAAAGCATCCAACTGATGCATATCAATATACATGATCCAATTGATCATACAAAGCATCCAACTGATGCATATCCAAAGCAGTAACTGGAGCATCGTCATGATGCTCATCACACAGCGCTTACATCCACAACCATGGGAAGGATCCTCCTCTCACCATGCTTGGAATGGCTCCTACAAATGTGTCCCATCACTTCTTCCTCGAAGTGTCTTCAATCTAAAGAACACCAAGCCTCTCTCTGAAGTACTCAAACTTCACTCTGGCTAGTGGTTTCGTCAACACATCTGCAACCTGCTCATCCGTCGCAACATACAGGAGCTTCACTGCTCCTCTCTGCACCATATCCCTGATATAGTGATATTTGATCTCGATGTGCTTCGACCTGTCATGGAACACCGGGTTCTCAGATAGCTTCACACAACTCTGGTTGTCACAAAAGATACCAGTAGCATCCAACGGGAGATCAAATAACTTAGATAGTAGCTTCCTCAGCGATACTGCCTCACAACTAGCCGAACAAGCTACGACATACTCTGCTTCGGCTGTACTCAGTGCTACGCAGGACTGCTTCTTGCTAAACCAAGGGATCACACCTAATCCCATACTGAAGCAGCACCCAGAAGTGCTCTTCCTATCTGCAGCACTGCCTACCCAATCTGAATCAACATAACCCTCCAGGTTAAACTTTTGATTCGCATCATACTTGAGCCCATAATCAACCGTACCCTTCAGGTACCTCAAAATATGCTTTACAACAACCAGGTGAACACCTCTCGGATCCGTCAGGAACTGGCTCAATGTGTTCACTGCAAAGCAAATATCTGGTCTCGTGTTCGTCAGGTACATCAAGGACCCAATCATCTGACGATACATAGTGACATCAACCGGCGTAGATGAAGCATCACACAGAAGCTTCAGGTTCGATGCCATAGGTGTGGCCATGGCCTTGCAATCCATCATCCCGAACCGCTTCAGGATCTCTACTGCATACTTCACTTGTCCAAGGAAGATCCCATCTGCACTCTGCCACACCTCAATGCCTAGAAAATAGCGCATCATCCACAAGTCCTTCATCTCGAACTCGGCAGCAAGCTTCCTCTTCGTATCGACAATCAATCTATCCTCACCTGTAACAAACAGGTCATCCACATACAACAATAGTATCACTGGATTGCCTTCCTCAACCTTGTAGTAAAGGTTGGAATCCGCTTTACTATTGGTAAAGCCCAAACTGAATAGAAAGTTGTCTATCCTACCATACCAAGTCCTAGGAGCTTGCTTCAAGCCATACAAGGATTTCTTCAACCTGCACACATATGACTCCCTATCATGTGTCTCAAAACCGAGTGGCTGGATGTTAAGAAAGTTGTCTTGACATCCATTTGGTGTATCTTCCACTTCATGACTGCAGCCAAAGCAAGTACTGTTATGATGGAAGTGTATCTGGCTACAGGAGCATAAGTCTCTTCATAGTCTATTCCCTCTTTCTGGGAGAAGCCACGAGCTACAAACCTCGCCTTGTATTTCTCTATGTTGCCATCTGCAGCATGCTTGATCTTATATATCCACTTGGAAGTCACAACAGACTTCCCTTCTGGTCTTGGGACCACATCCCAGACATCATTCTTCATGATCGACCGGTACTCCTCGATCATGGCATCCTTTCATTACTTCATCCCGGATCCTGGGAACTTCAGATTCTTCAATATCTTCAATAGATAATTTTCTTGAACTTCGTTGCTGGAACAAATGTTGTTTTCCTTCTTTTGTAGGTGATTGTACACAGTCTTTCCTACAAGTCAAATTCAATTGCATGATTAGAAACTTCTCATAGTTTTTAAAAAACACATTCTTATGCATAAAGACATGTCATACAGTCATGCAATTATATTAACAATGCTTCAATACAACATTTATCTATATCCCGTATTCACACGGTAACTTTCTAGATGCCTTCCATCTCTACCAGAACATTTGTTAAGAGTGTGCACAACTCCCAACATGTCAGCAAAGAGGTTTCATTCTAGATAAGTAGCAATGGAATGTTGTACAGTACCATAGGCCACTTACCCATCATTACTTGCATATTAGTAGTATCTTGTTCATTAATGCAACTTTTCTAATATGCATAATACATATCCTAAATCTATGAACATAAATATGTACATGACTGGACAACATCATTTAGGTAATAAGAAATGATAATTCAAATACTTATCTTTGTTTGGTTGTAGGGTGGACTCCTCAATCTTTGCTTCCTTGCAGGAACTACTGGAGTGTGCTCCCTCTTGATCTTTGCTTCCTAGATTACCTGTCCTTGAACTTATACTCATCCTAGACCACTATGCATGCTTAAGTGTGCATTAGTGTCACCATTGTGTTATCCTCAAGATCTCATACATAACCATACAACATTAGTATAATCTCAATACTATCAAAACATTATGATTCTAAATAATCTTATGTATGGTCATGATCATTTCATACATAGGTAATAAGCGTTAGTATTCAAGGTTTCAGGGAAGACTTCTTTTACTCATGCATATTCTTATTTGACCATAAGTCTTCTGGTTAGTCATATCATCAATCAAAGTAAGAAACATAATATGCATAAACCCTTGATTACTTAAACTTCTAACTTCAAGAATAATCATTATCATTCATACAAAAGTATAAGATCCTAACACAAGGTAGGATTCTAACTTGATATAGGAAAAAACATACATGGTTATCATGTTTGCTAACATACCCAAACAATGTCTTCTTGTTCTCTTCAATGACTTGTGCTTAGTAATCTGCATAACTCATAAGTTAACCATTGTAGAACCAAATTATACATACCTCGTAAGTAGAGCTTCTATAATGGCTATGGATGAGTCTTTGTCTTCATGTCACCATGGTCATATGTTCTTGATCTAGAACTTGATCTGTCTTTCTTGATGTACCTTTCATGTTAGCGGACAACATCAACCTCATACAACATCATGGTGCATTAGTACAATCATAAGTGTCATAACCCTAATCAATGAATGTCTACAAGCATTCATACTTTTACTAAGGTGATAAGACAAGTCTAAGATTAATCAAGATTGTACTAATAATATGAAGACAAACATATCATAAACTTAATCATGAACAGATTTCACAAACATGCCTGTATCTCTTCAAGTCATACCTGCCGAGATTGCTTGTAGACTTCTTGTGTAAGACCTTAGCCTCATCTCCCTCTGGAACTGGAATCTGTTCACTTATGTAGGTGTCCAATTCATCATCTTCTAGGATTAGCCCAATCCACTTTGATTCGCTGAAACAGGATCTGGAGCTGGATTAGGGTTTGTCAGAGAAACCCTAAAAATTCAAGCTTTGAATTTCAAACTTCTGATTGGATGAAAAGATGCGCCTTGCTGAGCTGATCAAGCTGGTATACTTCAATTTTGAAATCTCCAAAATTTGACCCCTCAAAATTGCCTTTGAAACTTCCGGATCTTCCGGACAGGATCCCGAACTAGGGTTTGATAAAGCCTGGTCTTCTTCCCATCCAAGAGGTTTGATCTTGTGTTCTAAACTTCGATTTTTCTTAGGAGCTTCCAGCTGTTGTCACAGATTTCAAAAATTCCAACTTTTGCAAAAGCCCTAATTTTCCACCTTTCCGATCAAAATCCTGAACTAGGGTTGGATCAAGCCCGACCTTCTGCCCAACCAAAAAATTCGATCTTGGTCTCTAAATTTCGATTTTGATGAGGAGCATTCAGCCGTGGTCTCCGATTCAAAAAATTCCAACTTTCTCCGAAGCCCTAAATTCCCGCAGCAGTGACAAGCCAAGAATGAAGGTGCTCAGAATCCAATTCTATTTTGACAGAAATATGTGCCTTATTGTTTCTGGTACATCTCTGAAATTACGAATCCACAGGGTCTGAAACTTCGGCCTTCGGTAGCCTGACCTGTCATCTTTCCAACCCCACAGGTCTGACCTCAATTGGATTCTCTAAGAGAGTGTTATGCCAAGTGTCGCAACGTGACCTGTTTATGGGATAAAACAGGAAAGCGAACTTGTACGGCATGCCACGTGTCACTGGTTCAACTTCGGCCTCTAAAAAACTTACCTGAGAAACTACGATCCGTGCTCTTACTGTCACTTTTTACAGAATTTCATTTGGAGCTTCCTAGCCCAAGTTGTGACCATTTTGCCTAGGTCACCTGTTTATGACTGAGATCTGGAAGAGGCAAAAACCCTAACTTGTACGGATCATAAATCACAAAGTACAGCGAATTAGATGTTGTGCTTCGGACACAAGATACATGGGGATGTTATCTACGACCTGTAGAAGTTTTGGAACCTGAACCTTTGTCAAAATGGATTTATAGCGAATGTGCCACAATGACTGGTTTTTGCTATATCAAGCCCTAGCTTCCAATTTGTCGCAAGTGCAACAAGTCTCATAAATGCCATAGCATGCCTTCCTTCAGGCTAGCTCTGATACCATGTTAGTTTTTCATCATTTAATTCAATAGATCTAGGATCTTAACTAATAGAATAACATGTACAGCATATCAAGCATAAGAGACAAGAGACAAGAGACGCAAAACATTTCACCAGGGAAAACCAAGAAGGTGAAAAACCCCGCAACTTCCTCAGAGATGGAATAAGCATCAATACAAGGACCACCATGATCAAACCCAAGAGATAGATATCTTCAGCAGCATGCTCCTCCTCCACTTGTGTGCATTCCTCCTCTCTCTCACTAATGCGAAGTGAGTGAATAATAGAATGTGTAAAATGAGAGAGACACACTCTCTATTTATACACTTACTTGACTTGCCTTTTAACTCTAACTAGGTCGGCCCCAACTTAACCACTTAACATAATGCTGACTGGGCCGACCCCTACTAGGGTGGTCTAATAATCCTTTGACCCACATGACTCAGACAGGGTCGACCCCATCAAGGTGGTCTAATAACCCATCAAGTATAAGTTGCGACACTTACAATATAACTTGAGACACATGCAAGTACAACTGACAACACTTCCAATCAGAGGAATAATACATCTCCATTGGGGATACAATAAAGTACAAATGTAATACATAGAAGAATATCTTCCGAAGTTACAAATACATCAACATTAGTTTGTTTTTAATGAATATCTAAAGGCTGATTTTATTTGAGTATTGTTGCTAGATCTAAGTTTTAACGTTACTTTTGTAGATTTAGTTTAATTTTAAGTACTTGCACTTATTTCCTATCTTTAGTACTTAAAATATTTTATGCTTTTAACGTTCATTTGGGCACATTTGGTGCATTTCAAGTGGCTGGTTTTACATTTTTATTGCCATAACCAAAGGAAGTGTTGCCGAAAAATTGAAGATCTGAAGCCATCCAAGGATTCCCGGAGCATCACTCTTCCATCTTGTATCTCTTCTGAAACCTTGTAAGCCTTTGGATCCAAATTCAGAAGAACCAAAGGCATCCACCTTAAAAAGCTTGTAAATTGTAATTAATAAAAGCAGGTGGGCTACCCAGCACCCACAAAACCCCCTAGGGCGTTTGTGTCGGCTTTTGTGTGTTTTGATTTGTAGCTTAGTTACTTTTTCTAGTTTTGTTAAAGTAGATTAACTGCTTCATTTCTAACTTTTCCTTTCTTTCTTAAATCAACACATGCACACAAATCTGCCCTAGTCGGGCTATATAGTTAGTGTACTTTATTTTACAATTTTGTATTTTATTTCACTATTTCACATTTTTCTCTTTACAATTTGTACATCATTAAAAAATAAAATTCGCACCCTTGCTTTCCCAAAGTACTGCACCAATCTTTGGTGTGTGGAAAAGAGACTCTTGGGCTTAGATTAGTTAATCAACTCACCCAAAACACTTAATAAAATTTACCAAGGCTTGAAATTCCGAGTATGCTCAATCTGATCAGTTGGTTAATCAGAAAGGGATTTGATGTGTCTGGTTTAATAGGGTAATCCAATGAAAACTTGATCTCTAGAACTCAAGAGGTCGCGTGAAACTAACTACAGAGTCAATAGGCTACTTTGAGCAGGTTATGCCTCCCCCAGTTGGACCCTAGGTTTAGTTGTCACTACGCTCATTTCAAAGAACTAAGTTGGAATTGGGCCAAACCAAGAACTAAACCCATTCCTTAATTCATGCATCATAATAAAACATTTAAAACTGACCAACAAGACTTGCAACACTTTTCACGACACAACAGCACTTCAATAATTTCATGTGACTCCATTCGGCACTTGTCAAATCTGTAAACAATCAAACATTAAGTGAATCAATGTGTTAGATGGATTTATCATTATCATGTTGTTGTTTTAATTCATAATTAATTTCTCTGGTTCAGTATTTACTTGTATTTCAAACTCCTAGATTATGTTCTTTCTTTAACTTAGCATAAAGCCATAGTTTTTCTTTATTAGGGACCAACCCCCTTGGCTTCGCTAGGAGTTGGCCTAGACGAAGGAGTTGAGTGTTGAGTGACAATATCTCAACTCTTTGCTTGCCCCCAAGGACGCACCCAATGGCTTGAAGATTTCTGCAATGCTAGCCCTCTTTCCCCCGAGCTGTGTATCTGGCGGCAACAATACCACTGCCTCAAAAATATCTCAAAGAAGCTAATGAGGGAGGTAATAGATTTATCAGGAAGGCCCTTATAAAACCAACATGAGGCATCCCTTGCAAAGAATAAGAAAACATCTGCATCATATGATCTTCATGGCGTATGCTAAATTCGCTCATTTGTGAAAGGAATGTCATAACATGGAATCTGGCTGAGTGGTCCTCTAACCCCTATGCCATCAAGTTGAGACAAGACATCCTTTACTGCTTGATAAGGGACATAAGCAACAACCTTGGAATATCCAATGTAAGTCCTAAAGTGTTTTAATGATTTAACCAAAGCATAGACTTGTTTTTCAATGGTTGTGTAATTTAGTTCTGCGTCTCTGAGGTTTTTACTCATAAAGGCAACCAGTTGCTCATGGTTGTTTTCATTCTTTTGCAACAAAACACCTGCTATGGTGTCCTCAGAGGCATAGGAGTATATCAGAAAATCCTTATTATAATCAGGGCATACCAGAACGGGAGCGGTGAAAATGGCTTTCTTTAGGGCTTCAAAAGACTCATTGCAAATCTTATCCCAGACAAATTTTATATCCTTCTTAAGCAAGGCATTGAGAGGTTTGGCTATCTCAGCCAAGTTAGGAATGAGCCTTCTTACAAAATTTATTTTCCCGAAAAATGATCGTAATGAACTAACATCTTTGGGTGGAGATATGGCTTGAATCCCTTGTACTCTTTCGGGATCAATTCTAATGCCTTCTCTAGACACAATATGACCCAACAGTTTCCCTTCATCGACAACAAAGGTAGACTTTTTGGGATTTCAGGAAATTCCAAACTTTCGACACCTTTCAAAAATTATTCTTAAGTGCTTTACATGATCCCCTCTATCTTTAGAGAAAACAGTTAGATCATCTTGATAGATCACAATGATTTTTCCAATTAGGCCTTCAAATGCATGGTCCATTGCCCTTTGAAAGGTTGATCCTGCATTAAGAAGTCCAAATGGCGCATCCTTATATATCCATACGTTCCCCACCGGGTAGTGAAAGTCGTCTTCCCACGATCTTCTTTCTTAATTTGGACTTGGTTGTAACCAGAAAAACCATCAAGTAAAGATAACATGCCAGCCATTGTTACACTTTGCAACAAATTTTCCATATTAGGCAGTGAATAATTATCCTTTAGGGATGCCTGGTTTAAGTTCCTGAAGTCAATACAGATCCTAATTTCCCCACCTTTCTTCCTTACAATTACAAGATTAGATACCCATGTTGTATGCCTGACTGGCCTAATGATACCTGCAGCCAACATCTTTTCCAACTCCTTTTTTACTAGAGGAGCTAGCTTAGGGTTTACATTACGCAACTTTTGTCGGTAGGGCTTGGCTCCTTCTTTGAGAGGAATGTTGTGTTCTATAACAGATTGGTCATAAGTCTTCAGATCATCATAAGTCCAAGCAAACACATCTTTATACTCTCTAATTAATTCTTCAATTCTCCTTCTTTCTTCTTTAGAGGCATTTTCCCTATTTTAATCCATTTTGGAGAACAAGAAGAACCTATGTTGATTTCAATGACTTCATCAACTGGCTCAACTCTCTTACCTTTAAATTCATCATGTCTGTTGAAATTCTTCTCTAAAGGGAAAGTAATTTCTGTTATGTCCATACCTTCAATTGAACTACCTTTTATTTCATCCTCAAAGTTTATCATCGGGGTTCGAGCAGCAGTCAAGAATCGGATGATTTGGGCATCATCATCAAAGATTTGCCAATAGTCTTGGTTATCGGGGACAGAGGGTCTGAATAAAACTTCAAGCTTGCAGTCTCTTTGCTTTAAGGATTCAGAGGTTTGAAGAGTACTAGCCATGAAAGACAGTTCATCAACCAAAGTGTTTTGCTCATGGGGAACTGCCCTAATTCCAAAGGAATCAAAGCACTCAATGGTATCCCAAACTGCATTTCTATAGTCTCTAAGTCTATTATTCTTAGCAACAAATTTATTCTTGACTTGGGATACGATGAGGTCAGAGTCACCTATGACACATAAAGACTTGATTTTTCTTTCTCTAGCAATTTCCAGACCTAAAAGCAATGCTTCATACTCAGGAACATTGTTGGTGCAATCAAACTCCAACCGAAAAGAGAACAAGTTCTCCTCTCCAGATGGTGAAGTCAAGACTATCCCAGCCCCTGCACCATGTCGGGAACGGGCCCCGTCAAAGTGCATTTTCCAGATTTGATCATGTGGAAAAGGATGTTTCTTAACTTCCTCCCAATAATTTGCTAAAACCATGAAATTTCCAATTTCATCACTTGAGTACATTGCTTCAGTAAATAAGTGTTCAGGTGTCTCAACATGCTCTTGCATAGGTGGTTCATTAAACAGGGTTATGGATGAACCCTTTTCAGTTGGGATTGTGGCATATGTGAGATCCATTTGGACACTTCCACCTAATCTTGCTGACCATTCCCTGGATAGCAACATTCCCCAGACATCAGGGACATCTAGGACCAGGACACTCATTGAGAGCTCGATGTCAGAGCAGGCAGCCAATCTACAGGGCAAATTTTCAATTATCCCAATAGCTTTCACAGTTTTGGAATCCATTCCGCAAACGTTCATATAAGGTCTTGTGGGGCACTAACTCAAGTTGTTCCATGACTCTTAAGGGCATAACATTTACCTCAGCTCCCGAGTCTAACATGCAGTTATGCAATATCAAACCATTTACTTCCAATGCAATGTAAAAGGGAGGGAACCTTCCAGATTTGTCACCCGAGACACTTTGTATCATGACAGGGGAATCCTTAGGTTCTACAGAAACCTGCTTGGGAGCTTGCTTCCTTGTTTGGATTCCAAGATGAGTGGTCACTCTCTTGTGGAATGAAGGGATCTTGAAAATTTCACAGAAAGGGATATGCATTTTCATTTTCCCTAGAAAACTTGTAACATCAATGTTTAGGTTGTAGGGATTTTCCTTGTCCTTTTCATCTACAACTAAACCCAGGAACTTCATAATGCCATACTTAACAGACGGGATTTTGATTAAGTCTTTTAGGGAAACCAAAGCAAATGAATTGGTTAACTTACTAGGAACATTTGTTCTTGGGTGCTCTTGATTAGGCTTTAGAATCATGGGAGGCTTTGTCTTTGGAGGCACAGGTTATTTTCTCCAAAGGGTTGCTTTGGGAACATTAGCTTTAGGAGGAAGATCAATCTTGATTTCTTGATCTGGTTTTTGTTTTGCAAGAAGGGTTTGACTAGTATTAGTTACAGCTTTACCCTTTGTGATGACCTCAAATGAAGGCTTTGGAGTCTTGAGCAAGATTCTTCGCATAGGTTGATGCACTGCCTTGCGAGGTTGTGGATCAATCGGCTTAGGTTGTTGAGTTTTAGGAGGACTGGCCTTAAGAGGGATCGAATTGTTACAGATAGACTTTTACATTTCTTTGGTTTGTTGATCACGTCTTTTAATTTCTTCATCTTGATTTTTAAGATACTTAGCAATGTTGGTGACCATCTCAGACATGTTTGACATGAATTCCATGGTCATCTCAGGAGAGATGTTATCTTGAGAAGACATCTCTTTAAGGGCTCGATTCTCAGCGGAGTCACAATTAGGAGTCGCCGGGTAAACCTTTAAACTCTTCTACCAAGATGTATGTCGTTTAAAGTGCAAGGAGAGAGTGAAACAAATAGATGGATATGCTTTTTTAATTAAGGATTGAAATGATAACCATCTAGATTAATCCGGATGCGATAAGATATGAGTTATGCATGGATAATCGCAGACACCTAAGGTAAGCCTCTACCTCCCGGCAACGGTGCCAAAAATGTTATCACACAACTTGTAGTTGTCCCTAGTGGTATCCCATCCAGGATGGTAGAGGAGATGGACAATTAAAGAGGTGGCCCAAGAGACGCCACGGTTCCCAATGCAAGCTAGGAGTCACGACAACCAAGGCACTCTTCACTTTAGATCGAGATGAATCAAGACCAAGGGGGAGACCCTGCAACCAATCAAAGATGATTGGACCAAAGCAAAGGTTTCTAGGAAGTGTTAAAGGTGGGTTACGGAAACCAATGCAAGGTTAGGTGGACCTAGAAGTTTAAGTATGGTTGAAAGAGGCTTAGGGGATGACTTACGTTTCAGCCAATGAATGATTTAGGCCACATAATAAGATAAAATGACAAGATCTAGTACCATGAAATACACAACTGGGACCCACTTACTTGGGATATGGAAATGGCTCAAATGGGAGCCACAAGGTGAAGTTAAGGGTGCAAATGGTACCAAGGGGTATGTGAAAAGTAGATCTATGGATCTAAGGTGTAAATAGAGATACCCACATATGGGATCTAGTATTTGACACATATCCCAAGGAGTGCGAATTGCCTTAGGTGGACTAGTGCCTTGATGGATGGGCTAATGGAATCAAAAGAGATGTGGAAATGTAGATTGGGACACCTAGGATGCAACTCAAGTGGGTTATTCAAGATATGATGGTTGGATCTTACTAGATCTAATGTTTCACCAAGTGACCCAAGTGGACACCAATCCCCAAAATGAGGAATGATACTCCCAAGGCAGACCTTCACAAAGTGAGACACTAGATGTAGGTTTTAAAATATGCCCTTTCCAAATCCAATGGGATCTCAACCACCCACGTCCTACAAGTGGGCAAACTTAAACCCCCAAGAAGTGCGACTTTGCCCAAGGAGGGCTAAAAGCATGGAAAAGTGTGTCAAATCAAGTCCAAAGGCCACCAAAATTTAGATCCAAGTAGTTTAGGCAAGTATCAATGTGGATCTTGAAAATCAAGGGTATCCAATGGCTAGATCTCCATAGATCTGAGATTGAAAGTGCATCACCAAATTGACCCAAGTGGGGCACAACCCTCAAAATGAGGAATGGGGCCCACAAGGCAAAAATCAAAAAAGTGACACACTAGGGGTAGGTTATCAATTGTGAGGATCATGAATCAAGTGGGATCTCACCTACCCATGTGGTGGAAATAGCTTAAACCAGTGAAGCACGACTCGGCTGGGACTCGCGAGTCTCCACGAGTCGACTCCCAAACTGCGCAATCGGCACATACTCGGCAGCATACTCGTGGACTCTCTAAACTCGCAGGAACCGGCATTCACTCGGCAACTCGGTTGTTCACTCGTTGAACTCGGTCGTTGACTGACAGATGCAAAACGTTATGGTCACGGGTTGAGGGTTCCAACCCGCCAATTTTTCAGGGTTTTACCGAAGGTCGTGAGTTGCCATCGAGCTGTTGAAGAAGCTCGTGAGAGTTGCCATCGAGGTTTAGTTTCTGTTGCAGTGCTTTGGCGGCTTCAGCAGTTCCAATTCGGGCTTGGCCACTTGGCGTCTTCGACTTCGACGTGGGCCTGGGTCTTCGCTTAAGCCTTCGAATCCGACCGCGTAACGACTGTGTGTTGTATTCTTTTTTTTAAATGTTACGTTATATTTTTAAATGGTTATATATATATTTTTTAAATGTTTGGTTATATATTTTTTTGAATGTTTGGTTAGATTTTTTTTATTTATATTTTATTGATAATTTTTTTATTATATATATTTTATTTTGTTTTTATTTAATTTGTTATATTTTATTTATGTTATATATAATAATAATATATATATGTATTAATTTTAAATTTTTTTTTATTTTATTTTATCATATTTTAAAAAATGAAAACTAATCTCCTATTTTAATTTTTGTATCGGTATTTATTTATTTTTTGTCATATTTTGTTTTTTTAATATTTTCAATTATTTCTGTTATTTTAAATTTTATAATTTATGTTATTTTAAATTTTATTATTTATGTTATTTTAATTTTTTTATATATTATATTTATTTTATTTCTATTATAGGTTTATGGTTTATGTTTATGGTTATGATTTAGGTTTATGATCACTTTATGGTTTATGAACACTATGGTTTGTGATCACTTTATGAACACTATGGTTTATGATCACTATTTAAATTTTTGCATAGAAAAATTGATTGTGTTATGTTGTATAATCATAGTTTATGAGACAATGTTATTAATTATTGCATAAGTTGTAGTTTTATAGCTTATATAGATTGGAAATGCTTTTAAACTCTTTTTTTACGAAAAAAATGTACAATATTTTTATTTTTTTCCTATTTGCCGAGTCTGTCCCGAGTCTTTCCCGAGTGCTTCCCGAGTCCACGAGTCATATGCCAGCCGAGTCTTTGCCAAGTCCGAGTCGTGCAACATTGGCTTAAACCAATCACCCAAGGAGGGCGACTTTACCCAAGGAAGGTTAAGTGCATTGAAAGATGTGTCAAATGAAGCCCAATCCATACCAAACTATAGATCTGAATCGCCGTGGATACTATAGAGGTGGGTTTTTAATATATTTTCAAAAAGCAAGCTAGATCCAAGAAGATCTAAGAAAAACAAAAATGAGGGTTTTGATTTTAATGTAATTTTGACCAATGGGATGGATAGCAAGCGAAATCAAGACGTACCTTGTAGATCTTACCTCAAAAGCTTACGGCCTCTTAGCATATGGAGAATTCTTGCCCTAGTTACAATTCCAAGCTTGATCCAAGTGTCTTCAACCAAAAGCATCCAAGCCCTAGGAGGAAATATGTCTCATGAAAACATGCAAATCAAACTACATCAAGTTAAATTTGATCTACAAATCCATAAGATCTAAGCATGTCATATCAAGAAAGCAATCAATGGACAAAGCACAATTGAAAAACTCCCTCTCTATGAAGACGTCTTGCTCATGGGGGATGTGAGCAACCCCTACAATCTTCCCACAAAGCAAATCGTTGAGCTAGCTTGAGTAATTCGACGTCCCTCTCTTGAAGTCAATTTCACCAAAAAAGCAAACAATGTCTAGAAGCAAAATATCCAAGAACATATGCAAGAGCAACCCAATCAAAGCCAAGAAGTAGACCTCCAAAATATTCTTTTCATTCCAAGTTTTCTAGAGCCCAAAGGTGAGCTATACAATAGGGGGTCTCCTCCTTATATAGGATAATAAAGACCAAAACCCTAGATCTCAAAACCACTTTACAACAAAATGAGTGGTTGAGATTAAAAGATCTCAATACATAATCAATGGCTAATAATGAACCATAACAATATATCACATGGATCACTCAAAAGGTGATGATGTCATAACAAAATGGTACAAAGTGAGGGTGACGTCATCCTCCAAAGGGGGCAAAATACCATGGGCCCACCTCATATGACTAGGACATGACTCATAAAGCACATGGTGGGGCTAGGAGGCATCAATCCTTGCTAGCTCATCCCCATGGCACAATAAAATAATATAATATGTCCAAAATAAATACAAATGATCAAATCTGTCCTCAAAATCTATGACAGACAAGCAGTAAAAGGCCTCCTGTGGCCTCTGTGGACCCACCCAAGTGATGAAAACTGGCTGGAAGATAGGGGGTTCACCCTGGAAGACCTCTGTGAAAACCAAGTGCCAAAACCTTGCCTCAATTACCCAAATCAAATTCCTCAGTGACCCTTTTATCCCATTTCTGGACTGCATCGGTAACTGTGAAAGTAGTGAAACTGCCTCCTAGGGCACCTGAGCTGTCAAACTGAGCCCACCAGGCTCTCCAGAAGGGGGGATAAATGGTAATAACAAGTGGTTGGACCATCCCCTCCTCATACAATGCCCTAGGTGAACTGGCTTCTCATGGCCCTTGCTGCTCAGGCTGGGAAATCAGCACCAAATCTGGTCAACAAGTGTAAAATTGCATCTAACACTGTCATAAGTGCCCGGAACTGAATGATAAATGTCTCATTGGATCCAGAAGACCCAAATTTACTAAGAATGTATACTCATACACCATGGGTTGCCCTGATGGACTAGCTGTAGGGTCCACCATAGATGGACACTGTATAATCTGATGATCTGAAGTAATAATAAAACCTGTTGAACTGTATCAATCATCATCTAAATCATATGTCCATCATATAGCATCATCATCGAGAGTATGTGGGACCATCAATCATCATCCATAAGCATACATGGCCCACATCATCACGGATCCCAAGAAATGACCATAGTCAAATTAGGTTTGACTATGTCCATATACAACCAAGGACAAATCATATCAATAGACTAAGACATGTTTCTCTAATTATACTCACAGCTTAACTTAAAGTATAACATCATTCAGTGGCATGTTTCTCTAATCATACTCACAGCTTAACTTAAAGTATAACATCATTCAGTGGCATTAAACATATTTGTTCATTCCATTGTTATTTGTATTCACTTGCACAATAGCTTAAATGACAAACTCACCCATCGGACATGGTCTAACTGCTAGCTAAGGATGAAGGCTAGGAACAAGGTTGGGCAAAGGGGGTAACTTGTCTAAACTCAACTAAAAGACACTTTGGACTGGGAGAAAGGGGGAGCTACAAACTCTGTGCTGGACAAAATAAACACGGGGGATGGTTGTGCCTCACAAATGGGTAAGTTGTTTAGAGAGTGCTTATTCAACTTAGGCATCATGTCTACATCAAGCTGATCCAAGTTCATTAGGATCATTCAATTTCATTTCATGGCCTTTTTGGCCTACATAACCCTTCGGATCTCAAGTGTGCTGATAAGCACAACTAATCGCAACTTGCATCCAGGGCATGTTTACATATACATATAAGGTCAGCAATTGTTCAGATATAGCATTTAAGAACCATTGATTTTTGGACCTTTCTCATACTCTTCGAGGAGTATTTTTAGCAGTTCATCGCTCTTGCCCTTTTTAGTTTCCATGGGCGAATCTATATAAGTTTCCATAAGTAGTACATGAGCTTTCAGTTTTAGCCAACAACATCTCAAGTGACTAGGGGGAGTTCGAGCCAGTCCCAAACATCGGGACAACCGACCAGAATGATTTAGGCCTACAATCCAACTTACCAAAGGCAAGTTTTGTCACCAACTCAGAGCCGAGACACTAAACATACAGGGATGCGGTCCAAACATAGAGGTAGAAAATGGGGAAGTCCTCGATATCAGAAAGTCAAGTAAGACAAGTCATGGGTTAAAGCCAAATAAGGAAAGTCATGGATGGATGGAGTCAAATGATGGTGAAGCCTAAGCTAGCAGACAAATGGTATCAAGGAAGACCATATCTATGCAAGGTAGTGAACCAGTGACTTTTGTCAAACAACCTAAATGTGCAAGTAAAATGTTCATTTTATGTTATCATCAAGATAGTTCATTTTATAAAGTTTGCCACACCATGAATTATATACCAAGCCAATGCTGTGAACATGACTAAAACAACAAGATAATAATCCATAGTCAATGATCAAGAATCCAAAGGTCATACAACATCATCATAAGAATAATCATCATATACCATCTTAAACACTGTTGCAATACATCTCTAGGCACTGAACTGAAACTGTATGGAATAAAGGGTCACATCGATCATCAAATCTGAACTCTCAAAGCTCAGCCTTGACACAAGGTCTAACATAAGTTTGAAAAATACACTGCTCTGATCATGAGTGATCACAAAGTACAAAGTCATCATAGCCAAGCTCTGAATAATGTAAGCTCTGGAATGTGCAGATATCTGCTAAGCAAGAATAGTAGCCCTGCTACTATGGTGTGATAACAGTCTCATCTACACACAAGAAATCTCAATAAAATATGAGATACAGGGGTTTTATCCCTTCAATGGAGTCACCATGTGAGAATAAAAATGTGCATTTAAAATACTCACAAAAATTCTACCTTTTCGCTTTTCTCAAATTTTTTATAAAAATGGAAAAAAAGTTAGTGGAGTCGCCAGATGAAAAATAAAAAGATCTACTCTAAACATTCATCAAACAATGCAAAAACAAAAAAGGAGAAAATATAAATCGTACTTCGGGATTAAAAAGATTTATCCCCGACAACGGCACCAAAAGTGTTTCCACAACAACGCGCACCTTGGGGAAAGGGGTTAGAGTAGCAGAAATCTTCAAGCCACTGTGTGCGTTCCTTGGGGGCAAGCAAAGAGTTGAGATACTGTCACTCAACACTCAACTCCTCCATCTAGTCCAACTCCTAACGACTCCATGATCTGTTCAACACAACCTCCCAAGTTCTTTGAAATTCACTACTTTCGGATTTCCCTATTAATCTAGACACTTAACTCCCTTTCTGAAGTGATCAACTGGTCGGACAAACTGTAGAGATCCAGACCATACGGTGAGGCTAAGGGTTAGTTAGTTTTAACAAACTAAATTGTAGATTTTATTAGAAGGCTGAGAATCTCTTTTCATCTACCGGGGGTAAAACCCCTTTCAGTTTACTTCAAGAATACACAGCCTAAATTATTAGTTAAAAAAAGAACAAAAATTGTAACAAGCAAATGTATTGACTGCTAAGAATCTCTTTTCCCTTTCAGTATTGTTATCACACAGCTTGTAGTTGTCTCTAAAGGTAAACCATCCAGGACAGTAGAGGTGTAGACAACTAAAGAGATGACCCAAGAGATGCCACGGTTCCCAATGCAAGATAGCTATCACGTTAACAGAGGCACTCTTCACTTTAGAACATGCCTAAGCAAGACCAAGGGGGAGACCTTAGCTTAGCCAATGAAGGCTAGTGAACTCGATCTAGACCTCCTAGGGAAATGTGATGATGAAAGAGTAGGAGACCAAGATGAAACAAGATCTAGATCTAGGATGATAAGTGGACCCAAGATGGTTAGGGCTTGGTTGAAGAGGCTTAAGACAGGACAAATGTTCAACCAAGTATGAGATAAGGTCACTTATGGACTAGGAGTAGTAGATATAGATAGATCTAATGCCAAGAAAAAGGTACCCAAGTGGGGCCCACCCTTAAAATATGGAAAATGGTCCAAATGGGGCCAACAAGGTCAAAATCAAAATGAAATGGCATTATGGGGTATACTATAGCTTGGATCTATGGATTTGAGGAAGAATGAGCAATACCCACAAATGGGATCTAGCAAAAGACCACTCACCCAACTAGTGCGACCTCCCTTGGAGAAGGCCCAGTGCCTTAGATCCGGGGGCAAATGGAGTTGGATGTCCACCAAAATTTAGATCGGGATAGTTAAGATGATTATTAAGGTGGGTTTTAATTATCAGAGTTGAAAAAATCGCCGAAAAATCGCGCTTCTTTCAAAAAATCGCACGGTTTTAACTCTGCCGAAAAATCCGCACTTAAAAATCGCAATTTTTTAAAAAATTGGCGATTTCCGTTTTTTTCAAAAAATCGGCGATTTTTTCGAAAAAATCGCGAGTCAAAGGGAAAAATCGCCCAGCCTTTTTCACAGTTTTAAAAACTCGGGTTTTTTTTTTATAAATTTGATGAGTTTTGTACATGTAACATTGATGTCAACAATACTAAATGGTAATGTTAAATTCTCTTTATCTTTCATTTTCCATCCTTTTACTTAAATTTGTAACATTACCATTAATTGTTTCAGGATGTTTGAGAGTGGTTCCAACCTCATCAGACTTCATATGCAAAAAGTAGGATTTTAGATCCCATTTAGAATTCAACAGACTTAATGGTTTTCAGGATTTCAGGATTCCAACGTTTCTAGTGGATTCTATCATGTATGTGGGTAAGGGATTGGAATTTAACGAAGTACATCAAACTCTCTATGGACCTTGATGTTGGTGGTGTCGATGCCTGATTGTTAAAGTTGTTTGAATTCCACTGTCATGACCTTAATAAAAAAATGTACCCTTCAGTCAAGCAAAACCAGTTATTAAGCATGGGAAGCTCTTTCTACCTTATTTTAACGCTTGGATTAAGAAGTTTGAACAAAATTGTAGGGTGTTAATTGATGTCCTTGGAGGATCAACTTCGAGATTGGAAGCAGAGGCAAAGTCTAGAGCCTAGAGGTGGGGGAACATGGTGCTATTGATGAATATGATCTCGACATAGACAATGATTTTGATGATTATGTTTTTTCAATTTTGATTTAGATATGTATTGCGCTTGGTGCCATTTTGATAATATTTTGTCTCTAATGGTTTGGAATCATAGCTTGGAATCTTTAATAGATATTTTTTCATTAAAATTGTAAAATTTTATGTATTTTTTAACAGTCTGAGTCATTGAAATCAAACCACTCCAAGTTATTTGCATCCACTACATCTATATATTAGTGCTTTCTACATATTTATGTTCCAATGTGTTTATCTGATGTTATTGTTGCTTTATATGTTTAAAATTCTGAAAAAAATGAATATATTTTGTATTTTTTAATGTTTGCCGACTTTTTCCGATTTTTTCGCCGATGTTGCCCAGAAATTGTTTTCGGGACCCTTGTCGACTTTTTGTCGAGTCCGACTTTTTCAACGTTGTTAATTATTAAGCCCGAGTAATTGCTAGATCTCCATAGATCTGAAAAATAAAAAATACAAGGGTTTTGATTTTAAGGGTTTTAATGACCAATAGGATAGAAGACAAGTGAAATAGATACGTACCTTATAGATCTTACCTCAAAAGTTTGTGGCTATCTTGCACATAAATGATCCTTGCATTTAGTTACAATTCCAAGCTAGATCCAAGTGATTCCAAGCAAAAACGTTCAAGCCCTAGGAGGAAAAATGTCCCACTCAACCTATAAAACAAACTACAATAAGTTAGATTTGATCCACAGCTGAATGAGATCTAAGCATGCCATATCAAAAGAAGCCAATCAATGGACAAAGCACAATTGAAAAACTCCCTTCAAGATGAAAACGTCATGCCCAAGGGGGATATGAAAAGCCCACAATCTTCCCTTCAAGCAATTTGACCTCCCTCTGTAGCTGTCAAAATCACCTGTTACAAGCAAAGATGTGTAAAGCAAAAGATGTATAATCATATAGCCTCCCAATCAAAGCCAAGAAGTAGATCTACAAAATAGTATTTTATTCCAAGTTTTCCAGAGCCCAAAAGGTGCCTTTACAATAGGGGGTATCTTCCTTAAATAGGATGAGGGAGACCAAAACCCTAAACCACTTTTGAAATGAGTGGTCAAGATCAAAAGATAAAACAATATAATAAATGGCTAAGATGAGCTGCTACATAATATGACATGGATCACTCACTAAAGGGATGATGTCATGACTAAATACACCCTAGGGGGGGATGACGCACTACACAAGGGAGACTAACACATGTGTGTACCACATAAGATTACTAGGACAAGTGACTAGGGACACATGGTGGGGCTAGGAGGTATTATTCCCCTTCACTAGCATCACCCCATGGCACAATAATATAACACCAGACTCAATGATATGTCCAAGTACACAAATGATCAAATCCTGTCCCCCTCATCTGAGAGAAAAATACACCAAATGACATCCTACTCACTGTGTGGACCCCACTGACTGCTACAAACTGATCTAGAAGGAGTGGGATACACCATAGATGACCTCAAAGTAGACCTCATGCCAAAACCTTGCCTCAATTGCCCAAATCGAATTCCTTTATGACCTTTTTATTCCATTTTTTATCCTTTTGAAAAACCATGAAACTGCCCATAATTGATTATCAGGTGCCTGCTGTGAAACTGATTGTGCCATCATGTCCAGAAGGGGGGTAATATGGTAAAAACGAGTGGTTGGACCACCCCTTTCCTCTGTAGCACCCTAGGAAACGACTAGCCTCCAATGCTATGGCTGGACAGGCCACATCAGCATGGCCAAACTGGTCCACAAGTGAACAACTGGTCAAATCATGGCTGGGAGTGCCTGAAACTTAAAGATGAGTGTCTCAATGGATCCAAAAAACTCAAATCCACTAGAGATGAGTACTCATACACCTCATGATAACCTGTAAGATCATTTGTAGGGTCCACAATACCCGAACAAGTAAAAATATGATGATCTGGAAATAATAATAATCATGAAAAACTGCATCAATCATCATCTGAAGCCTGTGCCCATCATATGGAATCATCAAAAAGGTAGATAGAGGACCATAGATCAACATCATACATAAAGTGGTCCATCTCATCACAGATCCCAAGGTTGACCTTGGTCAAACTAAGTTTGACCGGTCAAACTGATCAAAATATGACCTTGGCTATAGAAGCCATGCTGCTGCAAGTGCAAATAGTTAAGACATGCTCTCTAGATCATTTTCATAGCGAGACTCTAAAGTATTAAGCATCATTTCACTGGCAATTAATAAATAATAATAGGTTGGTTAAATAATTTACTTTCAAGAAGAAACTCAATAATATACTTGTTTGTAAACACGATCAAATTGCTAGCAAAGGGTGAAGCCTAAAGACAAAAGGCTAGGTTGAAAGGGATGACTTGACTGACTTGACACTGATAATTTTGGATGAGGGACATGGTGTTACACACTTAAGCATGTGTTGGACAAGGAGTACACAAGGAATGGTGGTGTCTCAAAAATGGATAAGTTGTTCAGAGAAGTGCGTATTCAACCTTGGCAAAAATTGTTTACTACTAGAACCGCCATGAACTAGGTCCAGGCTAACCGTAACTTGAGGTTCTAGGGGACACTTATAATTAGTTGTCCCTTGCTCCATCTCATATCATAACCCGCAGGTTCAATGAGGAAAGTTTCACATAAGGTTAGTAGTATTTAGATTTAGCATACATTTAACCACTGCTTTTTAGGACCTTTCATTTCATTGAATTTCATGGCCATCAATCTTTAGACTTAGCATACATTTATCCATTGCTTTTTAGGCCTAATATGACCCCTCTGGGATTTAACATGTGCTTATAAGCACAACTAATCACAGTTTTCATCCGGGGTGCATTTACATTACATAGCATTTGAATTTCATTTCAATTTCATAGCCCTTTTCATTGGGTTGTACAAGATATAACAATAATTTCCATATGTAGTACAATTTTGCTTCAGGTTTAGCCAACACAACTCAAGCAACTAGGGGGACTTCTGCAATCAAAACCACACATCGGAGCAACCGACTAGAGTGATAGAGGCATGGAATCCAACTTACCAAAGGCAAGTTTTGTCGCCAACTCAAAGCGGAGACAAAAAATAAACATGGATGCAAGCCCAATACAGAGGCAGAAGCAGAGAGATCCTCCATATCACAAGTCAAGGTGTAAGTCAAGGTGAAGATCATCAAATGGGGAAGGACAAATGGATGGATGGAGACAAGTGGAAATGATGCCTAAGCTAGTAGGTCAGAAAGACACTAAATGATCATGTTCACATTCATATGAGGTAAAGACTAACAAGTATAAAACAAGAGTTTCCAAATGTCAGTAATACAACCAATACATTTAATCTATAACAACCAATTTCATTTTAACTTTAATATACTGCCAGATCATAACTGCCATATACCAAGTCAGTGTTATCAAAATGACCTAAACAGCAAGGTAATAACATCAATGCACATCATATATATACTGGGTCATATATCAACATCTGTAATCTGAACCAACTATATCCACTGAGTACACTATATATGAAATACTAAAAACTGCACTACATCTGTATGGAATAAAAGGTCATATCGGTTTATTATCACCTATTTTGTACAAATAGTTGAACTTCCGATGAGCCGCCGGTTTATTGAACATGATTCATGTTCATCATCAGCATTCAGAAGTTCAGAGGTCAATTTCAAGGCAATTTTGCCCCTTTTGTAATAACTGCAAGTTCATACCCCCATGGGGAATTTGTAAAATGTTGGTCTAAACGGGGTCCTTTTATAAAAGACTCGGCTATCCGTAGGTTTAGCCATTTGGGGGATACTCTAGAGTGTTTTTTCCTTAGGAATTATGCGCTACTCATCAGTGGCGTATAATCCCCGAGTTTTTCACTCAAACCTCCAAAGCTGGAGTATTTCCCATGGTGGTCAAAACCTAAGGTGGTTATTAGAGTCTTGTGTCTAGGATTTTTTACGTGTTAGCTACATCGATTGAGTCGTATGAACATGCACTAGGTCCTCTAGGAGTTTCGTTTGATTCCGGCAAAAATAATTTTTTCATAAAATTAGACCATTTTTAATGGTTTAATTAAAAAATTTCAAAAAAGTGATAAAAACCTCATCTGGAGGCGAAATTGGGCGTGGGGAGGCTCGTCTTGACGCTCGGAGCGTGCTCTTTACCCTAACGCCAACTTTTCTAGGGTTTCGGGCGATTATGTCGCCTTTGGGAGCAGTTTTCAATATTTTGGCATTTAGTAGCCATAAAATGACAAAATACACTATATGACAAAAAACCAAAAAAGACAAGATTGATTAAAAAATTAATTTTTGAAGGTGGGGTATGTTTCAAATAAGGTGTATGACCCATTTAAAATATATGAGGCACATGCTAAATCAAATTTTGTAAATTCGAAATTGATTTAAGTATAACGTGAGCCATGACCGTACGGCTCTTCATGAAGACTCACGATTTGGCTATGTGTCAAAGGTTTAATGGATGAGTGAATGAGCATTTACCTTATTGTGGGCGCCTCCCTAGTTTTATGGCCACATCATGGCTCGGTTCTCTTGGAAACTCAAGTTATCATTTAATGCTAGCTCGCATATGTCCTCAAATCCTCACGTCATATCCATTAACTTCACGTCTAAGCCTTGTTGGAATTTGTTTATTGGTTAGTGCAATCACTAATTGGCTTGGCTTTCATGAGTCGAGTTACTACCTACACATTACAAATGTCTCTTCACTTACCAACTCGCATCCTCCTTCAAACTCACGCCATTCTACCCTGTCCTCACGTCAATCCTTGTTGTAGCTTGCTCATTCGTTGGGTGATACTTCCCATGCCTCAATGAAGTCGAGTTTGCCACCTCTTCACTCATACCAACCAACTAGTGCGAGTTGTCATTTTCCAAGCCTTTGATTGATTGGGATTTGACCTACATGCTCATTACTAATTCGACCTAGGGTTTTAGCTTCAAGTTTTACTATAAAGAGAGGCCCATTTGGGTTATTATCTCATGGAGACTTTGATGCAAGATTACTCTACACAAATTTGTAACATGCTTTGGCTTGATATTTTCAATAAAGATTTCGACTTTGGAGGTCCATGAGCTTTCAATCTTTAGTGTGAATTCATCTCTTGTTGAGGTGACATCTTCTCGAAACCCATCTCTTGATTATGCATAGTATTTGATCAATGGCTAGCTTGTGAGAACTATTTTTAGTACAATAGAGTAACCATTTATAATTTAAGTTGGTTATTTATGCATAGTTTATCAAGATCTAAATGGACATGAGTAGTTGGTTATACAAATTGTTGATCTAATCTTGATATTTCTAGCATACTAGCATTGTTGATCTCACTTGTTGGTTGAGTGGTTTGGGTTGTGATTAGGTGTTGCTTAAAGTGAAGAGGGGTAAGAGCTCGGTTGCATCAAACCCTTGTTCATCTTCAAGTTTTGGCCTAACACTTCGTGGTTGCAGGATCTACAATACTCTCAAGATCTTTTCATCTTAAGAAAGCTAGGAAGAGCTCTTCTCAGGTTTCTCATCAACCAAAAAACTCTACTTTTAAAACCTTGTTACTTTAGGCTTCCATTTCTTCAAGCCTTCTTGTTTGCTCTTTGAACTTTTGTACTTGCTTGCTGCCCTTTCTAGCCCTTCTAGTCTTGATCCAAGTTAGTCACTTATCCTCTTCAAGCCATAGATTAGTAATCCATAAGGTTGAAGTTCCTTCAACCTTGGGGAATAACTTGGGATTTGTTCCCTTGTGCTCTCTTCAACACTCGTTGGCGGCGTATCACCGGTTAACCGGAGGATTTCCAACGCGGTGTTTCTACCATCCCAAGTGTTCCACTTGAAGCCCTTGCCCTAGATCTATTTCTCCTTGGTTTGTCTTCATCCTCCCATTCGTCTTACTTCATTTTTGCCTTCCTCTCCTTGCATTCGTCCCACTTCACTTTTGCATTTCTCAACCATTCCTCCTCTCGTCTCACCCTAGTTTCTTCCTTCACCTTTCCATCCTTTTACCCTTAGGTTTCCCCTTCCTCCCTCTTCTCGTCCACCTCCAAAGTGAGCCCTAAAACATAACCAAAACAAACAAAAAACATTAGTTTGGTTAGTGGTTATGAGCTAGTTAGTAGCTATATCTATCTTTGCATCTTGTTAATAGTCTCACACACTTGAAAAGATAAACACTTAGGCATTCTTTTTTGGATCTCATATTAGGAATCTAATCCTTGCATTTTAAGTAGTTTATTTGAACATATAGGGAAGTGATAGGTTGCATGTAGCTTGTAGTTGTTTACAAGCTTTTACATCTTTCAAAAGATAGAAATTTTGCACAAAAAATATTTCAATTTTTTATACTTTAGATCTCTTTTTTAGCACATTTCAAGAGTTTGTTGTTCGCTGGTCCGTTTCGCCATAGTTAAGATTTCATGTTAAAATCTCATGCATTTTCCACTTTAGAGTCAATCTTTTGAATCTAGACTTAACTAGTTTCCAATTGGTTTTATTTTGCTAATGGTTAATGGGTGCCTTGTTGAGATGTTCTGATCTTATGTAGGTCATTTGAGAGAAAGATATTTGATAAATCTTGAAGTAAGGAAATCTAAGCAAAACCACAAGAACGCCATAAGGAGTGATTAAAATTACAAAATCTTGTTATCCTTTGTAATAAGCTTATAAGAGCTAGGCTTGTATTTCCATTTACTTCATTCTCGAAAGACCTTGTGAGGTTTTAAACCCAAGGCATTTGTAACCGTTTAATAAAAGTTTCAAGTGGAGGAGGCCTCCACTTTTTGGTCTTCTTCCCCAGTTGGGGAAGAGTGTTGGGTTTTGTGGTTTTGGCTTAGTTAGATCTTTTCATATGCTCTTAGTTTAATTTTGGTTCAATAAATCAGTTTTGCTTATCTTCCATATTTACTTACCCCCATGCTCTCCCGAGTAGGGCTTTTGACCTGAAAGAGATTCTTGGGTAGTTTTGTTTTATTTTTTGCATTTATCGTTATCTTGTCTCTCTTCCAAAGCTTTCGACCGGAAGTTGTATCCTTGAGATTTTGTCTCAAGGGCAGGACCACATAATTTGTGGTTACTCTTCCTTCCCCGTCGGTTTCCTTGGCAGAGCTTTCAGCTAGCTGGAGGTTCTCAAGTGCAGGCGGTTCTAGTGGTTGATCTTGTTCGGAGATCAATCCCACCTAGTAAATTAAATCTTGTGTGGTAGAATACTAGTTTGAGTTTAGTTTCATTTTATTTGGCAAAGTAGTTTCTTGTTAAGCATTACTTCATATCTTTCAAGCTTATCGATTTGTTTAATCATTTAAAAAGTTGATTTATTGCTTTTACAACACAACTACTATCTACTTCTTTAAAATAAACCAAAGTCTCTTGAACTTGGCCAAATCCAAGTCAAGAGCACCCTCTATCGGAGGGCATTTTAGTTCTGCATTCTCCCTGCATTAGGCATTTTAAAGCTTAGCAAGTCTCTTGAACTGTGGTCATAAGATCAAGTCAAGAGCGCTCTCTGTCGGAGAGTTGAACAAGGTTCTCTAATAATAAAATTTTCCACTCATACACCCCTTAATTAATTTATCTTGGTTTCTATCCTACACCCGTATGCTCTGCCAACCGGAAACGGTTGGGCTAGTACTCAGAAAGGTGGAAGACCTGTTAATTTACAAGTGAAAATCTAATTAAAAATTTTTACCCAAAACCTCAACCAAGACAAATTACTGTTCTTCCCACAAGAGGTGGTGCCGGAAATCCACTGGTCAGACTCGGGGGCGGTTCAAACATTGGACACCTATCCTCTTGAATCTGGGTGCTTCCGACAGATCACCTAGGGTTGCCAGTAGTTTTCTTGGATAGGGTTCCACTATTCTTTTGATACCTTGTTCTTAGCCCTAATAATCAAGACAATTAAAATTTTAAATTCACCAAGATAAGCTGCACAACGTTCTCACAAACTTTCTGATTCAAGCACTTGTATCAAGTTTTCACATTCACATTTAATTTTTGACTCCATAAGGCACTGGTCCTTCATCTTATATTTTGCTATTCTTAAGTATCAACATTGGAGTATTTGCTATATTTACGTGAAGTGATTTATTTATTGCCCAAGTGTATCTTTCATCCTGTATTTGCAACGTGGATTGCGCTATCTTGTTCTTTATTTTAATTTTATATTGTCTCTCATCTCAAAAAACTCCTAAACAACACCCATCTGCATCACTACATCAAAAACACTTAAATACACAAAGAGCCTTAGTGAAACTCTCTTTTAGGGACTACCCCCCTTGGCTTCGTTAGGAGTTTGCCTAAACGGAGGAGCTGGGATTCAGGTGACAGTACCTGGCTCATTGCTTGCCCCCAAGGCCACACCTCTCTCACTTGTAGTGAAGAAACAGCTTTCGAAAGATTTCCGCTGCTGGTGTGCATATTGGCGGACAACACGGTCATCAAATCTGAGGTCTCAAGGCTTAACCTTGGCATAAGGTCTACTAAATGTATGATACAAAGATGCTTTGATGTGTGAGAGATCATAAATAATGTTGCTTATCATAGCTAATCTTACTGAATAAGTGTAAAGGCAAAGCTCATAAAAGTGTAGATATCTACTCTGCTGACATGGTATCCCAGCTACTATGTATGTGATAACAGGTACTTCAGGAATGCACAGTCGGATTTAATTTTTGGTTTTGCTAACTGTGAAGTAAAGTACAAGATTGATTACTTTGCAAAAGCAAAAAGTAATACCAACTATATAGCGCCTTAGGACAGATTGTGTGCATGTGTTGATAAAATAAAGCATGAAAAAGTTAAAAAAGAGCAAACCACAAAAAGCGAGCCTGCGATTTCTCCAAAGGGGGATGGGGTGTGTTGTCCGCCGAGATGCACACCAGCAGCAGAAATCTTTCGAAAGTTGTTCAGTGGGGAAAGTGTGGCCTTGGGGGCAAGCAATGAGCTAAGTACTGTCACCTGAATCCCAACTCCTCCATTTAGGCTAACTCCTAACAAAGCCAAGGGGAGTAGTCCCTACAAAGACTTTTACTATGGCTCAATGTGTTATAGTGTTTTTAGTGTATGGTGATGCGGATGGCTGTTGTTTAGGAGTTTTAAAGATGAAAAGATCACAAATTTACTTTAGATAAAGCACGAGATAAAATGCAATCCACGTTGCGATATAAGATTACAAGATCAGCAGTATATCAAAGACTTGCGAAAATGAGATAGCATCCACAAATAAATGACTTAAATGGACAAATGGCCCAACAATATGAATATATGAAAATGTAACAATTAGACCAGTGCCTTATGGAGTCAAAAATTGTATAGTGCTGGGGGATGCTAAAAGTACAAGTCTTGGAGAACCATTCGTGAGATCGTTTTGCAAATTATCTTGGTTTATTGAAAGTTTTAGTGGTCTTGATTATTAGGCTAAGAACAACAAGGTAAGCAAATCGACCGGAAAGGTATACCTTCAGTGGCTTCCCCTCTGATAGTAAGATGGACCGCCTAGATGTCAAGGAGTAAGTGTCTAAAGAATTAACTACTCCGATGTCTAGACAGCGGTAATTTCCGGCCCCACCAGGTTTAGGAACTTTGCCCACTAGTTGAGTATGTCTCGATAAAGCAACGCCGGTTCGTTGGTTGTGGGGGTGAAAATTTTACTATGTTATCGAAAATTATCAAATCTAACACCTTTCTGAATACTAGCCCAACCTTTTCAGGTTGGCAGAGCATACGGGTGTTAGATAGCAACCAAGATAAATTATTAAAAGGGGAGTGTGAGTTGAAATGTTTTAAAATTATTAGAGCACACAGTTCAACTCTTCGATAGAGAGTGCTCTTGACTTTGTCTTATGACAAGCTTCAAGAGACTTAGTTATTCTATATGCCTAATGCAGGGAAAATGCAATTTTAATATGCTCTCCGACAGAGAGTGCTCTTGACTTGGGTTATTGCAAGTTCAAGAGGCTTTGTTCTTTATTAAAATAGAGGCAGTTTATACCAACGTTGAAAAAGTCGAACTCGGCAAAAAGTCGGCAAGGGTCCCGAAAACAATTTCTCGGCAACATCGGCGAAAAAATCGGAAAAAGTCGGAAAAAGTCGGCAAACATTAAAAAATACAAAATACATTCATTTTTTTCAGAATTTTAAACATATAAAGCAACAATAACATCAGATAAACACATTGGAACATAAATATGGAGAAAGCACTGATATATATCATCATCATGTAGTCATGTCAAATATAAAATGATACATCAAAGTCGATACTGAATCCTGAAAGTCTGAAAATTTGAAACACCATAGTTGTCCAATCAAGGACTCAAAACTCAAAAGTAGATAACCAATACAAAATGACATCACATATATAAATGTATCTCAGGAAAACTAGTAGATATCTATCTAATATCAATGCCCTCTTCCCCTTTTACGGGAAAAGGTCATGGGCCGTTTGTTAGGCCTGCCCCTAGCACTAGAAGTAGCAGCAAAAGACCCTGCTCCTGCATCTAACATCGGACGACGAGTGACGGATGGAGGACTAGATGTATCAATCAGTGTAGGCGGTGGTGGCGATGCTAGCACATCACCCTCCGTGGTGGTTCTGACCTCCTCCTCCTCCTCCTCCTCCTCCTCCTCCTCCTGCCCTTCCTCTCCCTCTAGCCATGTAGGTTCCTCCTCCATGATAGGAGTCTCAATCTCCACCCTCCAATCAGACAAAATATCAATATTGTCTAAGGCGATGGCATCAGCATTTGGTGTTTTATTTATCTGTGTCATCCATAAGCGGAGATTATAATGGACGTAGACCAAATCATTGAGACGTGTGAACTCCATCCTGTAAGAGGAAAATAATTTTTTTGTATGAGTCTAGAGGTTCAAGTTTAAAAAATTAATGAAACATAATTATAATATGTGAGGATGATAGATTCACAAATTATATTAAATGAAATTGATTTGTTGAAAATCTAAAGTCTAAGACTCTAACCTTCTGCGTCTCTTTGCGTGTACTTTTTCAAACACACTCCAATTCCGCTCACATCCTGAAGCGGTACATGTTTGGCTAAGAATCTTGATGGCAAATTTCCGTAAATTTGGTGTCCTTACACCATAGGTTCGCCACCAAGTAGCTACAACAAATAAGGAAATAAATAAATCATAATTCAAAATTTCAAATTTCAACTTGCAAATAAAAGTTAAACACTTTAATAACTTACCTGGCATGAAACTGGTCCTGTCACGAATAGCATCAGCAAAGCTAAATACTCCAGTACCATCCTGATACACCTCTAACTCGCGATTGATTGCATTGCAAGTCTCATAATCAGGTACCATCCTCTGAATACAAGTGAAGAGCCCCTCCAACACCTCAGCATCAAAATCAAATTTGCATTTGTAGGAAAATGCAGGGTTGAGGAAGAGTGCTGCTGCATGAATGGATCTATTAAGCATCCCGGTCCATCGACTATCAATCAACTCCCATAACAACATGTGCCTCTCGTGCCCCGGGGTACCCTTGCCCACATAATAATTCCGGATGGCCTCTTTGGCCCTATCCATGGCCTCATACAAATAGCCCATTACAGGCTTATCACCATCAACAAGTCTCAAAACCCTTACCAAAGGTTCAGTCACCGAGCACACTTCCCCCACTCCTTCCCAGAAGGAGTCAGTGTACACCAACTTGGCAATGGTTCTCCCATCCTCTCTCCTGCTGTAAGCACAATCACGCCAATCATCAGAAACAAACATTTGCTTCAACTCAAACTGACATCGAAGCAAGGACTGAAGAGAAATGAAGGTGGTGGCAAAGCGCGTGATTGCGGGACGCCTCAAGTCCCTGTTTTTGGTGTGCCTCCTCATGAGGCTGAGAACAAAAGTATGGTTGTAAATGAACTTGGGGATGCTCTTAGCTTGATCAATCACCACCTTGATAAAGGGAACTTTCCCCATATCCTCTAGCATCAAATCAATACAATGAGCAGCGCATGGAGTCCAAAACAAAGCGGGGTGCCTCTCCATAAGCATCCTGCCAGCAGCCACATAATTAGCTGCATTATCCGTAATAACTTGCACAACATTGTGCACCCCAATGTCCTGTAGGAACCCATCTAACAACTCACATAAGAGCGTTGCATCTTTTACATATGCCGATGCATCGACTGATTTCACAAACAAGGTACCTCTAGGACAATGTACCTGTTACCAACTTTTTGTACCATAGTTGGATTTTCTGGAGAGCCGCCATTTGACAAACATGATGAATGTTTGATTCCAGTGTATCAGATGTCCAGCATTTTGTAGCTAGCCAATTGTGGTTAGCTTGTTTTGTTTTTTGAGTCGACATGACCATGGCCCCATGGGGGTTTGTAATAAAAGTGTGCTAGTAGGATCTGAGTGCCTCGGTTTCTCATGACTGGATTAAGCAACTAAGGTATTCCAAGGAGTTTTTTCCCTTGTCAATTATGCTTTGCTTAAGGCGAGGTATAATCGATGAGGTTTTCTCCCGCTCCTCCAAAGCTAGAATGCCCGATTTTGAAAATTTGGCCATGGGGGGTTATTAGAGGCCAACTAATGTATATAAGCCTACTAGACACTGTTAGAATAGGTGTCGGTCATGTCCTAGGTCCATAGAACCCTCAGAAAAAATTTCGAAAAAAAATTTTACCGAGTCCGTCGAAATTTGGGTTTTAATTATTTTTAAAAATTTAATAAATTTCTCTATAGTTTAAATAGAGAAATAATAATTTGTAATATGTCAGTCATCCGGGGTTCGAACTTAGTGTTTGATGGCTCGTTTCATAAGCCAAAAATCACACATGACCCATGGAGCAGCTAAACCCAATTTTCAGATGTCAATTCCGCCCCGTAATTAATATTTTCTCTGAAAAGTTATTTACAGAGAAATTATTAATTAAAATAATAAAATTTATTATTTTGGAGATAATCCAAATCTCCCAAAATTAATCGATTTGATTAAAATAAAGGGCTAAATGACATGGCAATGAGCATTTAGGAAGATTCCAATCAACTCCAGTCATCCATCCAGTCACCAAAAGTTTATCCTTTCAAACAAGTTCGCCCTCCTTCATGCAAAGTCGAGTTTGTGAGTTGTCATGTGATAAGTGGTTTGTTGGTTATGCATTTGTGTTAGATTGGCGCCCTCATGAGTCACCACACCTACCAAAGCTTGGCTCCTTGTGCTAATTCGAATCTACATCTACCATCCCTCATGTGTCTCCCTCACAACCAAGTCGCATATCCTCAAAATCCTCACGTCATTCCTCTTGGGCTCACGTGGATCCTAGTTGGGGTTTATCTATTGGTTAAACTCCATGCAAACACCAATTTATTGGCTCAATCCAACTCGCATTTACCTACCAAATACACGCCATCCCTCATCCAATTCGCATGTCCTACAATCCTCACGTCAATCCCCATTAGATTCACGCCATTCCCTTGATTGAACTCGTATTGGTTGGTGATTTGTTTGGCTCCCACTCAAAGCTCGAATTGGTACCTACCTTTCCACTTGGCATTCATCAAACTAGCTCGCAGCTCCCACATGGATCACGCCCTTCATACCCTAGCTCGCATTTCCTTGTTGTTGCATGCTTATTCGCTGTTTCCTCCTCCCAAAGTCGAGTCCTTGCCACCTCATGCCAATCTCACCTACCATAAACTCGACTTTGGCCATGTCTATTGCTCCAAGCCCTCTCATGATTGGAATTCGACCTCATGCTCACCACCAATTCGAATTAGGGCTAGCTTAGAGTCTTTTACTATAAAGAGAGGCCCATGTTGGGTTGTTATCTCATGGATTTTTGTGCATTGAAGCTCTGATAAAATTGTAAACGCTTTTAATTGAGAATAAAGTTGAGACTTTGGAGGTCAAGAACGTGGAGGCTATTGATGTGCTTGCTTCACTTGATATTGAGGTGATATTGTTTTACATTTCATTTGAGGCTCTTAAGTTGTAGAACATGTTCATGATGGCTAACAATCTAGCACAAGTAGCATGTATCTAGATCTTTTCACTTAAATGTTTTGTTTCAATTATATTATTCATGCTTAAGGTTATTGCAGGTATATCTTCACTCCATAAACGAGACCAAAGGAGCCTTAACTTTTTGATTTGAGAAACAAAGAGAGTTAGATCTTCTCCATCAAACTTCTAAAATACAATTTTGGTTACTTGTTACTATAGGCTTACATCTCTTCTAGCCTTCTACTTTGCTCCTTGAATTTTTGTTTTGACTTGCTAAGCCATTTCTAGCCCCTCTAGCCTTGATCCAGGATTGTTCTTGTTTTCAAGCCATAGATTAGTTTGCCATAAGGTTGAAGTTCCTTCAACCTTGGGGAATAACTTGGGATTTGTTCCCTTGTGCTCTCTTCAACACTCGTTGTCGGCGTATCACCGGTTAACCGGAGGATTTCCAAGGCGGTGTTTTTTACCATCTCAAGTGTTCCACTTGAAGCCCTTGCCCTAGATCTACTTTCCCTCGGTTTTATCTCCATCTTCTCCCTTTCGCCCCACTTCAAGTTTGTCATTATTTTCATCCTAGATTTCGTCCCACTTCTTTTTTGGTCTCCCTCTCCTAGCATTCGCCTTTCCTAGCTTCCATCTCCTCCTCCTTTCGTCCTACCCATCTTTCCAAGCCTCTCGTTTCCCTCATTCCTCCCTTAGGTGCCCTCTCGTCCACCTACAAAACACAACAAAGTACAAAACATTAAACAAGTTAGAGTTTTGGATTATTAGATTTATTTTATGAGCATAGATCTTGTCCTTTGTTTGAAATAGATTAGATCTCAATCATTTTGCTTAAGTAGCTCCTAGTATATGCTTTAGAAATAGTGTTATAACTTGCATCTAGTATCTCTCATTAAAAGTTCTTAGTTTTATTTCAAAGACAAACACATTGGCATATCAAGTAGGGTAAAATTTTATGGTTGCATGTTCATTCCCACCATATTTTGGGGCATTTTAGCTTGCTCGTCCGTTTTACCATATTAAATATTTTAAGACAAAATCTCATGCTTTTTTCATGTTTTAGTCCTACTTTGCAAACTTAGACTTAACTGTTTAAAGTTTGATTAGATTTCTAACGCTAATGGGTGCATGAGTTATTGGCTTATCCTTGTGGTAGGATTGTGAGAAGAGAAAGATCTCTTAAATCTAAAGATCAAATCGAAGAGAGAAGAGGAACTCAAGCATCATAAGACATATTCCAAAATATTTCTTCTTATCCTTTGTAAAGGCCATCAAGGGCTTCGATCCATTAAATTTTTATAAGTTGTTTCTAGGTAGTCATTAAAAGACCTTTCAAGGATTTTCCCTTGAGGCACTTGTAATTATTTAATAAAACTTTTAAGTGGAGGAGGCCTCCACTTTTTGGGTCTTCTTCCCCATTTGGGGAAGGGTGTTGGGTCTTGTGGTTAGTCTTAGCTTAGATTTACATTTTCATGCTCTTAGTTTAAATTTTGCTCCAAATAAGTCATCTTGATTATATTCCATATCTACTTACCCCCATGCTTTCCCGAGTAGGGTCTTCGACCTGAAAGAGATTCTTGGGTAGTTTAGTTTTATATTTTTGCATTTTATCTTGCTTCTCTTCCAAAGCCCTCAGCCGGAAGTTGTATCCTTGAGATTTCGTCTCAAGGGCAGGACCACATAATTTGTGGTTACTCTTCCATCCCCGTCGGTTTCCTTGGCAGAGCTTTCAGCTAGCTGGAAGTTCTCAAGTGCAGGCGGTTCTAGTGGTTGATCCTGTTTCGGGGATCAATCCCACCTAGTAGTTTAGAACTTGTATGGTAGAACACTAGATTTCTTTACCTTACAAGCATTATTGTTCAAATTTGCTTCAAGTTAAATATACTGCTATTACAATTTCTGTTTCTTTAAAATAAACCAAAGTCTCTTGAACTTGGCCATAATCCAAGTCAAGAGCACCCTCTATCGGAGGGCATTTTAGTTTCTTGCATTTCCCTGCATTAGGCATTGTTAATTTAGCAAGTCTCTTGAACTGTGGTCATAAGACCAAGTCAAGAGCACTCTCTGTCGGAGAGTTGAACAAGGTTTCTTAATAATAAAAAATTTCATTCATACACCCTTTAATTAATTTATCTTGGTTTCTGTCCTACACCCGTATGCTCTGCCAACCTGAAAAGGTTGGGCTAGTACTCAAAAAGGTGGAAGACTTGATAATTTACGATCGATAACTTAATTAAAATTTTTACCCAAAACCTCAACCAAGGCAAATTACTGTTCTTCCCCACGAGAGGTGGTGCCGGGAAATCACTGTCAGACTCGAGGGCAGTCAAGCCGTAAGCACACTTGCCCTCTTTGCAATCTGGGTGCTCCCGACAGATCACTTAGGGTTGTCAGTACTTTCCTTGGGTAAGGTTCCACCATCTTTTGATACCTTTGGTCTTAGCCTAATAATCAAGAACATCTAAAACACGTAAAATTTACCAAGAACAATTGCAAAACGTCCTTACAAACATTTACTTTCGACTTATTTTATTTTAGCATCACAAGTTTTATTTGACTCCATTTGGCACTGGTCTGTAATATTTATACATCTTTGAAATCTGGACCATATGTCCCTGTCATTTGCTTAATATCTATCTTGTGGATGCTTCACTTCAATTTCTAAGTCAAAGTATATTGTCTTTTTTTTCGTTTTGTATCTTGTGAATTTTGCAACGTGGATTGTGTGTTTAATTCTGCTCTAATCATCATTCAAAAAACTCCTAAACAACACCCATCCGCATCACTACACCAAAACACATTTAAAAATACACAAAAAGCCTTAGACACTCTTTAATAGGGACTACCCCCCTTGGCTTCGTTAGGAGTTTTGCCTAAACGGAGGAGCTGGGATTCAGGTGACAGCACCTGGCTCATTGCTTGCCCCCAAGGCCACACCTCTCCCCACTTTCCAGTGAGGGAGACAGCTTTCAAAAGGTTTCTGCTGTTGGTGTGTAGTTTGGCAGACAACAGTACCAAAAAGTTGATAAGGGATCTACCCTTACCATCTGACCAACCATCTGACATGATTGTGCATCCAGTGGTCTCCCATGACTGCTTGAGCTCCTCCAACCTAGCACCGATGTCCTTCTTTTCTACTTGAAGGATTGGACCCCGCAACTCATCAAAGGTGGCACTTTTATACCCCGAGCCAAATGATGCAATGGCATCACACATCGGCTGCCAAAATGGATTGTTTTTTACGATGCTGAGAGGTATGTGACTCCAGTAAAGACACCTCCCCATCACCCTGTCCACTTCTACCTTGTCATTTTTCTTTATCAATGCCTTGATAGAAGGTTGTGATCCACCTCCTGTTCGTGGACCAAAATGGTGTGAGGCCCCCGCCGTGGCTGTGGAACCCCTCACACTACCCTCACTGAAAGTGGCAGATCCTGTTGCCCCCACACTTCTTGCTAGGCCAAAAGCTGCAATCTCAGCTCTGTTTGCGGTGATCTCATCCTTCTTTTTATTCTTTTCATGGATTGCGTCATGGGCAAATCTCATGATCTCTGGGGTCACTGCAGTACAAACGCCAACATCATGCCCAGGGAGTTTAGCTAGATGGTATTTCAACCTGTTAACCCCTCCTGACATGTGATGCCCACACAATTTGCAACTCAAATTTTGCCTGTTTCCATCATCCTCGAGCTCACCATACTGCCAAAACGGATCCAATGGCTTTGGCATCTTGGAAAATGGAATGGCAGCCTCAAAATGCAAACCTAGGGCACAAAAATACAAAAACAAGAAATTAAACCCCATTTGAAAAAATTGCAACAATTTGGCTTAAAAAATCAAACCTCTAAATTTATATTTTTGGCCATGAAAAATGATAACAAGAGGGTGGCTAAATATCTAAGAAAGAAAACATGCTATTCCATTCTAAGAATCTAAAACCCCCTTACATTTTGACTCTTTTTTATATTTATAATTTTATGGACATGGAAATCATTGGAAAAATGGCAAAAAAAAATAAAAGAATAGAGGAAAGAATATAGGCAAGCAAACATGCAAAAAAATCATAAAACAAATACAAGAAAATGAACCACTACATACCTGTGAGATGAATTGGTTGATTGGCAAAGTTTTGACTCTTGAAATTGCACCCCTTCTCCACAAAAATTCACAATGGTGAGCTTGGATGTTGTTTGGAGTCTTGGATGCCTCCAAAGTAGTTGATGGTGCGCTCTTGCCCTTCACACTCCTTCTCCAACAGTCAAACAAAACAAATGACCAAAAAAATTCACTTTTGACCCTTTAAACCGCGGCCGTGACTGCCAAGGCGCTTTTTTCCTTCGACTCGCGAGTTTTTGCAAAAAGTCGGCGATTTTTTCAAAAAGTCGGGAATCGGCGATTTTTTAAAAAATCGCGATTTTTACTCGCCAATTTTTCGGCAAGGGTTTGACCACGCGACTTTTTCAAAAAAGCACGATTTTTCGCCGATTTTTTCAACGCTGGTTTATACACAAAGAAAAAGCATGCTTTCTAAAGTAAACAAGTAATGAAAGGAAATAACAAGTGCACACTTTCTAAGGCCAAATTGAACAACTAACCAAGAAATAAACAAACAAGGTGACCACTAGAACCGCTAGTCCCGAAAACCTTCCAGTTAGCTGGATGTCCACAAGGATGCTAACGAGGAAAGAGAAGTAGCCACAAAACTATGTGGCACTTGGGATCAAATCCCAAGCTACTTTCTCAAGGCAAAACTTGGAAGAGAGTTAATCTAAGTACAAAAATAAATTTTAATCTAGAAAATTTGAAACAAGTCTAACTAAAGCATGCATGAAACAGTCTTCCCCAAATGGGGAAAGAGACAAAGTGTGGGATGCCTTATCCCACCTAGCCTTTTTATTAACTGAGTTACAAGTGCCTTTGGGAATTAAACCCTTGAAAGGTCTTTTGAAGGAAATAAAACAACTATGGAAACAATACTTTGAAGCCATTAATGGCTTTTACAAAGGAGAGTGGTTTTATGTCTTCATGTTTATCATCCTCTTCATTGATTTTGGATCTTCTTATTTGTTCAGTTTTCCTCTTTGGGTTTTGCTCTTCTTCTTGTTGGTTTATTTCTTCTCAAGTACTTACAACAAAAGTCAACTTCAAGCACCCATTAATATTAGTCAAATCAAAACATTTAACTAAGTCTAAGATCTAAAAAAATTAAAATCGAAGATCTATATGACAAGCAAATGCAAATCTAGTCTTAGGAATGAGATCTAAAATGCAAGTAGATAAACCAAATGCAAAGCCTAGAATGAGCAAAAATGCAAAATCTTCTTACCAAATGAAATGCAAACTACTAACTACTAACAAAAGAAGAACTAACTAGAAAATATCAAAGTTTTCAAGTATCAATTCGTTTTTTGTGTTTTTGTGTGAAACTAGGGCTCTAAAGGAAGTGGACGAAAAGGGAGACTTTGAAGACAAAGTGAGGGGAACGAAAAGGAGATAGGATGGCTAAGGAAAGGAGGGACGAGAGCTAGGGAGAAAGAAAGAAAGAAGGAAAGAAAGGCTAGAAGGAGATGGACAAGAAGAAGGAGGAGGGGAAAAGGATGGGAGACGAGAGGGAGATGAAGAGAGCAAGGAGAGGATGGAGGAGGCCAAAAACGAAATGCTAAGAGGCCCAAAAGAAAGGTAAAACGAAAGAAAGAAGGGGCAAGAGGGCAAGGGGCAAGAGGGGCTAGAGGAAGAAGGCTAGCAAATCAAGTAAACTAGATCAAGGAGAAAACGAGAAGGCTTGAAGAAAAGAACCTTTGGAACCAAGGTAACCAAGTGTAAATAAAGTGTTTTGATGGATGGATCTTAGAACAACTTCTCAAGGTCAAGCTTGAACCACTGATCTAACTTTTGGAGAGCCCTGAAATGCAAAACATGTTAGAAAAATGCTTGTGAAGGGGAGAAAGATGCATTCGAGCTCAAGCTCCACTTCACTTCTATAGATCTGCACAATACATATAACTCACAAGAATACTTGGTCAAACTTAGTATGTCAAATAAGATGGGACAAGATGATGCATAAATATTGCTGACTACAGTCTGCACTTCTAAATCACATAAAATACAACATCAATGAAAAACTTGTACCTTCAAATGTTCATTCTATGGTCTTAAAAAAGACTTCTAAGCAAAAGAATGACCAAATACAACAATATGAGCAAATATAATAGCACAATATCACCTTATCATGTATAAAACAATCCTCATGAACAAGTAGAGCACTCCATGTAGATCTCCAAAGTCGTTATTTTATTCCAAAATAGCAATTGCTATGAGCTGTTACAAAATTGCCAGAGTAATGATGCACAAAAATTCCATGATGAATGAGGAGAGAAGCCCTCATTATATAATAAAACTAGAAGCCTACTTCACCCTAATTCGAATTGGCATCTAAGAGAGCCAAAAGCACTTGACATAATTCGAACTCCCAATCAAAATCCAATCAAATCCTAGTCTAGACCAAGCTTGGAGTGTCAGATCTCCACATAACTCGATTGTGTTAGGTTAGGGTGGGGAGGTGGCCTCCACCTAGGCAAGGCGCCCCCCATCCCATTCTTGTTAACTCCACCATACCAATGAGCAAACTCCACATCATAAGGGCGTGAGCTAGTGAAGGATGGCGTGAATCCTTGTGTGGTGAAGCTTGGAGCTTTGCTTTTAATGCTAACTCGAGTTTGTGGAGTTAAACCATGTGACAAGGCCTCCTATTTAGGAATGCGCCCACCATAGCATTTACTTCAATTCAACCAACCCACCAAACACTTGCCACATCACAAATTCGAATTTTGCATGAGGGAGGGCGAATTTGCTTGGAGAGATTGACTTGTGCTGATTGTATACTGAACTGAAGTTGATTGGAGATGACTGGAACATTCATTAATGCCCAGTGCCATGTCAATTAGCCTTTTTTTTAATCCATTTGGATTATCTCCAAATATTCATTTTTTATTATTTTAATTAATAATTTCTCTGTAACTGACTTTTTGAGAAATTATTAATTATGAGGCTGAATTGACATCCAAAACTTAGGATAAACTGGTCCGGGGATCATGAATGATTTTTGGCTTAAGGTTGGAGCCTTCAATCACTGAATTCGGATCCCAGATGACTGACATATTACAAATTGAAATTTTTCCATTTAAACTATGGAAAAATTTATTAAAATTTAAAAATAATTAAAAAACCCAAAATCGAAGGACCCGGTAAAAAAATTTCAAAATTTTTTCTGAGGGTCCTAGGGACCTAGGGCATGACCAAAACCTATTCTAATAGTGTCTAGTAGGCTTATATACATCAGTTGGACTCTAATAACCCCCCATGGCTAAAATTTTCAAAATCGAGCATTCCAGCTTTGGAGGAAGCGAGGGAAAACCTCATCAATTATAGCTCGGCTATAGGCAAAGTATAATTGACAAGGGAAAAAACTCCCTGGAATACCTTAGTACTGCTTAACCAAGTCATGGGGAACCGAGCCACTCAAAATCCTACTAGTACACTTTATTACAAACCCCGTGGGGCCATGGTCATGTCGACTGAAAAACAAAATTGACTAGCCAAAATTGGCTAGGCACAAAGGATGAATCATCTGATACACTGGAATACAAACACTCATCATGTTTGACAAATGGCAGCTCTTCAGATAATCCAACTATGGTACAAAAAAGTTGGTAACAGGGTGCCCACCTGCCTTTTATTACTAATTTACAACGTATGAGGGTGGATGCCTTTGGTCCTTCTTAATATGGATCCAAAGGCTTACAAGGCTTTATGAAATAAAACAAGAAAGAGGTATGTTGCTCCGGGTGGTATCGGAAGACCTGGATCTTCGATTTTCCGGCAGCACCTCCTCTTACCCGTTCGTTAAAAATGAAAAACCAGCCACCTAAAAGCATCAAATATGCCAAATAAAGTGTTAAAACCATAAAAATATAAGTACTTGAAAGATAAAAAATTAAACCTAAGAACTCAATAAGACTACATCTACTCAAAAATAAGCTTTATACCTTAAGATCTAGTAGCATACTTAAGTAAATCAGCTTCTTAAAGTATTATTTTCAAAAGGAAACTAATTTAACTAAGTATGTAAGTAACCCTAACCAAAGAGAAATTTAAATAAAGGTGAAAGGGATGGAGGAAGAAGAATGCTCAAGCCGAATGTCCGGATCTATGGAATCCACCGGTGGGAAGCGAAGGGACTATGTCCTTAAAGTGCCTGAAAAGCAGTAGAGACAAACAAGATCATTTGCACAATCAAGCTAGGAAACTACACAGCTAACAAAACTTGCAAAAGGGGATTAAATCCAGTATTTCCTACACAAGAGGTTAGGAGAGCATGCAAATAAACAAATTATACATGCAAATCCTAAATCTCTAAGCATAAAATAATAGCAAATGAAATCAAACTAGAATCATTTACCCTATGAGTTGATACCAACTTTCATCAAGGCCAGATCCATCACCACAAGATGCAAAATTAAAACAATAATAGAGTTACCTCATACACCACATGACAATGATCATCCACACACAATTGCGATACACCATGGACCTTCAAAGTCTTTCTATTCATTAAGCAAAATGTTACAAGCACGCTCAAAGCTTGAGCAGAGGTACCACCCTCTAACCTTGAGAGAAATGAGAACCAATACCCTTTCTTAAATAGAGCAAGAGAGAGGAGGGGCGCATTAGAGAAGAGAGGGCACAACTCTAGATTGAAGGAGTAATTAACTCCATGATCTAAGCCTTGAAATGTATGAAGATGGGATGAGGTGGGCGCCAGCTCAACAAGATTTGCGCCCCCTCCCATTGTGAACTCCATCATCCATCTAAAATTTGCCACATGAGTCAAGTCGCCCACCTTTGGAGGAGGGCGCATCCTCAAACAATAGTTAACTCGCCCTCTTAATATCTTTGATTGAAATCACCAATTTCTAATTGAAATAGCCTCTGATACTGATTGCTGACTTAACTGGGCCTTTAGTGGGACCAAATTCCTCAAAATTAGGAATTTGATTTTCTCTCAAATCCTTCTTTTTTGAAGTATTTAATTCTCTTATAATATTTTCAAGAGAATTTTTATTTAAGTGAAAATTAATCACTTAGAACTTAGGAAAAGTGGGTTTAGGGGTTTAACGGGTTAGAAAACAAGCACCCCCATGGCAGATTTCACCTCCTAACCACACTTTTATGACCTTTTTGGTTTTTTTAATTAAAATATTAAAAAAAGACTCGTTTTACGGGTAAATAAAAAATAAAATAAAAATCTCGAAATTGACTAAAAATCCTAGGGGACCTAGTGCATGTTCATAATGACTCAAATTGATGTCTAGCATGCTCATAAACATTGACACTTGAACTTTAATAACGTCCTAAAGCCTAACCACCAAGATGACCATTCTAGCTTTGGAGGAGCGAGTGAAAAACTCATCGATTATACATCGCTTATTCAGCATTGCATAATTGACAAGGGAAAAAACACCATTGAATGATCGGATTGACGTCTAAGTCCTAGGAAGCCAAGCTCTTTACAAAAGATCGTCATGCTAGCACATTTTTACACTATCCCCAAGGGGTTTGAACATGCAATTATTTAAAAAGGGGCCAAAATTTGGCTTGATGAACCTCGGAACACTGATGAAGAACAATTGGATTGTTCAAGTATTAGATGGTTCACTCGGAATCCACTAAGTGCAATTTTAGTGGATAACATGCCCATGCATAATGGAGTATGATTGGGCCTCAACAGAGAGAGTGCAGATCCTCCTCCTCCATCCCATCATTAGATGCAAGAAGACAATACCTCAGCCCATTGTACTTGCAGAGTTTGGTGCTCTACCTTTTTGGCTTGAGGTTGTATTTAGTCTTGTCTCTCTTACACCGCCTTCGGATCTTTACTAAAGGGGCGTGATCAGTACCCATATTTGGCCTATCTCTATCTAGAGGCCATCGCCTTTTCCAACCCTTCAGGCCACTCTAGATGTTGGTTGGGGATGTTGCATATCTTTTAGCATCTGTTGGTATTACGATGGATCGACTTCCTCCATTTAGGTACTCCTTGGACGCGCCTGACCACCTCTTACCTACAAGGCAGGAGTTGAACAGATAACTAGAGATGACATTTATAGACAGTTTGTGTAGGTTACTTGGATAAACCCTTAGGGGGGCTACACACTTCTTGGATTTGACGGATGGTCTCATTGTTCGTCCCCCTTACACATTATGCCAATGGGCACATGCTCTTCGTATTCCTTCAAGCCACAGCTCAAAGTAGGCTCTCATTGTCTTCGGGTAGAGATAGATCACTAGCTTGACCGATCAAATAGGATCTACCTTCGAGAGGTTGAGACCAAGGAGCACTTCATCTTTCGATGTCCTATTTACTGCAAAATCTATGGGTTGTTTAATTGTCTTTTTAGAGCCCTTCTCTCAGAGCTTCAAACTTTGACTAGATTCTTCAAATACCTTGATAGAGATGTATGGACTCTGGCCTTATACTTATATGAGGCCCTTCGACTTTGTTTCTTCACCCTCCAGTGACATTCTCAGTCGGGACCAATCTCCACTTCCTTCTTTTTGGTGCTTCCTTCCTCTAGGGGCACCAAGAGACAAACAGATAGTGGCACTGACCTTGACCGCTCGATTAGGACACGACAGTCCACCTCCACCTCCGCTCAACAACAGTGACGAGGGCATCCTTGGCCCATCTCAACAGTTGAACGACTTCATCTAGGATACAGCAGCAAGCTCCCTCCTCCAGTCAACGATGCACTACCCATTGTAGCTCCTCTTCCAATTCTTCCTCCAGATACAGTACTCATTTGAGCTTCCTTCAGTTGGCCTCGGATGGTAGGAGAGATGTTCCCTATGCTTCCACTGCTTCCAAGGCCCCATGACAGCAACAGTTTCACCATTAATGTATCACATCTCTCAGATCCACTCCCTTTATACATATTCTAAATCAGCTCTTCATATCTCTCTTTATATACCTCTCTCTGAGATCAACTCAATTTGTGGTGTTAGGAACTTAGGGTTAGCTTTGAGTCTTGTGTTTAGATTTTTATAGGAGCTACTTTTAAGCTCCCACATTGTATTGTTACGATGGTACCGCACAATCCCTTTGACCTACTTTTGTGGTCATTTGTTGCACATTAATAAAATTATCTTATCTTATCTTATCTCCTTTATTATAATCTAAAAAATAATTAAATAATTATTATTCTATCCCCACAAGATCATCTGAGTTAAGGCCAAATGCTTAATTGTTGTAGAGTTGCTACCCTAGGATCAAATTCTGATAATACTGCTAATTGATAACTAGCATTTTAACTAAAGCAAATGAGCTAAAGACACTTAAGCCAAAGGATGAATTAAAAACATATGAAATAATTGTGAACCTTAGGGAGCATTCAAGTTATTTCCTATACATGGTGGGATGTGTTATTGATCACATATAGGGCACCAGATGTTCTTGAGACCATAAAAGGATGCTAATTTAATGCCTCAAGTCTCATTTTCTTTACAATTATCAACCTTGAATCTGCAACTCTTTGTGCATTGTATTAAGCTACCCTCTTAAGAATACAGGTGGTGGCCATCACCATCTTTGAAGACCCTCAAGAATAGTTGCCCCCTTCACCATGTTTTGATTGCCATCCTCTGTTAGATTTTAAGATAGCAATATAATTTTTATCTCTTTCAATTTTAATTGATATAGAAACAAATACACGATCGCTGAAAGAACAACCATGCACGGATACACAAAAACACAAAGAATTTATCCTGGGAAACCACAAGGGAGAAAACCCAACAACCTTCTTATAGAGACATTAGTTCAAGATACAAAGTACATCCAGATACAATAGCCAAGATGAAGATAAATTAAAGGAGAGAACTCTTCAAAGATAAAAACCCCAAAAATTGCCTCCTTCTCTCTCCTGCGCACTTCTTTCTTGATGTGGAGCAAACTTGCTTGATGGGAGAAATGAATGAGGCGTCACCCTTATTTTCACTTGATTTCTGGGTGACCTTTTTCACTGGGGCCAACTTGCCTTTCTGCCTGGGCCGACTTCCTTTATTTGCAAAATAATAAATATTATTTTCTTATTTATTTTGGGTTCGAGTTGTGAGGATGCCTCATGTAGCTATAACATCAACATTCTCCTCTTCACTAATGATGTGGTTCTCTTGGCATCCAACCCAAGGGTCTTCAAAGCCAACTAGATGCCTTATCCAAAAGCTAAGAACTTCAATAGTGAACATTCAACCTTGGAAAAACCAAAGTTATGATCTTTAATGGCTCAAAGAATGTCCTATTAGATTGTCATTTCTACTTCCAAGAGGTGGAGATCAAGATCACCATAGCTTACACCTACTTGGGTGTTCATTTTTCAAGGCACCCATTTGGATTGTAGCAATCCCTCTGGCCTCGAACCAACAAGGGCGATGGTTCCCCAGCCCTCCCTGAGAAACAATGTTTTCAACACCATTTCCAGGACATTCCATCCAAGATGGACATTCTAAATAGCATTATCAGGCATATCGCTTTGTACAACTAAGATCTAGGGACCTAGTTTGTTAAAGGAGGATTGGGTCGATATTGAGAGGATCCAAGTTCTCACACTTCACCACATCATTAGATGCAAGAGGATTGTCTCCAAACACATAGTTCAAGGAGTTTGCAGCGCACCCCTTCCAAGTCGAGGCCATTTTTGGATTGGTTTCACTTCTCCATCGAGTTCAGAGCTTTGCTAATTTGGCCAAAGGTAGAGATCGATACCCCTACCTGGCATACTATTCCTCAGAGGCCATTGCTTCAACCTATCTCTCCTAATGTACCGATTTGATCTGAAATTTCAAGGATCTTTTTCACCATTTAATTTGCATGTGCAGTTTGAATGCTTAACTTTTCTTCAAAAAAAGACTTTTAAAAGACAATTGTAAATGCTTAAATGAATCACAGAAGCAAATAAACAAGTATGCAAACCATAAAATTGCAGACAACAGATGATAACGAAGTTCACCCCTTCTGGGCTACGTCTCCAGGCCACTTCCAATGAGAAGGTCGATCTTATTAAGTCTTCAAAAAAACTTACATACATGACTTATGAAATTACTTCTGAGATCTGTCAGTCAAATACAAAAAAAACAGATTTTACCATTGTGTTCCTCTCGAAATTCTGAGTAAAATGAGTATAAACTCGACCCCCTTTGCTTGAGACCTCCTCTGGCATGCACTTCGAGAAAGACTCCTCCTGCGCTTTTACGGATTGTACGGATTTGTACCTGTTGTACTTGTTTCCCACCTTAGGAACTGTGCAAACCTCCAACGCCAAACTCCCTTGGAAACGATGGCTTCAGTGGAGTTTAAATAGTGCAATGGGGGCGTAGAACCATGGGCCACGCGCTTTTTTTGGAAAGAATTCCTCGGCAAATATTTAAAAATATCGTGTCGTTCCTTTACAAAGGAATGGGCTATAGCCCATTGGCACGACGTTGTGGTAGCGAGTCAGAGGTCCCGGGGTCAAACCCATGGGCCTCGCCTTCCCCTTTTGTGTTGGTAACAATATAACATATGATATGGCATGTGTTGGCTCTCGGTGAGATGCGGTGTGGTTCCATCGTCCATTGGTTCCTTGGTCAGTTGCGTAGTATATAGTTCAAAACATTACACATGGAGTTGAGGGCTAAGCCCTCGGCCCCGCCCCTTTTTCAAAATAGCATACCATTCAACTTCAAATAGATGTGAACATCTATACGGTTAAGAAGCAATCGCGGGGATCATGGCTAGGTGGACGGGGTGGAGGCATTGGCGTAGGTAGATGTCAAGGGTTCAAACCCCCTTGACTCCCAAACTTTTTGGTAAACAAAACTGAAATGTGGCCAATCGGATCGCCACGTGGTGACCTCCGATTGGTCCACTTAGATGCCAACTGGATGCTCGCTAGATGCCACCTGTCAATTGGATGCCACGTGGCAATCCATGTCTGTGTCACGTCACCATACTTGTTGACTATACATGCCACGTGGCACCCTGTGGGTGTGCCATGTGGCCCCTTTTTTGCCTTTTCTACTTGTCATGCTGAAACTTCAGAACTCAATAACTTTCTGATCCGAAGGCCGTTTCGCACGAAACGAATGTCACCGGAAAGCTCTCGTCGAGCCCTACGCAATTGCAAGCTTCTGTTTGCAATTTGAAGACTTTCATTTTGATCGATCTAGGAGATCCTCCCGGATCACCATTGGTGGTATATTGAGGTTACATGTCTGTAACTATACATGAGCATCTTGATGGATAGATTTCCCCATTCAAATACTCTCTAAATGGCCCTAGCCACCTAAAGTCGACCAAGTAGGAGTTGACAGGATCATCAAAGAAGATATTTATAGACAACACATTCAACTTGGGTAGATCTACCCCGTGGGGTCAAACCCAAGATGACCTACTATGGAGAGCATTTCATGGAGCTAAGAGACGATCTCATTGCTAGACAAGCCTACACACTTCGCCATTGGATGCATGCACTTAGGATCCCTCTCGACTAGTTATAGGTTGGTTGACATTAGCTTTACGTGTGTTGATTTTTCAAATTTCAGCACTAGATAAAATAACTCCTAGTGATTTTCCTTGCTTAAAATTTAATTTCATCTCACTGATTATTTTACACTTGCTAAGATCTATCAACAGTAAATAAAAGTAGTGGAAGCAAAAATAGGAAACAGATCACATAAACATACACAAATTTCTGCCCTTCAAAATTCAGCTTTTCATTAACAAATAATCCAAGCTTACACAGGCTCCCTCTCTAGGAAAATGGCCCTAAAAATTACATAGAAAACCTGGCAAAATATGCCCTTCAGAAGACCAAAATCAGCTGAAATTTTGCCCATGGATCTCTACGAAAAACACAAAAAAAAAAAAAAAAATTATGCTGCTTGTACCGCCCTATTTGTATGGTTGTATGGACTGTAAGGTCATGTCTAGTGGTCCGTAGGGCATGTTCCATACAACTGACCTGCTGCATGTTGTTTTCCCTGATCAACTTTGCCTCTGTCCTGACTGGTACGGCTGCTTGCTGCTCTTGGATAGCTCTCTTCTTTTCTCCTTAGCCTAGAAATCATAAACTCCTTCTTTCCTCCTTGGATGGAAGTCCTTCTTCACCCTTGCCCAAGAAACTGAAAATCAGAAAGTCATTCTCCTAATTCCCACTCAGTGCTTGAGTCTCTCTCTTGTGTCATTCTCCTCTCCCCTTATCTCCCTTTTATACTTTTGGGTTGAACCAAAACCCTATCTTCAATGGCCAAGAATAGATCTCATCCACTTGAGATCAAGGGCTAAGATTCATTTGATTAACTTAAATCACTAAAGCCCCAAAACTTAATTTTTTCTCTATATTAACCCCAATAATTATAAAAGGGCATTCACTTTAATAAGTCATTTAATTAAAGTGAATTTCCTAAGTACCTGAGACGTCATGGGGGCGATTCCCATGGGTAAGACACCCACCCCATGGAAATAATTATCCAAGCTACAAAACATCAACAAGGCGGAAGTTGATCATCATATTCCACGAGCAAATAGTGTCTGCACATCTTTCCATTTGTAGGAGACTGTGACAAATCAACATTTCATTTTTATGTACCCCATGTATCAAGATCCAAGGTCAGTACCACAACTCCCTCCCCATCTTCCAATATCCAAACCAGTGATGCTTAGCCTTATACACAAGGGAGACTCTTGGATTTAGATATTCTCCACTCATACCACCCTACCCACCCCCAAACACCACCAAGACAATTACAGGTATAGACAGGCATAGAACAACTACATGTCAACTTCTAGGTCCACACGATCACGCGGAGATATCCGACCTCCTCCTGCAAGACCCTTGCGACTGTGTCAAGTTCAAAGCAAAGACAGGCCTTCCAGTCACAGGAGACATTCCTCTTTCTCCTCCTCCAGATCTCAACATAAGGCAGCCTCTTGCAAACAACATGATGCACAACAAGCCCACTCTTCTTAATCTTCCAGCTCCAACTCATCCAGACAACCTTCCATTAGGAGTTTCTTGATTTCAACCTCAGATGGTAGGAAAGATCCATGTATTGCGAGCACTGACTCAACAAATATCAACTTTTCTTTATCATCATCGTTATCATTAGTGGACGAGGACACCAGGGGACCTTGAGCACTCTACCTAGGCATCTACAATCAAAGCATTCAACCAGGTTCTCAATCTCTTTACAGGGAATCTTTCTTTCTTCTTCTTTGTCATTCCAAACTTTGTATCTTACTATTGGATGATAGGCTCTAGTTCTTATGCCAGGGATTTCATAGATTAGCTCTGCTTTTATGGGAGCTGCACTTGCACTCTCACTTGTGTATTGACTCTGATGTACCTAGTGATCCCTTTGACCTATTTTTGGTAACTCGTTGGACATTAATAAAATTATCTGATCTTATATTTGCTAATGAACTTCATGTACTTAAAAAATCATGTCCCACGGTCTTAAAGATCAAGTGGTAAACAGCCTCTAAGTCCACTACACTGGAAAAGTTCAAAACTCTCAAGATACATTGTGTAAAAGGGAACTCATCCTGTAAAAGTCTAGGGACAACCTAAATGCTATACAAGCAAAGGTAACAAAAGTGATGTAAATGACCTTTAGTCAATGACTCAACACATGTAATAAATAGACAGATCCACAACAAAAAATAAAATCTACAAGTCTCAAGTTTCAACAAATGTCTAACCTTGAAAGAGAAGACATGAAGACAAGATGAAGATTTTTGAATAAAAATCACAAACCTTTCTTATTGGACTTTTATCAAACACTTTGACTGTAACTCTGATTTATAACTTTTCTGAACTATGAATTCATATAATGAAATTTCTGATAGTTTAAGCATAAATACCATACAACCAAACTCTTGAACTGAATATGAAAGTAACACAGAAATTTAGGGCCAAGCCCAGGGCAAAACCTCACAAGAAGAAAACCCAGAGAGATTTATTTTATTAAATGAGAGCAAAAATTGGAATTTCTCATAACTCAAATTCTTTCCTTCAGCAAGAAAAATCAGAAATGCAAATAAACCAACTTATCTCTGCCAAAATCAGACTGTTGTATGGACAGGGTACGGACTGCCTTGAACTGTGTGCCAGCAGTAAACTGTATGGACTGTAAAATTTTCTGGCTGCTGTACGGTGTACAGACTGCCTAGAAATCTGTGTAAAGACAGCTGCCTTGAAAACTGTTCCAGCAATGTACAGAACTGTGTATGGACTGCCTCGGTTTCTGTGCCCGCAGAATGCCTCGAAAACTGTGCCAGCAGAGGAGTACAAAACTGTATGGATCACCTCAATTTCTGTGCCAGCAAGAGATGTACGGACTGTTTGCAGAAATGACCTTGGGAACTGTGCCAATGGTTTTTCTTGGGAACTGTGCTATCTGTCTCTCACTCTCTCTTCTCTCTTGATGTCTTCTTCTTCTCTTTCAAAGTGTTTAAATAATCACTTAAACCCCTCATAAACCCTAACTACCTTTAATAACCCTAACTTCCTCAATGAATGGCTAGGATTAAAAAGATCTAAAGGGTCATCAATGATCATTAATTGCATATTTAATTCCTTTTTAATAATAATTAAATGCACTTTTACATAAGGAACCCACTTTACTTAAGTGCACTCACTTTAAAAATATAAAAGCCACTTTATTATATTTACATAGTAACACTAGGAAAGACAACTTTGTCCCCCCTATGTGACATCAAAAACATGGGAAAGACCTTCCTCATTACAAATTTCAACACAAGATAGTAAGGGAGACAAAGAGACGAATATTATACTCCATCAAACAAGTAACTGACAATGTTATAGCATTTGGACGGCTAAGATATAATCAATGATAGAAACATTTGAAGTAGAATAAAAGCAACAATAAAACAATAAAAAATACCTTAAACTTTCAGTGCAGTTCGGCAGAAAAACTAGGTTACCAACTTCCACAACTAGCTAGTGTCTCTCAAGAAGTTCAAATTCCTCACTCCTGTATTTAAAGGGAATAGATCTATGATGTAGAAAATCATGTCCAGTCAGAAAATAAAACAGTCTAACCTGGGTTTCAGTGATGTCTCCACTAGCTCTTTCCTATACAACCGTTTAGCATAAAGCTGTAAGATTGGAAAAGACGAAGGCAAAAGAAATATGCCCGTTTCATTATTATATTTAACAACTAACTGATGAGACAACAAGAATGTCTATCCCATGTATTATAACAAGAATAAAAGTATTAAGTAGTAATCACCTGAGAGTCTATGCGGCTGGACCGTGGCCTTAATTTTGTTTCTCCTTGTTCTGCATTTGCTCTTATCTCAAATGGACTGAACAGACCTGGAGTAGTAGAAGAGGAGTCTTGGAGACAGGAGACAGGGAAAACTTCCTGGTTTCTCCTGTTCCAACTATACAGATAAGCAGTCAATGATGTTAGAGAAATTGTAAGGGAATAAAATTCAACAAGACAAAGACCGTATTTTTCTTGAATGAGAAGGATGCCTGCAGTACTGCTAGTACTGTGAATCTTACTTTCTTTCAAATAGAAGAATAACATTTTCTTAAGCTACCATACAAGTGACCTACTTAGGAAGGAGAGCAATTGCCAGAAGAACCTCAGCATCTCTGATCCATGAAACAACCTCCACTGCACATTCGACATGCATATCCACAGTATAAGCAGATTCTGATGACAGTCATCGGCAAAGCAAAATTCTGTGGTTTTGAAGTCACCAACAAGATACAGACAGAATGTTGCAATCTGCAGATAACAGTCAAAAGACAACTTCCGTACAATATAAAAATATTCTATCATATGATGCAATTGCATATGTGGATTATAACTTACAATCATACGAGCGCATGCTAGCTGGCCATCCAAAGCGATAATGAACCCCTTCCCCGATTGCAGCTGAAAATGACATAAATTCCAAAATGAGTCTTTGAATCAGAAGATCTTGACATTTGGGTTCTGTGCCATCTTACAAAATAATTTAATAATTGAAATAAGGACTCTGTGGTGTGTCCCAATTTGAATTTGTTCCCGAGTGAATCATGTAAGCATCACAATGTTATCATAGGAGAACAGAGTCGAGAGTCCAGACACATGGAGTCAAGAGAGAAAGTAGTTCAAGATGAATGTATCATCTGCAGAAACAAAGCAAATTAACTGGATGGAACATGTTGTCCATGAAGATAAGGGACATTTCCAGTCACTTCAAGATAGTATGGTGCAACTCTCTAGTGTGGCTTAGAGACCACATGCAGTGTAACATGAATGATGATATTAAGAGTCAAACAGAAGAAGTATATGTGCTAAAATAATGGAAGGATAAAAGTAACCACAAGCTGATAGATCTAACAAATGTGACTTTAATACAATAGGTTAAAGTTTAAACCAAATATTTAAAAGATTATCTACCTTCTAAAGGAATACTAGTAATCAGTCTCCAGTAAAGTGTTAATATGAAAGATGAGGAAGAGACACTTGGAAACAACTTGTATAAGATGCACAAAATACCTTTGTTGTGTCACTCTCATTCTGGAAAGCTGACTGATCATATATTTCCCACCAGAATTACATTTACGCCTAGTGGAATGCTATTCATCATTATTTCTTTTTTGGAAAAACATAATATACAAAACAATCATCCCCTATACAATTTACGCATTTATAAAGCATCCTCCAACCATTGAAAAGGTGGATTGAACCTATGTCAAGTATTAGTGATCATACTTTCTCCTAAAAGTTGAACTGATTACAAAGAAAATGCACTAATATCAATGAAAGCTCAAAAACCAAGAACAGATCTTGCTGACAGAATAAATAAGGTTTCAATTATCAGACAGACATTTCTAGTCCAAAGTCTGGTTCAAGATGATCATTAAGTAACCACAAATTCCAAAGATGCATAAAACAATATTGGACTGTTTAAGAACCTGGTTCAAGATTATCACCACTAAATACAACACTGCATGACCACATAACAGTCCAGTTCAAGATGATCACCAGTAAATACAATACTATGTGACTGTTTAGGTGTACCTTCAGCTCTACAGTGTAAACTTATGTCTTTTCATACCCATGCATATTCTATCACCAGAATCCAGATATGAAAAATAATGTTGAACAGTCTCCATCAAAAAACATAATGAATAACATCTGGCTCCACATAATATTTAGCACAGAAATTGAAATTTCAACCTTGAAGTAAATGAAATGCTATACAACAACGTGAGTTTTTAAATGTACCTTCTGCATCTACAGATGTGAATTCATGTCTTTTCAGATTTGTGCACGTTCTATCACAAGATACACGGAACAATATTGAACAGTCCCCATCTAATGTAGGTCCCATAAGAGAATCAGTAACTTGACTTCTATTCCAACTCCTAAAAATGGAAAAAGCATGATGCCAATCAACCTACAAGATAAACATTAATTAGTTGAATATAGCCATACTGCCCATCATAATGTCATAGCTGCAACATAGAACTCGAATAGCAGTGCACATAAATTTACAAAAGCATAGAAAACAACATCTTGGATTTACACTCGAGGAAAGAAAGTTATGCAAAACAAAAGCTTTGCCAATCAAAAAGAGAGGAGCTTGTTCAGCCTTCATTTAACAATTTTAAAGTTTTAGGACTCGGAAACTAAACTCAAATTCAAACAAAGCAAAAAAAAAATTCAAAATTGCACATGGCAACTAGCATAATTCATATTACTCGAATAACATTGCACATAAATTTCTGAAAGCATAGAAAACAACATCTTGGATTTACACTCGAGGAAAGAAAGATATGCAAAACAAAAGCTTTGCCAATCAAAAAGAGAGGAGTTTGTTCAGCCTTCATTCAACAATTTGACTCGGAAACTAAACTCAAATTCAAACAAAGCAAAAAAAAAATCAAAATCGCACATGGCAACTAGCTTAATTCAGTCATCACAACCTTATCTAATTAGCTAAGCAATAGTGAGTTTCACCTCTCTCAAAGTCCTGTCTATATATTTTCCAGTCATCCACATGTTTCCAGAACCACATATAGGATCACAGAGTGACCTAGGTAGGGTAAGAGACCTTCAATACTTTCATAAAATCCGCATCCTAGATAGATTGCAATAAATTATCCACTAGTATTGCTAACAATATTTCCAAAAAGAAGCCAGCTCCATGCCCTGAAAATAAATATTGACTACATATATAGGTAGCATGGAAGACAAAAAACTAAGAAGTGCAGCTCTTGGCATTCACATTTACTATTTTTTACTCAAGCATAGGGCACATAGTACAATTACACATCCAACTTTGAAGAAGATGAGATGAAAGATGGATTATACTCATGCATAGAGCACATGGTCCCCAACCTGAACAACCAGGATGATATACACAGGCAGCTCAGTGATTTCAATCAAAGCATAGGTACATTTGGAAAATATGTGGCTATTCGACAAAGAGCCAAAGACGTAGGGAAGCAATTTGAAAGTTTTAAGCTCTATTATTCAGTGTTCTAGACCTAAGTTGGATGAAACATTGGAAACATGTAATAGTTTTGGATACGGGAATGCAACACCCCCCCCCCAAAAAAAAAAAAAACAGGTATGTATATATATATATATATATATAGCTTTTTTAAATAATACATTATCTTGCAATAAAATAAGAAGTGTTATCAGACTGCAATAAAATAAGCAGTGTTATCAAACTCGCTAGACACTCGCTGAATCTAGCGAGTCTGCACTAGGACAAGTACTTGCCAAAGACTCGTGACTCGCAAAACTTGCCGTACTTGCCATACTCAATCGAGACTCGTGAGTTCGACCCCAAGACAAGTTTCACATGTGTGAAGCTCGTTTGACTAGTCAATTTCATTTTGGAGGGAAATGAGGGCTTTGAGAGATTAGAAGGCTTTAAGAAGGCATTTCTCCCCTCATTCTCTCATTCTCATTCCATTTCACTCTTTCATTTCATTTCACTACTGTGCAATCTCACTGTGAGGAGTTGAATTCATCATGAGCTTAGATTAGAGGCTGATTGAAGGAGGCTTCAGCATCAATATTCAACGGTGATCAATGTGAGCTCATAGGAATAATCAAACTCACATTTATTTACAGAAGGGGGATCTAGATCAAATTCAGAAGAGTTGTCATCAGTTACTAAAAAATATTCACCATCAGATAAGATAAGATAAGATAATAAGATACTTATATTAATGTGCAACAAATGACCACAAAAGTAGGTCAATGGCACTGTGTGGTACCATGATGACAATACAAAGTGGGAGCGTTTAGGCGGCTCCTATAAAAAGCAAGAAGCAGAACTCTAACCTAACAACTGAACCAAAAGGAGCTAACTCCATAGATGGAGAGTCGATCAAGAAGAGAGAGATACAAAGACATCCAATCCAAAAGCTAAAAGTTGTGATACAAAAATGAGAAGCATCTCTCCTACCATTTGATGCCGACTGGCGAAATCTCAAAAGAGCACATTGTCTAGAGGAAGAGCTAGAAGAGGAGCTGTGGTTGGTAGTACGCCACTGTCTCGAGTGGGGAGCCTGCTGCTATGTCCTGGGTGGGGTCGTCTGACTGTTGGGATGGGGTCGAGACATGTCACGTCGTTGGTGTCGGTTAGAAGTGGAGGTGGTCCTCCATGTCGTAACTAATCGGAAGTCAAGGGTAGTGTCGTCCGTCTGTCTCTTGGCGCCCCTAGAGGAAGGAAGCATCGAAAAGAAGGAATCGATACACTAAGTGGAGGCTGGTCTCGACTAAGAATGTCCCTATATGGTGAAAGAGCGAAACCAAAGGGCCTCATACACGTACAAGGCTACACATCTATGATCAGGATACATGAAGAAGCTATTCAAAGTCTAAAGCTCCATGAGAAGGTTCCTAAAGAGACAATGGACCCACCCGTGAATCTCATAGTAAAGGGAGCACTAAAAGATAAGTGTTCCTCTCTCTATTACGAACATCGCCGATATATCGGCAACATCGTGATATATTGTGATGCTAAACCCCTACTGATATCTCGACAATATATCGGCCAATATTTTAGGCAATTTTTCCCCGATTTTTTGCCGATGCTATCACGATTTTTTGGCATTTTTTTGAATATATCACAAGTCAATGGGAATGTATCGGTCAACCCACAAATTGACTAGAAAAGCGATTTTTTTCCCTCTCTTTTCTCATTTGCCGCGTTTACAAAAAATAAATCACCCTACCCATAAAAGAATATCACATCGTTCAATAGTAATTGGTAATATTAGAAGATGATATTAAATTCTCAATGATAGAAAATGAAAGATAAATAGAATGTCACATTTACTTAAATTTTTAACATTACCATTAATTATTCCAGGATATTTGAGAGTGGTTCCAACCTCATCGGACTTCAAATGCAAAACGTAGAATTTTAGATCCCATTCAAAATTCAACAAACTTAAAAGTTTTCAGGATTTAAAGATTGCAAAGTTTCCACCGAATTCTTATCATGTATGAGGGTATGGAATTGGTATTTAATAAAGCACATCAACCCCTCTATGTACCTTGATGTTGGTGGTGTTGATTGTTGAACTCCTCTGTCATGACCTTAATAAAAATATACTCTTCACTCAAGCAAAATCACTTATTCAGCATGGGAAGTTTTTTCTACCTTATTTTAACGATTGGATTAGGAAGTTTCATAAAAATTGTAAGGTGTTGAGTCATTGACTAATGTCCTTGGAGGATCAACCTTGAGATTCAAGGTAGAGGCAAGGACTAGAGCCTAGAGGAGGGAGGCATAGGGTGCTATTGATGAATAGGATCCCAATATAGGCAATGATTCGCCGACATGTATGGTTTATGATTAATGTTTCACATTCACTTTTTAAATGTCCTTGCTCATTTATTAATTTAAAATATACATAACCTACATAGCGATTTAAAATATACATAGAGTCCACTACAACTGCCATGGCCTTATAGCTCTAGAGGTAGAGCCATTTCCAAAGCGATTACATTTGCCCATAAAAGGAGTAGAGGGAATCAATAGTTTATTTACATGATTTTATTGTATATGAGATACATTGATTGTATTTTTTGGTGATTCATGAGTCGAGCACTCAATATTCAGGACACAATTCATTTTTTATGTGTGATGTATCACTAGACATCTTATACATCTTATATATCGGTTTTCTTACCATATTCATGTGGCAATGTGTTTATTTGATGTTCTTGCTGCTTTAGATGTTTAAAAAAATGAAAAAAAATGAATATTTTTGTATTTTTTAAGTTTGTTGATATATTGTCGATGTTTGTCAACATTTTCTTCGATAAATTCGATACCTTTTTTCTAGACCCTCAACGATATATTTGCCAACACGATATTTGTAACTTTGGTTCCTCTGACTCAACCTCTCGAAGGTGACATACCTAGCAAATCCTATCCGATGAGAGATAGGATTGTCCTTTCTCCTTTCTCCTTCCTCCTTCCTCCTTCCTCAGACTTTGTCCTGTATTGTCACAAACACTTGCAAAAAGAGGGATTAAATCTAGAATACACAATTAATAGAGATTTGAAGAGCATTAGCACAACTGAATACACTTGTTGCTTCACTATCTCTAACTAATCAAGCATTTATAATCAAATCAAAACGATGAATGCTTACACTATTGGCACAAAGGCCATCTAAGCTAGAAAATCACAGAATATTTTTGCAAAATGACGAGTGATTGGTAAGATATCACCTCAGAACTTCAACAAAACATACATCCAATGAGACAGCTGCACAGCATATGGCCTGCAAAGCGTTTCAACTTTATTTCGATTTAAACAAATTACAAGAGCAAAGGTTCAATGCTCAGATCCTTTACAATGGAGCTAAGCTCCTCAATATATAGCACACAATGAGCAACCTAGGGCGCAAAACCCTAAGGAGGGCAGCCTCCTAGATTGTAGAGCAAGTTAGCTCAAAGCCAATGGGGTTGTGCCTCTTCACTTGGAAAAAATCAACCAAAAAGGAAGCAGCCGTGTTGTGGAGCCAACTCGTGAGTGAAGAAGAGGTCGAAACATGTGATGTTTCCACAAATTGATGGCTTTATGCTTGAGAATTTGATTGGGTGTTGTAAAAAGCAACTAATCCAAGTGGATTGTGCCACCTCACAAGAGGTAGCCTCCCCCACAAATGAGTTGTCAACTGATTCCGTACACGGCTTAGTGGAGATGACGGCCACGTGAGGAGAAGCGCATCACTTAACTTTGGCTTACGTTGGAAGGTGGGGTCGGTTGGATCTTCACTTAGAAGCTTACCATATGGGCCATGCCACGATGATGTAGCCACCCACATTTCGAACCATCCATCAAGACAACCGTACAGCCGGCCCACGTGAATGGTAGAGGGCGGATTCCCTTTTAATAACAATTCGCTCAACCTTCAATTCTTTACCATATGACTTTATAATAAATGCTTTGACCTTTCCACATAGTCACTTTCCTCATGTGAACTAATGCCAACTCATTTCACATGTGATAAATGCCAATTTTTTTATAATTTGGCTTGGTGCAATTTTATGCTCTCTTAGCATTAAAATGCCGTTATGTAGCTTTGATAGGAAAAACTGCTCCGCGGGGCGTTTTGGTTGCCCAAAACATAGGAAAACCGGGGTACCAAGGTAAAGGGGATGCTCTGAGCTTGAAAACGAGCATCCCTGCGCCAAATTCTGACTCCGGATCACACTTTTATCACGAGTTGAAATTTTTCATTTAAACCATTAAAAAATGGCTTAAAATGCGAAAAAAAATATTTTTTTCGGAATTGACTGAAACTTCTGGGGGACCTAGTACATGACCAAACGACAAAACTTTAGCGCCTAGCATGTTTATAAACATTACAAAATGGACTCTAATAATCCCCTAAGGCCTAACCACCACTTTGGGCATTCCAGCTTTGGAGGTGCAGGAGAAAAACTCATCGATTATACTCGTCTAAAGGCAAAGCATAATCGACAAGGGAAAAAACTCCTTGGAATACCCTCTTTGGTTGTCAGGTCCTAGGAAACCGAGTCACTCAAAAACCACCATGCTAGCACACTTATTACAAACCCCGTGGGGCATAGTCATGCAAATTTACAAAAGGGCCAAAAATGGTCTGGTGAACTTCGGAACATATGTGATGAACAATTGAATTGTTCAAGTCTTTGACTTGATTACTGGAAATCCACCTAAGTGCAACTTAGTGGATAACACCCGCAAGCGGAAAGAGCATACTTTGAGTTATAAGTTAAATGTTTATTCCAGTTAATGCTTGTAAGAAAAGAATGCTTAAAGCTAAAACAGAAATAAAGAAGCACAATATCTATGTGTCACTTTTCTGATCATCCACCACTAATCGGCAAAGCCTTTGTGTGGTGATGAGAGCATACGTCATGGAAATGAGATTATTGTGTTATTTCTAAACTTACACTTGCGAAAAATTAAAAGTAAAATGAAAACAAACTTATTGAATTAAAGTATACACCCTGCAAACTTAAAAGAGTGTGTGTGTGTTTGTTGTGTTATTAGAAAAATTTATTCCACAAAAATTTGACACGGTGCAAATCTCCCCCGAGGGATGGGGTGTGGGTGTTGTGTAGCCCACTTGCTCTCGTTTAATAATTACAATGAAAGCTTAAAAGAGATGCCACTTAGTCCACTTATAGTTGATCTAAGGGCTTACAATCATATAGAAAAATATACAAGTGGATGGGGGTCCACATAAAGTATTTTTTGCACTTTTTAGTGAGTTTTGCTCACAAATCCACTCACTTTCGTCATAGACCTGCTAAGAACCAGCGAGCTAAAATTCTACAAATTAGTGGTTAGATCATATAAAATTACATAAAAAATACAAGATCTAAACTTGCAAAAAATATTGAAGACTTTTAACAAATACAAGTATAGAAAAGTGGGATCTAGATCTAGTTTTTCGATATGAAAATGAAGCTATTCTAGATCTGATTTTAATGCTAAAGTAAAAGGAGATGTTTGATTTTGCAAATAAAAATAAGACCTATCTCTTACCAAGCTTATAGTAACCAAGTAACCAAAGAGAAATTTGGAAAATGGAGAGATAGTTGAAGCAAACCCTCAAGCTATGTTATCACACAACTTGTAGTTGTCTCTAAAGGTATCCTATCCAGGACGGTAGAGGTGTAGACAACTAAAGAGGTGACCCAAGAGATGCGGTTCCCAATGCAAGTTGGGTGTCACATTAACCGAGGCACTCTTCACTTTAGATCAAGCCTAAGCAAGACCAAGAGGGAGACCCTAGCTTAACCAATGAAGGCTAGCGAACCCAAATTAGACCTCATAGGGAAATGTGATGATGATAAAGTAGGAGACCAAGATGAGATTAGATCTAGATCTAAAATGATAAGTGGCCCTGTTGCCTCCTGGTTCCACACCTGGGAAAACGCAGCAAAAGTCTTCAAGCTGCTGGTGTGGCCTTGGGGGCAAGTCAGAGTCAAGTGTTGTCACCTGAAACTCAACTCCTCCATCTAGGCTTTCCTAGTGAAGCCAAGGGGGGTGGACCCTAAAAAGTGAAAATAAACTATGGTGTCTAATCTATGAAAGACAAAACATCTAATCTAGGAGTTAAAATATTTTTTGTAAACCAAGATAATGCAGCATATATATATAAAGAAAATGTCATTCATCATCATTGTCATAAGCAAACATCCATCATTATCGTTGTCATTTTAAAACATTCATCATCATTGAAATATAACAAGATAGACCAGTGCCGATAAATGGAGTCAAAAAGAATGCTTGTACTGAAAAGACAATGTTGTATGATTGTTCTTGGTTTATTTTATTTTTAATGTGGTAATGATCTTTTTATTAAAGGCTGGTGGATTCCCGATATACACAAAGGTACAGAGAATATGTCTGGAATTCAGCTTGTGGTTTCTCACTCAGACATGTGGGTTGGATCGGAGTCTCAAAGAGGTGTTCAGATGCTATACCAACGAGGGCAAGCCTAACGGTTTCGAAGAGGTCACTATCCAGTGTTATCCCACGTCCTTTGAGAAATTTGCCCACAACAGAAGAATGTTCGCTTTGTGTCGGATTTCACAAGTAGGTTGTTTATTTGGGATGTGTTATAACCTATTACTAGTCACTAATCCCTTTCTGATGTGTGCCAGCATGTTCAGACTGAGTTGCAATGGCCACAGAGCATATGGGGAAAAGCCTTGGAAATTTTTTTTAAAAATTAGAACCAGTATTTTACTTTTTTAGAGCCCCGGGAGTCTCTTTTCGGGTCAGTACTCGGGCAAGCCCTTATCCTAAAACCTTACTTCGGGAAAGCAAGGGGGTGTTTTGAATTCGTAAAAAAAATGAAAATTGTAAAAAATGTGAAGAAAGCTAAGTCCTGAGTGAACTTGTGGCCTGCCAATGGAATGGACCAGCAAAGTAAATTTTAATCCTAGTTTGATTTTATTAAGTGTCGAAATAAAAGAAATAAATATAATCTAACAATCATGCCATGAAAATGAGACGACACAGATCACCCCTGGGGGGATGGGGTGTGGGCATTGGTTAGCCCACTTGCTCTCGTTTAATTTTCTTTACAATGAGATAGAGAAATGCCCCAGTCTCTTTAAAATGACTTGATAGCTTACAATGCTGAAGAGAAAAGTAACCGGTTTGAAAATTTTAAGTTTTGGGTACTCTGGATGGCCTGGATCTTCTATTTTTGGCCAGCACTTCCTCTTATCTGTTCGCCTTCTACTGCAAACCAGCAAGTAAACTTTAGTATAAGATGCCCCAAAACACTTTAAGAGTGTCGTTGGAAACACCTCCTAAAAACCCAAAAAAAATCTAAGTCTAAAACTAGTTAAAAATGCAAGAAATGAACCAAGTAAGACAAGCTGTGAGGCTTGTTTACTTGGGATCTTTGCAAGCTTTATGAGCTGCAAATTCTAAGCTCATGGACAGCCAAATAAAACTTTTTAATCAGATCTAACACTACCCTTTAAACTCTTTGAAATTTTAACGATTTTTTAACAAGTTTGAAAGGTGAAATGCTAGATAATACAAGATCTAATCTAATGGAAGATAAAGCTTTAAACAACTAGATTAGAATTCAAAGAGCAAATATGATCTACTTAAGGATGTAAAGTCAGAATGTAAATCATAGATCTACTCTTTTCCAAAGTAACCAATAACCAAGAAAACTTTTGATTTTATAAACTGAGGAAGAGAGAAGAGACAAAATGGCCCTTTGAAACCAAAAACTTTGGAAGCTTGAAAATGGGAAACCGAGGGTGAGATCCACCAAAATGTGCACAGAAGAAGAAATGGAGAGCAAACAAGCTATCCTCCTCTTCACACCTGTCAACCTGTAGCAAACAAAACTCACAGAAGAACCATCAAAGTAGAAATGCACAAGGTTAGAAATCAAAATAGTATGAGCATAAACAAATGAAACATATGAACTTTGAATCTCTAACCAATATGACAAATGCAAGAACAAATTAAAACAAACAAGATTAATTATTTCTTCCCACAAAATCGTTACCAATCCTTCAAGCAGGCTAGTTGATGGCTGGAAATTACTTGAACAGAACTTGAACTTGCTACAAATTACTCCACATCAAGAGACCATGAAACCACTCACAAAAGTATCACACATATGGACCTCCAAAGTCTTTTTATTCAGAAGTAAAATAGCAAAAGCTTACAATATAATTCTGCTCAGTCTCCAACTAACTCAAAATGAGAGATGAGCTACATATTTATTGAGCAAACGGTCAAAGAGGGAGGGCGAATTTGTGGAGTGAGTGGTGGAGAGATAGGGGCTGCACACACCTCCTATTTGGCTGCCCAAACAGTAGTAAATCAGCTACATTTTAGCCCATGAAATGGGCTGCCAATTCCATAACTCGTGGGCACCTCCACTTACTAAATGCGCCCAAGCTCCAAGAGGAATGCACCTATCTCTATGGGCATGTCATACCCATGATTTATGCTGCCCAAAACTCTTACATATCAGCCCTTATCACTCCTTAAACCATGCTGATTAATTTCTGACTCATAACTCCTCCAAAAATGGAATTAATTTTTATGACTTTTTTGAGTTTTTGGATTTTTTCTCACTTTTTTTTATTATTTCTCCATAAGTGAAAAATAAATGCCTCAACCACTATAGAAAGTGGGTTTAGGGGCAAGGTGGGTGCTCTGAGTTAGAAAATGAGCACCCCCAAGGCAAAAAAGACCCCTAGACCACACTTTTACGCCAGTTACAAAAATTTTAATTGAACCATTAAAAAAATGGCCCAATTACGGAAAAAATACTTTTCACCGAAAATTAAAAAACAACCTAGGGGGACTTAGCACATGTCCACATGACTCAAAAATAATGTCTAGCATGTTCATATACATTGACCCATGGACTTTAATAATCCCCTAAAGCCCGTTAACCTCACCAGGCATTCCAACTTTGGAGGAGAAGGAGAAAAACCCAAAAATTATGTTATGCACTAATGCAAGACATAATTAATAGCTGAAAAAACTCCTTGGAATACTAGACTTAGTAAAAAAGTCTCAAGGAACCAAGTCGTTTACAAAACACCATGCTAGTACATTTTATTACAAACCCCGCAGGGCCATGGACATGTGGTAAAAAATAAAAAAAAGTGCCCTCAAAAAGGCCTGATGGTCATCATATCATCGAAAATGAACATTGATATGTTCAACTCTGTCCGCTCGCTTGATAATCCAACCAAGTACAACTTAGTTGGCAACAGGACCCAAGAGGTTAGGGCTTGGTTGAAGAGGCTTAAGACAAGGACAAATGTTCAACCAAGTGTAAGATAAGGTCACTTATGGATTATGAGTAGTAGATCTAGATAGATCTAATGCCAAGAAAAAGTACCCAAGTGGGACCCACCCTTAAAATATGGAAAATGGTCTAAATGGGGCCCACAAGGTCGAAATCAAAATGAAATGGCATTAGGGGGCATGCTAAGACATGGATCTATGGATTTGAGAAAGAATGAGCAATACCCACATGTGGGATCTAGCGAAAGACCACCTACCCAACAAGTGTGACCTCGACCTCCCTTGGAGAGGCCCAGTGCCTTAGATCGGGGGGTAAATGGAGTCGGATGTCCACCAAACTTTGGATCGAGAATGTTATGACTAATGTAGATGTGGGTTTTAATTATTAAGCCCCAATAATTGCTAGATCTCCATAGATCTAAAAAAATAAAAATAAAATACAAGGGTTTTGAATTTAAGGGTTTTGATGACCAATAGGATGAAAGACAAGAGAATGGATACGTACCTTTTAGATCTTACCTCAAATGCTTGCGGCTACCTTGCACATAGATGATCCTTGCATTTAGTTACAATTCCAAGCTAGATCCAAGTGATTCCAAGCAAAAACGTCCAAGCACTAGGAGGAAAAACGTCCCACTCAACCTGTAAAACAAACTACAATAAGTTAGATTTGATCTACAAATGAATGAGATCTAAGCATGGCATATCAAAAGAAGCAAATCAATGGACAAAGCACAATTGAAAAACTCCCTTCAAGATGAAAACGTCTTGCCCAAGCAGGATGTGAGAAACCCAACAATCTTCCCTTCAAGCAATTCGCACTACTTTCCCTAGTCAATTCGGCCTCCCTCTATAGCTGTCAAAATCACCTATTACAAGCAAAGTGACAAGCAAAGTTGTCATTCATGACAAACACATTAATGACAAAGGTTGAAGTAATGAAAAGACAAGACATAACAAAGGCCAAATGATTGATGACATGGCAAATGAATGAAGACATGATGATGTTGTAAAACATGACAAGCAAGATTGATAAGGTTGAAGACAAGCAACCAGCTATGACTTGACAAGCATGAAGTGGATGACTTGGCAATGGGCAAAGGACAAATGACAAAGAATTGACACGGATTACAAAGGACAAGGAGGACATGACAATGCATGGAGGACAAAGGCAAGTTGGACAAAGGACAAGGATATGGAAGACAAAACATGACAAGCAAGAATGACAAAGGTTGACAAAGATTGGTGAAATAGCAAGCACTAATGACTTGGCAAGCATGAGAATTGGCAGGCATAAGGTTGATGACTTGACAAAGGATAATGACAAAGAAAACAAGCATGGATGACATGACAGCAAAGGGCAATGACATGGAGGATATTGACATGAAGGACATGACATGGCAAAGGACTTAGGTTCATATGGCTAGCAAGCATGGAGCTTGCGGGCATCTCTAAGACAGCTGGCGGGCATTTGAATGTCTATGCGGGCATAATTTAGTGCCCTTGCGGGCATTTTGAGGTGGTCATGCAGGCATTTTATGGAGAGTTGCGAGCATCTCCAGGATAGTACTGCGGGCATCTCCAAGACAGTGCTGCGGGCATTTTATAAGTGCCCTACAAGCATTTGTTAAAGCCCTTGCGGGCATTTATATAAGCCTCTGCGGGCATTTTTTAAGGGAGCACTGCAAGCATGAAAAGGAGCCTTATGCGGGCATTTGAAGTAGCCCTTGCGGGGATTTCTTGAGTTCCTTGCGGGCATATTGGAAGGCCCCTTGCAAGCATAATCAAGGACAGCTGCAGGCATATTTGGAAGGAGCCCTTGCGGGCATATTTTTAAGTCTTGATGATGTGGCATAAAGGTCAAAAATATATATATATATATATTTTTGATGAGGATAATATGGAAATAAAAATATTATTTGATAAAATGAAAATTATAAAATGACATGTTGGCCTCCTAAATACATGGAAAGGAGAAGTATAAATAAAGAACAAACCTTTTGTTCTAAGTGTGGATTGTGTGGAAGATTTCAGGAGGTACAGTAGAGCTCTGTTTTCGGGGGTTTTGAGGAGATGAGGACAAGTTCGATGGCAGCAGCAGATCAGCAGGTGCAGCAATGAAATAATTTTTATATCACTAATTTTGGGTGGCTAAAATGATGACAGAGACAACTGGATACTTTGGGGAAGCAGATTGCTGAAGACATGGACAGATTGCATGCTTATGATTGGTGATATGATGGCAGTTTTGATGACAAGCTATACAGTCAAATGATATGGATAGAATGAATATGTGCATGATGATGTGATTTTGATAGGGAGCAGGACATGTGATATGATTATGTTGACAAGGGTAAATTGATGAAATTGTCTATGTAATACAAGTTGGGCCTACTATTTTTCTTAGTTGGATCTGAGAAAAAGACCAAGCTGAGTCTTGGAATAGGAGTTGGTGCTTCTGATTCAGTTGTAGTTGATAAAACCCCATGGTTGTAGCCTATTGAAGAAATATAAAAAGATTACAAAGCTTATCTTGTGTCTCTTGTGATGTGTTGATGATAATAATGTGTTTAACTTGATGAATGACATGTTTCAAGTTGATGATTAATGAAGTATAGTTTAGAGATTGATGAAAGTGTTAAAGTGAAATTGTTAAATGATATATGTTTAAGGTTTGAAAAAGTTGAAATTTAGAAGTAGTGTTGGCCCACTGATTCACCCCCCCCTCTTAGTGAGCCATTGTGTCCATCACAAAGATGTCTAAAGCAAGAGATGTATAATCATGTATAAGAGCATCCCAATCACAGCAAGAGAAGTAGATCTGCAAAATAGTATTTTATTCCAAGTTTTCCAGAGCCCAAAGGTGCCTTTACAATGAGGGGGTCTCTTCTTTAAATAGGATGAAGGAGACCAAAACCCTAAACCACTTTTGAAATGAGTGGTTGAGATCAAAAGATAAAAAGATACAATCAACGACTAAGATGAGCCGGTACAATATAACATGGATCACTCACATGACGAGAGTGCGCACTGCATAGAGGAAGCTCTAGGGGGGTGCACACTACACTAGGGAGACATAAGACTCAATGACATGTCCAAGTGTACAAATGATCAAATCCTGGCCCCCTCAACTAAGAGAAGAATACATCAAAACACATCCTAATGACTGTGTGGACCCCACTGAATGCTGCAAACTGATCTGGAAGGAGTGGGAGACACCATAGATGACCTAAAAGTAGACCACATGCCAAAACCTTGCCTCAATTGCCCAAAACAAATTCCTAAATGACCTTTTTATTCCACCTGAAAAACCACCAAAATGCTCACAGCCCACTATGTGGTGCCTGTGCACAAAAAACTGACTGTACCATCATGTCCCGAAGGGGGGTAATATGGTAATAACAAGTGGTTGGACCACCCCCTTCCTCCGTAGCGCCCTAGGAAACGATTAGCCTACAATGCTCTAGCTGGACAAGCCACATCAGCATGGCCAAACTGATCAACAGGTGAAAAACTGCTCAAATCATGCCTGGGAGTGCCTGAAATTGAAAGATAAGTGTCCCAATGGATCCAGAAGACCCAAATCCACTAGAGAAGACTACTCATACACCTTATGATAACCTGTAGGATCATCTGTAGCATTTACCATACCCGGACAAGTAAAAATATGATGATCTGGAAATAATAATAATCATAAAAAAACTACATCAATCATCATCTGAAGTCTGTGCCCATCATATGGAATCATCAAAAGGTATATAAAGGACCATAGATCAACATCATGCAATATAAGTGGTCCATCTCATCACGGATCCCAAGGTTGACCTTGGTCAAACTAGGTTTGACCGATCAAACTGATCAAAATATGACCCTAGCCAAAGAAGCCATGATGTTGTAAGTGCAAATGGTTAAGACATGCTGTCTAAATCATTTTCATAGCAAGACTCTAAAGAATTAAGCATAACTTCGCTGGCAGTTAATAAATAATAACAGGTTAGTTAATAATTTACTTTCAAGAAGAATCTCAAGAATATACTCGTTTGTAAACATGATCAAATTGCTAGCAAAGGGTGAAGGCTTAAGGATACAAGGCTAGGCTAAATGGTGATGACTTGACTAACTTAACACTGTGATACTTGGATGAGGGAAATGGTGTTACACACTTAAGCATGTGTTGGACAAAGAATACACAAGGAATGGCGGTGTCTCACAAATGGGTAAGTTGTTCAGAAAAGTGTTTATTCAACCTTGGCAAAATGTCTACTACTAGAACCGTCGTGGATTAGGTGCCCGGCTAACCGTAACTTGAGGTTCTAGGGGGCACTTAGAATTAGTTGTCCCTTGCTCCATCTCATATCATAGCCCGCAAGCTCAATGAGGAAAACTTCACATAAGGTCAGCAGTCTTTAGATTTGGCATATATTTAACCACTACTTTATTTGGACCTTTCATTTCATTTCATATAATTTCATGGCCAGCCATCTTTAGATTTACCATACATTTATCCATTGCTTTTTAGGCCTAATATGACCCCTCTGGGATTTTGCATGTGCTTACAAGCACAACTAATCACAACTTTCATCCGGGGTGCATTTACATTTCATAGCATTGAATTTCATTTCCAATTCATAGCCCTTTTCATTAGGCTTTACAAGATATAACACTAATTTCCCAATGTAATACAATTTGCTTCAGGTTTTAGCCAACACAACCTACTTTATTTGGACCTTTTTAGGCCTAAAATGACCCCTCTGGGATTTTGCATGTGCTTACAAGCACAACTAATCGCAGCTTTCATTCGGGGTGCATTTACATTTCATAGCTTTCATCCCTCATACTTGTGGTCATGGTGATCTGAAGGCACAGATCTGACTCCTGCAACTGCACATCTGAGGCCCAACAGAGATCACCACACAGATCTGGTATACAACTCGCAAATCTGAGTGTGATTGCTCTCCCTGACCCTTACCAGCGCTCCGATACAATGTAAATTTTAATCCAGAGATCACTACTCCCTCTGGATAGCCCTGAGATCTCAAGCGGTTTGAGTCTCATAAATCAATAATGCTCTAAAGAAATAAAACTCAACAACTGTAGATCTCTTTACAACTCATAAACAATCAATCACACATATGACACTGCATATACCCTGGAAACCCCAAACGGTGAAAACCAGCAATCCTGTGGGGCTTTCTTTCATCTCGAGCCTAGAGCAATATATGACAAGGACAAACATTTGTCCTTGTCTTAAGCCTCTTCAACCAAGCCCTAACCTCTTGGGTCCTGTTGCCAACTAAGTTGTACTTGGTTGGATTGTCAAGCGAGAGGGCACAGTTGAACATGTCAATGTTCATTTTTGATGATATCATGACCATTAGGCCTTTTTTAGGGCCCCTTTTTTTCTTTTTTACCACATGTCCATGGCCCTGCGGGGTTTGTAATAAAATGTTCTAGCATGGTTTTTTGTAAAGGATTTGGTTCCTGTTATCACACAACTTGTAGTTGCCCCTAGAGGTATCCCATCCGGGACGGTAGAGGAGACAGGCAACTAAAGAGGTGACCCAAGAGATGCCACGGTTCCCAATGCAATGCGGGAGTCACGTCAACCGAGGCACTCTTCGCTTTAGGTCAAGGTATAACTAGACCAAGGGGGAGACCCTATACCCCAATCACGACTGATTGGACCCAAACAAAGGTTTCTAAGGGTAGGTAAATGATGAGTTACGGAAACCAATGCAAGGTTAAGTGGACCTAAGAGTTAAGAGATGGTTGATGGTGGTGTAATGGATAGTTAGTGTTTCAACCTATGTATGGTTTAGGCCACATGATGGGGTATGATTACTTGGTATAGTACCATGTGTTTGCACAAGTGGGTCTAGTTTCTTGGGAAGTGTGCAATGTTTCTAGGTGGACCCACAAGGTGAAGTTAGGTATGAGGTTGGTACTATAGGTTAGGTATAAGCTAGATCTATAAGTTGAAGTTGGTTTTAGGAGTACCCATGTGTTAGATCTAGGGTTTGACACAAATCCCAAGAAGTGCGCCTTGCTTGGAGAAGGACTAGTGCCTTGTTGGATGGGCTAATGGGGTCAAAAAGTATGTCAAAGTGTAGATCGGGACACCTAGAAGCCAAGTCAAGTGGGTTGAATGAGATCCAATGGTTGGGTCTTACTAGATCTAGGTTTTTAAGTGATGACCAAAAGTGGACCACAATCCCTTAAAACAAGGGATGCAATCCCCAAGGCGGATCTTGATGAAAGGACAGTATAGACCTAGGTTTCAAGTCATGGGCATTCCAAATCCACGAAAATCTCCAACACCCACTTCCTAGAAGTGGACCAACTCAAAAAATCAAGGGGGTGCGACTTGCTCAAGGAGGGTCCAAAAATGGGTTTTGGTGGACCAAATCAAGTCCAATGGCCACCAAAATGTAGATCCAGGATGTTAGTACCCCGATCTATGTTTCCTTCAAAGTTTCAAGTGGATCCAATGGCTAGATCTTAGTAGATCTAAGTTTTAAGATGCCAAGAAGGTCAAAAGGGGGTTTCAACCCCTTAAAACATGGAGAGATGTCCACAAGGTAGTTTTCACCAAAGTAAAGATATGGGTATAGGTTATCAAGTGTCTAGATGTCAAATCAAGTGGGATCTCACCTATCCATGTGCTAGATCTAACCCAACAAGCTCCTCCTAGGAAAATCGATTTAGGCTCAAGAAGGCTTTTTGCATTGAAAAGTGGGTCAATTCTTAGCCAATCACCACCAAACTATAGATCCAACTAGGGGTGGATGCTATAGAGGTGGGTTTTCAATATCTTTTCAATTGCAAGGCTAGATCTAAGTAGATCTGAAAAATACCAAAAATAAGGGTTTTAATTTGATTAGGGTTTTTGTGATCTAGAAATTATGGAAGATTCAAGGAAGAGAAGATCATACCTCTTGGAACATACCTGGATGAAGAGATGAATGCTAGTTGAGACGAGGATTACTTTGCCAAAGATCAAATGGAGAATTGTTGAAGCCCTCTTGCCAAATCGATTTTTCCAAGCCACATGTGATTCCTTCTAACCTGTCAAGCCAAGGAGCAAAGCATCAATTAGTTTAACAAATTGAAGGTAGATACAAGCAAGAGAAAGAAAAAACATAGAATAGTTGACACAAAGGCAAAACTACTCCCTGTCAAACCCAAAACGACTTCTTCCAAGCTTGAAGGGCAAGCCTCCCCACCAATTCGCACTTGTCAAAGTCGCCCTCTCAACCTGCAAATAAAGTATGGCAAATATGCAAGATAGCTACAATAGATCCTCCAGTGCAATGGACAATAGCATTTACAATCGAAACAACCAACATCCACTCCAATCCAAGCATGTACTCCAAAAGATAGAAATTTTATTCCAAGAGCCAAGAGCCAAAAATCTCTAGATGAATTTTACAATGAGAGGCTCCCTCCTTAAATAGGATGGGGAGAGAGTACAATCCTAACCACTTTTTACATGAGTGGCTAAGATTAAAAGATCTCAAGATCTAATCAATGGTTGAGATGAGCTCAACAATAAAATACATGGATCAACCATAAAATATAACAATAAGTGGACAAAATCGCCCTAGGAGAGGGGATCCCACCAAATCATGATGACAAAATATCATAAGAGGCTTATGGTGGGTCCAAGGGGTAATTTTATCCCTCCTTGGTCAATCCCCATAGCACAATAACCAAAAAAATAATCATGAATGTACCAAATCGTGCCTCCATAGTGAAGTCGTGGTCCTCAAAAGACCTCAAAAATCCACAGAAAGTGCCATAAGTGATGGATGCGGGCCCCGATGAAGCTGAAACTGCTGGAGAAGGTGAGGAAGGTCCCGATCTATCATCACTGATCATCCCATGCCATAACTTTGCCTCAGTAGCCCAAATCGATTTCCTCAATAGCCATTTCTACCAATCCTGAAATGCCTCGGGAAGCGTGAAACTGCCCCAAACAGCCTCCTGGAGTGCTGGCGTTGTCAAGGTGAGGGCACCAGTGTGTCCGGAAGGGGGGTAATATGGTAAAAACAAGTGGCTGGACCACCCCCTCCATCATCAGCACCCTAGGTCAACCGGATAAAAGTCATCTCTGCTCCGACAGGGCCTCCAACAGACCAAAACTGCACTGGGACAGCCTACTGAGGCTCAATCATCACTGTAAGTGCCCGGAACTGAAAACAAACTGTCCCATTGGACTCAAAAGGTCCAAATCTATCCAAGATGTGTACTCATACACCATATGAGTCTCTGCATGATCAAAATAAATATCCAATATACCGGAACAAGGCCAATAATAATGCGCTGTACGTATACAAACACTGCTGTAACCCCAGAATCATCATCATAACCCTGTAGCTGCTGCATAGAGTCATCATGTATGTATACATAGACCATATATCATCTATCCATATCATCATAAGGTCCAACATCTCATGTCCCATGGTCTTCCATGGTCAAACTAGGTCTAACCAAGACCAAATATAACTCAGATCATCATCAATAGCTGCTGCAAAGTGTCAAGGTTAATATATGCTCTACAACTTATTCGAATAACAATTATAACACAGAGTAATCATGACTGGCGATCTAAATCCAAATATATAGTGTCGTTAATTATTATTATTACTCAGACTAGACTTTCAGGATCATACTCACTTCATAGTTGTGATCAATTTGCTAGTGAAGGGTGAAGGCTTAAATTAACTGGCTAGGCTAAGGGATGACTTAACTGTCTTGACTTTGTGACACTTTGGCAAGGGAAAGGGAATACACCATAGTATATACTGAATGAGCAATCACACAGGGAATGGCGGTGTCTCACAAATGGATGAGTTGTTTAAAGAGGGTTTATTCACCTTCACAGATGCGCACAATCCATAATACAAATAAGGCCAGCAATTGTTCAGATATAGCTTTAAAGTTCCATTGCTTTTTGGGCCTGAAGTTTCCATAGCCTTGATCTATGTGTGTTTATAAACACATTGCATAGATTTACATTTATTTTAGGCTTTCTGCTGCAGGTGTGTTTTTAAGGCACTTGTTTACCTGAGCACTTCTAGGTGTGTCATGGACAACTTGTTTACCTAGGTATTTATTTTCCACAAGATATAACATTTTATTTTCATAGCCATTTTCATTTGGCATGCCTTTCATTCATGTGTGTTTAGAAACACATTGCATGAATGGGCTTTTCATACAAGATATAGCATTTCATTTTTCCAGATTTTGTATTCATGGCAGCACTAAAAGTTTCAGGTTTAGCCAACACAACTTTAGTGACTAGGGGGAATTCACAAGGAACTCCAACTCGCCATAGGCAAGTTTTGTCACCAACTCAGAGCCGAGACACAATAAACAGGGAAGCTCATCCAATACAGAGGCTACAGTGGGGAAAAGATCCTCCATGTCACTAGTCAAGTAGTAAGTCAGGGTGATAAACTAGAAGGTAGGCCATGGATGGATGAAGACAATGAATAATGGAGCCAACACTAGCAAGCCAAGGTATGGTGGAATGATCACCTCTATTCTCCCTAAGGAGGGTACATACCAATGAGTATGAATAGTGAACTTCTAAGTCTGAGTAGGGACAATATAATATATATAATAGATCAACCAGGTCCAAATATCTATATGATCGCCAGATCATGACACTGAGTGCTAAGACATGCTATAAGAATAAGTATAAAAGCAATCTAACCATAACACCATGATATACCTGCTGAGTCATATACCTGAATGCTCATCAACCTGTACCATCATCTGTCCTCCGAAACTGCTGCTGTAACTCTGGGCACTACTGACTGCTCTGTACCAATAGTATAATGGCTACATCGGTCATCTCTCTGAGTGTCCTGAGACTCAGTCATGGCATGGGGAATACAACTGCTATCCACAATCTGGTAGTGATCCAAAGATAGCTGCTCATATCATCATCATCTCAAAGTAAAGGAACTGGCTGAAATGTGCTCTGGAATCTGAAAAATAATGTATGGTAGCCCGGCTACTATATATGTGATAACAGTTCCCTATGACCTTTTGGCCCAGTCAGGTATTCCAAGGAGTTTTTTCACTTAAGAATTATGTCTTGCAACTCTGCATAACATAATTCTTGAGTTTTTCTCCTGCTCCTCCAAATCTGGAATTCCTGGTGGGGTTAACGGGCCATAGGGGGTTATTAAAGTCCATGGGTCAATGTATGTAAACATGCTAGACATTAATTTTGAGTCATATGGACATGTGCTAAGTCCCCCTAGGTTGTTTTTTAATTTCCGGCGAAAAATTGTTTTCCCGCGATTGAGCCATTTTTTTAATGGTTTAATTACAAATTTTGTAATCGGCATAAAAGTTGGGTCTAGGGGTCTTTTTGGCCTTGGGGGTGCTCGTTTTCTAACTCAGAGCACCCACCTTACCCCTAAACCCACTTTCCATAGTCATTGGGGCATTTATTTTTCACTTATGAAGAAAAAATCAAAAAAAAGTGAAAAATAAATAGTGGAAAAAAGTCAAAAAACTCATAAAAAAATTAAATTGTTTTTTGAGTGATTAAAGGTCTGATTTACTTCAGCACCTTTTGTGGAGCATGTTGGGCTGAATTTTATGACATATGGGGCAGCCAAATAAGAGGAGAGACTCCCCACTTAAAGGAGGGCACATTTACCTCACTAAGGAGGGCGCATTTACCTCACTTGGGCGCATTTGGTGATAGAGAGGGAGCCCATATTTCATGGAAAACGTAGCTGTAGTGCTGCGTTTTGGGCAGCTAGAGAAGAGGAATGGGCAGCCCCATTCACTCCCCCATCTCCTCCACCAATTCGCCCACCCATCTCTCCTTTAGCTTGGGTGCACTCCCTTCATGGCTTTCTATAAATTGGCAAGACTCTTTCCATTGTGCTCTAGTTGGAGAGTGAGCAGAATTTGATTGTAAAGCATATGCTATTTTGTTTATGAATAAAGGAAGACTTTGGAGGTCCACATGTGTTGCACTTTGTGAGTGGTTTCATGGTCTCTTGATGTGAAGAAGTTTGTAGCAAGTCTGATTTATGTGCAAGTAATTTTCAGCCATCAACTAGCCTGCTTGAAGGATTGGTAACGATTTTGTGAGAAGGAACAGTTAATCTTGTTTGTTTTAACTTGTTCTTGTATTTGTCATATTGGTTAAAGATTCAAAGTTTATATGTTTCATTTGTTTATGCTCATATTGATTTGATTTTCTAACCATATGCATTTCTAGTTTGATGGTTTCTCTGTGAGTTTTTGTTTGCTACAGGTTGACAGGTTTGAAGAGGAGGATAGCTTGTTTGCTCTCCATTTCTTCATATGTGCACATTTTGGTGGACTTTTCCCTCGGTGTCCCACTTTCAAGCTTTCAAAGTCTTTTGATTTCAAAGGCCATTTTGTTTCTTCTCTCTTCCTCAGCTTATAAAATTTGGAAATTTCTTTGGTTACTTTGGTTCACAAAATCTCAGATCTTATTCTTCCTTTCATTATCATAAGTAGAAATGATTTTTTCTATTAGATCTAAGTGTTTCTAAAAGTGAAATTTTAAATCTAGATCTAGTAAAATCATATTTCTTGTTTAGGTGTAACTTTTCTGCATATTTCGAAACTTGAGCAAGTAGTTTGTTTACTGATTCTAAAGGTTTATCCGGCTGATTATAAGAGCTTAGAATTTGCATCTCTTAAAGCTTGTAAGGATCCCAAGTAAACAAGCCTCACAATTTGTCTTACTTGGTTAATTTTTAGCATTTTTAACTAGTTTTTTTTTTACTTAGATTTTTTGTGGATTTTTAGAAGGTGTCCCAAATACACTCTTAGAGTGTTTTTGGGCATCTTTTACTGATGTTTGCTTGCTGGTTTGCAGCAAAAGACGAACAGGTAGGAGGAAGTGCTACCCAAATTTCGAAGATCCAAGCCATTTGGAGCACCTAGAACCTTACTCTTGAAAACCGGATACTTTTTTCTTCCATTTTGTAAGCCACTAAGTCATAAAAAAAGAGACTGGGGCATTTCTTTATTGCATTGTAACTAAAATTAAACGAGAGCAAGTGGGCTAACCAAGCGGCCGCACCCCATACCCCCAGGGGGGAGGTACTGTGTCGACTCAAATTTTGTGGTTTGCATTTTTTTAGTTTAGATTTCATTTTCCGCAATTAATAAAATCAAATTAGGCATAAAATTAACCTCGTAGGTCCATTTCATTGGTGGGCCACGAGTTCACTCAGGGCTTAGATTTTTTTCATTTTTTTTTACAAATCCAAAACACCCCCTTGCTTTCCCGAAGTAAGGTTTCAGGATAAGGGCTTGCCCGAGTACTGACCCGAAAAAGTAAAATACTGGTTCTAAAAAATTTTAAAATTTCCAAGGCTTTTCCCCATATGCTCTGTGGCCACTGCAGCTCAGTCTGAACATGTTGGCACACATCAGAAAGGGATTAGTGACTAGTAATAGGTTATAACACATCCCAAACAAACCACCTACTTGTAAAAATCCGGCACAAACGAATATTCTTCTGTAGTGGGCAAATTTCTCAAAGGACGTGGGATAACACTGGATAGTGACCTCTTCGAAACCGTTAGGCTTGCCCTCGTTGGTATAGCATCTGAACACCTCCTTGAGATTTTCACTCAGGACTTAGATTTTTTTTCATTTTTTTTTACAAATCCAAAACACCCCCTTGCTTTCCCGAAGTAAGGTTTCAGGATAAGGGCTTGCCCAAGTACTGACCCGAAAAAGTAAAATACTGGTTCTAAAAAATTTTAAAATTTTCAAGGCTTTTCCCCGTATGCTTTGTGGCCACTGCAGCTCAGTCTGAACATGTTGGCACACATTAGAAAGGGATTAGTGACTAGTAATAGGTTATAACACATCCCAAATAAACCACCTACTTGTGAAAATCCGGCACAAACGAATATTCTTCTGTTGTGGGCAAATTTCTCAAAGGACGTGGGATAACACTGGATAGTGACCTCTTCGAAACCGTTAGGCTTGCCCTCGTTGGTATAGCACCTGAACACCTCCTTGAGACTCCGATCTAGCCCACATGTCTGAGTGAGAAACCACACAGCTGAATTCCAGACATATTCCCTGTACCTTTGTGTATATCGGGAATCCACCAGCCTTTAATAAAAAGATCATTACCACATTAAAAATAAAATAAACCAAGAACAATCGCACAACATTGTCTTTTCAGTTCAAGCATTCTTTTGACTCCATTTATCGACACTGGTCTATCTTGTTATATTTCAATGATGATGAATGTTTTAAAATGAAAATGACGATGATAGATGTTTGCTTATGACAATGATGATGAATGACATTTGCTTTATATATATATGCTACATTGTTTTTGTTTACAAAAAAATTCTAACTCCTAGATTAGATGCTTTGTCTTTCATAGATTAGACACCATAGTTTATTTTCACTTTTTAGGGTCCACCCCCCTTGGCTTCGCTAGGAAAGCCTAGACGGAGGAGTCGAGTTTCAGGTGACAGCACTTGACTCTGACTTGCCCCCAAGGCCACACCAGCAGCTTGAAGACTTCTGCTGCGTTTTCCCAGGTGTGGAACCAGGTGGCAACACTACTTTTTGCAAGCAATAATTTTGGGTTCTCCTATTCTCTCTAGAAGTTTGCTACCCTTGTTAGGGTTTCTTGTGAAGGAGAGCGAACCTCTCATGTGCTAGGGTTCATCTTCATGAATGGTATTGTACTTGAATTGGATTGATTTCTTCTAAGAAAAGTTGGCTGGGTTTTCTCCCTTTTGTGTTTCCCAGGATAAAACCTTTGTCCCTTGTGCATGGTTATCTTTCATTGATCCTTTGTTTCTGCTGTAATTTAAGTTGATATTTTCAATGTGCAATTATTCAATGAAACTATGGGATGAAATAAATTGTGAAATGAATGCTTGAAATCATTGTGAAATAATTGTCAAGATCTAGAAATAGTAAAAAATTCAACATGGTACAGCATGTCCAAGCATCAAGGAATCCATCTAAGGCATAATTGAAGTGATTTAAGCAAGACTTCCCTAAGGTTTGATTTTAAAATTCCCCAAGTCCAAAGGTGAAGTAATCAATTAAGAAAAGAGCAACCTTGGAGACAAAGTGCCATCTTGGGTCCTAGTAAAAACTAAAATCATCTCCTAAACAATACCCAAATCTCAAAATCCTCATATGGCACAGTATGTGAGCCCAGCGAGTATTCATCTCCAAGAGGGGCACATTCTTCTCTAAGGGGGTGCACTAGGGGAAATCACTTAACGTGTTTGCAATTATCTCTTCCTATGTATCATAAATGTATGCCAAGGGGACTCCCTAGTCACCAAACTCAGCAACAAGTTTATATCAATGTAATTTTATTTATATAGCATGGGCTCATAGAGGCAATTCACCCCCTCACTTGATGGTCATTTCCAGCCATTTGAAAATGATAAAAATTGAAATTTATCTCAGGCATTGATCTGGCTTCCTCATGCTTTAATCTCAACCCTGCATCCTTATGGGCTAGGGATTGTGCTCTTCTCTCATTCTATAAGAGAGAGTGAGCTGCATTTTGTAAAGGACTTTTGGACAGTTTGCTACAGCAATAGAAACCAATTTTTTTGAGTGCTAAATCTCTTGTTTTCCTGAGTTTTCTTCAATGGATTTCACTCCTTGCCTTCCTCTTTGGATGTGTTTATGCTAGACTTGCTTAGTTGAGGTGCTATTTTTCAGTATCTTGCATGCAGGATCAAGCTACCAATTCACCCAGTGTACCTTGGTGACTTCCAGTGAAGGGGGTTTTGCCACAAGAAATTGTTTTGTTTCTTGTCTTCAATTTCTTAGCCATTTTCTTTACTGATCTACATGATTTCTCTAGTTTGTAAGCTAGTTTTGATTTGGTGTTTGTGTTATCACAACATTCACACTCACTAGTTCATATTCTTGGTTGCAAGTTGGAGGAGCAAGGAACTACAAGTGTGCCCAGCAAGTTCTTGGAAATTTCTGGGCCATCATTTCACTCACATCACTGCTAGGAGGGGTGGAGCAACTTCACCAAGAGACCAGGGCACAGGTAAGTCCATATCTCCTGATTCTATTTCACTGTTCTCCATTATTCAAACGGTTTTCCCTTGTTTTCAGGTCATTTTGTTAGCCATATGGTAGGTTCTCTTAGCCTTGTTATAGTTGAATACTTGATCGCCTTCCTAGTTTGATTTAAATTTCAGATACTAAGTAAATGACTTCATTAAACTCTGGGACTTGGCAATGATCTTTTAAAGTTCTCATTCTCAGCTATTTGGGATTATTTGGGCTTAGTATATGTCTTTTAGGCTTGTTGTTCTATGCATTTCATTGACTGATTTAAACAAACCAGCAAGCCGTTTGTGTTAGGAATGCATTTAAATTGAAACCAACAACAAGACATAACCCTTGCACTTCATTTTGAGACATTAAATGATAAATAGCTCCAAGTGTAACTCATTGAAAGTGCTGGTATCTTCTTTTCCTAACACCCTAATCCCATAGGCACCATAGCTCTATAAACTCTAGACTCCATATTTAGTTGTCCCCTTACTTTCATGTCTTGTAATCATTAGGGCATCCATCATTAATCTGATTCTAGTTATCTTTCGGTGCCTTTCGTTTCAAGAGCAACTTGTGCATTTTATCAACCTTCTATTTGGGCGCTTGTCTTTAGCTTTAGGGCCATCTCATTTCATTCATTAAACTTGGGCTCCCTTTTAGCATTTCCCCAAGGATGCCCATTTTTCCAATTTGTTAAATCTTCAAGGCACCTTTTCCTTCACAAATCGGTCTTGCTAGAACTGTGGGAAAGCTGGTTATTCTGGCAAGTATCCGAGAAAGCTTGACTGGGTACACCTCCTACGGTTACTTTGGGTCTGCTTCTGTGGACCTAAGAAACCTATAGAGAGGGGACCCTGCTCGTGTGACACTTTGGGGTAGTGTCCCGAGGTTCCACCTATCTGATTGTTGCAAACCCTAGATCATCAATTCGTGTGACAACAGTGACAATTTATGGAACTTCCAAGTGGCCCTAGTATTGCATCTTTATATTGGACGTATTGCATCTTTATATTGGACTTGAGTAGTTTGCAAGTGCACCTCCTATGTTAGACATCTATCCCATACTTGGCTATAGAATGCGCCTCTTTGTACAAATATATATTTTTTATTACATTTAGAATATTTTATCCATTTTTTATATCACTAGTTTTTCCCCTGGTTTGAGAATCTGACTTTCCCAGTTCCAGTCCAGTTCTGGTTCTAATAACTTTTGAGAGTAACAAGTAGGCCAACATCAACAAGATACACAAACTAGAACAAGTAGGCCAACATCAACAAGATACACGAACTAGAACAAGTAGGCCAACCTTTATGCAGAGAAAATGTGTTACACATAGAAACCTAGGAATGGTTGCATGTGAAACTTCAGCCAAAAAGCAAGCTTAATTTTTTAGAAAAAACTACACTGTGCTCTAGGCTTTAGCTAACCAACTGGTAAATATTTAGATTGTATTTTCGAATTGTACTGCAAATGGCCAAATTTTGCAACCTGCTCCTAGAAGAGATCTCATTATCTCATGGTTCACATATTACCCTTTTTAATGTGCATGTCTTTAAGGCAATATATTAACATGAGCCCTTCTATCTGTAACTGTTTTGGCAAATGCAAAATACACACTGCAAGTGTAAAACAAGCCAAATACAATTCAGACATGCTGCTTACAAAAATGGCTACTTTACCTTCCCTGCTAGATCTTTAAGAAATGTGATTGCCGCATCCTTCTCTGATGGTAAATCCTGCAAATAAATACATTATCCTTCCATGAGTGCATAAGCCAAACAAGCAATAGAAGATAAGACCAACTTTAATGCAAATGGTTACATACAGTAAAAGTTAGATATTACTGCAAAACAAAGCTGACACTCTAATCTGTAGTTGAGTCAATTTATATTAATGAGATTACTATTCTTCCAAGTGCTAAGCATGAAGCATTACTCAACAAGTGCGAACTTTCATATTACACTAGGCAAAATAATTCAACTTTACCACCATACCCTCTCTATATAACTGGTCTCATATTTCACTAGGAAAAATAATCCAACTTTACCACCACACCCACTCTATAAAAGTGGAACTTAATTCAAAAATAGGCATCAGCAGAAACAGAAAACTTACTTGTACTTGATAAGTTGATAGCAGTAAAAAAATTGACTTGACGGAAAAACAATTGGTAAACTCTTGAGTCTTATCACGAAGATATACTTACTACATGTGCTACTTCATTGCATGAACTGAAGTAAGCTATTTAAATATACTAATTTACAATTAGTGACAATCACATAGAAGTAGAGACTTGTACTGGCAAAAAGGTACTATTTCAACCCTCAAATTCAGCACTACACATCATTGGAAAACAATATCATCCATCTATACCAAAACATACAAATAGAAATAGAATGTGTTGCAAGAATGAATACACAATATCTGCCGAAAAAAAATGAATACACGATATACAGGAAATGTAAAATACAAGAGATATTATTCAAACGAGTCAATTTGATACAATGAGGAGAGCTATCTTTTATTCCATTTATTAGGTAGTCGTGTGCTACCTAATTCCTAACATCATCCTTAACTAATGACAACTTATCACGAAATGAGTGAGAGACAGACCTCAAAATGTGCAACAAACGCATATATGTTATCCACAGATCGTAGCTTTGTTAACTTCTGCAAACAGAAATGATAAAGCTTGGGTTTACAACTCTATAGAGACGCAGCACACACTGAAATGCAATTATCCCAATTTATATTAATAAATAGCAAGGAAAGCCAAGGTGCTCTTCTAAACAATCCAAGCAGGTTGTGGTGAAGTGGTCAATCATATGCATTTTCATTCCGGAAGCCCGGGTTCAATACTCCTGAAAAACATGGTGTCATGCTAACGCACTATGCAGCCAATTTACGCCATCTTGTGATATCTCGTTGATAACTGAGCCAATGCAGTTTGTCCTAGGCAAGAAGCGGCGGGCAAGGCCAGGTGCAAGCCAAAGGTTCCGCGGCTCAGCCTGCAAGGGTTTTGCCTGATAGGGTATCTAACTGCCAAAAATAAATGCTAGACTCACAAAATACGGTATTCAAGTATTACCTGTGGAGGACATGTTGTTCGAAAAAGAATGCCTCCGCCGAATAAGGAATCCGAGACAACACTTGTCCCCTCTAACCCTTCCAACTGCAGAAAAAAATAAATAAATCAATCACTCTAACAAAAGTTCCAAATCATTAAATAGCATAGATATCAAATTTAACCTTCAGCATGTAGCAATGCGCATTGAACTGGCGATCATTGATGATAATGACCGTCAATTAACGAAGAAAAATCAAGTGCTAGTTACTCTTCGGTTAAATTACACCAACAGGGCAGTAAGCAACAACAAATAGACAGACAATAACAGTGTAATTATA